>CM055318.2:45961015-46606015 GCA_029255685.2 Silene conica | reverse complement strand
GTCGTAGTTGTTGTCGTTGTAGTTGTTTTTGTGGTTATTGTTGTTGTTGTTGTCGTTGTTATGGTTGTTCTTGTTGTCGTTGTAGTAGTAGTAGTAATAGTAGTAGTAGTAGTAGTAGTAGTAGTAGTTATAGTTGTTGTTGTGGTTGTTGTTGTTGTTTTTGTTGTTGTAGTTGTTGTTATTGTCCTTGTTGTTGTGGTTGTTCTTGTCCTTGCTGTTGTTGTTGTTGTAGTTGTTGTTGTTGTTGTCCTTGTAGTAGTAGTAGCAGTAGTAGTAGTAATAATAGTAGTAGTAATAGTAGTAGTAGTGTTAGTAGTTGTAGTAGTTGTTGTTGGTGTTGTTGTTGTTGTCGTCGTTGTTGTGGTTGTTGTTGTCCTTGTTGTTGTTGTAGTTGTTGTTGTTGTTGTTGTTGTTGTTGTTGTTGTTGTTGTTGTCCTTGTTGTTGTTGCGGAGGTTGTTATTGTTGTTTTTGTTGTTGTTGTTGTCATCGTTGTTGTTGTTGTGATTGTTATTGTTGTTGTTGTTGTTGTTGTTGATGTCCTTGTTGTTGTTGGGGATGTTGTTATTGTTTTTTTTGTTGTTATTGTTGTTGTTGTTTTTGTTGTTGTCATCGTTGTTGTTGTTGTTGTTGTCTTTGTAGTTGTTGTTGTCGTTGTTGTTGTTGTTGTGGTTGTTGTTGTTGTTATTGTTGATGTCCTTGTTGTTTTTGTTGGGGATGTTGTTATTGTTGTTTTTGTTGTTTTCGTTGTTGTCATCGTTGTTGTTGTCGTTGTAGTTATTGTTGTGGTTGTTGTTGTTGTTGTTGTTGATATCCTTGTTTTTTTTGTTGGGGATGTTGTTATTGTTGTTTTTGTTGTTGTTGTTGTGGTCATCGTTGTTGTTGTCGTTGTAGTTGTTGTTGTGGTTGTTGTTGATGTTGTGGTTGTTGTTGTTGTTGTTGTTGTTGTATTTGTTGTTGTTGTTGTTGTTGATGTCCTTGTTGTTGTTGTTGGGGATGTTGTTATTGTTGTTTTTGTTGTTATTGTTGTGGTCATCGTTGTTGTTGTCGTTGTAGTTTTTGTTGTGGTTATTGTTGATGTTGTGGTTGTTGTTGTTGTTGTTGGTGTCGTTGTTGTTGTTGTTGTGGCAGTTGTTGTTGTTGTTTTTGTTGTCGTCGTTGTTGATGTTGTTGTCCTTGTTATTGTTGTTGTTGATGTCGTTGTAGTAATAGTAGTAATAGTAGTAGTAGTAGTTATAGTTGTTGTTGTTGTTGTTGTTGTTGTTGTTGTCATCGTTGTTGTTGTTGTTGTTGTTGTTATTGTCGTTGTTGTTGTGGTAGTAGTAGTAGTAGTTGTTATTGTTGATGTCCGTGTTGTTGTTGTTGGGGATGTTGTTATTGTTGTTTTTGTTGTTTTCGCTGTTGTCATTGTTGTTGTTGTTGTTGTAGTTATTGTTCTGGTTGTTGTTGTTGTTGATGTTATTGATATCCTTGTTGTTGTTGTTGGGGATGTTGTTATTGTTCTTTTTGTTGTTGTTGTTGTGGTCATCGTTGTTGTTGTCGTTGTAGTTGTTGTTGTGGTTGTTGTTGTTGTTGTTGTTGTTGTTGTTGTTGATGTACTTGTTGTTGTTGGGGATGTTTTTATTGTTGTTTTTGTTGTTGTTGTTGTTATTGTTGTCGTCGTTGTTGTTGTCGTTCTAGTTGTTCTGGTTGTTGTTGTTGTTGTTGTTGTTGTTGTTGTTGTTATTGTCGTTGTTCTTGTGGTAATAGTAGTAGTAGTTATAGTTGTTGTTGTTGTTGTTGTTGTAGTTGTAGTTGTAGTGGTTGTTATTGTTGTTGTTGTTGTGGTAGTTGTTATTGTTTTTGTTGTCGTTGTAGTAGTAGTAGTGGTAGTAGTTGTAGTTGTTGTTGTTGTTGTTGTCGTCGTCATTGTTGTGGTTGTTGGTTTCCTTGATGTCATTGTAGTTGTTATTATTGTTGTACTTGTTATTGTTGTTGTTGTAGTTGTTGTTGTTGTACTTGTTATTGTTGTTGTAGTTGTTATTAACGTTGTTGGTTTTGTTGTTGTTTTTCTTGCTATTGTTGTTGTTGTTGTAGTTGTTGTTGTAGTTGTAGTAGTAGTAATAGTAGTTGTTGTTGTTGTTGTTGTCGTCGTCGTAGTTGTTGTCGTTGTAGTTGTTTTTGTTGTTATTGTTGTTGTTGTTGTTGTTGTGGTTGTTGTTGTTGTTAATGTTGTTGATGTCCTTGTTGTTGTTATTGGGGAGGTTGTTATTGTTGTTTTTGTTGTTGTTGTTGTTGTCATCGTTGTTGTTGTGGTTGTGGTTGTTGTTGTTGTTGTTGTTGTTGTTGTTGATGTCCTTGTTGTTGTTGGGGATGTTGTTATTGTTGTTTTTGTTGTTATTGTTGTTGTTGTCGTTGTAGTTGTTGTTGTGGATGTTGTTGTTGTGGTTGTTGTTGTTGTTGTTATTGTTGATGTCCGTGTTATTGTTGTTGGGGATGTTGTTATTGTTGTTTTTGTTGTTTTCGTTGTTGTCATCGTTGTTGTTGTCGATGTTGTTATTGTTGTGGTTCTTGTTGTTGTTGATGTTGTTGATATCCTTGTTGTTGTTGTTGGGGATGTTATTATTGTTGTTTTTGTTGTTGTTGTTGTTGTTGTTGTTGTTGTTGTTGATGTCCTTGTTGTTGTTGGGGATGTTGTTATTGTTGTTTTTGTTGTTGTTGTTGTTGTTGTTGTTGTTGTTGTTGTTGTTGTTGTTGTTGTTGTTGTTGTTGTTGTCGTCGTTGTTGTTGTCGTTCTAGTTGTTGTGGTTGTTGTTGTTGTGGTGGTGGTGGTGGTGTTGTTGTCGTAGTTGTTGCTGTTGTTGTCGTTGTGGTTGTGGTTGTTGTCGTTGTAGTTGTTTGGTTTTGTTGTTGTTGTAGTTGTTGTTGTTGTGGTTGTTGTGGTTGTTGTCGTTGTTGTTGTTGTTGTGGCAGTTGTTGTTGTTGTTGTTGTTGTTGTTGATGTTGTTGTCCTTGTTATTGTTGTTGTTGATGTCGTTGTAGTAATAGTAGTAATAGTGGTAGTAGTAGTAGTTATAGTTGTTGTTGTTGATGTCGTTGTAGTAATAGTAGTAATAGTAGTAGTAGAAGTAGTAGTTATAGTTGTTGTTGTTGTTGTTGTTGTTGTTCTTCTTGTTCTTCTTCTTGTTGTAGTTGTTCTTGTTGTTGTTGTTATTGTCGTTGTTGTTGTGGTAGTAGTAGTAGTAGTTATAGTTGTTGTTGTTGTTGTTGTTGTAGTTGTAGTAGTAGTTGTTGTTGTTGTTTTTGTTGTGGTAGTTGTTATTGTTGTTGTTGTCGTTGTAGTAGTAGTAGTAGTAGTGGTAGTAGTTGTAGTTGTTGTAGTTGTTGTTGTTGTTGTTGTTGTTGTTGTCGTCGTCGTCATTGTTGTCGTTGTTGTTGTCCTTGATGTCATTGTAGTAGTTGTTATTATTGTTGTTGTTATTGTTGTACTTGTTATTGTTGTTGTTGTAGTTGTTGTTGTTGTACTTGTTATTGTTGTTGTAGTTGTTATTGTCGTTGTTGGTTTTGTTGTTGTTTTTCTTGCTATTGTTGTTGTTGTTGTTGTAGTAGTAGTAGTAATAGTAGCTGTTGTTGTTGTTGTTGTCGTCGTAGTTGTTGTCGTTGTAGTTGTTTTTTTGGTTATTGTTGTTGTTGTTGTCGTTGTTATGGTTGTTCTTGTTGTCGTTGTAGTAGTAGTAGTAATAGTAGTAGTAGTAGTAGTAGTAGTAGTAGTAGTAGTAGTAGTTATAGTTGTTGTTGTGGTTGTTGTTGTTGTTTTTGTTGTTGTAGTTGTTGTTCTTGTTGTTGTTATTGTCCTTGTTGTTGTGGTTGTTCTTGTCCTTGCTGTTGTTGTTGTTGTAGTTGTTGTTGTTGTTGTCCTTGTAGTAGTAGTAGCAGTAGTAGTAGTAATAGTAGTAGTAGTGGTAGTAGTTGTAGTAGTTGTTGTTGGTGTTGTTGTTGTTGTCGTCGTTGTTGTGGTTGTTGTTGTCCTTGTTGTTGTTGTTGTTGCTGTTGTTGTTGTTGTTGTCCTTGTTGTTGTTGCGGAGGTTGTTATTGTTATTTTTGTTGTTGTTGTTGTCATCGTTGTTGTTGTGGTTGTTGTTGTTGTGATTGTTATTGTTGTTGTTGTTGTTGTTGTTGTTGATGTCCTTGTTGTTGTTGGGGATGTTGTTATTGTTTTATTTGTTGTTATTGTTGTTGTTGTTTTTGTTGTTGTCATCGTTGTTGTTGTTGTTGTTGTTGTCTTTGTAGTTGTTGTTGTCGTTGTTGTTATTGTTGTTTTTGTTGTTATTGTTGTGGTCATCGTTGTTGTTGTCGTTGTAGTTGTTGTTGTGGTTATTGTTGATGTTGTGGTTGTTGTTGTTGTTGTTGTTGGTGTCGTTGTTGTTGTTGTTGTGGCAGTTGTTGTTGTTGTTGTTGTTGTTGTTGTCGTCGTTGTTGATGTTGTTGTCCTTGTTATTGTTGTTGTTGATGTCGTTGTAGTAATAGTAGTAATAGTAGTAGTAGTAGTTATAGTTGTTGTTGTTGTTGTTGTTGTTGTTGTTGTTGTCATCGTTGTTGTTGTTGTTGTTGTTATTGTCGTTGTTGTTGTGGTAGTAGTAGTAGTAGTTGTTATTGTTGATGTCCGTGTTGTTGTTGTTGGGGATGTTGTTATTGTTGTTTTTGTTGTTTTCGTTGTTGTCATCGTTGTTGTTGTCGTTGTAGTTATTGTTCTGGTTGTTGTTGTTGTTGATGTTATTGATATCCTTGTTGTTGTTGTTGGGGATGTTGTTATTGTTGTTTTTGTTGTTGTTGTTGTGGTCATCGTTGTTGTTGTCGTTGTAGTTGTTGTTGTGGTTGTTGTTGTTGTTGTTGTTGTTGTTGTTGATGTACTTGTTGTTGTTGGGGATGTTTTTATTGTTGTTTTTGTTGTTGTTGTTGTTATTGTTGTTGTCGTTCTAGTTGTTGTGGTTGTTGTTGTGGTGGTGGTGGTGGTGGTGTTGTTGTCGTAGTTGTTGCTGTTGTTGTCGTTGTGGTTGTTGTCGTTGTAGTTGTTTGGTTTTGTTGATGTTGTAGTTGTTGTTGTTGTGGTTGTTGTGGTTGTTGTCGTTGTTGTTGTTGTTGTTGTTGTTGTTGTTGATGTTGTTGTCCTTGTTAATGTTGTTGTTGATGTCGTTGTAGTAATAGTAGTAATAGTAGTAGTTATAGTTGTTGTTGTTGTTGTTGTTGTTGTTGTTGTTCTTGTTGTTGTTATTGTCGTTGTTGTTGTGGTAGAGTAGTAATAGTAGTAATAGTGGTAGTAGTAGTAGTTATAGTTGTTGTTGTTGATGTCGTTGTAGTAATAGTAGTAATAGTAGTAGTAGAAGTAGTAGTTATAGTTGTTGTTGTTGTTGTTGTTGTTGTTGTTGTTGTTCTTCTTCTTCTTCTTGTTGTAGTTGTTCTTGTTGTTGTTGTTATTGTCGTTGTTGTTGTGGTAGTAGTAGTAGTAGTTATAGTTGTTGTTGTTGTTGTTGTTGTAGTTGTAGTAGTAGTTGTTGTTGTTGTTTTTGTTGTCGTAGTTGTTATTGTTGTTGTTGTTGTTGATGTCGTTGTAGTAATAGTAGTAATAGTAGTAGTAGTAGTTATAGTTGTTGTTGTTGTTGTTGTTGTTCTTGTAGTTGTTATTGTCGTTGTTGTTGTTGTTGTGGTAGTAGTAGTAGTAGTTATAGTTGTTGTTGTTGTTGTAGTTGTAGTAGTTGTTGTTGTTGTTGTTGTTGTGGTAGTGGTTATTGTTGTTGTTGTCGTTGTAGTTGTAGTAGTGGTAGTAGTTGTAGTTGTTGTTTTTGTTGTTGTTGTTGTTGTTGTCGTCGTCATTGTTGTGGTTGTTGTTGTCCTTGATGTCATTGTAGTTGTTGTTATTATTGTTGTTGTTATTGTTGTACTTGTTATTGTTGTTGTTGTAGTTGTAGTTGTTGTACTTGTTATTGTTGTTGTAGTTGTTATTGTCGTTGTTGGTTTTGTTGTTGTTTTTCTTGCTATTGTTGTTGTTGTTGTTGTAGTTGTAGTAGTAGTAATAGTAGTTGTTGTTGTTGTTGTTGTCGTCGTCGTAGTTGTTGTCGTTGTAGTTGTTTTTGTGGTTATTGTTGTTGTTGTTGTCGTTGTTATTATTGTTCTTGTTGTCGTTGTAGTAGTAGTAGTAGTAATAGTAGTAGTAGTAGTAGTAGTAGTAGTAGTTGTTGTTGTTGTTGTTGTTGTTGTTCTTGTTGTTGTTATTGTCGTTGTTGTTGTCCTTGCTGTTTTTGTTGTTGTTGTTGTAGTAGTTGTAGTTGTTGTTGTTGTTGTTGTTGTTGTTGTTGTTGTCGTCGTCATTGTTGTGGTTGTTGTTGTTGTGGTGGTGGTGGTGTTGTTGTTGTCGTAGTTGTTGCTGTTGTTGTCGTTGTGGTTGTTGTCGTTGTAGTTGTTTGGTTTTGTTGTTGTTGTAGTTGTTGTTGTTGTGGTTGTTGTGGTTGTTGTCGTTGTTGTTGTTGTTGTGGCAGTTGTTGTTGTTGTTATTGTTGATGTTGTTGTCCTTGTTATTGTTGTTCTTGATGTCGTTGTAGTAATAGTAGTAATAGTAGTAGTAGTAGTTATAGTTGTTATTGTTGTTGTTGTTGTTGTTGTTCTTGTTGTTGTTATTGTCGTTGTTGTTGTGGTAGTAGTAGTAGTAGTTATAGTTGTTGTTGTTGTTGTTGTAGTTGTAGTAGTAGTTGTTGTTGTTGTTGTTGTTGTTGTTGTTGTTGTTGTGGTAGTTGTTATTGTTGTTGTTGACGTTGTAGTAGTGTAACACCCCATTTATTTAAGAGCCTTTAGCAAGACATTCTCAAATAAATAGGGTTGTTACCATCTCGGAATGTCCGAGGTAGTGTATAACAAAGTAAAACAACCAAAGTACTTTTTATAAAACTAATAAAATTTAACTTTTGTTATTACAATTACTGCTCAGCGGAAAAGAAAATACAACTGATGACTCTCTAGATGTGATGTAATTCTAAGTCGGTCCAAAGTCTGCATCTCACATTCCTGCCCCAGCTCCTAGCTCATCTGTCTATTTCCTGTAAAGTCTACTCCCCATTCCGGATCATCGTAGGTGCACACGAATAAACTGTCAACCTCGCGGTTGAGTAGAATAACACAAAATCATAATGCAACAAATAGTTGTGGGGAATAAAGCATGTATTCACCCTAAACTTGCAGGATTATAATGAAAAATACAGTTGTGTTTATAGTCATAAGATTAAAAAGGATAAGAAAAGAAGTACAACCTTTAGTCCTTGTGCGAAAGGCCTAAGAACAGGAATTAACACAAATTCCCTCCTATAACTTGCACCCAAGACTTAGAATGAGACGTGGCCGCGTGTGCTAGAAATCCTCTCCAACTGCCTTGCAATATTGGGAGAGCTATTTAGGTTTTAGATGTGAGATCTGAGGTTTTGGGACAAGAAAACTCTCAAAACCCTAATTTTTCTTTGAGATTTGTTTAAACAGTGAAACAAGAGTCACTGACATAAGGAGAGTCCTCCTCCTTATGTAGCTCTTTTGGCCGAAATTTCCAATAGGGTAGGAGTGGGCTTTCCACTCTTACCTTATTCTAATTTGTGATTCGACCCATTCAGCTAAACTTTATTCGCGGGTTTTGTTTATAAATCGTATGCATGTTATCAGATATTAATGCAGTCGATGTATTATTAATGGTCTGATAAAATTACGATATTGTATAATTACCCAAATTAATATAACTGTTTATATTAATACGCGAATACAATATTTAATTAAATATAACCGTTTATATTTAATTTTACGAATTAATCATGCAATCCGTATTAGCTAAAATTATTTAATCCGTATTAAATAATAATCTCAACATCTTATTGACTAATTTAATAGTCAATACCTCTGACTAACTGTTTAGTCATATCCGGCATAAATGTGATTGTATTTTCATACCTTCACATCTCTCAAACGTGTCCTATAGGTGTGACGTATAGGGACCAGTTGATCACCGCCATCCGTATGACAATAACGTCAAACTTATCTAGCAAGCCAACCGTTATTGATAAACATGGATCAACTGGTAATAATACAAAAGTATGCCCTTGTGATCCTTAAAGAGATTTAATAAGTCATTGTACTTAATTGTCAAGGACACCAGCCCCAACAATCTCCCACTTGTCCGTACAAGGGTATGTGCAATGACGTTATCACACTACATGTGGAGGACACAAGCTCCAACAAACTCCCACTTGTCCGTACAAGTGTAGGTGCGATAACCGAATCTCATATCCTTTTAAAATTTCTCCCACTCAATGTAAGACAATTTGCAAATCCGCATTCGCAAAGGTCGTATCTCACAAGCGATCTATATCAAGAGTGGTTTCCCCGACTGATAAAACGAATCTGTATTCGAGCATGGCCATGCATTTCAGTTACTACTCCTCGAGTGGCCCTGAGAAATGATAAAATCCTGATAAGGGTTTGGATATTTCCCTCAACTCGAATCCTGCCGATATCGCCCAGCATGAAATAACCCAGAACAAATCCTCTTGGCCCCTGTTACGGTGACCGTGGGAAAGAAACCAAAGTTACCCAAAATCTGTCTTAATCTCAAGAGACAGTTGAAGGTCAAAAGACTCGACTCTAAGGAACACTATGGAGGTCCTATCCACGACCAGGCACCCAATGTTATAAAACATTTAGGACTCCATAACGTTGTCACGGGGTGTCCTACGAGATATCCGTATAACTCGCCTTTGTGATTGGTCAGTCAGCCGCGTGACTTATGGCTCGTTGAACCCACCATCAACCAACGTCACAAAATGATTACCTGAGTTATCAGCTCAAGTGGGTAATCAAGGACCAAAACGATGTAATGTTAATCAGTTCACTTTGTGGTGTTCAAAATTGGCGTACAATTCCACATGAGAAACAAAACATTTTATATCATAACAATAAGGTTGAATAGAGTACACGAGAAAATGAATTATTACATGAATTCATAAAAGAGTACTACAACTTAGGAACACATCCAATTCCCATGGAATGAATGTGCCCTTCATGCTTATCACGTGGTAATGCTTTTGTGAGAGGATCAGCTATGTTGTCATCCGTAGCGATCTTATCAATAAAAATCTCCTTTTGCTCCACGTAATCTCTGATTAGATGAGCTTTCCATTGTACATGTTTAGCCTTGTTGCTAGACTTATGCTCCTTAGCTTGGAAGATGGCACCGCTATTGTCACAATAAACGGTGATTGGGTCATTCGAACTAGGCACTACCGAGAGTCCTTGTAAGAATTGACGCATACATATTGATTCCTTAGCTGCTTCTGAGGCGGCATAGTACTCGGACTCAGTCGTAGAATCTGCTGTAACACTCTGTTTAGAACTTTTCCAGCTGACAGCAGCGCCATTAAGAGTAAAAACGAATCCAGACTGAGATTTCGAGTCATCTCGATCCGTTTGGAAGCTAGCATCTGCGTAACCCGTGGCGCAGAGCGTCGAGTCGCCTCCGTAAGTCAATCCCCAATCTTTAGTCCTCCGTAGGTACTTAAGAATGTTTTTCACGGCCATCCAGTGTTGTTCACCTGGATGAGCTTGGAATCGACTTGTCATACTCAATGCATATGCAACGTCAGGACGTGTGCATATCATGGCATACATGATTGATCCTATTGCCGAAGCATAAGGAATCCGACTCATGCGCTCTTTCTCTTCCAGTGACTTAGCTAATTGAGTCTTGCTCAAGTGAAGCCCAGGAGTCATAGGAAGGAACCCTTTCTTGGAGTTCGTCATACTGAATCTCTCTAGAATCTTATCTATATAAGACTCCTCACTGAGAGACAACATCCGTCGTGATCTATCCCTGTAGATACGGATGCCCAAAATTCTTTGTGCCTCTCCCAGATCTTTCATCTGGAAATGGTTTTTCAACCATGCTTTAACCGAAGATAGGAGAGGTATGTCATTCCCAATCAAGAGTATGTCGTCGACATACAGTACTAGGAATACAATCTTGCTCCCACTCGACTTGATATAGAGACATGGTTCCTCGACTGATCGAATGAATCCATTCTCTTTTATCACTTGGTCGAAGCGATGATTCCAACTCCGCGATGCTTGCTTAAGTCCATAGATGGAACGCTTAAGCTTGCAAACTTTCTTAGGATGTGCTGGATCGATAAAACCCTCGGGTTGTACCATGTACAACTCTTCCTCCAAATAACCGTTTAAGAAGGCGGTTTTAACGTCCATTTGCCATATTTCATAATCATGAAATGCGGCGATCGCTAAGATAATCCGAATGGAACGTAGCATGACTACGGGTGCAAAGATCTCATCATAATGCAAGCCTGGCACTTGAGTGAAACCTTTAGCAACTAGTCTAGCCTTGTGGATATCTTGTTGTCCTTCCACGGCGTGCTTTATCTTGTAAAGCCATTTGCATTGAAGGGGACGTACCTTTGCAGGTAGGTCCACAAGATCCCACACGTTGTTCTCATACATGAAGTCCATCTCGGATTGCATGGCTTCTAGCCATAGCTTTGAGTCAGAACTAGTCATGGCACCTTTATAGGTTGTGGGTTCATTACCCTCTAGGAGTAAGACGTCATCTGTATCATGTTCCTCGACCATACTAATGTATCTGTCCGGAGGAATAGAGACTCTTCCCGACCTCCTAGGTTCCTCAGGAATATCTACCGCAGCCTCGGTTGAAGGAACTGTTTCCTCCAATGGTTGCTCGGCAGTTGGTTCTTGAACCTCCGATAACTCGAAGGTTCTATTACTCGACTTGTTCTCGAGAAATTCTTTCTCTAAGAACGTCGCACTAGCCGCAACAAAAACACGTTGTTCGGTTGGCGAGTAGAAGTAATGACCAAAAGTTCCCTTTGGATAACCTATAAAGTATGTCTTGACCGATCGCGGGCCGAGCTTATCCTCGTGTCTCCACTTGACATAAGCCTCGCAGCCCCAAACCCGTATAAAGGACAAGTTAGGGACCGTTCCCTTCCATAATTCGTATGGAGTCTTGTCAACAGCTTTAGACGGACTTCGGTTAAGTATTAGAGCGGCCGACAAAAGAGCATAGCCCCACAATGAATCAGGCACGACGGTGTGACTCATCATGGATCGAACCATATCGAGTAGAGTTCGATTTCTCCGTTCGGACACACCATTTAATTGTGGTGTTCCAGGTGGAGTTAACTGTAGCACGATGCCACAGTCTTTAAGGTGTTGATCAAACTCGTGTGAAAGATACTCACCACCACGATCAGAACGTAGTGCTTTAATCTTTCTACCCAACTGGTTCTGTACCCGATTCTGGTATTCTTTGAACTTGTCAAAGGATTCACTTTTATGTTTCATCAAGTAGACATAGCCATATCTACTCAAATCATCCGTGAAAGTGATGAAATACCTATAGCCTTCTCGTGCGTTGATCGACATAGGGCCACATACGTCCGTATGTATGAGTCCTAATAGGTCGGCAGCGCGCATTCCAACACCTTTGAAGGAAATACAAGTCATCTTGCCGATGAGACATGATTCACACGTGCCATATGATTCGAAATCAAAGGGCGAGATAGCTCCGTTCTGTATGAGCTGTTTTACGCGTTTCTCATTTATGTGTCCCATACGACAATGCCATAAGTAAGTTTGATCTTTGTCACCTACCTTTAACCTTTTATTATTCACATGTAATATCTCGGTGGTTTTATCTAAAACATAAATTCCATTCATGGAAACTGCCTTGCCATAAATCATATTGTGTAAGGAGAAAATACAGCTATTATTCTCTATTACAAATGAAAAGCCGAGTTTGTCAAGTGCAGAAACTGAAATAATGTTTTTGGACAAACTAGGAACATAATAACAGTTATATAAAAATAACTCGAATCCACTTGGAAGCTGGATCACGTATGTTCCCTTCGAGATTGCAGCAACACGTGCTCCATTCCCGACACGCAGGTCCACCTCACCCTTGATTAGGGGTTCTTGGTTTCGGAGGCCCTGCACATGATTACATAGATGAGAACCACAACCAGTATCAAGTACCCAAGTTCCGCAACTTGCGTGGTTAATCTCAATCATGTGAATAAAAGAAGAAGAAGACATACCAACAGGAGTAACGCGGCATGCCTTAATGTCCTCGCGATACACGGGGCATGAACGCCTCCAATGCCCAGTCTTGTGGCAATGGTGACATTCCATGCTAGTATCCTTGCTCTTAGTCTTGCCCTGTGAGTTGCTCGACTCACCTGGCCCACTCTTAGTAAATCCTGGTTTCTTGAACCTGGGCTTACCTACTGCTAGGTCGCCCTGAGCTTTAGCCTTCCCTTTACCCTTTCCCTTACTGGAGATCATGAGAACATCCTACTTCATGCTCCCACTTAATTTCAGATCCTTCTCAATCTGTACGAGAAGGGAGTGGAGCTCATGAGGAGTCTTCTTCATGTCGTTCATGTAGTAGTTGGTCCTAAAGAGGGCGAACCCATCATGAAGCGAATGAAGCATACGATCAACGATTATGTTCTCACTGATCTTGCAGTTCAGGGTCTCCAGTTTCTCGATATTCTCAATCATGTTGAGAATATGTGGGCTAACAGCTTGGCCCTTCTGGAGTTTCGCCTCAAAGAAGCGACAGGTATGCTCATAAGAAACGATTCTCGGAGCTTTGGAGAATTCGTTAGAGAGCGTGGTGAAAATCTTGTTTGCACCATGGGATATGAAGCGTCTTTGCAAATTTGATTCCATTGCATAGATGAGTACGTTCTTTATCGCACCCGCTTCCATGACGAAGTCGCTATGAGCGCGAACTTTGTTGGCTCTAGCTCTAGTTCCTGGGTGTTCCGGAATGGGCTCAGTTAAATACTTAAGCTTTCCGTCAGCAATGGCAGCATTCCGTAGTACTGCCTCCCAGTCAGAGAAGTTTGACCCATCATTCCTCAGTCTAGTTGACTGATTCATGGAGTCCATGAAGGCCTTTAGCCAGGATTCACGTGCTAGCTTGGCACTTGGCATTGGGTCTTCACCAGCCATTTTAGTTATACAGCAGTTTTAATGAACGTGTTCTACACTGAAAAGAAGATAAAACAAAACCATATAAGCAACTTATTGTTGTGATTTAAGTCTATATTAAATTGAATTTAAACTCGTAGACTCATGCATTTATATAATTGATCTCCCTCAAGAATTATATAAACGATCCCAAGACTCAATTTCCGTATATTGATAAGCCCACAGTTTGGCTAATTCCACCGTTGGAACTCTTGGTCGATAGATTTCTGTATATCCTATCTATTAGTCCATCTCAGTCACTAGATAGTATCGAGTGACCATGATGTTGAGATAAAATAAATCATCTGTTCCCACTTACCCGACGTAGAAGGGGTCATATTATGCCTACCGACGAAGAAGGGATTCATGGGAGGCTGATTTATAAAGACTAGTCTCAATTTTTGGTTATACGAGGAAGACCCCATCAACTTTTATTTATTCATATTAAGTGAACTAATATCTAGCATATGCGTGAATGAATTAAATAAAGTGATGGCTTTGCAATTGACATGTGACATCTGTATTGTCACAGAAAACTAACGCGTAACCTCTACATGAGTCAGTTTTCAGGCATGATATAGGTGGTTTGGTTTAGGCGGAATATGATGCAAGCTATTATCGATGAATGCATAAAAAATAAATGCAATAAACGTAAATAAAAAGTCCTAGTGTGGCCTATCCTACTAAAATAAACATAAAACAACTTGGAATCCACCGTTGGACCCTAGAAGCTTGTCTTGATGTTCCATCTTGGTCCTTGCAGCGGGAGTGAGCATCCGGTCTCCGTCTTGTCTTTGGTCTTCACAAAATTACTAATTTAAATTACAAAAGTAGTCCTAGATACATTCTAATTTAAATACAAAAGTAATTACATGGCAAAAACCCAAAACGGAGATTCAAGATCTCAAGATTACAAGCAAGACTATGTCCCATCATTACGGTGACACAATCTTCTAAGGCCACACTAAGTTACAACCGTTTGCAAAATTAAATACGTTATTGAAAGCATTCATTAGACATTCAACAAGATGATAAATAAAATGCATCAACTAAATTAAAATTCATACATGACATAATACTGTTATTATGATTAACAAATTTTTACCAAACCACCCTTTAGGATTAAAATTATGTGATTATACCGTTTTAACCACTTTAATTTTAATAAGATTATAATCCTATTATTTTAAACCGTTTTAAAATAATATGTACCATACGAGGGTGAACCGTTTCACAAAATTAATAATATAATATTTCCGTATATAGTATACTACTAAAGGCCATGTGAAAATAAAACATGTTATTTTCGAAAAAAAAAAAAATAAAAACGAGTCTGTTACAGGGGGGAGGTCGACCGACCTAAACATGTGGTCGACCGACCTCCAGCCGTAAAACGGAAACTTTCTGCAACAGCAAAATCGGTCGACCGACCTATAAATTAGGTCGACCGACCAACAGGCAGTAAAACCTAATTTCAGAAAACGCAAATCGCTGCACCTTTTGAAATCAAAACAAGTTTTTACCTTTTAAACTTTGATTAAAACAAGTAAATCAAAATTAACATCAACAAGGGTTCACATATTGTCAAGAATATCGATTAATTAACAATATGTAAACAGGAATCGAAAATCAAGATCGAAACCTCACAAAGGAAACTGTTTTAAAAAAAAAAACAGAAAACTCACAGGAGGCGGTCGACCGACCGCAACAGGAGGTCGGTCGACCGACTCAGCGGCAAAACACGTTTTTTTTTTCTTTTCAGATTTTAAAACTTATGAAAAACACAAAAGTAAAATTTTCATGGCCTAAGGCTCTGATACCACTTGTGGGGAATAAAGCATGTATTCACCCTAAACTTGCAGGATTATAATGAAAAATACAGTTGTGTTTATAGTCATAAGATTAAAAAGGATAAGAAAAGAAGTACAACCTTTAGTCCTTGTGCGAAAGGCCTAAGAACAGGAATTAACACAAATTCCCTCCTATAACTTGCACCCAAGACTTAGAATGAGACGTGGCCGCTGTTGGAAACTAGGTTCCATATTTTATACTCAAAACTAATGTGAGTTTTGTTTCTTTAAGTTTAGGTCATAAAACTTAAATAGATCTTATGCATGCAAGATGATATCATAAGATGAGATAGTCCTTACATTGGTTTTAGAAGGTTTATACTCAATAATCACCTATTATATGAGTCTTCAAACCACCGAAATACCCTTAAACGATCTAAGAAAAATCGTCTCCAAAAGATGCGTATCAAGGACCCGATCTCAAACTAATACTAATTTTGTTACTAGAAAATTAGTATAAGTGTACTAGAAATAATAACAATAATATTACTCTTAATATTATTAGTATAGGAAATAATTGTTTCTTAGCAAAAACTATTTTACTTAGAAACTTAGAGAGAATTAGGTTTGTAGTATGAAATGTGTGTGCAAGCATCAACCAAAGACTAACATCAAGTGCATATTGGTAAGGTGTGTATGTATGTTATTTATAGGCACATGAGCTTGCTTAAGCAAGCAACATGGCCGGCCAACACAAGCAAGAGAAGCCAATGCATGGCTCTCTTACACTTACATAAAGCATCAAATATGCCTTACATATACTTACACACTTACACATTCACTTACACACACTATCACTTTATACATTCAAACACACAATCCTCATACATACATGTATACTACACGGCTGAAATGAGGTCTAATATAGACCCATTTTATTTTTGTCAATTGTGTTAATTTGTAACATGTCACACATGTCTCATAACACATGACCCAATTTGTTAATTGTGCAATTTTAACTATTAAAATTCATAATTTACAAATTTATCACATTTAAATAATAATTCCAATATTTCGAAATTATTATTGTATAAAATGTAATATCATAATTTTAATTACAACTCTTTGTAATTTTATGATCAACCGTGTTCATTCTCAATTTAATCGTTTCTAAAACGAATAAATAAAAACCGAGTAATAAAAACAATTTTATTACTTTGACTTTAATTATTATTATAATCCCATTATAAAAATATTCGTCATATAAAATTATTTCCAAAATTTCCAGTTATTAATTAATTTGTATCCAATACAATATTAATTAATTATTCCATTGAGACGGAATTCCCTAAAGATATGACCTTAAGGGATCAACTAATCACCACCATCATATGACGATAATGTCAAACTCTAGACAGCCAATCATTATCGATAAATGTTGATCAGTTGACTTTAAAAGAGTAACACTCCCAGTTGTGTTTCATTCAAATGAGTTTTAATTATGTCAACACACTATTGTCGAGGACACTTCCTCCAACAATCTCCCACTTGTCCGAGACAAGTGTGTGTTACCAATTCTCTTGCCCTATTACTATCTCCCACTCAATGCATGGCGTCCTCTCAGGTCGTGCCGGCAATTGATTAAAATCTAGAGTGGTTTATCTCGATCTGGAGTTATAACTACTGACCGGAATTATCTACCATAGATACCTTCCGAGCGTGGCCACGCATTTCTAGTTATTATTCTCCTCGAGTGGCCTAGAGATATTTTCAACCCTGACAAGGGGTGGACAATTCCTAATCGACTTATTCCTTCCGGCTGGCCATAGTCCATCATAACCCAAAATATGTCCTTATAAACCCCAGTTACGAAGGTGTTAGGACATAAATCAAAGTTAATCTGAAAACTATGCCACCTCAGAGAACAGTCATTAGTCCAAGAACTGACTCATGTGAAACACGATAGATGCTCCCGCCACGACCAGGCAGTCTTTTAATAAGAGTACGCCAGAGCTCTATCAGCGGTCATTAGCCCGGCAAATGTATCTTAACATGTCTATGCCTAGGTGATCGATTAGTCATCTCGTATGACTCTATGGCAATTGAACTCGCCATCAATCGCATCACACATCCGGTTGCATTGAGATGTCACCTCACTTAAGCAACTAGGGGCGAGGTCATGATAATTCAATTCACTTTAATGGGGTTCATTATGGTCTTACCATCCCATTTGAATTTTACTTGACCTTTCGTGAGTTATAAATAACTCAAACAATTAGTGGATTACACCATCCAAGTGGTCAACCTTTGAACACCATTTAATTTATAATCAGCTTTAGGGTCTCTCGTTTACATCCCCTAAAATTGTATTTATCTTCATTTTGAGTAAACCAGGTTTACCACGGTTCGTGCGATCGTTCACTTGCGGAACATATCCATACATTGATCTTTCCTCTGAAGGAGACAAGTCATTCTAATGACTAGCGAATGAGATTATGTGCATTGTGTAACTCCCAGCCACAGCAATGCCTTTACATAATTTGTGAACGTACACATTTTGTAGAATCTTGTGATGACCATGTAGTTAAAATACAAGTCATTGAGATGCATAGTCAATGAATGTGAGCCGTATCTTGGAACTTGAGTCGTTGCAAACTTTTTACCATACGACTAAGTTATCTTCCAAAATCTTGAATTTGTCTTTTATCTTCATTGGAGAATACTTTGACAATTGATCAAGGTTTAATCATTGATTAAAAACCTGCTCCAAGGGGTTGTCCTGCAAGCGGTGTGCATCCACTTTACACGATTATACTAATGGCGGAAACATTAGCGAATTTAAACGTGTAAACTATAGTACTTAAGGTTCGATAAATTTCCATGATCCCATCATGGTTATACTATCTTCATCTCTATGAACAGCCTTAATACTAACAACAAGATGTCTCTTATAATCTCAACTAAACATCTCATGTTCAATTATATTTAATTCATATCAATATGTCATCTAGAACCAAAAAACTCGTGTACCTTTCATGAGTATCAATGCTTCATTCCAAACGAGCAATGAGTTGTTTTAGATAACTTTTACTCCCACTAAACTCTTGTTCTTGCCTGATTCTGAAGATCCCGAAGTCATTCCCATGACTCAATAGCTTCAAATCCTGGAGCGAGAACTCCCACTGAACTTTACATTTAGCCGTAAATCATAAAGCTCCCACTCAATTCAATGTTCCTTAACATTTAATGAATTGAAATGGTTGGGACTTCAACCATATGTGCTAACAGTCACATCCTTTTCAAATACCCTTTTGAAAAATGGTTATTGAGTTTACTGAATTCATTCTCAATGAATTGCCTTACTACTTTTAACAAAGTTACCCTTAACTTTGTAGATTGTTGGCATCCACATGTCAACCCATGCTTCTCTCAATAAATCTCATTTATTAGCATGTATATCTTATAAATGCAGACATCCATATGTCAACTTATGCTGCTCTCAACAAATCTCATTCATCAGCATGTATATCTTATAATTTTCATGGTTCTTTGCATTGGCATATTTAGATCACCATCTAAATCCAAGAACCCTTTCTTGAGCCTTTGCAAAATCTTTTGAATAATTTTCTTCGAGTGTCCTCCCGTAGTTTCTATAAGAGTCTTTTCTTATGGTATACAATTTCTGTGTGTAGGAACTTTCAGTTCCCCACATTTATCTTATCTTGTACTGTACGAGGACTATATCATGGATCTTATCCATGTATAGAATTTTTCCTTACAAACTTCAAGAATTAATCTTTGAAGTATCCTCCAGGGCCGGGGCCGTTGGTATATAAGGCGTAGATTTTTACCAAACCGTAGATCTTATCCACAACCTTTGGGTTTATCCATAACTTTTGGGATGATAAGGCATAGAATCTTATCCACAGCCTAATCTACCTTTTACAACCATAAGGTGTAGATTGCTCTTGGGATATAAGGCGTAGATTTTTACCAAACCGTAGATCTTATCCACAACTTAATCTTCCCTTTTATCTTTTACATAACCAAAACACAATAAATCCTACTATTCACTAATAGATCATATCCATTGTGCCGGTCAATATCATATGCTATTTGTGGCCTTTCAAATTTCTCCCACTCTATCTTTGTAATAATAATCCCATTTTATCACCAAAGATAGCCACTAAGGCCACAAGCAATGACTTTGATGTTGGTTTGTGTATCCTTATGGTTCATTACAGAAATTATTCGATTTAAAGCTTAGATAGTTTTGGATGGTTGATAACTTTTTCTTTTAATTGAGTTCTAAACTTAATTTGATTTTGATTTGATTTGAATTGGGTATCCTATACCAATTCGGTTTCAATGGTCATACATTGAAATGTCATAATCAATTCTATTTTATGTTTAAGATTTGCAAGTGTATGTTAAACTAAACATGAACATAATAATAAAACCGATAGTGACTTGGGTTGAAAACCAAGTCACTATATTATCCAAAGTACAACAATTTGTTCAAGGATCCCCTTTTCCTCGTCCAACAAGGAAATAAACATAGGTTCTAAATTGTTCACACAACACTTGAAATGCTAGCTAAATAAGAGAAAAACAAAGCTCCTTGATCATCCCGAGCGGAGCTACTCTTAGTTCCCTTTGATCCATTAAGCTTGTTTTTCTTTTCCCTTATCTTTGCTTTCATGCCCTAATTCAAGTAAGAAGAGCATTCAGATCACAACTTGTATCATAATACATTAGTTGAGATTAACATAAAATCGGGATAGTTATCGTACCAACTGGAAGAATCTTCCCAGCTTTGAGATCGCTGAGATACTTGGAACAGTTCCTCTTCCAATGTCCTTTGCCATTGCAGTAAAAGCATTTGGCCCCTTGATGAGGGCTCTTCTTGGAATTGGAGGTGCTTGCCTCAGAAGACACTTTCTTTGAACCTTTGGAAGGTTGCTTCCCCTTTGCCTTACCCTTCCTTTTGAACTTTCCTTTGCTCTTAACATTAATGTTGAGCACATCCTTAGGGGCACTAACATTTAGGCCCATATCCCTTTCAGCTTGCACGATCATATTGTGCAATTCATCGAGAGAGATGTCTTGGTTTCTCATGTTGAAATTCACCCGGAATTGTACATAAGTTTTCACCTTAGACAAGGAGTGGAGGATCCTGTCAATCACAAGTTCCTTTGGAATGTCCACTTGATTCATCCTTAGGGTTTCTACATGCTCAATTAACTTGAGCACATGTGGGCTAGCCTTTTGCCCCTCCCTAAGGTTGAGATCAAAGAAAGCCGATGCCGCCTCGTATTGGACAATTCTCGAAGCCTTTGAGAACATTGTCACAAGCCTGGAGTAGATCTCATAGGCCGTGCCAATCTTTATGGCACTCCTTTGAAGTTCTGGCTCCATCGAGAAGATCAAAACATTTTTGATTGCCGCAGACTCCTTCTGATAAGTATCATAAGGTCGTCTTGCCGCGGCGGTGGCATTTTCTGCAGGTTCGGGAGGTGATTCTTCAATGAGGAATTCGGTCTTACCGTCTCCCTCTGCCGCCAACAATAGTTGGGCATCCCAATCGGCAAAGTTTGCCCCATTCTTTTCTAGCTTACAACGATCCATGAAGGAACGTAACCATGAAGAGTTTGTAGTAGTGGAAGTAGTCATGATTGATATTGATACGAGGACTACAAAATTTTTAAACATATGAAGAAATTAAATGCTAATCGTTTTAATTTTCATTTTAACTTGTAAACATATTTACTAAGTTGATGCATCTATAAAATGACCTCTATCCAATTTTATAAATGATTCCAAGACCCAAACCCATACTATCGAAATCGTGAACCACTGGAACTCCGACCCAACAATATGGTTTGGTGGGTTAAAATAAACCGGTTCTACCCTAGAACTCTTGGTTGATGACAAATCATTATTTATTCATCTTAGCCCGGAACACATTGACCACTGGTCCTCTACACTTCCGTTGAGTACAAACCAAATTTCAAATGCATCGGGATGCGATCCGCCCACTGGACTGAATCCATCCCATCGCCCCACTTATCCTACGTAATGGGGTTCGTACTGCCCACTGGACTAGCACCACCCCACGAAATAGAAGCTCATGGGTTCTACTATTTGGTAAGGCTAATTCTCAATTGTTTTTGTTTAATATAGAGGTCTTGTCAATTTATTATCCATCTCCTTTAAGCGAATTAAATTGGTGAACTCGATAATTATAATTGACACGGTCGTTTTTAACGATCTAAACTAACATGCATGTTTATGGCGATTTGGCTATGCATGCAAACATATTAAAATGCAAAAGTAAAAGCAATAAAGCAATAAAATCCTAGTATGGCCTTCCTAGTAATAGAAAAACTAATTAACTATTACAAATTCGGAAACCAACTCCTTGGTCCCTTGAACTTCATTGGCACGCCATCCAAGAAAACACCGTCTTGTCGGAACTCCTTTCCGTATGGCACCGTCTTTTGGATCTTCGGAATTACAATAAAATAATACAACTATTCTATTGTAAAACTGAAAATTAAATTAAATTACAAACCCGTGATACGAGATCACATAAATTACAACCGAATCAATATTCCCTTTCATTACGGGTAATATTGATTAAAACTAAGGCCATACTAAGAAAAATTACATAATTCCAAATTATATAAATAACATTCAAAATATGACATTCATATTAAATAAATTGCAATAATAAAATATGTATGCACATGCTCAATTTTTAATGCCAAATCGCCTTATGGGAGCAAATATCTCATATTTGTTTACGGTTTTTACGGATATGCGTGATTTTAACTATTAAAATCATCAAAATTACATAAATCTCATTTATGTCCAAGTTAATCATCCTAACTTACTTTAGGAATCAATGTTTAGTCTCTACTAATATTTGATCATGATCTAACTTGATTTTGCATTATTGTTCATAAATTACTTGTATTTTCGGGAAAAATAAACAAAATATGGCCAAATGAGTCAATAAAATTCGAAATTTAAAATTCAAAATTTTTAAACTTTCTGGAAATTTTCTGAAAATTCAGAAATTAATAAAATGGTCTTATGCAAATATTTATGGTTTATTTCTTAAATAAATCGCATAAAAGCCGTTTTTATGGTTAAAAATCCGATTTAAATTATAAAAACTTGCAATAATTTGCCATAAATTTTTAGTCATGCTAAAATATATATTAGAACCTGAAAATGACCAAAAATTTCAGACCATGCTCGAAATTTTATTTTTACGACTCATAAATTACGAT
The DNA here is from genome assembly GCA_029255685.2 of Silene conica. Lineage (NCBI taxonomy): Eukaryota > Viridiplantae > Streptophyta > Magnoliopsida > Caryophyllales > Caryophyllaceae > Silene > Silene conica. The sequence goes on along the minus strand of CM055318.2, from coordinate 46,583,861 downwards.
TATTAACCAATTAACTCATTAAAAATTAATAATCATAAAAACAGAAACTTTTTGATATCTAACTTTTAGATCTGATGTTCCTATCATATAAGACATCTATGGGTAAAATTTCATGCCATAATATTAAGATTAACTATTTTTAACACAACAAGTCACTATTTATCCGATTTTAACCATTAAAATCATAAATCATGCATCACTTGAGAATAAATTCCCAAAACTTACATACATACTGTAAATATTGCATGTGACATTGTGTAAAGTTTTTATGGCAAGATTCCAACTATAACTATTAAAGTCGAATTTAAGTCACTATTAATCCGATTTTTACTATAAAAATCATTAATCATGCAAAATAATTCCAATAATTTCGAAAATTCATACAGGAACTTTATATATTGCATGTGACTTCTCATAAAAATTTTAAGATTAAATTCGAAATATAACCATATATACCCATTTTTACTCATATTATGACTATTTATCTCATAAAATTCATAATCCATGCATATTAACTCCATTTCTCACGAAAAATCATATACAATATATTAAATATGCATGTGAGAACATATCAAAAAATCTCGGCCAGAAACTATTTTTAGCTATTTTTCCCATTAATTGTTGTTTAAAACCGATTTAAACTACAAAATATACAAATAAATATAAAAATGAACAATAAAAATCCATAAAATTATTTTTATGTCCTAAAACCATTTTAGAAACAGAAACTTTAACATGCAAAATTATTTTGTGATTTATCATAATAAACACAATAATTTCGAAATTTTCGAAATGTGTATGTTAAACCGATTTTAACATAAAACATGAATCCGATCATGCATGCAACAACCGTAATGCTCTGATACCAATTGTTGGAAACTAGGTTCCATATTTTATACTCAAAACTAATGTGAGTTTTGTTTCTTTAAGTTTAGGTCATAAAACTTAAATAGATCTTATGCATGCAAGATGATATCATAAGATGAGATAGTCCTTACATTGGTTTTAGAAGGTTTATACTCAATAATCACCTATTATATGAGTCTTCAAACCACCGAAATACCCTTAAACGATCTAAGAAAAATCGTCTCCAAAAGATGCGTATCAAGGACCCGATCTCAAACTAATACTAATTTTGTTACTAGAAAATTAGTATAAGTGTACTAGAAATAATAACAATAATATTACTCTTAATATTATTAGTATAGGAAATAATTGTTTCTTAGCAAAAACTATTTTACTTAGAAACTTAGAGAGAATTAGGTTTGTAGTATGAAATGTGTGTGCAAGCATCAACCAAAGACTAACATCAAGTGCATATTGGTAAGGTGTGTATGTATGTTATTTATAGGCACATGAGCTTGCTTAAGCAAGCAACATGGCCGGCCAACACAAGCAAGAGAAGCCAATGCATGGCTCTCTTACACTTACATAAAGCATCAAATATGCCTTACATATACTTACACACTTACACATTCACTTACACACACTATCACTTTATACATTAAAACACACAATCCTCATACATACATGTATACTACACGGCTGAAATGAGGTCTAATATAGACCCATTTTATTTTTGTCAATTGTGTTAATTTGTAACATGTCACACATGTCTCATAACACATGACCCAATTTGTTAATTGTGCAATTTTAACTATTAAAATTCATAATTTACAAATTTATCACATTTAAATAATAATTCCAATATTTCGAAATTATTATTGTATAAAATGTAATATCATAATTTTAATTACAACTCTTTGTAATTTTATGATCAACCGTGTTCATTCTCAATTTAATCGTTTCTAAAACGAATAAATAAAAACCGAGTAATAAAAACAATTTTATTACTTTGACTTTAATTATTATTATAATCCCATTATAAAAATATTCGTCATATAAAATTATTTCCAAAATTTCCAGTTATTAATTAATTTGTATCCAATACAATATTAATTAATTATTCCATTGAGACGGAATTCCCTAAAGATATGACCTTAAGGGATCAACTAATCACCACCATCATATGACGATAATGTCAAACTCTAGACAGCCAATCATTATCGATAAATGTTGATCAGTTGACTTTAAAAGAGTAACACTCCCAGTTGTGTTTCATTCAAATGAGTTTTAATTATGTCAACACACTATTGTCGAGGACACTTCCTCCAACAGCCGCGTGTGCTAGAAATCCTCTCCAACTGCCTTGCAATATTGGGAGAGCTATTTAGGTTTTAGATGTGAGATCTGAGGTTTTGGGACAAGAAAACTCTCAAAACCCTAATTTTTCTTTGAGATTTGTTTAAACAGTGAAACAAGAGTCACTGACATAAGGAGAGTCCTCCTCCTTATGTAGCTCTTTTGGCCGAAATTTCCAATAGGGTAGGAGTGGGCTTTCCACTCTTACCTTATTCTAATTTGTGATTCGACCCATTTAGCTAAACTTTATTCGCGGGTTTTGTTTATAAATCGTATGCATGTTATCAGATATTAATGCAGTCGATGTATTATTAATGGTCTGATAAAATTACGATATTGTATAATTACCCAAATTAATATAACTGTTTATATTAATACGCGAATACAATATTTAATTAAATATAACCGTTTATATTTAATTTTACGAATTAATCATGCAATCCGTATTAGCTAAACTTATTTAATCCGTATTAAATAATAATCTCAACATCTTATTGACTAATTTAATAGTCAATACCTCTGACTAACTGTTTAGTCATATCCGGCATAAATGTGATTGTATTTTCATACCTTCACATCTCTCAAACGTGTCCTATAGGTGTGACGTATAGGGACCAGTTGATCACCGCCATCCGTATGACAATAACGTCAAACTTATCTAGCAAGCCAACCGTTATTGATAAACGTGGATCAACTGGTAATAATACAAAAGTATGCCCTTGTGATCCTTAAAGAGATTTAATAAGTCATTGTACTTAATTGTCAAGGACACCAGCCCCAACAATCTCCCACTTGTCCGTACAAGGGTATGTGCAATGACGTTATCACACTACATGTGGAGGACACAAGCTCCACCAATAGTGATATGCAATGCACATGCCATGCTCATGAATGCAACACTAAAATAAATAACCATTAAGTACCATGCTCATATAACTCATACTTGCATCCATAACATACAAGGCAACATCCATTCATAACACATCTTAGAGTAAACATTCATTCATAACACTTCATAGAGTATAGTGCCAGTGTATCCTACCTGATCAAGCAAAACTCCGAGCAATCACGTAATCAACGGGAATCAGAAATACTCCACTTCAAACTCGTTCCCTATGAATATTACTTAATATTAGTTCTCTATTTATTATAACACGTTCACAACTAATTAATTAATAAACTTCGTAGCTTAACCCTTATATAAATCAATTAACTCATTCGACTCATTTACTTATATAACTAACTTCAATTAAATAAACAAACATAGCAACTGTACTCGAACTATTGATAACCGTCACATACTTTGTATACAAATTACTTAACAACTTTAAAAATTAAAGTATGAACAACATTACTAATAATAAACATACTATTCTAATGATAACAATAATACAAAATTAATAATAATAATAATAATAATAATAATAGTAACATATAATGACAATATAATAATAATAATAATTTTACTAAGAATAAGTGCAAACAACAATATGTACTACTACTAATATAATAGTAATAATAATAATAATAATAATGATAGTACTAATGCAGCAACCACGAACAATAACGAGTAATAATAATAATAATACATCATAATATATTATAATAATAATAATAATAATAATATATAATAATTATTTCCACTAACAAAACATGAATCTAAAATAAAAAACAAACAGGCACCAACTTCCCGCGTAGCACAACAGCCAAACACGGACAACAGGTCTGTTACGGCCCTTTTTCCCGACACCGCCACCACTAGCCCAGTCCTCGACAACTACCACCACAGGACCCGACCTCAACTACGTACTACCCACTACAACTTCCACCCATTATCCACCACCAGAGGCCACCATAACCGCTCTAAACAGGCTGTCGAAATAGCCTGCACACAACCCGTATACTCCGTTCCGCAGCAACTCCGGTGTACACCCTCTCCTTCTCCCATTGATTTCTCTCACCACCATGCCCCACACCACCTCTGGCCACCACCGTTGTCACCACTGACACACGGTGGTTCCAGGGGTGGTCCTCTCCCTTCCTGATTCTCCCTATAACCGTCACACAGACCCCACCAAACCACCTGTCAACACAGGGAATTTACTCTATCTGCTGCTACTGTACCGCGTGAACAGTCCCTCTTTCCCCTGCGAATGCTGCCACTAGCCACCACCCACGACCACCACAATGGTACCATAATGGTCGCCACGCACTATCCTAGGATTCCACGTCCACCAAACCAGGTGCAACCCATCCCCATTCGAAGGTCCAAAAACCGGTTCAAAAAGCGCTAGTCAGTCCGTTTCTCCTCTGTTTATGTTTTGAAACCATGCCACCACCACCACGGTGGTTGGCTATGGACGGGGTTAGATAGGGTGGTCTCTAGGTCAGGCATTAGGTGGGTCGGTGCTGACGAGTCTAAGTGCGAAAGTTAAAGAAAAAGAAGCGATAAACGAATTAAACGATACAAGTCGATATGTAGATCGTACCTTTGATGAACAGATAACATAGATAACGAAGCAGCAATTATGGTAGTTTTAGTTGCAGCATATCCGATTTAAGATGATGAAGAAGACATAGATGTTTAGGTGATGATGATAACTGTATTAGAGTTTTTGATAGTATGATAATACGTCGATGAATAATTGTGTTTGTCGATGGACAAGGGGTAGGGTTAGGGTTTCATGTAGTCTAGTATAGATAAACGGGCCCACTGCTTCTCTTACTCGGCCCATCACACATATCGAGGCACTAATTCGTTTATATCTCGTTCTTAACCCGTAACTTAAAATAAACGAGTACGTAAAAATAATTATGCTAATTAAATTATGTAATTTAGCATTAATAAATATTAATTAAGTTAATTATAAGAATATAAAATTATTAGCACGTATATAAGAATATATAAATTAATTTAATTAGGTTTTAAATATAATTACGACTTAAATAATAATAAAAATTATAGTTTTGGAATAAATATAAAATTAGGAATATATTTAATTATAAATATATTATCAAAATTAAAGAAATACGAATGAAATGTCATTTTATGAAATAATCATCAAATATAAAATAATTATGAAATACGAAATAATCGTATAAATACGATTTATAAAATAATAACAGTTGACGTAAAATACTTTATAAAAGTTTCATTTGAAATACTTGTATAAAACATGGTTTGACTGCCGTTGACCGAGGCTAATATACTGGGTATTACAGTCTTCCCTCCTTAAAATGAACTTCGTCCCGAAGTTCGCCACCCCGTAGCGATAACAAAACACCCCACAAGCATAAGACAACCACAAGTAGTACATATACATAAGCCCTAAAACGCAAAGTGTTACATAACGGTAGACACTGCTCCCAAGAACTCTGGAAATCAAGTGCACAAGCACGGAGCAAGACCTCTAAAGTCTGGATAGTCCTCTCGGACTGACCATCAGTCGCAGCATGAACTGCGGTACTCATCAGCAAACGACTACCCATAGCCTCATGTAAAGCCTTCCAAAATCTGGAACAAAAACGAGGATCACGATCAGAAATGATCGCTCTCGGGACACCATGGTAACAGACTATCTCTACAATATAAGCCCTGGCTAAACGGTCCATATCCCATGTCTCTCTGATAGGCAAAAATCTGGCACACTTAGTTAGCCTATCAACAATAACCCAAATCGCATCCTTGCCTCTCACAGTCTTAGGCAATGCTGTCACGAAGTCCATCGAAATGCACTCCCATTTCCACTGAGGAACGTGGAGCGGCTGTAACAAACCACCTGGCCTCCTATGCTCTATCTTGACTTGTTGACAAGTCAAGCACCTACTCACGTAATCCAAGATCTCTCTCTTCATTCCAGGACACCAAAATATAAGTCTCAAATCCTTGTGCATCTTCTCGCCTCCTGGATGAACTGAATACGGTGTCAACTGAGCCTCATCAAGAACCCTCTTCCTCAAACCTGGCACATCTGGAACATACATCCTACCACGGAATCTAAGGAAACCATCAGCATCAATTGCTAGGTCAGGTGCAACACCACTCGAAATCTTAGCCTCAAACTTCTTGAAATCAGCATCTGAAGGTAAACTCTGGCGAATCTCCAACATAAGGACGGCTCGGCAGTCATAACAGCTCACCAATCAAAACCACTACCCACCATCTCTAATCTCAACTTCCGGAACTCGGAACACAACTCATCGGGCAACACTCGCATAGCACTCATCGAATGAGAAGTCTTGCGGCTAAGCGCATCATCAACCACATTGGCCTTACCCTCATGATACAATAACTCAATGTCATAATCCTTAACCAACTCTAGCCAACGTCTCTGTCGCATATTAAGGTCTTTCTGTGTGAAAATGTACTTAAGACTCTTATGATCCGTGAAAATGCGACAATGAGATCCAATCAAGTAATGACGCCAAATCTTTAAGGCATGAACAACTGCAGCTAACTCAAGATCATGTGTCGGATAGTTCACCTCGTGAACTCTCAACTGTCTAGATGAGTAAGCTATCACCTTGCCACTCTGCATCAACACACATCCAAGCCCTAACATCGAAGCATCGCAATAAACATCGAAGTCAACTCCAATCTCTGGCAAAGCAAGTACGGGATCGGAAGTCAACCTAGTCTTCAATTCCTGAAAAGAGCTCTCACACTTGTCGGTCCAAACAAATTTAGCTTCCTTCTTCAACAACTGAGTCACCGGACGAGCTAATCTAGAGAAATCCTCAACAAATCGACGGTAGTAACCCGCTAAACCAAGGAAACTACGGATCTCTCCCACATCTTTGGGACTCTCCCAATCAACAACGGCCTCAATCTTCGCGGGATCAACCATAACTCCCTCACTAGATATCACATGTCCAAGAAATGCAACCTTAGAAAGCCAAAACTCATACTTAGAGAACTTCGCGAACCACTTCTGTCGACGTAAAATCCCAAGAATCAATCTAAGATGCTCGGCATGCTCCTCATCGGTCTTAGAGTAAATGAGGATATCATCAATAAATACCACGACACAAGTGTCAAGATACTCACGAAAGGTGCGGTTCATCTGATCCATGAAAATAGGAGGTGCATTAGTCAACCCAAAAGCCATAACCACGAACTCAAAATGCCCATATCTGGTACGAAAAGCGGTCTTCGCAATATCAGCCTCTCTCACTGGAATCTGATGATAACCCGATCAAAGATCAATCTTAGAAAACCTAGAAGCACCTCTCAACTGATCAAACAAGTCATCTATCCTAGGCAAAGGATATCTATTGTTCACGGTCACTCGGTTCAACTCTCTATAATCAATGCAAAGTCTCATGGAACCATCTTTCTTCTTAACAAATAAAACTGGAGCACCCCACGGAGAAGCATTCGGTCTAATGAACCCTTTCTCGATCATCTCTTCCAACTGTTGCTTCAATTCCTTCAACTCTAGTGGAGCCATACGGTAAGGAACTTTGGATATTGGGCCAGTACCTGGAACAAGCTCAATGGTAAACTCCACATCTCTCTCTGGCGGTATCCCTGGCAAGTCCTCTGGAAAAACATCTGGATACTCACGAACAATGGCTACATCCTCAAGTTTCGGTAGCGATGGCTTTGCAGCTGAAACAACACACAGGAAGGCTTGGCAACCCTTCCTAAGAAGATGAGATGCTTTCATCGAAGAGATAACACGAACACCCTTTTTAGGGCGAGTTCCCCTATAGGAAACACGAACTCCTGAAGAACTCCTCAAGCAGATTTTCTGGTCGCGACACTAGAAGCGAGCATGGTTTCGCGATAACCAATCCATACCGAGGATAATGTCAAACTCCTCGAGAGGGAATCTCAGTAAGTCCGCTGGAAATGTGGCTTGACCAATAATAATCGAAACATCCCTATGGGACGAAGAGCAGGAAAACACGTCTCCAGACGGTAAGGAAATGGAAGTCTCCTCAACCAATGAAGACTCAAGAGCTAAACGGTCTGCGAACTCAGTCGATATAAATGATAGAGAAGCACCAGTATCAAATAGAATAAGGCACTCAGCACCAAGAACATAAAAGATACCGGCAACAATGTCTGGATGAGCCTCAGCCTCAACCCTAGTCATCACAAAAATCTTCCCTTTCGGCTTTCCTCCCTTAGTTGCTGCAGCAGCAGTGGCAGCCTTGCCAAGTGCGGTGTTCCTCTCAGGACACTCATAAGACTTATGCCCAAATCCATTGCACGTATAGCACTTGAAAGCATTGTTTAAACAGTCAAAACCCGGATGAGATGGTTTACCACAACGGTGGCAAACACTAGGAGATGTGTCGCTGTGAACAATGATCTTAGCAACTGGAGCAGAGAACCTCTCAAACCACTTCTTCTGAGAAGAAGGCGAAGAAGTAAAAGGAACAAACGGTCTCTTCCCCTGGTAAACTGATCTCTGGTGAGAAGTCACACTGGAAGTAGCAGCTCGGGTCTCAGCATCTATGGCACGAATGGAACTCTCGGCCCAAATAGCATCATCATATACTTCCACAAAAGATGTCGAGTCACGACGAACCATACTCTCGATGCGCGGTCCTAACTTCCCACAGTAGAAGTAGACTCTCTCAGCCTCATCTCTGACAAACCTCGATGCAAAATGTGCAAGCTGGTTGAATTTGTCGGTAAACTCCTGAACGGACATCTTACCCTGCTTCAAATCCATGAATTCCTTGAGTCACTGTGATCTGAGCTCCTTAGGATAAAACCTCGTCTCGAGCTTATCCTTAAAAGTCTCCCAATCGAACAAAGGATCAAGAATGAAAGTCGGCCCGGTCAATGCCCACCATCTATCGGCCTCAAGGGTCAAAAACTGAGTGGCTAGCCGCACTCTATCCTCTCTAACCACCGAATAAATGGTAAAGCTCTTTTCCATCTCTCGGAACCACTCCGTAAGAGCTACCGGATCAACCTCGCCTCCATAAGTCTTCACGTGGCTCCTGGACATTTGGGATGCTATCCAAGAGAAGCTACCAGGACGATTAGCCTCATTGCCTGGCGGTGGAGGAGGTGGAACAGTCCCTGCTTGCTGTCTCTGGCTCTCAAGCAACTGATGAAGTGCTGGCATTATAGTGTTCTCCGCAGCCGTGGTTCTCACCATCTTTCAAAAGAGAAAACAAGTGTTAACTTAGCAATTAGCATTCACAAATAGACTACAATATAAATCCTTAGATCTACCCATCTCTCATTCATTATTTGTTTATTTGGTCAAGTTAAGGTTGGGGGTCACATGAGTGCGTCGGGAGCAATAATGCTCTGATACCAACTGTAAAACCCCTCGCGAAAGCGGAAAATTAAAACATACAAAGTACTAAAAATGCAGCGGAATTAAAACTTTTTAACATAAACATGCGAGGTGAATTAAAACCTGAAAACTGAAACTGACATAAATAGAAATAGATAAGTATACTGTCTAGGTATCAAAATGGAATATATACAACAGCCTGGGATGGCACATCCCTACAGGCACCAACAAAAACTGTATCAAAACTAAGAGTCCAGCTAAACGATGTAAATGTAAGTCATGATGAAAGGATCATCGCTCGCTAGCTCTCGCGTGAACCCTGCCAACCTGCATGTACCTACATACATGAAAACATGTACGCCACAATCAGTGGGGAGTGACTAGAGTTCTCCTAGCCACCTTTGTAACGACACGTAACAAAGAAATACAAACAGAATACTCCAGCATATATAAACATGTGAAGCATAAATTATCTCATCAACTGATCTCATACTATCATGCAAACTCTAATGCACGACTCTCAACCAACTTCATAAACCGTTAGGAAGGAGAGCCGGTTTCCCTACTGGTTACCCAGTAGGGGGTCTTTCAGTCCAACTATTTATGAAACCGATCAAAGAGTCATCCAATACCTTGGATGAACAATCACAAAGTCAAGTATCAATATCAACATCTATATCTGACATTATACCAACTCTAGGCAAGCAGATAAAACTCAGCAAGTATAATGTTCAGCGGTCAACTTAAGACATAACCTACATACTAATCAATCAGCAAGTGTAAAGGTTCAGCAGTCAACTTAAGACATAACCTAAACACCAAAACATTCAGCAAGCAAGGACTCAGAGGCCAACTTAAGGCATGGACCTGCCAATCAGCACGACACTAGACTCAGAGGCCAACTTAAGGCATAGACTAGCACCCAAAAGTAAAGGACTCAGAGGCCAGCTTAAGGTATGTCCCTTCACTACATCACAAGATAATAAACTCAGAGGCCAGCTGAAGGCATGTTCTAGCATCAAACATCTGCACTCCGGGCAAGGTGTCAGTTCCTTAGCTACCCCGTTGTGCAGCTGTTCTACTCGTCAGACTCAGAGGCCAACTTAAGGCATGTTCCAACGCGATCACAATCAAACATGTCTGGACTCAGAGGCCAGCTTAAGGCATGTCCCAAACACGACAAACATACACATATGGAGCTCAGAGGCCAGCTTAAGGCATATCCCCATATATGACAAACAACTCACGTATTAAGTTCAGAGGCCAACTTAAGGCATAACTTAATACGCATCTATACAACATCATCAAAGTCTATGAACTAAACTATAGTTCTACATTCTTAACTTCTAGTCAACACTTAATTGACCCCGGGAACTAAGTTGAGGGAGACCCGGTTTCTCTTTCGGTTACCCGACCGGGGGGTCTCTATCCTCTCTCCATTCCCGAACCCAATATAGTGTCGCCCATCCTCCGGGGACCTCAAATACATATCAAAGATACAAGGAACGAGTTTCAATCAAAACTGATCAACCGTCTAAAAGTTATGAACGATTTACAAACGAAAACAAGCTACAGGGGTCCCCAGCCGGTCGGCAGGCAGCCGGCCTACCGGCTGGTGACCCAACCCAGCCTTCCCTTTTCCTTAAAACAAAGACAGCCCCAAAAGGACTCCCAGCCGGTCGGCAGGCAGCCGGCCTACCGGCAGGGAACCCGATCCCAACATACGTATTATTTCACATTGAGGCTCCCAGCCGGTTGGCAGGCGGCCGGTCTACCGGCTGGGCACCTCTTTCCCAACTTACAAAATACACAAGACAACATCAAAAGAGACTACCAGCCGGTCGGCAGGCAGCCGACCCACCGGCTGGCAGTCCAAAACCCAATTTCTCCAAAACCTGCAAAAACTCACTAAAGACACTGCCAGTCGGTCGACCGGCGGCCTGTGGGTCGACCGGCTCAGAGAGCTTGTACGCTAAAAACACGATTTCCAGCCTATGTCAAAACTCCAAAAATCGATACCAAATCTTAAGAATCGCTACAAGTAAAGTTTACTCAACATCACAAATCACTCAATAACACTAACTAACAGCAAACAAACCCATAACAATCCTCAATACGATTATGCAATGTATCCGTCGCAAAACATGAAATTTTTGAAAATTGCTTATGAACATGTGAAACATCAACAAGGCATGAATTCATCACATAAGAACATTCCTAAACATGTTACTAAGTCCATTAATCATCCAACTTAAACAAAATCAGAAACATTAACAAGAACACAACAAAACTTGCTATTTTAACAAAAAGGCCGAGTTACTCGTAATCGTCACCTCAAAAGCAATCCGGCTCAAAGATCTTCCTCTAAGATGAAGCTATCCACTTCCGGGTCGTCTAAGCCCACACCTACAAGCACGAAAAACGAGATTACGAACTGAAAACGGATTTTAGTTAAAACAGTCAGATTTTCGAAGTGAAGGATTTGAAAAACGAAAGTGATAGATGGCTTGCAAATTCGATGAGGATTCCGAAAATGTTATTATTACCTTGATTTGATGAACGGATGATGAAGAAATAAGCAAAAGAAGATGATTATTTATGGAGGTTTATGAAAATGGTGTTTACTGTTTATTGTTTTTGAAGATGGAGGAATGTTAAGGGGTTTAAGGAATTGTCCTTTCCGTTTAAATGGAACGGGTTAGGATACTTGAACGGGTTTTTAAGATGTGAACTTAAATTTACCAAGTTTGTATTCGTCTTAAGGACTTAAGGTTCTTAAGACGAATCTTATTATTTATTAAAAATACTTTTCGATAATTAATTAAAATATTATTTTATTACTTAAAATAATTAAAAACGCTTAAAATATGTTTTATAAAAATACGGGATGTCACAAAAATAATATTTTAATAATTTATCGGAAAATATTTTAATAAATAGTAAGATCCGTCTTAAGAACCTTAAGTCCTTAAGACGAATACAAACTTGGCAACTTGAATCTTTAACTAAAAACCCGTTCATCCAAACCCGTTTTCATTTAAATGGAAAGGACAACCCATAAACCCCCATAAACCCATTGTGTCAACATTTTATCACCCTCAAAACAAAACAACTGACATTTCTCATTTCACAAAACCTCCATAATTCTTCATCTTCTTTTCCAAATTCCGTCATCATCCGTTCACCGAATCAAGGTAACAAATACATTTTCGGAATCCTCATCGAATTTGCAAGCCATCTATCACTTCCGTTTTTCTTTTTCATCAACTCGAAATTTGGACTGTTTTTGTAAGATTCGCATTTCAGTCCTCAAGACTCGTTTTTCGTGATGTAGGTGAAGGCTTAGAGGACCCGGACGTGGATAGCTTCATCATAGAGGAGGAGCTTTGAGCGGGATTGCATTTAAGGTGACAATAATGAGAAACTCGGCCTTATTGTTAATATTAGCACTTTTGATGTTTAAGATGATTTAAGTTTCTGAAATTTCATATGTTTATGGTTGATTGAGTTTAGTAACATGATAGGAATGCTCTTATTTGATGATTTCATGCTTAGATGATGTTTCTTAGGTTTATTGTTAAGTTTTTCAGAAATTGTGCTTAAGACGGATACACCTTATGTTCTTATTGAGGATTGTTATGGGTTTAATTGTTGATAGATAGGTGTATTGGATGATTTGATATAATGGGTAAACATTTGTTGTTGCGGATTTAGGAGTCTTGAATCGATTTGTGAAGTTTTGAATGTTTGAGAAAATGCGTTTTCTGCGTACATCGGACTCTGAGCCGGTGGGCTGACCGGCAGCCGGTCGGCTGGCTCAGAGTCGGTGTTGTTCCTTTTGATCGTTCAGAAAATTGAGGAAGGTTTCTGAGCCGGTCAGTCGGCCGCCGGTCGACCGGCTCAGGATCCTTCTTGGTGTTTTCAGGTTTGGAAAAAGGGCATGGGAAGTGACTCCCAGCTGGCAGGCCGGCAGCCGGTACACCGGCTGAGAGTCACTCCTCGTGTGTAAAGTTGAAGTTTTGGCTATGGGGAAGGGACTCCCAGCCGGCTAGCCGGCGGACGGTCCACCGGCTGAGAGCCTCTTCTCTTGTTTTTCAGCCGATGGTTTGGCATGGGAAGGGACTCCCAGCCGGTGGACCGGCAGACAGTCTGGGACCGGCTGAGAGCCCCTGTTCCCATTGTTTTGTTTATAACTTTCAAAGGCTTGTTCGGTTTTGAGTGAAACTCATTCTTGTACCTTTGATACGTGTTTGAGGTCCCCGGAGGATGGGCGACACTATATTGGGTTCGGGAATGGAGTGAGGATAGAGACCCCCCGGTCGGGTAACCGAAAGGGAAACCGGCTCTCTCTCGTCTTAGTTCCCGGGATCAATTAAGTGTTGTTTAGTGGTTTAAGAAGTTAGAGCTATAGGTTAGTTTCTATCTTTGGATGTTAATGGTTGAGTTGTATGTCGCGTGATGGGATATGTGTTAAGTTCACCTATGGACCCATTACGTGTTTTGTATGTCGCGTGATGGGATATGTGTTAAGTTCACCTCTGGACCGATTACGTGTTTTGTTTGTGGTGTGTCAGGATATGTGTTAAGCTCACCTCTGGACCTGACACGTGATCGGTTGTCGTACACGGGATATGTGTTAAGTTCACCTCTGGACCCAATACTTGTTTGTAGCATTGGGATATGTGTGAAGGGTTTTTAGTTACTCATAAACTAAATATTTAGTCATACTAACAAAATACTTTAATTAACATTTTAATTAACTTATTTAAGTGATCTTATGCATGCTAAAATAAGCGGAAATAAGGAGATTTCGACCCTTACATTCGGTCCAAATGCTAGCAAGGATGATCCTCCAATGTTCAACAAGAACACCTCCTCCAAGATGCACCAAGACAATCCCTTAATGAACCGAGATCTTGTAGTTGCTAGACTAGAAATCGATTATTCCTTAAACTATTCTAATCTCTCTAATTAGAATATTATTTCAATACTACAAATAGTATATTTATATTATCTTATAATATGGATTTTGAGGTTGTAAAATCTCTCTTTTACTTAGTATATTTTCGGCTAAGAGTAAGTAGAAGAGTTAGAATGAGTATGTAATATATCTTATATATTAAGCATCCATTAAGAAACATTTAGCTTAAGCATGGGTATGGGGAAGGAGGCTAGCCGGCCTTAGGGAACCACAATGGGGAACATCTTGACTTCTCAAGACACTAGGGTGGCTCAAGGTTAGTGTTCTCAAGGTGATGTTTAATGATTGTGTGTTATTCACTAATAAACACAAATCATACCCTTAACTAACCTACATAAAACCGGCAACCATATTACATATAGTCCACTTTATGATTTTTGTCAACTTCACAATTGTATATCATGTCACATGTATTATGTCACAATGTTATAAAGTAACAATTGTTTTAATTTAATCATACATATTTAACAAGTAAATATTATTCATAAATTAATAAATCATATTTATAAAGTTGACTAGTAATTCGAAATTACTATTAAATAAAATGGTCATTCATAATTTATCGTCAATACGATTTACAACCTTTGTAATAATTTCAACCCGATTCATTCTAATAACGATATAATAAAATATCGTTCAATGTTTAACAATTGATACGTTTCAATTTTAAACATAAATCTTACAATAAGATTTAACCTCTGATTTCTCGATATACGGGTTTAAGGAATATGATCAAATCGTATCAATATACATTTGATCATTTTATCAATTAAGGGAATTGTCCTAAAGGTGTGACCTAAAGGGATCAACTGACCACCACCATCATACGACAGTAATGTCAAACTCTAGCTAGCCAATCATTACCGATTAATGTTGGTCAGTTGACTAATATAAATCGTATCATCCCTTGCGCATTCTCGTTATGAGATTTAATTACGTGATCGCACTATTGTTGAGGACACATTTCCCAACAATGTGTTAAGTTCACCTCTGGACCCTTTGCTTATGGATGATTAGGGATATGTGTTAAGTTCATCTCTGGACCCTTTTCTTGAATTGTATGTTTAGGGATATGTGTTAAGTTCACCTCTGGACCCGACATTGTTTGGTAGTGGGATATGTGTTAAGTTCACCTCTGGACCCTTTGCTAGTGTTTATGGATGGTTATTTCTGTTTGCCTTGAGATTGGTACAGTGTCAGATATGCATGATGAGGTTAATGATTGTATTACTTGAGCTATAGTTTGTTCATCCAAGGCATTGGATGACTCTTTGACCGGTTTCATAAATAGTTGGATTGAAAGACCCCCCGACTGGGTAACCAGTTGGGAAACCGGCTCTCCTTCATAACAGTTTATGAAGTTGGTTGAGAGCCGTGCATTAGTGATTGCATGATAGTTGATAATCAGTTATTGAGATATTGTTATACTTCACATGTTTATATATGTTGGAGTATTTTGTTTGCTTTACTTGTTACGTGTCGTTACAAAAGGTGGCTAGGAGAACTCTAGTCACTCCCCACTAATTGTGGCGTACATGTTTTCATGTATGTAGGTACATGCAGGTTGGACGGGGTTCACTTGAGAGCTAGCGAGTGATGATCCTTATCATCTTTTGACTTACACTTCATCGATTAGCTAGACTCTTAGTTTTTGATACAGTTCATGTTTTAAGCCTGTAGGGATGTTCCATCCCAGGCTTTGTATATATTTGGTTTTCGTACTTAGAACTGTTATACTTATCTATTTTGTTTATATTAGTTTCTGTTTCTGTTTTAGTTTTAATTCACCTCACATGATGTTTAAGTTTAAAAAGTTTTAATTCCGCTACATTTTTAGTACTTTGTGTGTTTTATATTTACGCTTTCGCGAGGGGTTTTACATTCGGGGTGGTTGGAGCGGCCATTTTTATTTTCCAGTCTGTTTTAATACCACTTGTCAGAAATCGCATCATGAGGTATCTTTTTCGCTTCTAGACCCTATAAACAATTACAAATCACTTTTCACGGTTATTCGATTTCCGAACGAAACTGGTTTATAGCATACCGGTAAAGTCAAATGTATTCTGATGTTTTTGAAAATTTGTGTGCCCGCTTTATGTGACTCGATTAACCGTTCTTGCAATTTTCCGTCATTATCGTTTCGGGGAGCTCAGAAGCCTAATAAACGTGTATTATATACCCTTCAATTCGAGCCGTTTCGGGATGGTCGGAGCGGCCATTTTTATTTTTCAGCCAGTTTTTATACCGCGTGTCCGAAATCGCATCATGAGGTATCTTATTCGATTCTAGACCCTGTAAACGACTATAAATCACTTTTACACGGTTATCCGATTTTCGGACGAAATTTGTTTATCGCACTATTGTTGAGGACACATTTCCCAACAATCTCCCACTTGTCCTCGACAAGTGTGCGTCACCAATTCTCTTGTCCTATTACAATCTCCCACTCAATGCAAGATGTCTCTCTGAGGCCGTACTTGCATTTGATCATATCATAAATGGTTTCCTCGATCTGGAGAATAACTGTTTGACCGGAATTATCTACCATAGATACCTTCCGAGCGTGGCCACGCATTTCCAGTTAACTTCTCCTCGAGTGGCCTTGAGATTTGAACAACCCTGACAAGGGGTGGACAATTTCTATCGCACTACTTCCTTCAACTAGTCATAGTCAGTCACAGCCTGAAGCAATCCCATTTGACTCCAGTTACGAAAAGTCGTAGAGAATGGATCAAGGTTATGCTTAAACTGTACTATCTTGGGAGAGTAGTCTTTAGTCTAAGAATTGACTCACAAGAATACTATAGCAGCTCTCGCCACGACCCGGCTATTATAAAATTTCCAGAACTCTATAAGTGGTCACTTTGCCCGACAGAGTGTCTCTGCAGTCTGCCTATGTGATCGACTAGTCATCAAATATGACTCTATGGCATTTGAACTTACCATCAATCGCCTCACATTCTAGTCGCTTTGAGATGTCACCTCATGTAAGCGGCTAGGGGCTATACTAAGTCAATCCAGTTCACTTATGGGGTTCAATATTGTCTCATACAACCCATTTGGATTTTGACAAAGTATCTTTCATCTTGAGTTAATCATAACTCAAATGATATTGTCATGCAAAAACAGTCAGTACTATTTCATTGCATTGATGCACGATCATCTATTTGTATTAGTGTTTTGCGAATAAACCCTTTTATTCATGATTGCAAAACTTACAAATTTTGGTCTCCTTCCGACTCATATTCTCTCACATAATATGATCTTATTTGAGCACATATCTAGAACCCATTCTAGATTTTGAGATTTCTTTCCCGAGGGAAGCTCTCACTGTTATCTTATAACTCGTGACGTATAGATATACTAGAGGGATTAAAGAATCACTCGGAATTATCTAGTCACTTATGTGCTGAAATCTATTTTGTAGTTATTAGTGATTTCATCACTCTTATAATTTTCAATCATCTTGGCAATATTTTATTAAGGTTATTCATGTCTAACCATTTTGATTTCCAATGGGTGACCTTTTATTATCAATATAATAAAACTTCCCGTAAAGCTCCATCATCATATGATATAAGGTATTTGATCATCTAGAATTTCAAACCTCTTATTCTTTACACCTTAAAGAATCACCCATCCTCTCTAAATGGTAGGCTTAATTCTTTTAATGAACATTGCTCCCACTAAAATCAATATTACTCGATCTCTTAAATGAACTTTTAATTTCTCGCATGTAAATCTTTTATTTATATCTTGAATCAATATCACCATCACTATCCCTATAGTGATCTATTTCCATTCAATCAATCATCACCCTCTTTTCATGTCTTCGTTTCCTCGAGACGAATATGACATGATTATTTCCTTATAACTACATTGAGAGAATTGATTCTTCTCTTTTATCTTATAAATTTAGAAAAATCATTTATTAAGGAACCGGTCTTTCCTCCCGTATAGATAGATGATTTCTCCTCTATTATCTTATAATCTTTAAAAAATCATTATCTCAAGGAGCCGATATTCCTTTAGAATTCATACGGGGTTTCTTACTGAAACAATGAACATAAAGAACCTTTCTTCGAGTGTCCTCCCGTAGTTTCTTCAGTGTCCTCTCGTAGTTTCTTCAATTCATTTAGGGCTCTTCTTAAGACTCCCAAGTAAGAATCTACTCTAAGATCCTTTATTTTCATCATTGGTTTGCGAGCGAAATATTTTCTCCCACTCTATCCTTCTAACAATAACCTTTATTCGTATAAGGATAGCTATTTCGATTAACCAATGCATATGAATGTTTGAAGTTTTATAGGTGTGATGAATACATTCTCATTTTTCACTTAAAATGAAAATCTTATAATGAACTGATGTTGTCTCATTTTGATTGAAAGTATCTCATGGGGTATAGTTCTCCGTTTTAATCAACACTTTGATTACATTATTTTGATCGTATCAATGTTTATTGCGTGATAAATTACCATCATTCATGTTTTAACAAGGTGTGCAATTTATTTGAGAAATCAAGACATTGATTAAGAACAAAAGTAGTGACTCGGGTTGAAAACCAAGTCACCAAATATCCAAAATTACAACCATTGTTTTAGGATTTTAATCCTTGTCTTACAAGAAAATAAATTGTTCCATAAATAAAATGCAAAATATGAAAGAAGACGATATGAAAAATAGAGCCTAGCTCTTCAAGTCTTCGATCAATTGGATGCTACCATAGCCATCCAAGTAAGGAACCTCATGCTTCCTTCTCCTTGGCCTTATCATTATTAGGGGGTGGCCCTTTAAAACAATTAAAAGGGTAAATATCAACACATTTGTATCACTATACATAAGTTGATAAATGACATGAATTATAAACGAGAATGATTACCTACGGCGGTTGCCTTCCCATTTTTGAGATCGCTTAAGTATTTGGGGCAATTACGCTTCCAATGACCGATCCTCGTGCAATAATGGCACTTGTCTTCGGATTTCGAAGAAGAGGTGGAAGCGCCTTTCGTAAAGGTCTTTTCTTTGGTCGCTTTGGGCTTGAACGTTTTCTTGCCCTTGCCTTTAAAGGCATTCCTTTTGAAGCTCGTTTTCCCTTTCTTTTCGATGCTTAAAGCATCCTTGGTGGAACTTTCATGAAGTCCCATGTCCCTTTAGGCTTGGACGAGCATCTTATGCAACTCATCCAATGTCGTCTCTTGGTTTCGCATATTAAAATTCACCCGGAATTGAGCATACGATTTAACCTTATTGAGCGAGTGAAGAACTCGGTCAATAATTAGAGAGTCGGGAACATCAACGTCTTGCGCTTTTAGAGTCTCCGCGAGCTCAACGAGTTTGAGCACATGAGGGCTTATCTTTTGCCCTTACTTCAACGTAATGTCGAAGAAGGCGGAAGCCGCCTCATATTGGATCACTCTTGGAGTTTGCGAAAACATGGTCGCAAGCTTGGTGTATATCTCATACGATGTGGTCAACTTAATCATACTCCTTTAGAGATCCGACTTCATGGAGAAGATGAGCACATTTTTAAGAGCGGAGGACTCTTTCATGTAGGTTTCATAGGCCTCACGATTTTGGACCGATGAACGAGCGGTCGGAGCGGTCGGAGCGGCTTCGGATAGGTAACGACTCTTATCGTCACCTTGAGCGGCCAAGAGTAATTGTGCATCCCAATCTTTAAAATTGGATCCATGCTTATCGAGTTTGCAACGATCCATAAAGGATCGAAGCCATGATACGTTAGTGAGAGGTGGAGCGTTGGTTGCCATTGATGATGTTGAAAATTATACTACAATAAAATGAAGGAAATAAAACAACATCATTTTAAAATTCATAATTTAAATTAAAAACTTAAACAAGTTAATTAGTTATTTACTTAATGATCTCTTACCCAATTAATTAAACAATCCCGAGACCCAAAACCATACTAATCCGGGCACGGTGTAGCCGATTCAACCCGTATCGGTATAATTTGGTGGATTAACCCTTTAATCGGTTCTACCTTAGAACTCTCGGTCGACAATTTTCTAAAAATTGTCTTTAGCCCGAACTTATTGCAACTACGGTTACGAATACTTTCGTTGAGATCAACCAAATTTCAAGGTGTAATCTTATTACCCCACTTACCCAACGTGACAATTTTAGTACCCCGGTATAGCCGAGCCTACGTTCTTGTGAAGAAGGGATTCATGGGTCCATACTTTTTGGTAAGGCTAAGTATCAATATTATATGTAAGAGATCTAGTCAAATTATTATCTATCTCCGTTTAAGTGAACTAAGTCGGTGAATTATCGATAAAATAAATGACTAGGTCGACTAAATCGAAAAATGCATGAGACGATATATGACGATTTGGCTATGCATGCAAACATATAAAAGCATAAAATAAACCCTAGTATGGCCTTTCCTAGAATAGAAATAATAAAGTACAAATTCGGAAACCAACTCCTTTGGTCCCTTGAACTTCACGAGGCACGCACTTCGAGGTAAACACCGTCTTTGTCGGAACTCCTTTCCGAATGGCTCCGTCTTCAAGGAACTCCGGATATTACAAATATTACAACTTTTCTAGTCTACTTTATACATTATAAAATAGAAATAAATTACAATTGGGTGATACGAGATCACAAAATTACAACCCAATCGGTAACCCCTTACATTACGGGAAATACCGATTTAAAAACTAAGGCCATACTAAGTAAATTACATAATTCCCAAAATTACGTAAATAAAATCATGACATTCATAATTAAAATATGCAATGCTTATAAATATATGAACTATAATGCAAATCCTAAGCCAAATCGTCCTATTTAAATATCAATAATATAAATAGTTATCGTATACCTCGGTTTATGGAATCGCGTGTTTTAACGTTTAACAACACTATGCATTATATGAATCGGTATTCATCCTTAAGTTAATCACCCTAACTCATATAGGTTTCAAAATGTAGTCTTACTCAAACTTTGAACATGACTTAACTTAACATATTTAATATTGTTCGGTATTACTCGGTTTTACGGGAAAAATAATATAAAAAATCCAAAAGAGTCATAAAAATTTCGAAAAATTCAAAATTCAAATTTTGAAAATTCCAAAATGTTCTTAAAATTTCAGAACCTTAAAAATATTAGCATTTATACGGTTTTAACATTATTTCGTAAATAAGACGTAAAACGAGCATTTTAAGTCGGAAAATTCAATAATTAACTCCATAAATGCAAATAAAATACTAATAATATTTTTACACTTTCCAAAATATTTTATGAACATAAAATGGACAGAAAATTAAATTACACACTGCCCAAGAGCCGAATTTTTTAATTAGATGACTCTTATTATTCAATTTTAAATGCAACATTTTAACAAATTAAAATTAAATAAAAACAGAAACTTTTGGCTCCCAAGAATTATTTCATGATGAACATATCATATATGACTAAAATGGGTTAGTATTTCCGGCCATTTTAACAACTATTGCAAATTTTAACGATTTTCGTCATACATCGTACGATTTTAACCTTTAAAATTATTTCTCAAGCATAAAATAAGATAAAAATCTCGAAATTTTTATACATGCTGGAAATAATATATATGACATCGTGTTAAATTTTTATGGCCAAATTCCAACTTAAACTATTAAAGTCGAAATAATGTCACTAATTACCCGATTTTTACATTAAAAATCTATAATATTGCAATATTTGAGATATATTTCTGGAAAATTCAACATATATTTTAAATATTGCATGTGACAAACTCATAAATTTTTATAGTCAAATTCATAATATAACTATTTTAACCCATTTTTATTCATCTTATTGCATTTTAACCCTTAAAATTCATATCATATGTTTTATAAGTCCATAATTTACGAAAATTCATATTCATAACATAGGATATACATGTGATAACATACTGAAAAATCTCGGCCAAAAGATGATTTTAACTATTTTTCCCAAAATAAACGATTTTTAACCATTAAAACTTAATAAAACCGAGATTTAATATACCAATAACCAATATCCATGCAAAATATATTCCAAATATTCTAAAACATTTTAGAAAACAGTAGGTATTCATGCTAAAATTATTTTGTGCATATCTAATATTAAACGAAAACCAAATTTTATTTGTTATCACTATAACTCCGTAAAAACGTAAACGGAAAGCATGCAAACAACCTATTGCTCTGATACCAATTGAAGGGTTTTTAGTTACTCATAAACTAAATATTTAACCATACTAACAAAATACTTTAATTAACATTTTAATTAACTTATTTAAGTGATCTTATGCATGCTAAAATAAGCGGAAATAAGGAGATTTCGACCCTTACATTCGGTCCAAATGCTAGCAAGGATGATCCTCCAATGTTCAACAAGAACACCTCCTCCAAGATGCACCAAGACAATCCCTTAATGAACCGAGATCTTGTAGTTGCTCGACTAGAAATCGATTATTCCTTAAACTATTCTAATCTCTCTAATTAGAATATTATTTCAATACTACAAATAGTATATTTATATTATCTTATAATATGGATTTTGAGGTTGTAAAATCTCTCTTTTACTTAGAATATTTTCGGCTAAGAGTAAGTAGAAGAGTTAGAATGAGTATGTAATATATCTTATATATTAAGCATCCATTAAGAAACATTTAGCTTAAGCATGGGTATGGGGAAGGAGGCTAGCCGGCCTTAGGGAACCACAATGGGGAACATCTTGACTTCTCAAGACACTAGGGTGGCTCAAGGTTAGTGTTCTCAAGGTGATGTTTAATGATTGTGTTTTATTCACTAATAAACACAAATCATACCCTTAACTAACCTACATAAAACCGGCAACCATATTACATATAGTCCATTTTATGATTTTTGTCAACTTCACAATTGTATATTATGTCACATGTATTATGTCACAATGTTATAAAGTAACAATTGTTTTAATTTAATCATACATATTTAACAAGTAAATATTATCCATAAATTAATAAATCATATTTATAAAGTTGACTAGTAATTCGAAATTACTATTAAATAAAATGGTCATTCATAATTTATCGTCAATACGATTTACAACCTTTGTAATAATTTCAACCCGATTCATTCTAATAACGATATAATAAAATATCGTTCAATGTTTAACAATTGATACGTTTCAATTTTAAACATAAATCTTACAATAAGATTTAACCTCTGATTTCCCGATATACGGGTTTAAGGAATATGATCAAATCGTATCAATATACATTTTATCATTTTATCAATTAAGGGAATTGTCCTAAAGGTGTGACCTAAAGGGATCAACTGACCACCACCGTCATACGACAGTAATGTCAAACTCTAGCTAGCCAATCATTACCGATTAATGTTGGTCAGTTGACTAATATAAATCGTATCATCCCTTGCGCATTCTCGTTATGAGATTTAATTACGTGATCGCACTATTGTTGAGGACACATTTCCCAACAATGTGTTAAGTTCACCTCTGGACCCTTTGCTTATGGATGATAAGGGATATGTGTTAAGTTCATCTC
Source organism: Silene conica (assembly GCA_029255685.2). Taxonomy (NCBI): domain Eukaryota; kingdom Viridiplantae; phylum Streptophyta; class Magnoliopsida; order Caryophyllales; family Caryophyllaceae; genus Silene; species Silene conica. The sequence continues at coordinate 46,559,872 of CM055318.2, read as the reverse complement.
TGGACCCTTTTCTTGAATTGTATGTTTAGGGATATGTGTTAAGTTCACCTCTGGACCCTTTACTTGAATTGCATGTTGGGATATGTGTTAAGTTCACCTCTGGACCCGACATTGTTTGGTAGTGGGATATGTGTTAAGTTCACCTCTGGACCCATTGCTAGTGTTTATGGATGGTTATATCTGCTTGCCTTGAGATTGGTACAGTGTCAGATATGCATGATGAGGTTAATGATTGTATTACTTGAGCTATAGTTTGTTCATCCAAGGCATTGGATGACTCTTTGACCGGTTTCATAAATAGTTGGATTGAAAGACCCCCCGACTGGGTAACCAGTAGGGAAACCGGCTCTCCTTCCTAACAGTTTATGAAGTTGGTTGAGAGCCGTGCATTAGTGATTGCATGATAGTTGATAATCAGTTATTGAGATATTGTTATACTTCACATGTTTATATATGTTGGAGTATTCTATTTGCTTTACTTGTTACGTGTCGTTACAAAAGGTGGCTAGGAGAACTCTAGTCACTCCCCACTGATTGTGGCGTACATGTTATCATGTATGTAGGTACATGCAGGTTGGACGGGGTTCACTTGAGAGCTAGCGAGTGATGATCCTTATCATCTTTTGACTTACACTTCATCGATTATCATCTTGTGCCCGCTTTATGTGACTCGATGAACTGTAAGTCAAAAGATGATAAGGATCATCACTCGCTAGCTCTCAAGTGAACCCCGTCCAACCTGCATGTACCTACATACATGATAACATGTACGCCACAATCAGTGGGGAGTGACTAGAGTTCTCCTAGCCACCTTTTGTAACGACACGTAACAAGTAAAGCAAATAGAATACTCCAACATATATAAACATGTGAAGTATAACAATATCTCAATAACTGATTATCAACTATCATGCAATCACTAATGCACGGCTCTCAACCAACTTCATAAACTGTTAGGAAGGAGAGCCGGTTTCCCTACTGGTTACCCAGTCGGGGGGTCTTTCAATCCAACTATTTATGAAACCGGTCAAAGAGTCATCCAATGCCTTGGATGAACAAAATATAGCTCAAGTAATACAATCATTAACCTCATCATGCATATCTGACACTGTACCAATCTCAAGGCAAGCAGATATAACCATCCATAAACACTAGCAATGGGTCCAGAGGTGAACTTAACACATATCCCACTACCAAACAATGTCGGGTCCAGAGGTGAACTTAACACATATCCCAACATGCAATTCAAGTAAAGGGTCCAGAGGTGAACTTAACACATATCCCTATACACACAATTCAAGAAAAGGGTTTAGAGTTGAACTTAACACTTATCCATAATCACAATTCAGTAATGGGTCCAGAGGTGAGCTTAACACATATCCCACTACAAACAAATGTCGGGTCCAGAGGTGAACTTAACACATATCCCAACATACATCCAAAATCAAAGGGTCCAGAGGTGAGCTTAACACATATCCCAATGCTACAAACAAGTATTGGGTCCAGAGGTGAACTTAACACATATCCCAATACACAGCTATCGCACAACGGGTCCAGAGGTGAGCTTAACACATATCCCGTGTACGACAACCGATCACGTGTCAGGTCCAGAGGTGAGCTTAACACATATCCTGACACGCCACAAGCAAAACACGTTATGGGTCCAGAGGTGAGCTTAACACATATCCCATCACGCGACACACAAAACACGTAGTGGGTCCAGAGGTGAACTTAACACATATCCCACCACGCGACATACAACTCAATCATTAGCATCCAAAGATAGAAACTAACCTATAGTTCTAACTTCTTAAACCACTAAACAACACGTAGAAGGAGGGCGAGAAGAGAAATCCGTGGCCGCGAAAATCGTCTCAATCGGATAAGAAACGGAGATTCTATGAGTATTTTAAGATTGAAGGAGAAATTTATAAAAATGGTGTTTGTTGTTGTTTGCAAATCTGAAAAATGAATTAGAGGAGGGAGGTAGAAGGTGGTGGGGTTAGGGTTTTGTGAGGAAAAAGAGGGGAAATGGGTCCATTAACAAGTTAGGCCCATAAGACAAGTTTTAAGACGGTTTAAACTAAAAACACCGACTGAAGGTAACTATAAACTTAAGATGATATAAATATTTCCGGACAATGAAATTAAATTGTTAAGACCTAAATTATGAAATTAAATGAAACCTTATTTTAAATCCTTTAAAATATTATCACATAAATTAATTAGTTATTTTGAAGAAATTCCAAAAATTACGAAATATAAATTAATTCTCGAACTTGAACTTAAAATCATTAAACTTCCAAGTCCCGAAATATTGGGACGTTACAATCACCCCATCTTTCAAAAAGTTTCGTCCTCAAAACTTGAAAACAGAAGTAAGTACGAAAACAACTTTAACTACCAAAACGTACTACCGGGTTATGGTAACCCAAAACTTTATCTTTCAAAAATTTCCCAGAAGAAAAAGATTTTAAGGTACAAGTCTTTGTCAATGGACATTGGGATTCTCGTTACGTATTCAAGAGTCCGACATTCCAAATCTGAGACAAGTCCCAAATTTAAATCAGTCAAAATTCAAAATTTAGATTGATTCGGTGTTGATAAGCACAGCACAGGTTATCAGACGTCTCCAATAACAAGTTCTAGTGGCATTCAACGCTGAAATCCCTCAAAGTTGCAAAATATTCTGCTCTTAAAACCAAGTTTTCTTCAAAATTTACCTTATTCTCAAATTCTTGAAAGAGTAAAATTGCAACAACGACAAAAAGGCCGCCTTCACCAAAAGAGGGAGCAGTTTCAAATTCTCGAAACAATTAAGATTTTTCCAAAAACTACGAACTTTCGGAGTTACCAATGGGAAACAAATTCCAAAAACAGTCACCGGGCGCGCAGAAACAGTCATAGAGATTACCTTCGACACGAAGGATTAAGAGTTCCTAGTTTCACAGCTGACAGAACGTACAAGGAGGATCGAAGGAACGGTAACCACCAGGCTAAAGGTCAAGGAAGATGGTAATTCTTGCTAAACATGGGATCACTAACCAGTCGATCCATAATCCAAGCACCGTCACAACGATTCCCAATATATCCCAAGAAGGACGATTCAAGTGATCTCTAGACTCTCAATGGTTTCACGATCCCTCTTACCATTATGTCATCCACCGAACAAGGTATTCCTCAACAAGAAGGTTTCCAAAACTCTCACTCAGTTCACACTAAAATCCATTCGACCACGGTTAAGAATCTCTCACCCAAGGTGGAAGCCTAATACACATACCCCCGACCAAGGTTCACGCACTTTCAGCACTTCAAACCAGAATTCTATTACCATGACACCGAACCTCGAAAACCAAAATATGGCATTCATCATTCTATAACCTTAACTTTTAACAGTTCGATTCTAGCTAACCTATTCCACAAGGTTCGACATCCTAAATTCCCAAATTTTATTACCACAATGATCATTCAAATCAAGACCTTACTAAGGTAACAACTCTTAAATCCTCTTGTTTCTAACCACTTACCAACAATCTACTGTAACATTTCGCCTTCTGGGTACTCGTATAAGTGCTACTTGTGTTTGTTTCATGCTTGTTATGTGTTTCCTTATCGTTACGGGATGGCGAACTTCGGGACGAAGTTCATTTTAAGGAGGGAAGACTGTAATACCCCGTATGTTAGGCTTGGTCAACGCTAGTCAAACCATGTTTTATACCCGTATTTCAAACGGAATGTTTATTGAGCATTTTACGTAAACTATTATTATTTTATAAATCGTATTCTACGATTATTTCGTATTTTAGAATCATTTTATATTTGATGAGTATTTCATAAAATGGCATTTCAATTGTATTTCTTTAATTTTAATAATATATTTAAATTTAAATATATTTCCTATTTTATATTTATTCTCATCTATATTTAACTTCTATTTTCTTATTTAAGTTGTAATGATATTTAAATCCTATATTTTTATATATTTGTATGTAATTGCTAATATTATAATATTTCTATAATAATTTTATATTTTTGTAATTAACCTAATTAGTAATACTAATATTAACCTACATAATTTGTATTTTCTTTTGCCTAAACCCGAAAATACACGTTCACCCTAACCCGTAACCATTTATCGACATCCCTATACCACACAACCTTAACCCTACCTTTGATGATTGTCGACAACAGCCCCCATATCCAAAATAATTTCAAAACCCTAACCCACCTATCTATCAGCTACCATGGGATGAGGAAGACGAGAGGTAGATTTATCCAAACACCAGTCATAATCGTCAACCACCGTGGCCATCTAGGTAAGCCTTCGTTTTGTCGACCTTAAAACTGTTTGTGTGTACTCTGTTTCGTCTTTAAGGGTTTTTCGACCTGTTGTGTGGGGTTAGTTTGGGATGTGAGCGTTTGGGTAGTCGGAATAGGATAGTTATATAAGTTTTGGATGTCGTGGTAGAGCGTGGTGGTCGCAACACCGCCATAGACAGCTTGCTTAGGGACGCGGCAGGAACAGAGTAGTATATAGGGTCGTGTGCGCGAACTTGTTTGAGTGGGTTGTTGCAGGTGTGGTTGATGGTGTCGAGGCTGGTGGTTACCACCAAGGGGGACTAGTGGGATGAGGGAGATGTCGATGGTGGTCGTGGTGGAGTGCAGTAACTCGTCAAAGAGGCAGATATAGAGGTAGATTTAACGGTTTGAGTCGGGCTGTTTGCGGCGGTTGGGGAGGCAGTTAGAAGGGAAACACGGTGGAGTATGAGCCACCTATGCGACCACCGTGGGTCAGTGGCGACCACGGTGGTGGCCATGGGAGGTTATGGGTCAGGTGGTGAGTGAGAGAGGGACCTAAAAGTGAGGGTTGAAGAGTTTGGGCAGAGTAACAGGACAGTGTGTATAGGCGAGTTTGGGCAGCGCGTGTTGGAGGAAGTGTCCTCGACAATAGTGTGTTGACGTATTTAAAACTCATTTGAATGAAACACAACTGGGAGTGTTACTCTTTTAAAGTCAACTGATCAACATTTATCGATAATGATTGGCTGTCTAGAGTTTGACATTATCGTCATATGATGGTGGTGATTAGTTGATCCCTTAAGGTCATATCTTTAGGGAATTCCGTCTCAATGGAATAATTAATTAAAATTGTATTGGATGCAAGTTAATTAATAACTAGAAATTGAAATGATTTTCATTACAAATATTGTTATAAAGGGGTTATAATAAAAGGTAATAAAATAGTTTTATTACATGATTTTATTTATTCGTTTTAGGAAACGATTAAGTTGAGAATGAACACGGTTGATCATAAAATTACAAAGAGTTGTAATTAAAATTATGATATTACATTTTTATGAAGTAGTAATTTCGAATTACTGATGGTGTTATTTAAATGTTGTAAAATTGTGAATTATGAATTTTAAAAGGGTAAAATTGCATAATTAACAAATTAGGTCATGTGTTATGAAACATATGTGATATGTTACAAATTAACACAATTGACAAAAATAAAATGGGTCCTTTATAACCCACATTTCAGCCGTGACATTAGACACACAATATGATTGTGTGTATTATACACTAAACCTATGTTTAGGTGTGTAAGAATGTGTAAGATAATGTAAGGCATATTGTGTGCTTTGTGTAAGTAATAGAAGGCCATGCATTGGCTTAGGGTTGCTTGAGATGGCCGGCCATCTTGCTCCAACAAGCAAGGTTATCTTGCTTCCTATTTATACACAACACTCTTCATGCATAAGGGGTGAATGTTTAACACTTAGTCCTTACTCTTACAACATCAAATTCTCAATATGGTTACTAGAGATTAATAACTCTAGTATTAAAATCATTTCATACTAATAATATTAAGAGTAATATTATTGTTATTATTTCTAGTATACTTATACTAATTTTCTAGTAACAAAATTAGTATTAGTTTGAGATCGGGTCCTTGATACGCATCTTTTGGAGACGATTTTTCTTAGATCGTTATAAGGGTATTTCGGTATTGAAGACTCAAATAATAGGTGATTATTGAGTATAAACCTTCTAAAACCAATGTAAGGACAATCTCATCTTATGATATCATCTTGCATGCATAAGATCCATTTAAGTTTTATGACTAAACTTAAAGAAACAAATCTCATATTAAATTTGAGTATAAAATGTGGAACTTAGTTTCCAACAATTGGTATCAGAGCATTACGGTTGTTGCATGCATGATCGGATTCATGATTTATGTTAAAATCGGTTTAACATATATATTTCGAAAATTTTCGAAATTATTGTGTTTATTATGATAAATCACAAAATAATTTTGCATGTTAAAGTTTCTGTTTCTAAAATGGTTTTAGGACATAAAAATAATTTTATGGATTTTTATTGTTCATTTTTATATTTATTTGTATATTTTGTAGTTTAAATCGGTTTTAAACAACAATTAATGGGAAAAATAGCTAAAAATAGTTTCTGGCCGAGATTTTTTGATATGTTCTCACATGCATATTTAATATATTGTATATGATTTTTCGTAAGAAATGGAGTTAATATGCATGGATTATGAATTTTATGAGATAAATAGTCATAATATGAGTAAAAATGGGTATATAAGGTTATATTTCGAATTTGACCTTAAAAATTTTATGAGAAGTCACATGCAATATATAAAGTTCCTGTATGAATTTTCGAAATTATTGGAATTATTTTGCATGATTAATGATTTTTATAGTAAAATCGGATTAATAGTGACTTAAATTCGACTTTAATAGTTATAGTTGGAATCTTGCCATAAAAACTTTACACAATGTCACATGCAATATTTACAGTATGTATGTAAGTTTTGGGAATTTATTCCCAAGTGATGCATGATTTATGATTTTAATGGTTAAAATCGGATAAATAGTGACTTATTGTGTTAAAAATAGTTAATCTTAATATTATGGCATGAAATTTTACCCATAGATGTCTTATATGATAGGAACATCAGATCTAAAAGTTAGATATCAAAAAGTTTCTGTTTTTATGATTATTAATTTTAATGAGTTAATTAGCTAATAATCGTAATTTATGAGTCGGAAAATAAAATTTCGAGTATGGTCTGTAATTTTTGGTCACTTTCAGATTCTAATATGTATTTTAGGATGACTAAAAATTTATGGCAATTTATTTCAAGTTTTTATGATTTAAATCGAATTTTAACCATAAAAACGGCTTATTATACGATTTATTTATGAAATAAGCCATAAATAATTGCAAAAGATCATTTTAATAATTTCTGAAATTTTAGAAAATTTCCAGAAAGTTTAAAAATTTTTGAATTTTAAATTTCGAATTTTATTGACTCATTTGGCCATATTTTGTTTATTTTTCCCGAAAATACAAGTAATTTATGAACAATAATGTAAAATCAAGTTAGATCATGATCAAATATTAGTAGAGACTAAACATTGATTCCTAAAGTAAGTTAGGATGATTAACTTGGACATAAATGAGATTTATGTAATTTTGATGATTTTAATAGTTAAAATCGCGCATATCCGTAAAAACCGTAAACAAATATGAGATATTTGCTCCCATAAGGCGATTTGGCATTAAAAATTGAGCATGTGCATACATATTTTATTATTGCAATTTATTTAATATGAATGTCATATTTTGAATGTTATTTATATAATTTGGAATTATGTAATTTTCTTAGTATGGCCTTAGTTTTAATCAATATTACCCGTAATGAAAGGGAATATTGATTCGGTTGTAATTTATGTGATCTCGTATCACGGGTTTGTAATTTAATTTAATTTTCAGTTTTACAATAGAATAGTTGTATTATTTTATTGTAATTCCGAAGATCCAAAAGACGGTGCCATACGGAAAGGAGTTCCGACAAGACGGTGTTTTCTTGGATGGCGTGCCAATGAAGTTCAAGGGACCAAGGAGTTGGTTTCCGAATTTGTAATAGTTAATTAGTTTTTACTATTACTAGGAAGGCCATACTAGGATTTTATTGCTTTATTGCTTTTATTTTTGCATTTTAATATGTTTGCATGCATAGCCAAATCGCCATAAACATGCATATTAGTTTAAATCGTTAAAAACGACCGTGTCAATTATAATTATCGAGTTCACCGATTTAATTCGCTTAAAGGAGATAGATAATAAATTGACAAGACCTCTATATTAAACAAAAACAATTGAGAATTAGCCTTACCAAATAGTAGAACCCATGAGCTTCTATTTCGTGGGGTGGTGCTAGTCCAGTGGGCAGTACGAACCCCATTACGTAGGATAAGTGGGGCGATGGGGTGGATTCAGTCCAGTGGGCGGATCGCATCCCGATGCATTTGAAATTTGGTTTGTACTCAACGGAAGTGTAGAGGACCAGTGGTCAATGTGTTCCGGGCTAAGATGAGTAAATAATGATTTGTCATCAACCAAGAGTTCTAGGGTAGAACCGGTTTATTTTAACCCACCAAACCATATCATTGGGTCGGAGTTCCAGTGGTTCACGATTTCGATAGTATGGGTTTGGGTCTTGGAATCATTTATAAAATTGGATAGAGGTCATTTTATAGATGCAATAACTTGTCAATCATTTACAAGTTTTCAAAAACGATAAATGTTAATTTTTCCTTCATCTCTTGTAGTAATTGAAAAATGGATGCTTTCAATAATCTCATTCCTATCACCATTGATAACTGGCAAAAATACTGTGAAGATGATCCGACTAGAGAATTGCGCTTTACGATCGACAACAATGGAAAACTTTGTCTGGTAACCACCTCTGCTCCGCCTAAACCAATCGTGATGACGGATCATGACTATGATAATCTTATCTCTCAAATGAACTCAATGTCTTTAGAGACAAAAGGGGATGAGGAGATGAGTGGGAGCACAAGTGGAACACCTCTTTCCATTAAGAATGGAAGGAAGTTTAAAAGGATAAAGAAAGGAAAGCGACCCATAAAGGGAGTAGCTAGTGGGACTACTACAACCAAAAAGAGAGGTGCTAAACCTTCAGATATTTGTCACCATTGTTTTGAGTTTGGCCATTGGAGGCGTAACTGCCCCACATATTTGGAGGACATCAAAGATGGAATCATCACTCCAAAGAGTAAGACTCTAAGTGAAATATATGTTATTGACATTAATTTCACCTCCTCTATAACATGGGTATTAGATACTGGTTGTGGATCTCACCTTTGTAATCATTTACAGGGGCTAAGAGATGTGGAGAAGCTAGACAAAAGTGACGTGGATCTCAGACTTGGAAATGGGGCTAAGGTAGCCGCTTCTTCAAAGGGAACCTACGTATTACATTTAGCTAGTGGTTATGAGTTGTATTTGAAGGATTGTTATTATGTACCTTCTTTATCTAAAAACATCATTTCGGTTGCCATGTTAGACATGGAAGGTTTTTCATTCATGATCAAGAATAATTTTTGTGAAATACATCGAAATGGCTTGGTAGTAGGCCAAGCAAATTCCGTAAATGGGATTTATGTACTCAACAATTCAAAATCTATTGATGTCCATAATGTGCAAACAAAAAGACTAAAATCAAATGACCCAAATGAATCGTTCATTTGGCATTGCCGTCTAGGTCACATAAATGAAAATCGCATTAAGAGATTAGTATCGACTAATATCATCAAACCATTCGATTATATATCATATGGAGTATGCGAATCATGTCTTCTTGGTAAGATGACTCGATCACCTTTTAGTGGAAAAGGTGAGAGGGCAAGTGACTTGTTAGGACTAATACATACCGATGTATGTGGTCCAATGTCAATCACCGCAAGAGGAAATTATGACTACTTTATTACTTTTACTGACGATTTAAGTAGATATGGGTATATCTACTTAATCAAATACAAAAGTGAAGCATTTGAAAAGTTCAAAGAATTTCAAAATGAAGTAGAGAACCAAACCAATAGAAAGATCAAAGCACTTCGATCAGATCGTGGTGGCGAATATCTAAGCAATGAATTTGATTCTCATTTAAAAGATTGTGGCATAGTATCACAACTTACTCCACCAGGAACACCACAACTCAATGGTGTTTCTGAAAGGAGAAATCGAACCTTATTAGACATGGTTCGATCAATGATGAGTCTTACAGATCTCCCTGATTCATTTTGGGGATTTGCACTCCAAACCGCAATACACTCCTTAAACAGGAGTCCGACTAAAGCTGCAAATAAAACTCCATATGAGATATGGAAAGGGAAGGTCCCGAATTTGTCATTCATTAAGATATGGGGTTGCAAGGCTTATGTTAAGAACAAGTCTTCCGATAAACTTGCACCCAAATCTGACAAATGCACATTTGTAGGATATCCACTCAATACTCGTGCATACTACTTCTATAATTCTCAAGAAAACAAAGTGTTTGTGTCTCGAGAAGCTGTCTTCTTAGAAAGTGACTTCATTTCTAAAAGACAGAGTGGGAGAAAATTTGAACTTGAAGAAATTCAAGATCAAGAGCCACAAACAGAAGTAGAGATAACGCAAGAAAACATTCCTTCGTCATCAAATGCTGCAGTTCATGCTCCAGTACCTAGGAGGTCTGGGAGGGTGAGTCACCAACCTGAAAGATATATTGGTGTCATTGAGATAGGAGATGCTTTAGACGTTTTTCTAATGGAAAATGATGAACCATCCACCTACAAAGGAGCTATATCTAGTCCAAGCTCAGCTTTTTGGCTTGAAGCCATGAAATCCGAGATTAAATCTATGGAAGATAATCAAGTTTGGAACTTGGTTGATTTGCCTAAGAACGTTAAACCACTTCAGTGCAAATGGATCTTCAAAATCAAAAATGGCATAGAGGGACATGATGATGTCTACAAAGCTAGGCTTGTAGCAAAAGGTTTCACTCAAATTCATGGTCTACACTATGATGAAACTTTTGCTCCTGTTGCTATGTTGAGATCAATTCGGATTATGTTAGCAATTGCCGCATTTCACGATTATGAAATATGGCAAATGGATGTTAAAACCGCCTTCCTAAATGGGCATTTAGAGGAGGAGGTGTACATGGTACAACCTGAAGGTTTTAAGGATCCTAAAAATCCTAACAAAGTATGCAAGCTAAATAGGTCCATTTATGGGCTTAAGCAAGCATCAAGAAGCTGGAATCATCGATTCAATCATGTGATAAAAGAGAATGGGTTCACTCGAAGTGTCGAAGAACCTTGTTTATACATGAAGTTCAGTGGGAGCAAAGTTGTGTTCTTAATCTTGTATGTAGACGACATACTCCTTATTGGTAACAATGTTACCATGTTGACTTCAGTCAAGGAATGGTTAGGAAAGCATTTCCAAATGAAAGATTTGGGGAATGCACAACGCATACTGGGTATAAGGATCTTTAGAGAAAGATCCAAGAGAATATTGGCACTAAGCCAAGAATCTTATGTGGATAAGATACTTCGTCGTTTCAACATGGAAAATTCTAAGAGAGGACTGGTTCCCATGGGGAGTGGGATTTCCTTGAGCAAAACTCAATCACCCACTCCTGATCAAACAGAACATGTTGAACGAATGAAGGACATACCCTATGCTTCAGCTGTTGGGTCAATCATGTATGCCATGACTTGTACCCGTCCAGATGTGTCATATGCTTTAAGCATGACGAGTAGATACCAAGCCAATCCAGGTGAAAAACACTGGATAGCCGTTAAGAATATCCTTAAGTACTTGAGAAGAACTAAGGATTTATTCTTAGTGTTTGGAGGAGAAGGTGAGTTTAGTGTAAAGGGTTACACCGACTCAAGCTTTCAAACAGATGCGGATGATATGAAATCCCAGGCTGGCTTTATCTATATGATCAATGGTGGTGCCGTAAGCTGGAGAAGCTTCAAGGAGCCAGTTGTTGCGGATTCTACTACAGAGGCTGAGTATATTGCAGCATCAGAGGCTGCGAAGGAAGCTGTGTGGATTAGGCAGTTCTTGGAAGGACTAAAGGTAGTCCCCGTAGCCAAAGATCCAATCACAATTCTTTGTGATAACAGTGGGGCTATCTTTCAAGCAAAGGAGCCCAAGTCTAGCAATAAGTCCAAACATGTACTCAGAAAATTTCATGTAATTAGAGACTTTATTGAAAGGAAGGAAGTTGCGGTTTGTAAGGTTGGGACAGAGGATAATATTGCTGATCCTTTAACCAAGCCTTTATCGCAGGCTAAGCATGACCAACATGTAGCATCCATGGGTCTTAAACGCATGCCAGATATGTACTAAATTATGAAGATGAAATAAAGTGTTATTTTTCAAGTTGTTCATAATACATTTATCGTGATAGAGTTTAAGTACTCAAAGATCAAGGTCGTAAAATTCAAATGGGATGGTGAGACCATATTGAACCCCATTAAAGTGAATTGAATTATCATGACCTCGCCCCTAGTTGCTTAAGTGAGGTGACATCTCAATGCAACCGGATGTGTGATGCGATTGATGGCGAGTTCAATTGCCATAGGGTCATATGGGATGACTAGTCGATCACCTAGGCATAGACATGTTAAGATACATTTGCCGGGCTAATGACCGCAGATAGAGCTCTGGCGTACTCTTATTAAAAGACTGCCTGGTCGTGGCGGGAGCATCTATCGTGTTTCACATGAGTCAGTTCTTGGACTAATGACTGTTCTCTGAGGTGGCATAGTTTTCAGATTAACTTTGATTCATGTCCTAACACCTTCGTAACTGGGGTTTATAAGGACATATTTTGGGTTATGATAAGCTGTGGCCAGCCGGAAGGAATAAGTCGATTAGGAATTGTCCACCCCTTGTCAGGGTTGAGAAATATCTCTAGGCCACTCGAGGAGAATAATAACTAGAAATGCGTGGCCACGCTCGGAAGGTATCTATGGTAGATAATTCCGGTCAGTAGTTATAACTCCAGATCGAGATAAACCACTCTAGATTTTTTAATCAATTGCCGGCACGACCTGAGAGGACGCCATGCATTGAGTGGGAGATAGTAATAGGGCAAGAGAATTGGTAACACACACTTGTCTCGGACAAGTGGGAGATTGTTGGAGGAAGTGTCCTCGACAATAGTGTGTTGACGTATTTAAAACTCATTTGAATGAAACACAACTGGGAGTGTTACTCTTTTAAAGTCAACTGATCAACATTTATCGATAATGATTGGCTGTCTAGAGTTTGACATTATCGTCATATGATGGTGGTGATTAGTTGATCCCTTAAGGTCATATCTTTAGGGAATTCCGTCTCAATGGAATAATTAATTAAAATTGTATTGGATGCAAGTTAATTAATAACTAGAAATTGAAATGATTTTCATTACAAATATTGTTATAAAGGGGTTATAATAAAAGGTAATAAAATAGTTTTATTACATGATTTTATTTATTCGTTTTAGGAAACGATTAAGTTGAGAATGAACACGGTTGATCATAAAATTACAAAGAGTTGTAATTAAAATTATGATATTACATTTTTATGAAGTAGTAATTTCGAATTACTGATGGTGTTATTTAAATGTTGTAAAATTGTGAATTATGAATTTTAAAAGGGTAAAATTGCATAATTAACAAATTAGGTCATGTGTTATGAAACATATGTGATATGTTACAAATTAACACAATTGACAAAAATAAAATGGGTCCTTTATAACCCACATTTCAGCCGTGACATTAGACACACAATATGATTGTGTGTATTATACACTAAACCTATGTTTAGGTGTGTAAGAATGTGTAAGATAATGTAAGGCATATTGTGTGCTTTGTGTAAGTAATAGAAGGCCATGCATTGGCTTAGGGTTGCTTGAGATGGCCGGCCATCTTGCTCCAACAAGCAAGGTTATCTTGCTTCCTATTTATACACAACACTCTTCATGCATAAGGGGTGAATGTTTAACACTTAGTCCTTACTCTTACAACATCAAATTCTCAATATGGTTACTAGAGATTAATAACTCTAGTATTAAAATCATTTCATACAAATAATATTAAGAGTAATATTATTGTTATTATTTCTAGTATACTTATACTAATTTTCTAGTAACAAAATTAGTATTAGTTTGAGATCGGGTCCTTGATACGCATCTTTTGGAGACGATTTTTCTTAGATCGTTATAAGGGTATTTCGGTATTGAAGACTCAAATAATAGGTGATTATTGAGTATAAACCTTCTAAAACCAATGTAAGGACAATCTCATCTTATGATATCATCTTGCATGCATAAGATCCATTTAAGTTTTATGACTAAACTTAAAGAAACAAATCTCATATTAAATTTGAGTATAAAATGTGGAACTTAGTTTCCAACAGCGCGTTAGGGAGGTTATGGTGGGTTTAGGTGGCAACGACAATGTGGTGGTTGTAGTTGGTGGTACAGGCTAGAAGACGGGGTTGATAGTGGCCGTTGTGAGTGGCCTGGCTGGTGGTTATGTGGCCTTGAAATTGAGGGCGCGGGGAAGTAAAAAGAAGAAGGTGCTGGGCTGGTTTTGTTTCTTTTGACTTTGGTTGGCTATGTTGTTGGTCATGGGGTTCGAACCCAGTGTCACAGGGGCTGATTTGAGTTGTTATTATTATTATCAATTGTATGGTTGTTTATTCTTATTATTACTATTGTTAGTATCAATTGTATTGCCTTGTCATGTAGTGCATTATTATTAATTATCCTTATTATTATTATTATTATTATTATTATTATTATTATTATTGTTGTCATTGTTATGTTGTTATTATTATTAATAATATTATTATTACTATATTATTACTATTGGGTTGTTATTATTGTGGTTTCTCAACATGATATTATTATTATTATGATACTATTATATTATTAGTATTCTTTGTTGTTGGCTTTGGTTGGGTATTATTGTTAAGTAATTGTTGTTTTCTTATGGGGACTTGAGTCGTAAGTAATTGAATTTTCATATGTATACTCGTGGGTTAAGTTTTCACGTTTTGTAATTTTAATAATAAAGTTCGTGTCTCCATAATTGTAATACGTATGTGACAAGTATCATTATTTAGTGGTTGGCGATAATTTATATAATTCTTTACTTAATTAAATTGCTACTAAGTAATAATTGATACGGTCTCGTTATGCGTATTATATTATTTAAATGGTTAATTTAAATAATAGATATATTATATTAATTTGCGTTATTGTACTAGTTAGTGATTGAGTATATTATTTTATTAGGTGTCGAGTTTGTGATGAAGTAATGCTACTGATTGGGTGTTAGCTGCGTGATGGATTATATTGCTATCCAGGTAGGATACACTGACCCTATACTCTATGATGTGTTATGAATGAGTCTTAAATTGTGTGTTATGGATGCTGAGCATGATTGATATGGTAATGATGTTGGTTGGATTGAGAGTTAATTATTGTTAGTGGCATGAGCATTGCATTATTTAATAGTATGATTGACTAAGAGTATTGTTGCATTCATGAGCATGGCATATGCATTGGATACGGATTTGAGATAATGAGATATTTTTGGGCCCAGGCTAGTTCTGCAGGACTAGACCTGGTGACCTCAGCTGTTATGCTGGTGTTCGGCGACGGCCGATTATAGTCTGCCGGGAGGTTCGGTATGGCTGGGTGTTACGGGTTTGAGATTGTGATTGAGATTGAGATTGAGCTCGAGCATATCATTGCATTTGCATATCATAATTGTTACTTTATCTATTTTTGTGTTATCCTACTCAACCGCGAGGTTGACAGTGTATTCGTGTACACCTACGATGATCCGGAATGGGGAGTAGATTCTACAGGTCAGAGACAGACGGATTAGGAGCTTGGGCATGGAGAGAGACATGGCTTGGACCCACTTAGAATTAGATCACCTACTTAGTTGTTATCATCAGTTGTACTTTTATTCTTTGCGTAGTAGTTGTAATACCAAAAGTCTAAATTTAATCAGTATTTATATAAAGTACTTTGGTTTGTTTTACTTTGTTATTCACTACCTCGGACAATCCGAGATGGTAACAGCTCTATTTATTGAGAATGTCTTGCTAAAGGCTCTTAAATAAATGGGGGTGTTACAAAGTGGTATCAGAGCGAACGATCCTCAGGCCTAATAACAAATGAATATAATTAATGAACATAGGAAGAGTCAAATAAAATGAACTCCAGGCTAGTAACTGTTAGGAGCCCCAGGATTGGGATGAGTTAGGGGCCCCCTCAAACCAAGCCACTGGCCCTTTCAGTCTAACCTGGTAACCCGTGAGTGATGCAGAGAGTGGGTAGTAACAAAACAAATAAAGGATCAGATCTTGCCTATATTGTACTAACAGTTTTGCAGGGGCGGAATGAGGTAAGTAATGATGTGAGTTATTGTTAATGTGTGTATTGGAAGAATATGACTGATACCGAAATGCTGAAGGATATGAATGAGTGCATGTGGAATTTTCAGAGAATGGTTGTTTATTTATTGAACAATAATTTGTAGTGATATGATCATATGATTTTGGTGTTCGAAATGTCTATGTGATATCCGGTTATTAAATGACTATCCTAACTATGTAATATATTGTTTGGTATTTGAATAAGAATGAACAGATTTATATGTTATAATAATCCATGTCTGGTGATATGCATGCGGCTATATGATCCCGGAACCCTTAGGTAGAGATACAGTATCATGATACGCGTAATGAGTTGATGCTAAGTAGCACCTTCGTGATTTCTAGGATATATTTCCGTACCCTAATACGTTGTGTTGGCACGATATTAGAAACTAATGCATTGTCTATACATACATGATTATTGAGTTATTTAGTTGACTTTATTTTCGGCTTCGCAATCTTTACCGTTTTCTAGATGACAAATACATGTTAATAGCGGGTAATGTGATTTCAATGCGTCAAATGATATGTCAACATGTTTTGGAAAAAGAATGGTTGTATCTAAGTGAGATGATATGAAAAATTTTGATAAATTTTCAGATTGTTACTGCACGGTTCTGTTTTGACCCATATTTTTGCAAATGACACCATTTAAAACGTATCTATTGTTTATGCATTTTTCCAACTCCACTGTTTAGAATATTCATTCACGTTTTCAAAATGACAAGCCACGTAAAATCTTAACGAGTCATTATTTAATAGTGATTT
Source organism: Silene conica (assembly GCA_029255685.2). Taxonomy (NCBI): domain Eukaryota; kingdom Viridiplantae; phylum Streptophyta; class Magnoliopsida; order Caryophyllales; family Caryophyllaceae; genus Silene; species Silene conica. The sequence continues at coordinate 46,542,766 of CM055318.2, read as the reverse complement.
TTTTTTGCAAGTTGCCCGATTTTCTGTTTAAATGCTGAAAAGTTTCTGTTCCGACCAACTGAGTTGAAAAAAAAAAAAAAAAAATTTTGTTATAAATAATCCTCTTAAGCTTTGCATTTGATTTTTTTTTTTTCCTACGTTTAGTTAATTCATAATATTTCCTAAAAACTATAATATCTTACAAATGTCTAAACGATTATTTAGTTATGATTTTTTTTTTAAGTTCCTGCATGATGCTTGATTGTTGAAATTGTAAGTTATGTAAGTTTTCAATATAAAAGCTTAATCAAATAGGAATTATGTGATGCAACCATGTGATATCCTGATATGGCATTAGTGACATGAACCTTATTATATGATAATAAACCTCTTATCTTGCAAGCTATATTTAGTACCGGTTTAATCGTAAATGATGTAATGTGAGTAGATGGAAAGTGTACCTATGTGATCTTAACTTATTTGTACCTATAAATGCTAAACTGACTTCCTAGTCTATGATTGGTGTATATCTCATGAAATATGTTATTGATCCGTATTTAATTACATTAATTCAATAATTGTCTAATGTTCTTTTAAAAAAAAAAAAAAAAAACCTGAGTGCATATACATGATTTTGCTTCTATGATATGAGTATAAGCATAAAATGGTTTAGTTTGTCAGGTATGAACTATGAATTAGATGCTTGTCTACATTAGTGTAAATGTGTTCTGTTGTGTTAAAATTTCAAAGGGTATATAAGTGTTAGTTCTCTCGATTTTACTGCGTAGCATGAAGTTGACAAATATGTTTTGTACTTTAAGAGTCGGATGTTAATTGCACAGTATAGAGCACATAACTTATCAAATAATTGTGATTGTTGATTCGATGATCTTATTGAGCAATGAATGTGGAATTTTTATAATGGGGTTACGGGGACGTAACCATGTTTTAAGGAGGATAGGATTGTAAAATCTTGATGATTTACGATCGGGCTAAGTGGTATGTTATGCTTGGCAGACTGAGATTGACCCTGCGTACGAGTCTGCTGTTTTAATTTGTTATGTTAGGTCAGTGTTGTGGTTCTTTAAGGGTCATATACTTCTGTTGTATGTTAAACTTTGGGGACAAAGTTTCTTAAGGGGGAGGGAATGTAACATTTCGCCTTCTGGGTACTCGTATAAGTGCTACTTGTGTTTGTTTCATGCTTGTTATGTGTTTCCTTATCGTTACGGGATGGCGAACTTCGGGACGAAGTTCATTTTAAGGAGGGAAGACTGTAATACCCCGTATGTTAGGCTTGGTCAACGCTAGTCAAACCATGTTTTATACCCGTATTTCAAACGGAATGTTTATTGAGCATTTTACGTAAACTATTATTATTTTATAAATCGTATTCTACGATTATTTCGTATTTTAGAATCATTTTATATTTGATGAGTATTTCATAAAATGGCATTTCAATTGTATTTCTTTAATTTTAATAATATATTTAAATTTAAATATATTTCCTATTTTATATTTATTCTCATCTATATTTAACTTCTATTTTCTTATTTAAGTTGTAATGATATTTAAATCCTATATTTTTATATATTTGTATGTAATTGCTAATATTATAATATTTCTATAATAATTTTATATTTTTGTAATTAACCTAATTAGTAATACTAATATTAACCTACATAATTTGTATTTTCTTTTGCCTAAACCCGAAAATACACGTTCACCCTAACCCGTAACCATTTATCGACATCCCTATACCACACAACCTTAACCCTACCTTTGATGATTGTCGACAACAGCCCCCATATCCAAAATAATTTCAAAACCCTAACCCACCTATCTATCAGCTACCATGGGATGAGGAAGACGAGAGGTAGATTTATCCAAACACCAGTCATAATCGTCAACCACCGTGGCCATCTAGGTAAGCCTTCGTTTTGTCGACCTTAAAACTGTTTGTGTGTACTCTGTTTCGTCTTTAAGGGTTTTTCGACCTGTTGTGTGGGGTTAGTTTGGGATGTGAGCGTTTGGGTAGTCGGAATAGGATAGGTATATACGTTTTGGATGTCGTGGTAGAGCGTGGTGGTCGCAACACCGCCATAGACAGCTTGCTTAGGGACGCGGCAGGAACAGAGTAGTATATAGGGTCGTGTGCGCGAACTTGTTTGAGTGGGTTGTTGCAGGTGTGGTTGATGGTGTCGAGGCTGGTGGTTACCACCAAGGGGGAGTAGTGGGATGAGGGAGATGTCGATGGTGGTCGTGGTGGAGTGCAGTAACTCGTCAAAGAGGCAGATATAGAGGTAGATTTAACGGTTTGAGTCGGGCTGTTTGCGGCGGTTGGGGAGGCAGTTAGAAGGGAAACACGGTGGAGTATGAGCCACCTATGCGACCACCGTGGGGTCAGTGGCGACCACGGTGGTGGCCATGGGAGGTTATGGGTCAGGTGGTGAGTGAGAGAGGGACCTAAAAGTGAGGGTTGAAGAGTTTGGGCAGAGTAACAGGACAGTGTGTATAGGCGAGTTTGGGCAGCGCGTTAGGGAGGTTATGGTGGGTTTAGGTGGCAACGACAATGTGGTGGTTGTAATTGGTGGTACAGGCTAGAAGACGGGGTTGATAGTGGCCGTTGTGAGTGGCCTGGCTGGTGGTTATGTGGCCTTGAAATTGAGGGCGCGGGGAAGTAAAAAAGAAGAAGGTGCTGGGCTGGTTTTGTTTCTTTTGACTTTGGTTGGCTATGTTGTTGGTCATGGGGTTCGAACCCAGTGTCACAGGGGCTGATTTGAGTTGTTATTATTATTATCAATTGTATGGTTGTTTATTCTTATTATTACTATTGTTAGTATCAATTGTATTGCCTTGTCATGTAGTGCATTATTATTAATTATCCTTATTATTATTATTATTATTATTATTATTGTTGTCATTGTTATGTTGTTATTATTATTATTAACATTATTATTACTATATTATTACTATTGGGTTGTTATTATTGTGGTTTCTCAACATGATATGATATTATTATTATTATGATACTATTATATTATTAGTATTCTTTGTTGTTGGCTTTGGTTGGGTATTATTGTTAAGTAATTGTTGTTTTCTTATGGGGACTTGAGTCGTAAGTAATTGAATTTTCATATGTATACTCGTGGGTTAAGTTTTCACGTTTTGTAATTTTAATAATAAAGTTCGTGTCTCCATAATTGTAATACGTATGTGACAAGTATCATTATTTAGTGGTTGGCGATAATTTATATAATTCTTTACTTAATTAAATTGCTACTAAGTAATAATTGATACGGTCTCGTTATGCGTATTATATTATTTAAATGGTTAATTTAAATAATAGATATATTATATTAATTTGCGTTATTGTACTAGTTAGTGATTGAGTATATTATTTTATTAGGTGTCGAGTTTGTGATGAAGTAATGCTACTGATTGGGTGTTAGCTGCGTGATGGATTATATTGCTATCCAGGTAGGATACACTAACCCTATACTCTATGATGTGTTATGAATGAGTCTTAAATTGTGTGTTATGGATGCTGAGCATGATTGATATGGTAATGATGTTGGTTGGATTGAGAGTTAATTATTGTTAGTGGCATGAGCATTGCATTATTTAATAGTATGATTGACTAAGAGTATTGTTGCATTCATGAGCATGGCATATGCATTGGATACGGATTTGAGATAATGAGATATTTTTGGGCCCAGGCTAGTTCTGCAGGACTAGACCTGGTGACCTCAGCTGTTATGCTGGTGTTCGGCGACGGCCGATTATAGTCTGCCGGGAGGTTCGGTATGGCTGGGTGTTACGGGTTTGAGATTGTGATTGAGATTGAGATTGAGCTCGAGCATATCATTGCATTTGCATATCATAATTGTTACTTTATCTATTTTTGTGTTATCCTACTCAACCGCGAGGTTGACAGTGTATTCGTGTACACCTACGATGATCCGGAATGGGGAGTAGATTCTACAGGTCAGAGACAGACGGATTAGGAGCTTGGGCATGGAGAGAGACATGGCTTGGACCCACTTAGAATTAGATCACCTACTTAGTTGTTATCATCAGTTGTACTTTTATTCTTTGCGTAGTAGTTGTAATACCAAAAGTCTAAATTTAATCAGTATTTATATAAAGTACTTTGGTTTGTTTTACTTTGTTATTCACTACCTCGGACAATCCGAGATGGTAACAGCTCTATTTATTGAGAATGTCTTGCTAAAGGCTCTTAAATAAATGGGGGTGTTACATCTACATCCCAAGAAAAGTTCCAAGGAAGTAACCACTTTCACACCTACGGTTCCCATAAGGTTTAGGCATTCACATTCCGAGATTCCTCAATTGATATTTATGAACACTTATAAGTTTCAAATTTCCACTCTACGATTACCTCAAACATCAACGGTTACCTGTAAGTACATCAATAGGCAATTGCTGAGGTTCCATAAGTAACTCACGGTCAACACTCAGTCAGCTCTATAAGTCCACTTGTAAATGTCTCAATATTCTCACACCGTTACCAATAACTCTCGTTCCTCAAGTATGTGGTCCTTTCTGCATTACCAAAAGTTCCTCAAGATTAAGTAGCACTAACTTACCTCATTCAACAATTTAACCACATCATCACCATCTTAAGCGGGTACCTCCAAAATAACCTAAGACTCCAAGTATCGTATTTAAATCCTCAAATAGTACTTCCAAATCTACCATCACCACTTACATCTAGCCATCTAACATGGACTCTCAAGACGGCACACTGTCCAACATCGCCCGAACATTATTCTCACCAACTCTCTCAACCAAATCCTGACAACGCAGAACCAAGCATTTCTCAAGGCATGTATCTCTACCCCAAGAACAGGTCGATCTCGCCACTATTCTAGATGAAAAGGAACAAGGCTCGCAGAAGAGGAGATGAGATGCGAACTTCAGGGATAAACACGACACAGGTCTCGAGAGAGACAAACGAAAGACGGCTCGAGGGACAATAAGATGACAAGGTAAGGAACTTTAGGCTATAGACTCCAATAAAATTGAAGTCAAGATCAGACGGAGAAGAAAAGGAGAAGAAAGGAGAGAAGCGACGTGAAAAGAACGATTGCGGAATCTTCCAAGGTGCGGGTCTCTCACTATTCTCGCGGGATTCTCACTTCTTATTTTCCAAATCAAGTCATTCAATTATCGGTTCTCACGAAAAGTTCCTCCTATGATTTATATACCCTAATCTTCCAAACTTTAAACGATATCATCATCACAACTAGGGGTGTTAACGAGCCGAGCCGAGCCCGAGCTGGGCCTTGCTCGGCTCGTGCTCGATTACCAAAATTCGAGCTCGAGCTCGAGCCGATCTTACCCGAGCTTGAAAAAAATGCGCTCGTTACAAAGCTTGCGAGCTTTAACACGAGCTCGAGCCAAACTCGAGCCGAATCGAGCCTATATAAAATTGTATGTTTTTTTTACTTTTTTCTTCCGATATTTTCAATAACAAGGTTCGAAAATTAGATGTAAAAATATTTAGCAAATCAATAAGATATTTGATATATATGATACAAAGATATAATAATCATAAAATATTTCTATTTAATATGAGTATATTTTTATAAGATATGATTCATATCTTATGTAATCTCAAATCTTCGAGCCGCTCGCGAGCTTTTCGAGTCGAGCCAGCCTTTGCTCGGCTTGACTCGTTAAGCTCTCGAGCCGAGCCCGAGCTCGAGTCGAGCTCACACGAGCCGAGCTTTGACCGAGCTTTGACCGAGCCGATCTCGAGTTGCTCGCGAGCTGTCTCGTCTCATTAACAGCCCTAATCACAACTACCTATCCCCAAAAGTTTGAGATGACACATCTCTGCTAGTTCCTCAAATGACAATTCAATAACACTTTCAGGTCACCACCCTTATGTCATATACACTTTACTTACCTCACTGTCCACCAGATAATGATTCTTAAACCATCAAGTTTTTCCGAACTTTCCTCTCCCAATGACTTACTTTATTCCATTCACAAACTGGCGGTGTATCCTCAAGTTTCCTTTAAGTTCTTCAATAGAAGAATGCTAAGACCCATTAAATAACCTAAGGCTAAATAATGATTCACTTCCTCCCAGTTTAAATCATAAATTTTTCGAGTACTCAACTATTATAGCCAATGATTCGTATTCCTCAACAACGGACCTTTCTCAGCTCAGTCACTCACCTAAGTCAAGTGATACTAACTCACTTCAATCATCTATTCTTCATCATTAGCATCTTAATGCCATCCTCTCAGGTCGCTGTATATCCTCAAGTATCTTATCTAACTCCTTAAACAGTACTCTACAATCCACAAACATTCACGATCTAAGCATGGTTCTAAAGGTTAGGTTGCACCGACTACTAAGTATACAACTCAACCTTCAAGCAAGTATCCTATCACTCACTTTCACTCCCAATTGGATAGACAACTAGATCCTTAGATCACCAAAACATGTCTCTCGATACCTCTTAAGTTATTCCTCAATAACAATATTTCTCCTAACACAGCTTACAGTTATCCTAAGACTAGTTCCTCCAAATCCAATAACAGGGAAGATTACCTAGAGGGCACCTTAAGAAAACAAGCAGCAAGGTTAAGCTGAAAAGATATGAAGATCTGTTCAAGCAAGAGAGACAAATATTCTAAAAGAAGGATGTGCATCCAGAGTTATCAAAGAAGGTGATGCACAAAGAAAGAGGAGCATCTTCAAGGCTCAGAAGCATTCCCCAACAGTAGCACGAATCTTCTATCTTCGGTAGAAACTCCGATCTCCACCGCCAAATGGATAAGCCCACGGTTCGTCGATTGAAAGATATAAAAGTGAAATCAATGACAATCAACAAACACGTTAGAGCCTAATAAGAGCAATCACAAAACAGACTACAATATAAGTCCTTAAATCTACCCCATCTCTCATTCATTATTCAATTATATGGTCAAGTTAAGGTTGGGGGTTACATGAGTGCGTCGGGAGCGATAACGCTCTGATACCAACTGTAAAAACCCCTCGCGAAAGCGGAAATATTTAACATACAAAATACTAAAAATGCAGCGGAAACAAAACTTTTGAACATAACTAACATGCGAGGTGAATTAAAACTAAAACTGAAAGTAAATATATATATATATATATATATATATATATATATATATATATATATATATATATATATATATATATATATAATCAGCCTGGGATGGCACATCCCTACAGGCACTCAAAACTGAAATGTAAACTAAGTTTAGCTAACGTAAACGTGTAAGTCAATCGATGATTAGGATCATCGCTCGCTAGCTCCATGCAACCCTCTGCCAACCACCTGTCATGTACCTACATACATGTAAACATGTACGCCACAATCAGTGGGGAGTGACTAGAGTTCTCCTAGCCACCTTTTGTAACGACACGTAACAAGTAAAACAATACAGAATACTCCAACATATATAGACATGTGAAGCATAACATCTCATCAACTGTTCTCATACTATCATGCAACTCTAATGCACGGCTCTCAACCAACTTCATAAACCGTTAGGAAGAAGAGCCGGTTTCCCTACTGGTTACCCAGTCGGGGGGTCTTTCAATCCAACTATTTATGAAACAGATCATAGAGTCATCCAATGCCTTGGATGAACAAACTATAACTCAAGCAATATAATCATCAACTTCATCATGCATATCTGACACTGTACCAATCTCAAGGCAAGCAGATATAAACAAACACTAGCAATGGGTCCAGAGGTGAACTTAACACATATCCCACTACCAAACAATGTCGGGTCCAGAGGTGAAATTAACACATATCCCAACATGCAATTCAAGTAAAGGGTCCAGAGGTGAACTTAACACATATCCCTATACACACAATTCAAGAAAAGTGTTCAGAGGTGAACTTAACACATATCCCTAATCACAATTCAGTAATGGGTCCAGAGGTGAGCTTAACACATATCCCACTACAAACAAATGTCGGGTCCAGAGGTGAACTTAACACATATCCCAACATACATCCAAAGGCAAAGGGTCTAGAGGTGAGCTTAACACATATCCCAATGCTACAAACAAGTATTGGGTCCAGAGGTGAACTTAACACATATCCCGATACACAGCTATCGCACAACGGGTCCAGAGGTGAGCTTAACACATATCCCGTGTACGACAACCGATCACGTGTCAGGTCCAGAGGTGAGCTTAACACATATCCTGACACGCCACAAGCAAAACACGTAATGGGTCCAGAGGTGAGCTTAACACATATCCCATCACGCGACATACAAAACACGTAGTGGGTCCAGAGGTGAACTTACCACATATCCCACCACGCGACATACAACTCAATCATTAGCATCCAAAGATAGAAACTAACCTATAGTTCTAACTTCTTAAACCACTAAACAACACTTAATTAACCCCGGGAACTAAGTTGAGGGAGAGTCGGTTTCCCTTTCGGTTACCCGACCGGGGGGTCTCTATCCTCACTCCATTCCCGAACCCAATATAGTGTCGCCCATCCTCCGGGGACCTCAAACACATATCAAAGATATAAGGAACGAGTTTCAATCAAAACCGATCAACCGTTTCAAAGTTATGAACGGATTACGAATTCAAAGTAAAATAATCATCAGGGGTCCCCAGCCGGTCGGTAGGCAGCCGGCCTACCGGCTGGGCACTCCTTCTCTATTTATTTCCCAAAACCCACGAAATAAAGGTCAAAGGGTTCCCAGCCGGTCGGCAGGCGGCCGGTCCACCGGCTGGGGAACCTACTCCTACAAACAACTCTACGCAAGAGACATCCCAAAAGAGGCTACCAGCCGGTCGGCAGGCAGCCGGCCCACCGGCTGGCAGCTCAAAGTCTATAAACTCAAAACCCGCAAAAACCCACCAAAGACACTCCCAGCCGGTCTACCGGCTCAGAGAGCCTGTTTCGCAAAAACGCATTTTCCAGTAAACTCAATACTTCAATGAGTCGATATCAAACTTCTAAATTTACAACAACAATATTTCTCCATTATCACAAACCAACCAATAACACTATCTATCAGCAATTAAACCCATAACAATCCTCAAAATGATTATACTTTGTATCCGTCGCAAAACATAAAATTCAGAAATTAAGCCATTACTCATATGAAACATCAAGCAAGCATATAATCTTCAAGTAAGGTTATTCCTAACATATTACTAAGTCCATAATCATCAATCTTAAACAAAAATCAGAAATAACAACAAGAACACAAACAAACTTGTTATTTTAACAAAAAGGCCGAGTTTCTCATTATCGTCACTTTTACTTAGCGAAATCTTTGAAATCTTCGAGATCGTCTTCAATAATCACCAAGCCTTCTTCCGGGTTAACACCAACACCGTCTAAAACAACACAAACATCGAAGAAAATCACGAATTTCGAAATTACAAGAGCAGGCCGAAATTTTGACCGAAAGATTATGAGATAAAACTTACCTAGAAAGAAGGAGGGCGAGAAGAGGAATCCGTGGCCGCGAAAATCGTCTCAATCGGATAAGAAACGGAGATTCTATGAGCATTTTAAGATTGAAGGAGAAATTTATAAAAATGGTGTTTGTTGTTGTTTGCAAATCTGAAAAATGAATTAGAGGAGGGAGGTAGAAGGTGGTGGGGTTAGGGTTTTGTGAGGAAAAAGAGGGGAAATGGGTCCATTAACAAGTTAGGCCCATAAGACAAGTTTTAAGACGGTTTAAACTAAAAACACCGACTTAAGGTAACTATAAACTTAAGATGATATAAATATTTCCGGACTATGAAATTAAATTGTTAAGACCTAAATTATGAAATTAAATGAAACCTTATTTTAAATCCTTTAAAATATTATCACATAAATTAATTAGTTATTTAGAAGAAATTCCAAAAATTACGAAATATAAATTAATTCTCGAACTTGAACTTAAAATCATTAAACTTCCAAGTCCCGAAATATTGGGATGTTACATTCGTTCCGGGAGCTCAGAAGCCTAAAAAAACGTGTATTACATACCATTCTATTCGAGCCGTTTCGGGATGGTCGGAGCGACCATTTTTATTTTTCATCCAGTTTTCTACCACGTGTCCGAAATCGCATCATGAGGTATGTTATTCGATTCTAGACCCTATAAACAAATATAAATCACTTTTACATGGTTATTTGATTTTATGGCCGAAACTCGTTTATATCTTACCGGTAACGTCAAATGTCTTCCGATGTTTTTGAATTTTTTTGTGCCCGCTTTATCTGAGTCGATTAACCATCCGTGCGATTTTATGTCATTTTTGGTTCGTGAGCTCAGAGACCTAAAAAAACGTGTATTGTATACCCTTCAATTCGAGCTTTCGGATGGTCGGAGTGACCATTTTTATTTTTCAGCCAGTTTTTCTACCACGTGTCCGAAATCGCATCAAGAGGTATCTTATTCGATTCTAGACCCTAGAAACAAAAATAAATCACTTTTACATGGTTATCTGATTTACGGCCGAAACTCGTTTATAGCATAATGGTAACGTCAAATGTCTTCCGATGTTTTTGAAATTTTTTGTGCCAGCTTTATTTGAACCGATAAACCATCCGTGCGATTTTCGGTCATTTTTTTTTCGGGAGCTCAGAGGACTAAAAAACGTGTATTATATACCCTTCAATTCAAGAAGTTTCGGGTGGTCAGAGCGGCCATTTTTTTACCCTGTTTTTCTACCACGTGTCCGAAATCGTATCATGATGTATTTTATTCGATCCTAGACCCTATAAACAAATATAAATCACTTTTACATGGTTATCTGATTTATGGCCGAAACTCGTTTATAGCATACTGGTAACGTCAAATGTCTTCCGATGTTTTTAAAAATTTTTGTGCCCGCTTTATCTGAATAGATTAAGAATCCGTGCGATTTTCGGTCATTTTTTTTTTCGGGAGCTTAGAGGCCTGAAAAACAGATCATGAGGTATCTTATTCGATTCTAGACCCTATAAACGACTCTTAATCACTTTTATACGGTTATCCGATTTTCGAACGAATTTGGTTTATAGTATACCGGTAACGTCAAATGTCTTCCGATGTTTTTGAAAAATTTTGTGCCCGCTTTATCTGACTCGATTAACTATCCGTGCGAATTTCGGACATTCTCGTTCCGGGAACTCAGAGGCCTAAAAAACGTGTATTATGTACCCTTCAATTCGAGCTGTTTCGGGAAGGTCGGAGTGACCATTTTTTTTCCAGCCTGTTTTATTACCAAGTGTTCGAAATCGCATCATGAGGTGTCTTATTCGATTCTAGACCCTATAAACAGTTATAAATCACTTTTACACGGTTTTTCGATTTCCGACCAAAACTGGTTTATAACATACCGGTAAAGTCAAATGTATTCTGATGATTTTGAAAATTTTTGTGCCCGCTTTATGTGACTCGATTAACAATCCTTGCAATTTTCGGTTATTTTTGTTTCGGGTGCTCAGAGGCCTAATAAACGTGCATTATATACCCTTCAATTCGAGTCGTTTCGGGATGGTAGGAGCGGCCTTTTTTTTTCAGCCTGTTTTTATACTACGTGTCCGAAATCGCATCATGAGATATCTTATTCGATTCTAGACCCTATAAACAACTATAAATCACTTTTACACGGTTATCCGATTTTAGGCCGAAATTGGTTTATAGCATACTGGTAACCTCAAATGTCTTCCGATGTTTTTGCAAATTTTTGAGTCCGCTTTATCTGGCTCGATTAACCATCCGTACAACGTTCGGATATTTTCGCTCCGGGAGCTCAGACGCCTAAACAACGTGTATTATATACCCTTCAATTCGAGCTGTTTCGGGATCGTTGGAGTCACCATTTTTATTTTTCAGCCAGTTTTTATACTACGTGTCCGAAATCGCACCATGCGGTATCTTATTCGATTCTAGACCCCGTAAACAACTATAAATCACTTTTACACGGTTATCCGATTTTCGGCCGAAATTGGTTTATAGCATACCGGTAATGTCAAATGTCTTCCGATTTTTTTTGCAAATTTTTATGTCCGCTTTATCTGACTCGATTAACCATCCGTACGAATTTCGGACATTTTCGTTCCGGGAGCTCAGAGGCCTAAAAAACGTGTATTATATACCCATCAATTTGAGCTGTTTCGAGTTGTCGGAGTGGCCATTATTGTTTATCAGCTTTTTTTTTCTACCACGTGTTCGAAATCGCCTCATGAGGTATCGTATTCGATTCTAGGCCCTATAAACAACTATATAACACTTTTGAAAAATTTTAAGTCCCTTTTATCAGACTCGATTAAAATTCCGTGCGATTTTCGGACATTTTAGTTTGGGAGCTCAGAGGCCTAAACAACGTGTATTATATACCCTTCAATTAGAGCCGTATCGGGATGGTTGGAGTGACCATTTTTTTTTCAGCCAGTTTTTATACCACGTGTCTGAAATTGCATCATGAGGTATCTTATTCGATTCTAGACCCTGTAAACAACTATAAATCACTTTTACACGGTTATCTGATTTTCGGACGAATTTGGTTTATAGCATACCGGTAACGTCAAATGTCTTCCGATATTTTTGAAATTTTTTGTGCCCGCTTTATCTGACTCGATTAACCATTCGTGCGATTTCGTTCTTTTTTGTTTCGGGAGCTCAGAGGCCTAAAAGAACATGTATTATATACCCTTCAATTCGAGCCGTTTCGGGGTGGTCGGTGCGGCCATTTTTATTGTTCAGCTTTATTTTATACCACGTGTCCGAAATCCCATCATGGGGTATTGTTTTCGATTCTAGACCCTATAAACAATGTTAAATCACTTCTACACGGTTATTTGATTTCCGACCGAAACTGGTTTATAGCATACCGGTAACGTCAAATGTTTTCTGATGTATTTGAAATTTTTGTGCCCGCTTCATGTGCCTCGATTAACCATCCTTGCAATTTTCGGTAATTTTCGTTTCGGGAGCTCAGAGGCCAAATAAACGTGTATTATATACCCTTCAATTCGAGCCGTTTCGGGATGGTCGGAACGACTACTTTTATTTTTCGGCCTGTTTTTATACTACGTATCTGAAATCGCATCATGAGGTATCTTATTCGATTCTAGACCCTATAAACAACTATAAATCACTTTTACACGGTTATCCGATTTTCGGACATTTTAGTTCTGCGAGCTCAGAGGCCTAAACAACGTGTAATATATACCCTTCAATTCGAGCCATATCGGGATGGTCGCAGTGAACATTTTTATTTTTCAGCTAGCTTTTATAAACCGCGTCTCTAAAATCGCATCATGAGGTATCTTATTCGATTCTAGACCCTGTAAACAATTACAAATCACTTTTACACAGTTATCCGATTTTCGGCCGAAATTGGTTTATAGCATACCGGTAACGTCAAATGTGTTCCGATGTTTTTTGCAAATTTTCCAGTCCGCTTTATCTGACTCGATTAACCATCCGTGTGAATATCGGACATTCTCGTTCCGGGAACTCAGAGTCCTAAAAAACGTGTATTATATACCCTTCAATTCGAGCTGTTTCGGGGTGCTCGGAGCGACCATTTTTTTTTTCCAGCCTGTTTTTATACCAAGTGTCCGAAATCGCATCATGAGGTGTCTTATTCGATTCTAGACCCTATAGACAATTATAAATCACTTTTACACGGTTATCCGACTTTCGGACGAAATTGGTTTATAGCATACCGGTAACGTCAAATGTCTTCCGATGTTTTTGAAAAGTTTTGTGCCCGCTTTATCTGACTCGACTAACCATCCGTGCGATTTTCGTTCATTTTTGTTTCGGAAGCTTAGAGGCCTAAAAAACGTGTATTATATACCCTTCAATACGAGTTGTTTCGGGTGGTCGGAGCGGCCATTTTTATTTTTCAGCCTGTTTTCCTACCATGTGTCCGAAATCGCATAATGAGTTATCTTAATCGATTTTAGACCCTATAAACAAACATAAATCACTTTTACTGGTTATCCGATTTTCGGTCGAAACTCGTTTATAGCACACTGGTAACATCAATTGTCTTCCGATGTTTTTGAAATTTTTTGTGCCCGCTTTATCTGACTTGATTAACCATCCGTGCGATTTTCGGTCATTTTTGTTTCGGGAGCTCAGAGGCCTAAAAAACGTGGATTGTATACCCTTCAATTCGAGCCGTTTCGGGGTGGTCAGAGCAGCCATTTTTATTTTCCAGCCTGTTTTTATACCACGTGTCCGAAATGACATCATGAGGTATCTTTTTCGATCCTAGACCGTATAAACAATTATAAATCACTTTTACACGGTTATTCGATTTTCGACCAAACTGGTTTATAGCAAACCGGTAACGTCAAATGTATTCTGATCTTTTTGCAATTTTCGGTAATTTTCGTTTCGAGAGCTCAGAGGCCTAATAAACGTGTATTATATATCCTTCAATTCGAGCCGTTTCGGGATGGACGGAGCGGCCATTTTTATTTTTCATCCTGTTTTTATACTACGTGTCTGAAATCGCATCATGAGGTATCTTATTCGATTCAGGACCCTATAAACAACTATAAATCACGTTTACACGGTTATCCGATTTTCGGCCGAAATTGGTTTATAGCATACCGGAAACCTCAAATGTCTTTCGTAGTTTTTGCAAATTTTTGATTCCGCTTTATTTGACTCGATTAACCATCAGTGCGATTTTCGGACATTTTCGTTCCGGGAGCTCAGAGGCCTAAAAAACATGTATTATATACTCTTCAATTCGAGCCGTTTCGGGATGGTCGGAGCGGCCATTTTTATTTTTCAGCCTGTTTTTATACTACGTGTCCGAAATCGAACATGAGGTATCTTATTCGATTCAGGACCCTATAAACAACTAGTAATCACTTTTTCACGGTGATCCGATTTTCGGCGGAAATTGGTTTATTGCATACCGGTAACGTCAAATGTCTTCCGATGTTTTTGCAAATTTTTGTGCCCGCTTTATCATACTCGATTAACCGTCCGTGCGATTTTCGTTCATTTTTGTTTCGGGAGCTAAGAGGCCTAAAAAACGTGTATTATATACCCTTCAATTCGAGAAGTTTCGGGTGGTCGGAGCGGCCATTTTTATTTTTCAGCCTGTTTTTCTACCACGGGTTCAAAATCGCATCATGAGGTATCTTATTCGATTCTAGACCCTATAAACAACTATAAATCACTTTTACACGGTTGTCCGATTTTCGGCCGAAATTGGTTTATTGCATACCGGTGACGTCAAATGTCTTCCGATGTTTTTGAAATTTTTTGTGTCCGCTTTATCTGACTCGATTAACCATCCGTGGGATTTTCATTCATTTTTGTTTCGGTAGCTCAGAGGCCTAAAAAACGTGTATTATATACCTTTCAATTTGAGCAATTTCGGGTGGTCGGAGCCCCCATTTTTTTTCTGCCTGTTTTTCTACCACGTGCCCGAAATAACATCATGTGGTATCGTATTCGATTTTAGGCCCTATAAACAACTATATATCACTTTTTAAAATTTTTGAGTCAGCTTTATCTGACTCGATTAATCATCCGTGCGATTTTCGCAAATTTTTGTTCCGGGAGCTCTGAGGCCTATAAAACGTGTATTACATACCCTTCAATTCGAGCTGTTTCGGGGTGGTCGGAGCGGCCATTTTTAGTTTTCAACCAGTTTTTATACCACGTGTCCGAAATCGAATCATGAGGTATCTTATTCGATTCTGGACCCTATAAACAACTCTTAATGACTTTTACACGGTTATCCGATTTTCGGCCGAAATTGGTTTATAGCATACCGGTAACCTCAAATGTCTTCCGATGTTTTTGCAAATTTTTGAGTCCGCTTTATCTGACTCGATTAACCAACCGTGCGATATTCGGACATTTTCATTCCGGGAGCTCAGAGGCCTAAAAAACGAGTATTATATACCTTTCAATTCGAGCTGTTTCGGGTTGGTCGGAGCGGCCATTTTTATTTTTCGGCCTGTTTTTATACTACGTGTCCGAAATCACATCATGAGGTATCTTATTGGATTCTAGACCCTATAAACAAATATAAATCACTTTTAGATGGTTATCTGATTTATGGCCAAAACTCGTTTATAGCATACCGGTAACGTCAAATGGCTTCAGATGTTTTTGAAAATTTTTGTACCCGCTTTATCTGAATTGATTAACCATTCGTGCGATTTTCGGTCATTTTTGTTTCGGGAGCTCAGAGGCCTCAAAAACGGGCATTATATACCCTTCAATTCGAGAAGTTTTCGGGTGGTCGGAGCGACCATTTTTGTTTTTCGGCCTGTTTTTCTACCACGTGTTCGAAATCGCATCATGAGGTATCTTATTCGATTCTAGACCCTATAAACAAATATAATTCACTTTTACATGGTTATCTGATTTATGGCCGAAACTCGTTTATAGCATACCGGTAACGTCAAATGTCTTCCGATGTTTTTGAAAATTTTTGTGCCCACTTTATCTGAATCGATTAACCATCCGTGCGATTTTCTGTCATTTTTGTTACGGGAGCTCAGAGGCCTAAAAAACGTGTATTTTATACCCTTCAATTCGAGCAGTTTCGGGTGATCGGAGCACCCATTTTTTTTTAGCCTCTTTTTCTACCACGTGTCCGAAATAACATCATGTGGTATCGTGTTCGAATTTAGGCCCTACAAAAAACTATATATCACTTTTGAAAATTTTTTAGTCCGCTTTATCTGATTCGATTAACCATCCGTGCGATTTTCGGACATTTTCAGTCCGGGAGCTCAGAGCCCTAAAAAACGTTTATTATATACCCTTCAATTCGAGCCGTTTCGGGGTGGTCGGAGAGGCCATTTTTAGTTTTCAGCCTGCTTTTATACCACGTGTCCGAAATCGCATCATGAGGTATCTTATTCGATTCTAGACCCTATAAACAAATATAATTCACTTTTACATGGTTATCTGATTTATGGCCGAAACTCGTTTATAGCATACCGGTAACGTCAAATGTCTTCCGATGTTTTTGAAAATTTTTGTGCCCACTTTATCTGAATCGATTAACCATCCGTGCGATTTTCTGTCAGCTTTGTTACGGGAGCTCAGAGACCTAAAAAACGTGTATTTTATACCCTTCAATTCGAGCAGTTTCGGGTGGTCGGAGCACCCATTTTTTTTTAGCCTCTTTTTCTACCACGTGTCCGAAATAACATCATGTGGTATCGTGTTCGAATTTAGGCCCTAAAAAAAACTATATATCACTTTTGAAAATTTTTGAGTCCGCTTTATCTGATTCGATTAACCATCCGTGCGATTTTCGGACATTTTCAGTCCGGGAGCTCAGAGCCCTAAAAATCGTGTATTACATACCCTTCAATTCGAGCCGTTTCGGGGGGGTCGGAGAGGCCATTTTTAGTTTTCAGCCTGTTTTTATACCACGTGTCCGAAATCGCATCATGAGGTATCTTATTCGATTCTAGACCCTATTAACAACTATAAATCACTTTTACACGGTTATCCGGATTTCGGACGAATTTGCTTTATAGCATACCGGTAACGTCAAATGTCTTCCGATGTTTTTAAAATTTTTGAGTCCGCTTTATCTGACTCGATTAACCATCCGTGCGATTTTCGTTCATTTTTGTTTCGGGAGCTCAGAGGCCTAAAAAACGTGTATTATATACCCATCAATTCGAGCCGTTTCGGGGTGGTCGAAGCGGCCATTTTTATTTTTCAGCCTGTTTTTATACCACGTGTCCGAAATCGCATCATGAGGTATCTTTTTCGATTCTAGACCCTATAAACAATTATAAATTACTTTTACACGGTTTTCCGATTTTCGATTGAAATTGGTTTATAGCATACCGGTAACTTCAAATGTATTCTGATGTTTTTGAAAATTATTGTGCCCGCTTTATGTGACTCGATTAACGATCCTCGCAATTTTCGGTAATTTTCGTTTCGGGATCTCAGAGGCCTAATAACCGTGTATTATATAACCTTCAATTCGAGCCGTTTCGGGATGGTCGGAGCGGCCATTTTTATTTTTCAGCCTGTTTTTATGCTACGTGTCCGAAATCGCATCATGAGGTATCTTTTTCGATTCTAGACCCTATAAACAATTATTAATTACTTTTACACGGTTTTCCGATTTCCGATTGAAACTGGTTTATAGCATACCGGTAACTTCAAATGTATTATGATGTTTTTGAAAATTATTGTGCCCGCTTTATGTGACTCGATTAACCATCCTCGCAATTTTCGGTAATTTTCGTTTCGGGAGCTCAGAGGCCTAATAAACGTGTATTATATAACCTTCAATTCGAGCCATTTCGGGATGGTCGGAGCGGCCATTTTTATTTTTTAGCCTGTTTTTATACTACGTGTCCGAAATCGCATCATGAGGTATCTTTTTCGATTCTAGACCCTATAAACAATTATAAATTACTTTTACACGGTTTTCCGATTTCCGATTGAAACTGGTTTCTAGCATACCGGTATCTTCAAATGTATTCTGATGTTTTTGAAAATTATTGTGCCCGCTTTATGTGACTCGATTAACCATCCTCGCAATTTTCGGTAATTTTCGTTTCGGGAGCTCAGAGGTCTAATAAACGTGTATTATATAACCTTCAATTCGAGCCGTTTCGGGATGGTCGGAGCGGCCATTTTTATTTTTCAGCCTGTTTTTATACTACGTGTCCGAAATCGCATCATGAGGTAGCTTATTCGATTCTAGACAATATAAACAACTATTAATCCCTTTTACACGGTTATCCGATTTTCGGACGAATTTGGTTTATAGCATACCGGTAACGTCAACTGTCTTCCGATGTTTTTGAAAATTTGTGTGCCCGCTTTATCTGACTCAATTAACTATCCGTGCGATTTTCTTTCATTTTTGTTTCAGGAGCTCAGAAGCCTAAAAAACGTGTATTATATACCCTTCAATTCGAGCCGTTTCAGGCCATTTTTATTTTTCAGCCTGTTTTTCTACCACGTGTCCGAAATCGCATCATGAGGTATCTGATTGGATTCTAGACCCTATAAACAAATATAAATCACTTTTACATGGTTATCTGATTTATGGCCGAAACTCGTTTATATCATACCGGTAACGTCAAATGTCTTCAGATGTTTTCGAAAATTTTTGTGCCCTCTTTATCTGAATCGATTAACCATTCGTGCGATTCTCGGTCATTTTTGTTTCGGGAGCTCAGAGGCCTCAAAAACAGGCATTATATACCCTTCAATTCGAGAAGTTTTCGGGTGGTCGGAGCGACCATTTTTATTTTTTAGCCTGTTTTTCTACCACGTGTTCGAAATCGCATCATGAGGTATCTTATTCGATTCTAGACCCTATAAACAAATATAATTCACTTTTACATGGTTATCTGATTTATGGCCGAAACTCGTTTATAGCATACCGGTAACGTCAAATGTCTTCCGATGTTTTTGAAAATTTTTGTGCCCACTTTATCTGAATCGATTAACCATCCGTGCGGTTTTCTGTCAGTTTTGTTACGGGAGCTCAGAGGCCTAAAAAACGTGTACTGTATACTCTTCAATTCGAGCCGTTTCGGGATGGTCGGAGCGGCCATTTTTATTTTTCAGCATGTTTTTATACTACGTGTCCGAAATTGCACATGAGGTATCTTATTCGATTCAGGACCCTATAAACAACTAGTAATCACTTTTTCACGGTGATCCGATTTTCGGCGGAAATTGGTTTATTGCATACCAGTAACGTCAAATGTCTTCCGATGTTTTTGCAAATTTTTGTGCCCGCTTTATCTGACTCGATTAACCGTCCGTGCGATTTTCGTTCATTTTTGTTTCGGGAGCTAAGAGGCCTAAAAAACGTGTATTATATACCCTTCAATTCGAGAAGTTTCGGGTGGTCGGAGCGGCCATTTTTAGTTTTCAACCAGTTTTTATACCACGTGTCCGAAATCGAATCATGAGGTATCTTATTCGATTCTGGACCCTATAAACAACTCTTAATGACTTTTACACGGTTATCCGATTTTCGGCCGAAATTGGAATATAGCATACCGGTAACCTCAAATGTCTTCCGATGTTTTTGCAAATTTTTGAGTCCGCTTTATCTGACTCGATTAACCAACCGTGCGATATTCGGACATTTTCATTCCGGGAGCTCAGAGGCCTAAAAAACGAGTATTATATACCTTTCAATTCGAGCTGTTTCGGGATGGTCGGAGCGGCCATTTTTATTTTTCGGCCTGTTTTTATACTACGTGTCCGAAATCACATCATGAGGTATCTTATTGGATTCTAGACCCTATAAACAAATATAAATCACTTTTACATGGTTATCTGATTTATGGCCAAAACTCGTTTATCGCATACCGGTAACGTTAAATGTCTTCCGATATTTTTGAAAAATTTTGTGTCCGCTTAATCAGAATCGATTAACCATCAGTGCGATTTTCGGTCATTTTTGTTTCAGGAGCTCAGAGGCCTAAAAAACGTGTATTATACCCTTTAATTCAAGCAGTTTCGGGTGGTCGGAGCGCCCATTTTTTTTCAGCCTGTTTTTCTACCACGTGTCCGAAATAACATCATGTGGTATCATATTCGATTTTAGGCCCTATAAAAACTATATAACACTTTTTAAAAATTTTGTGCCCGCTTTATCTTACTCGATTAACCATCCTTGCGATTTTCGTTCATTTTTGTTTCGGGAGCTCAGAGGCCTAAAAAACGTGTATTATATACCCTTCAGTTCGAGCTGTTTTGGGGTGGTCGGAGTGGCCATTTTTATTGTTTAGCCTGTTTTTATACCACGTGCACGAAATCGCATCACGAGGTATCTTTTTCGATTCTAGACCCTATAAACAATTATAAATCACTTTTACACGGATATCCGATTTTCGGACGAATTTGGTTTATAGCATACCGGTAACATCAAATGTCTTCTGATGCTTTTAAAATTTTTGTGCCCGCTTTATCTGACTCGATTAACCGTCCGTGCGATTTTCGTTCATTTTTGTTTCGGGAGCTAAGAGGCCTAAAAAACGTGTATTATATACCCTTCAATTCGAGAAGTTTCGGGTGGTCGGAGCGGCCATTTTTAGTTTTCAACCAGTTTTTATACCACGTGTCCGAAATCGAATCATGAGATATCTTATTCGATTCTGGACCCTATAAACAACTCTTAATGACTTTTACACGGTTATCCGATTTTCGGCCGAAATTGGAATATAGCATACCGGTAACCTCAAATGTCTTCTGATGTTTTTGCAAATTTTTGAGTCCGCTTTATCTGACTCGATTAACCAACCGTGCGATATTCGGACATTTTCATTCCGGGAGCTCAGAGGCCTAAAAAACGAGTATTATATACCTTTCAATTCGAGCTGTTTCGGGATGGTCGGAGCGGCCATTTTTATTTTTCGGCCTGTTTTTATACTACGTGTCCGAAATCACATCATGAGGTATCTTATTGGATTCTAGACCCTATAAACAAATATAAATCACTTTTACATGGTTATCTGATTTATGGCCAAAACTCGTTTATCGCATACCGGTAACGTTAAATGTCTTCCGATATTTTTGAAAAATTTTGTGTCCGCTTAATCAGAATCGATTAACCATCAGTGCGATTTTCGGTCATTTTTGTTTCAGGAGCTCAGAGGCCTAAAAAACGTGTATTATACCCTTTAATTCAAGCAGTTTCGGGTGGTCGGAGCGCCCATTTTTTTTCAGCCTGTTTTTCTACCACGTGTCCGAAATAACATCATGTGGTATCATATTCGATTTTAGGCCCTATAAAAACTATATAACACTTTTTAAAAATTTAGTGCCCGCTTTATCTTACTCGATTAACCATCCTTGCGATTTTCGTTCATTTTTGTTTCGGGAGCTCAGAGGCCTAAAAAACGTGTATTATATACCCTTCAGTTCGAGCCGTTTTGGGGTGGTCGGAGTGGCCATTTTTATTGTTTAGCCTGTTTTTATACCACGTGCACGAAATCGCATCACGAGGTATCTTTTTCGATTCTAGACCCTATAAACAATTATAAATCACTTTTACACGGATATCCGATTTTCGGACGAATTTGGTTTATAGCATACCGGTAACATCAAATGTCTTCTGATGCTTTTAAAATTTTTGTGCCCGCTTTATCTGACTCGATTAACCATCCGTGCCATTTTCGTTCATTTTTGTTTCGGGAGCTCAGAGGCCTAATAACGTGTATTATATACCCTTTAATTCGAGCCGTTTCAGGGTGGTCGGAGCGGCCATTTTTATTTTTCAACCTGTTTTTCTACCACGTGTCCGAAATCGCATCATGAGCTATCTTATTGGATTCTAGACCCTATAAACAAATATAAATCACTTTTACATGGTTATCTGATCTATGGCCGAAACTCGTTTATAGCATACCATACCTATAAAACCACTCGCGAATGCGGAAAAGATACACACACATAGTACTAAAAATGCAGCGGAAATTAAACTTTTTAACTTAAGACATAACCTACATACCAATCATTCAGCAAGTATAAAGGTTCAGCGGTCAACTTAAGACATAACCTACATACCAATCATTCAGCAAGTATAAAGGTTCAGCAGTCAACTTAAGACATAACCTACATACCAATCATTCAGCAAGTATAAAGGTTCAGCGGTCAACTTAAGACATAACCTAAATACCAAATTCACAAGAAAGGACTCAGAGGCCAACTTAAGGCATAGACCTGCCAATCAACAAGACACTAGACTCAGAGGCGACATCACAACGCATGGACTAGCATCCAAAAGTAAAGGACTCAAAGGCCAACTTAAGGCATGTCCCTTCACTGCATCACAAGACACTAGACTCAGAGGCCAGCTTAAGGCATGTTCTAGCATCAACATCTGCACTCCGGGCAAGGTGTCAGTACCTTAGCTACCCCGTTGTGCAGTTGTTCTACTCGTCAGACTCAGAGGCTAACTTAAGGCATGTTCCAACGCGATCACAATCAAACATGTCTGGGCTCAGAGGCCAGCTTAAGGCATATCCCAGACACGACAACCATACACATATAGGGCTCAGAGGCCAGCTTAAGGCATATCCCCATATATGACAACCAGCTCACGTATTACGCTCAGAGGCCAGCTTAAGGCATACCTTAATACGCATCAATACAATATCATCCAAAGACAGCAACTAGTCTATAGTTCTAATCTCTTATACTTCTAATCAACACTTAATTGATCCCGGAAACTAAGTTGAGGGAGAGCCGATTTCTCTTTCGGTTACCCGACCGGGGGGTCTCTATCCTCTCTCCATTCCCGAACCCAATATAGTGTCGCCCATCCTCCGGGGACCTCAAACACACATAAAAGGTACACGGAACGAATCTCAAACAAAACCGAATAACCGTTTGAAAGTTATAAACCAAACAATAAGAACAGGGGCTCTCAGCCGGTCCGGGACAGTCTGCCGGTCAACCGGCTGGGACTCCCTTCCCACGCCTTTACAAAATCTGAAACAATGAGAAGATGCTCTCAGCCGGTGGACCGTCCGCCGGCCAGCCGGCTGGGAGTCCCTTCCCATAAGCTTTAGTCAAAAACAAAACAACAAGGATTGACTCTCAGCCGGCGGCTGCCGGTCTGCCGGCTGGGAGTCATTTCCCAAGCCTTTGCAAATTTTCACAAAACACTAAAGAGGTACTCTGAGCCGGTCGACCGGCGGCCGACCTACTGGCTCAGAACCCTTCTTCCTAAATTCATGAGTATTCACAAAACAAACACCCCGACTCTGGGCCGGCCGACCGGCTGCCGGTCAGCCTACCGGCTCAGCGTCACCTGTACGCAAAATCGCCAATTTATACAATCTAAAAAACTCCTCAAATCGATTCAAGACTTCTATAATCGCAACAAACAAAGATTACCCATCATATATAATCATTTTATACATCAAATACAAGCATTAAATCCCACAATCAAGCCTCAACAAGATTATTCTTTGTATCCGTCTTAAGCACATAAATTCTGAAATTCAACAACAAGGCATGTTTAACACAAACAAAGCTTTTGAAAGTCTTTCATGTGTAAACCTAGCAAGATACTAAGTCCCATTAACAACCACAACATGAAAAATCAGAAACTTAAACCACCTTAAACAAGAAAAGTGCTAATATTACAAATAAGGCCGAGTTTCTCATAATTGTCACCTTTACTTAGAGAA
Source organism: Silene conica (assembly GCA_029255685.2). Classification (NCBI taxonomy): domain Eukaryota; kingdom Viridiplantae; phylum Streptophyta; class Magnoliopsida; order Caryophyllales; family Caryophyllaceae; genus Silene; species Silene conica. Next base: position 46,518,608 of record CM055318.2, on the reverse strand, counting down.
ACCTTCAAGATCTTGTTCAATAATCACCAAGTCCTCTTCCGGGCTAACACAAACACCGCCTAAAACAACAAAACATCACAACTATTCACGAATTTCGAAATACTTCAAATAGGCCGAAATTTCAACTGTCACAAAATGCAATATTGATTACCTTAAAACGACGGGCTCGAGACAAGGAAACCGTGGCCGCGAAAATCGTCTCAATCGGATAAGAAACGAAGATTCTATGAGCATTTTAAGATTGAAGGAGAAATTCTCAAAAATGTGTTTGTTGTTATGTTTTAAATCTGAAAAATGAAATGAAGGAGGGAGGTAGAGGATAAAGGAGTTAGGGTTTTGTGAGGAAAAAGAGGGGTAATGGGTCCATTAACAAGTTAGGCCCATAAGACAAGTTTTAAGACAGTTTAAGCTAAGAACACCGACTTAAAGTCACTATAAACTTAAGACGATATAAATAATTTCCGGACTATGAAATTAAATTGCAAAGACGCAAATTACGCAATTAAATGAAATTTCTTTTATATCCTTAAAAAAAATACCCTCACATAAATTAATCAGTTATTTAAATGAAATCCCTAAAATTACGAAATATAAATTATTTCTCGAGCTTGAACTTAAAACCTTTAAATATTGTTTACGAAAATGCGGGATGTTACAATACCGGTAACGTAAAATGTCTTCCAATGTTTTAGAAATTTTTTGTGCCCGCTTTATCTGACTCGATTAACCATCTGTGCGATTTTCGTTCATTTTTTTTCGGGATCTCAGAGGCCTAAAAACGTGTATTATATACCCTTCAATTCGAGCCGTTTCAGGGTGGTCGAACCGGCCATTTTTATTTTTCAGCCTGTTTTTCTACGTGTTCGAAATGACATCAGGAGGTATCTTATTGGATTCTAGACCCTATAAACAAATATAAATCACTTTTACATGGTTATCTGATTTAAGGCCGAAAATTCTTTATCGCATATCAGTAACGTCAAATGTCTTCCGATATTTTTGAAATATTTTTTGCCCGCTTTATCTGAATCGATTAACCATCCGTGCGATTTTCGGTCATTTTTGTTTCAGGAGCTCAGAGGCCTAAAAACGTGTATTATACCCTTTAATTCGAGCAGTTTCGGGTGGTCAGAGCGCCCATTTTTTTTTTCAGCCTGTTTCTCTACCACGTGTCCGAAATAACATCATGTCGTATCGTATTCGATTTTAGGCCCTATAAAGAACTATATATCACTTTTTAAAATTTTTGAGTCCGCTTTATCTGACTCGATTAACCATCCATGCGATTTTCGGTCATTTTCGTACCAGGAGCTCAGAGGCCTAAAAAACGTGTATTACATACCCTTCAATTCGAGCCGTTTCGGGGCAATCGGAGAGGCCATTTTTAGTTTTCAGCCTGTTTTATACCACGTGTTTTTTTACTACGTGTCCGAAATCGCATCATGAGGTAGCTTATTCGATTCTAGACCCTATAAACAACTATTAATCCCTTTTACACGGTTATCCGACTTTCGGACGAATTTGGTTTATAGCATACCGGTAACGTCAACTGTCTTCCGATGTTTTTGAAAATTTTTGTGCCCGCTTTATCTGACTCGATTAACCATCCGTGCGATCTTCGTTCATTTTTGTTTCGGAGCTCAGAGGCCTAAAAAACGTGTATTATATACCCTTCAATTCGAGCCGTTTCGGGATGGTCGGAGCGGCCATTTTTATTTTTCAGCCTGTTTTTCTACCACGGGTTCAAAATCGCATCATGAGGTATCTTATTCGATTCTAGACCCTATAAACAACTATAAATCACTTTTACACGGTTGTCCGATTTTCGGCCGAAATTGGTTTATTGCATACCGGTGACGTCAAATGTCTTCCGATGTTTTTGAAATTTTTTGTGCCCGCTTTATCTAACTCAATTAACAATCCGTGCGATTTTCGTTCATTTTTGTTTCAGGAGCTCAGAGGCCTAAAAAACTTGTATTATATACCCTTCAATTCGAGCCGTTTCAGGGTGGTCGGAGCGGCCACTTTTATTTTTCAGCCTATTTTTCTACCACGTGTCCGAAATCGCATCATGAGGTATCTGATTGGAATCTAGACCCTATAAACAAATATAAATCACTTTTACATGGTTATCTGATTTATGGCCGAAACTCGTTTACAGCATACCGGTAACGTCAAATGTCTTCAGATGTTTTTGAAAATTTTTGTGCCCGCTTTATCTGAATTGGTTAACCATTCGTGCGATTTTCGATCATTTTTGTTTCGGGAGCTCAGAGGCCTCAAAAACGGGCATTATATACCCTTCACTTCAAAAAGTTTTCGGGTGGTCGTTGCGACCATTTTTATTTTTCAGCCTGTTTTTCTACCACGTGTTCGAAATCGCATCATGATGTATCTTATTCGATTATAGACCCTATAAACAAATATAATTCACTTTTACATGGTTATCTGATTTATGGCCGAAACTCGTTTATAGCATACCGGTAACGTCAAATGTCTTCCGATGTTTTTGAAAATTTCTTTGCCCACTTTATCTGAATCGATTAACCATCCGTGCGATTTTCTGTCAGTTTTGTTATGGGAGCTCAGAGGCCTAAAAAACGTGTATTGTATACCCTTCAATTCGAGTAGGTTCGGGTGGTCGGAGCACCCTTTTTTTAGCCTCTTTTTCTACCACGTGTCCGAAATAACATCATGTGGTATCGTGTTCGAATTTAGGCCCTACAAAAAACTATATATCACTTTTGAAAATTTTTGAGTCCGCTTTATCATATTCGATTAACCATCCGTGCGATTTTCGAACATTTTCAGTCCGGGAGCTCAGAGCCCTAAAAAACGTGTATTACATACCCTTCAATTCAAGCCGTTTCGGGGTGGTCGGAGAGGCCATTTTTAGTTTTCAGCCTGTTTTTATACCACATGTCCGAAATCGCATCATGAGGTATCTTATTCGATTATAGACCCTATAAACAACTATAAATCACTTTTACACGGTTATCCGGATTTCGGACGAATTTGGTTTATAGCATACCGGTAGCGTCAAATGTCTTCCGATGTTTTTATATTTTTGAGTCCGCTTTATTTGACTCGATTAACCATCCGTGCGATTTTCGTTCATTTTTGTTTCGGGAGCTCAGAGGCCTAAAAAACGTATATTATATACCCTTCAATTCGAGCTGTTTCGGGGTGGTCGGAGCGGCCATTTTTATTTTTCAGCCTGTTTTTATACCACGTGTCCAAATCGCATCATGAGGTATATTTTTCGATTCTAGACCCTATAAACAATTATAAATCACTTTTACACGGTTTTCCGATTTCCGATTGAAACTGGTTTATAGCATACCGGTAACTTCAAATGTATTCTGATGTTTTTGAAATTCTTTGTGCCCGCTTTATGTCACTCGATTAACCATCCTCGCAATTTTCGGTAATTTTCGTTTCGGGAGCTTTGAGGCCTAATTAACGTGTATTATATATCCTTCAATTCGAGCCGTTTCGGGATGGTCGGAGCGGCCATTTTTATTTTTTAGCCTGTTTTCATACTACGTGTCCGAAATCGCGTCATGAGGTAGCTTATTCGATTCTAGACCCTATAAACAACTATTAATCCCTTTTACACGGTTATCTGATTTTCGGACGAATTTGGTTTATAGCATACCGGTAACGTCAACTGTCTTCCGATGTTTTTGAAAATTTTTGTGCCCGCTTTATCTGACTCGATTAACCATCCGTGCGATTTTCGTTCATTTTTGTTTCAGAGCTCAGACCACTAAAAAACGTGTATTATATACCCTTTAATTCGAGCCGTTTCGGGATGGTCGGAGTGGCCATTTTTATTTTTCAGCCTGTTTTTCTACCACGTGTCCGAAATCGCATCATGAAGTATCTGATTGGATTTTAGACCCTATAAACAAATAAAAATCACTTTTACATGGTTATCTGATTTATGGCCGAAACTCGTTTTCAGCCTGTTTTTATACTACGTGTCCGAAATCGCATCATGAGGTAGCTTATTCGATTCTAGACCCTATAAACAACTATTAATCCCTTTTACACGGTTATCCGATTTTCGGAGGAATTTGGTTTATAGCATACCGGTAACGTCAACTGTCTTCCGATGTTTTTGAAAATTTTTGTGCCCGCTTTATCTGACTCGATTAACCATCCGTGCGATTTTCGTTCATTTTTGTTTCGTAGCTCAGAGGCCTAAAAAACGTGTATTATATACCCTTCAATTCGAGCCGTTTCGGGATGGTCGGAGCGGCCATTTTTATTTTTCAGCCTGTTTTTATACTACGTGTCCGAAATCGCATCATGAGGTAGCTTATTCTAATCTAGCCCTATAAACAACTATTAATCCCTTTTACACGGTTATCCGATTTTCGGACGAATTTGGTTTATAACATACCGGTAACGTCAACTGTGTTCCGATGTTTTTGAAATTTTTTGTCCCCGCTTTATCTGACTCAATTAACCATCCGTGCGATTTTCGTTCATTTTTGTTTCAGGAGCTCAGAGGCCTAAAAAACGTGTATTAAATAACCTTCAATTCGAGACGTTTCAGTGTGGTCGGAGGGGCCATTTTTATTTTTCAGCCTGTTTTTCTACCACGTGTCCGAAATCGCATCATGAGGTATCTGATTGGATTCTAGACCCTATAAACAAATATAAATCACTTTTACATTGTTATCTGATTTATGGCCGAAACTCGTTTATAGCATACCGGTAACGTCAAATGTCTTCAGATGTTTTTGAAAATTTTTGTGCCCGCTTTATCTGAATTGATTAACCATTAGTGCGATTTTCGGTCATTTTTGTTTCGGGAGCTCAGAGGCCTCAAAAACGGGCATTATATACCCTTCAATTCAAGAAGTTTTCGGATGGTCGAAGCGACCATTTTTATTTTTCAGCCTGTTTTTCTACCACGTGTTCGAAATCGCATCATGAGGTATCTTATTCGATTCTAGACCCTATAAACAAATATAATTCACTTTTACATGGTTATCTGATTTATGGCCGAAACTCGTTTATAGCATACCGGTAACGTCAAATGTCTTCCGATGTTTTTGAAAAATTTTGTGCCCACTTTATCTGAATCGATTAACCATCCGTGCGATTTTCTGTCAGTTTTGTTACGGGAGCTCAGAGGCCTAAAAAACGTGTATTGTATACCCTTCAATCCGAGCAGTTTCGGGTGGTCAGAGCACTCATTTTTTTTAGCCACTTTTTCTACCACGTGTCCGAAATAACATCATGTGGTATCGTGTTCGAATTTAGGCCCTACAAAAAACTATATATCACTTTTGAAAATTTTTGAGTCCGCTTTATCTGATTCGATTAACCATCCGTGCGATTTTCGCACATTTTCAGTCCGGGAGCTCTGAGCCCTAAAAAACGTGTATTACATACCCTTCAATTCGAGCCATTTCGGGGTGGTCGGAGAGGCCATTTTTAGTTTTCAGCATGTTTTTATACCACGTGTCCGAAATCGCATCATGAGGTATCTTATTCGATTCTAGACCCTATAAACAACTATAAATCACTTTTACACGGTTATCCGGATTTCGGACGAATTTGCTTTATAGCATACCGGTAACGTCAAATGTCTTCCGATGTTTTTAAAATTTTTGAGTCCGCTTTATCTTACTCGATTAACCATCCGTGCGATTTTCGTTCATTTTTGTTTCGGGAGCTCAGAGGCCTAAAAAACGTGTATTATATACCCGTCAATTCGAGCCGTTTCGGGGTGGTCGAAGCGGCCATTTTTAATTTTCAGCCTGTTTTTTTACACCACGTGTCCGAAATCGCATCATGAGGTATCTTTTTCGATTCTAGACTCTATAAACAATTATAAATTACTTTTACACGGTTTTCCGATTTCCGATTGAAACTGGTTTATAGCATACCGGTAACTTCAAATGTATTCTGATGTTTTTGAAAATTATTGTGCCTGCTTTATGTGACTCGATTAACCATCCTCGCAATTTTCGGCAATTTTCGTTTCGGGAGCTCAGAGGCCTAATAAACGTGTATAATATAACCTTCAATTCGAGCCGTTTCGGGATGGTCGGAGCGGCCATTTTTATTTTTCAGCCTGTTTTTATACTACGTGTCCGAAATCGCATCATGAGGTATCTTATTCGATTCTAGACAATATAAACAACTATTAATCCCTTTTACACGGTTATCCGATTTTCGGACAAATTTGGTTTATAGCATACCGGTAACGTCAACTGTCTTCCGATGTTTTTGAAAATTTTTGTGCCCGCTTTATCTGACTCGATTAACCATCCGTGCGATTTTCGTTCATTTTTGTTTCGGAGCTCAGACCACTAAAAAACGTGTATTATATACCCTTCAATTCGAGCCGTTTCAGGGTGGTCGGAGCGGCCATTTTTATTTTTCAGCCTGTTTTTTTACCACGTGTCCGAAATCGCATCATGAGGTATCTGATTGGATTCTAGACCCTATAAACAAATATAAATCACTTTTACATGGTTATCTGATTTATGGCCGAAACTCGTTTATAGCATACCGGTAACGTCAAATGTCTTCAGATGTTTTTGAAAAATTTTGTGCCCGCTTTATCTGAATTGATTAACCATTCGTGTGATTTTCGGTCATTTTTGTTTCGGGAGCTCAGAGGCCTCAAAAACGGGCATTATATACCCTTCAATTCGAGAAGTTTTCGGGTGGTCGGAGCGACCATTTTTATTTTTCAGCCTGTTTTTCTACCACGTGTCCGAAATCGCATCATGAGGTATCTGATTGGATTTTAGACCCTATAAACAAATAAAAATCACTTTTACATGGTTATCTGATTTATGGCCGAAACTCGTTTATAGCATACCGGTAACGTCAAATGTCTTCCGATGTTTTTGAAAATTTTTGTGCCCACTTTATCTGAATCGATTAACCATCCGTGCGATTTTCTGTCAGTTTTGTTACGGGAGCTCAGAGGCCTAAAAAACGTGTATTTTATACCCTTCAATTCGAGCAGTTTCGGGTGGTCGGAGCACCCAGTTTTTTTTTTAGCCACTTTTTCTACCACGTGTCCGAAATAACATCATGTGGTATCGTGTTCGAATTTAGGCCCTACAAAAAACTATATATCACTTTTGAGAATTTTTGAGTCGGCTTTATCTGATTCGATTAACCATCCGTTCGATTTTCGGACATTTTCAGTCCGGGAGCTCAGAGCCCTAAACGTGTATTACATACCCTTCAATTCGAGCCGTTTTGGGGTGGTCGGAGAGGCCATTTTTAGTTTTCAGCCTGTTTTTATACCACGTGTCCGAAATCGCATCATGAGGTATCTTATTCGATTCTAGACCCTATAAAGAATTATAAATTACTTTTACACGTTTTTCCGATTTCCGATTGAAACTGGTTTATAGCATACCGGTAACTTAAAATGTATTCTGATGTTTTTGAAAATTTTTGTGCCGGCTTTATGTGACTCGATTTGCCATCCTCGCAATTTTCGGTAATTTTCGTTTCGGGAGCTCAGAGGCCTAATAAACGTGTATTATATAACCTTCAATTCGAGCCGTTTCAGGATGGTCGGAGCGGCCATTTTTATTTTTCAGCCTGTTTTTATATTACGTGTCCGAAATCGCATCATGAGGTAACTTATTCGATTCTAGACCCTATAAACAACTATTAATCCCTTTTACACGGTTATCCGATTTTCGGACGAATTTGGTTTATAGCATACCGGTAACGTCAACTGTCTTCCGATGTTTTTGAAAATTTTTCTGCCCGCTTTATCAGACTCGATTAACCATCCGTGCGATTTTCGTTCATTTTTGTTTCGGAGCTCAGAGGCCTAAAAAACGTGTATTATATACCCTTCAATTCGAGCCGTTTCGGGATGGTCGGAGCGGCCATTTTTATTTTTCAGCCTGTTTTTATACCACCTGTCCGAAATCGCATCATGAGGTAGAATATTCTATTCTAGACCTATAAACAACTATTAATCCCTTTTACACGGTTATCCGATTTTCGGACGAATTTGGCTTATAACGTACTGGTAACGTCAACTGTCTTCCGATGTTTTTGAAAATTTTTGTGCCCGCTTTATCCGACTCAATTAACCATCTGTGCGATTTTCCTTCATTTTTGTTTCAGGAGCTTAGAGGCCTAAAAAACGTGTATTATATACCCTTCAATTCGAGCCGTTTCAGGGTGGTCGGAGGGGCCATTTTTATTTTTCAGGCTGTTTTTCTACCACGTGTCCGAAATCGCATCATGAGGTATCTGATTGGATTCTAGACCATATAAACAAATATAAATCGCTTTTACATGGTTATCTGATTTATGGCCGAAACTCGTTTATAGCATACCGGTAACGTCAAATGTCTTCAGATGTTTTTGAAAATTTTTGTGCCCGCTTTATCTGAATTGATTAACCATTCGTGCGATTTTCGGTCAATTTTTTTTCCGGGAGCTCAAAGCCGTCAAAAACAGGCATTATATACCCCCTTCAATTCGAGAAGTTTTCAGGTGGTCGGAGCGACCATTTTTATTTTTCAGCCTGTTTTTCTACCACGTGTTCGAAATCGCATCATGAAGTATCTTATTCGATTTTAGACCCTATAAACAAATATAATTCACTTTTACATGGTTATCTGATTTATGGCCGAAACTCGTTTATAGCATACCGGTAACGTCAAATGTCTTCCGATGTTTTTGAAAATTTTTGTGCCTACTTTATCTGAATCGATTAACCATCCGTGCGATTTTCTGTCAGTTTTGTTACGGGAGCTCAGAGGCCTAAAAAACGTGTATTTTATACCCTTCAATTCGAGCAGTTTCGGGTGGTTGGAGCACCCATTTTTTTTAGCCTCTTTTTCTACCACGTGTCCGAAATAACATCATGTGGTATCGTGTTCGAATTTAGGCCCTACAAAAAACTATATATCACTTTTGAAAATTTTTGAGTCCGCTTTATCTGATTCGATTAACCATCCGTGCGATTCTCGGACATTTTCAGTCCGGGAGCTCAGAGCCCTAAAAAACGCGTATTTCATACCTTTCAATTCGAGCCGTTTCGGGGTGGTCGGAGAGGCCATTTTTAATTTTCAGCCTGTTTTTATACCATGTGTCCGAAATCGCATCATCAGGTATCTTATTCGATTCTAAACCCTATAAACAACTATAAATCACTTTTACACGGTTATCCTGATTTCGGACGAATTTGGTTTATAGCATACCGGTAACGTCAAATGTCTTCCGATGTTTTTAAAATTTTTGAGTCCACTTTATCTGACTCGATTAACCATCAGTGCGATTTTCGTTTATTTTTGTTTCGGGAGCTCAGAGGCCTAAAAAACGTGTATTATATACCCTTCAATTCGAGCCGTTTCGGGGTGGTAGGAGTGGCCATTTTTATTTTCAGCCTGTTTTTATACCACGTGTCCGAAATCGCATCATGAGGTATCTTTTTCGATTCTAGACCCTATAAACAATTATAAATTACTTTTACACGGTTTTCCGATTTCCAATTGAAACTGGTTTATAGCACACCGGTAACTTCAAATGTATTCTGATGTTTTTGAAAATTTTTGTGCCCGCTTTATGTGACTCGATTTGGCATCCTCGCAATTTTCGGTAATTTTCGTTTCGGGAGCTCAGAGGCCTAATAAACGTGTATTATATAACCTTCAATTCGAGCCGTTTCAGGATGGTCGGAGCGGCCATTTTTATTTTTCAGCCTGTTTTTATACTACGTGTCCAAAATCGCATCATGAGGTAGCTTATTCGATTCTAGACCCAATAAACAACTATTAATCCCTTTTACACGGTTATTCGATTTTCGGACGAATTTGGTTTATAGCATACTGGTAACGTCAACTGTCTTCCGATGTTTTTGAAAATTTTTGTGCCCGCTTTATCAGACTCGATTAACCATTCGTGCGATTTTCGTTTATTTTTGTTTCAGGAGCTCAGAGGCCCAAAAAACGTGTATTATATACCCTACAATTCGAGTCGTTTCAAGGTGGTCGGAGCGGCCATGTTTATTTTTCAGCCTGTTTTTATACCACGTGTCCGAAATCGCATAATGAGGTATCTTATATATCCTTGCAATTTTCGCTTCGGGAGCTCAAAGGCCTAATAAACGTGTATTATATATCCTTCAATTCGAGCCGTTTCGGGATGGTAGAAGCGGACATTTTTATTTTTCAGCCTGTTTTTATACTACGTGTCCAAAATCGCATCATGAGGTATCTAATTCGATTCTAGACCCTATAAACAACTATAAATCAGTTTTACACGGTTATCCGATTTTAGGCCGAAATTGGTTTATAACATACCGGTAACGTCAAATGTGTTCCGATGTTTTTGAAACTTTTTGTGCCCGCTTTATCTGACTCGATTAACAATCCGTGCGATTTTCGTTCATTTTTGTTTTGGGAGCTCAGAGGCCTAAAAAACGTGTATTATATACCCTTCAATTCGAGCCGTTTCAGGGTAGTCGTAGCGGCCATTTTTATTTTTCAGCCTGTTTTTATACCACGTGTCCGAAATCACATCATGAAGTATGTTTTTCGATTCTAGACCCTATAAACAATTATAAATCACTTTTACACGGTTATTCGATTTCTGACCGAAACTCGTTTATAGCATACCGGTAACGTCAAATGTCTTCAGATGTTTTTGAAAATTTTTGGGCCCGCTTTATCTGAATTGATTAACCATTCGTGCGATTCACGTTCATTTTTGTTTCAGTAGCTCAGAGGCCCAAAAAACGTGTATTATATACCTTTCAATTAGAGTCGTTTCAGGGTGGTATGAGCGGCCATGTTTATTTTTCAGCCTGTTTTTATACCACGTGTCCGAAATCGCATAATGAGGTATCTTTTTCGATTCTAGACCCTATAAACAATTATAAATCACTTTTACACGGTTTTTCGATTTCTAACCGAAACTGGTTTATAGCATACCGGCAACGTCAAATGTATTCTGATGTTTTTGAAAATTTTTGTGCCCGCTTTATGTTACTCGATTAACAATCCTTGCAATTTTCGCTTCGGGAGCTCAAAGGCCTAATAAACGTGTATTATATATCCTTCAATTCGAGCCGTTTCGGGATGGTAGGATCGGACATTTTTATTTTTCAGCCTGTTTTTATACTACGTGTCCAAAATCGCATCATGAGGTATCTTATTCGATTCTAGACCCTATAAACAACTATAAATCTGTTTTACACGGTTATCCGATTTTCGGCCGAAATTAGTTTATAACATACCGGTAACGTCAAATGTGTTCCAATGTTTTTGAAACTTTTTGTGCCCGCTTTATCTGACTCTATTAACCATCCGTGCGATTTTCGTTCATTTTTGTTTTGGGAGCTTAGAGGCCTAAAAAACGTGTATTATATACCCTTTAATTCGAGCCGTTTCAGGGTGGTCGTAGCGGCCATTTTTATTTTTCAGCCTGTTTTTATACCACGTGTCCGAAATCGCATCATGAAGTATGTATTTCGATTCTAGACCCTATAAACAATTATAAATCACTTTTACACGGTTATTCGATTTCCGACCGAAACTCGTTTATAGCATACCGGTAACGTCAAATGTCTTCAGATGTTTTTGAAAATTTTTGTGCCCGCTTTATTTGAATAGATTAACCATTCGTGCGATTTTCGGTCATTTTTGTTTCGTGAGCTTAGAGGCCTAAAAAACGGGCATTATATACCCTTCAATTCGAGAAGTTTTCGGGTGGTCGGAGCGACCATTTTTATTTTTCAGCCTGTTTTTCTACCATGTGTCCGAAATCGCATCATGAGGTATCTTATTTGATTCTAGACCCTATAAACAAATATAATTCACTTTTACATGGTTATCTGATTTATGGCCGAAATTCGTTTATAGCATACCGGTAACGTCAAATGTCTTCCGATGTTTTTGAAAATTTTAGTGCCCACTTTATCTGAATCGATTAACCATTCGTGCGATTTTCTGTTAGTTTTGTTACGGGAGCTCAGAGACCTAAAAAATGTGTATTGTATACCCTTCAATTCGAGCAGTTTCAGGTGGTCGGAGCACCCATTTTTTTGGCCTGTTTTTCTACCACGTGTCCAAAATAACATCATGTGGTATCGTGTTCGAATTTAGGCCCTTCAAAAAACTATATATCACTTTTGAAAATTTTTGAGTCCGCTTTATCTGATTCGATTAACCATCCGTGCGATTTCCGGACATTTTCAGTCCGGGAGCTCAGAGCCCTAAAGAACGTGTATTACATACCCTTCAATTCGAGCCGTTTCGGGGTGGTCGGAGAGCCCATTTTTAGTTTTCAGCCTGTTTTTATACCACGTTTCCGAAATCGCATCATGAGGTATCTTATTTGATTCTAGACCCTATAAACAATTATAAATCACTTTTACACGGTTATCCGAATTTCGGACGAATTTGGTTTATAGCATACCGGTAACGTCAAATGTCTTCTGATGTTTTTAAAATTTTTGAGTCCGCTTTATCTGACTCGATTAACCATCAGTGCGATTTTCGTTCATTTTTGTTTCGGGAGCTCAGAGGCCTTAAAAACGTGTATTATATACCCTTCAATTCGAGCCGTTTCGGGGTGGTCGGAGCGGCCATTTTTATTTTCAGCCTGTTTTTATACCACGTGTCCGAAATCGCATCATGAGGTATGAGAGATATGATTAGATGAAAATGTAATCATATTGATACCCTATATGACTAAACGGTTAGTCAATGTAATGATGACATAATTATTTAATACTGATTAAATAATATTAGCTAAGACGAGTTAAAATGTTAATTCGTAATTAAATATAAAATGTTATATTTAATTATGTGTAATGAAATTATTTAATAAAGATTAAATGATTTAATTAAATATAAAAGGTTATATTTAATTAGTGGATTATAAATATAAGATATTTATAAGATAAAACATTACACAAGAGAGAGATATAACCGATTCTATAAAGATAGAATTTCGGTCTAAGCAATTATTAAGTTGTTCAGTTGTTATAGGTAGAACCAAATACTGATTTGGGGAATCCTAGTTGATGTCTAATAGCAAGGTTGTTTGCAGCTATAAATAGGACATTCACTCTGCACTTAAAGGGCACGAGTTACACGACATACATACTCCCTCTCTCTCTCTAGCTTTCATCTTACACAAAATTAAAGGTAATTTTGCAGTTTCTAGCTCTAGAAGGGGTATTTCTTGGAACATCTTGGGTGCAACGATTAGGAGGATATCTGTTTTGATATCTGATCTTAGGCCTTTGCAAGGACAGAAGGTTAATTCTTGATCCCAATCTTTGTATCTAGTACTTCGTTTATGACTATAAATCATATATTATAAATTTGTTATAATCCTGCATATAAAGAATTGGGATTATATACAGATATTTTCCCACAAGTGGTATCAGAGCCTAAGGCTTACAAATTTTATTTTTGTAAGATTTTTATAAACGTTTTGAGAAAATTTAAAGAAAAAAAAAAAAACAGCCGTGTATGTTTGTAGCGGAGACAAATTTTTCTGTTCGTCGCTTTCCTTTTTGATTTATTGTTGTTGTTGTCTTAAACAGTTAAAATAACAAAATAATAAATTTGTTGATGTTTTAATTTAATAAAGATTGAATTAAAACGTGAAAGGAAATCGTCTCACATGTTCTTGAATTACATAATTTGCTAAAGGATCAATCTCACCATAATCTTGATATTCGTCTTAAAAGGTTAATTTGAATGATTAAGATTACAACAATATCTAATAAAGATTAGAATTTTGTAGGTTATCGATCTCGTAATTAGCAACCCGACATTAGTTATTCAAGTTCTTGTGTGTTTTTAAAGAAAAAAAAATTAAAAAAAAAACAGATTTGCGTGTTTCAGGCTGGAAACAGCAATTTTTGCGACGTTTTGGGCTGACGCAAGGTTAGCGACAGTTTTTTTTGTTTTGCAGCAGTTTTAAAGCGTCGGGTTTGATCATCAGCGTTTAAAAGTGTCGCGAATAAGTTATTCAGCATTTTTCTATAAGCGTCGTTCACTGTTTTTGGCGTGTTAAAAAGTGTCGTTTAGTATTTTTAAAAGCGTCAGAAAATCTGTTACTGCTTGATTTTGCCGCGCTTTTCTGGAAATTACGCTTTGTGTGTTTTCAGCGTTTTTAAGCGCTGGAAGTCTGTTTTTGTTGTTTTTTTCCCTTCTTTTTCTTCTTTTGTCTCGGCTTTTCTTTTTAAATCGCGGGCTGTTTTTCGTGTTTTTTTTATTATACATTATATTGATAATGTGCAATTTTTTGGGTGAAAAAGTTCACTAGTTTTGATACCTAATTATTTTAAAACGGTTTAAAATAATGTTGGATTCATTCATATTATACGATAATATGAATATGTTTGTTTGATTAAAATTATGAGATTAATTACGGAATTATCACATAATTTAAATCATTAGTTGGTGGTTTGGATAAATTATTCTACATAATTACGGAATTATGTCTTGAAAGATTAATTTAATTAGTATGATGCATTCTATATATTATATTGTTGAATGAATGAGTGGATTTATTTACGCTTTTGCAATCAGTTGTATTTTGTAATACTTAGTGTGGCCTTATTAATTATGTTTTCGTAATGAATGAAACATAATTTGTGATGTATTTATGAGATCTCGAATCTCCATTGTGTAATATTTTTTACGTTTTTGGGAATTAGAATGTAATAATAGGATTTTATTATGTAATTCATCAAATGTAATAAAGAAGACCAAGACGGAGATCGGATTGCTCACTCCCACTATATCACCAAGAAGGAACATCAAGACAAGACAAGCTTCACCAGAATGACCAGCTACTTGACAAAAGTTGATGATTCGTTTATGCAAAGTCCAACTATCATCTATAAAGTGAGCAGTTAAGCACATATAACTCATGTTTTGACCAGATGTCCATGTATCAGTTGTAAGACACACCCTTGAAGTTAATTTGCTAAAATACCCTTTCAACTTTACCCTCTCATCAATATAGAGACCATAGCAATCTCTTGTTATAGTAGAACGGGAAGGAGGAATGAATTCAGGTTGTACTGCTTTCATGAAACGACGAAAACCTTCACCCTCAACATGAGCAAAAGGCAACTCATCAATAATAAGCATTGCCGCACACTCTTTTCTACTAAGGTTTTGATCATGTTGCCATAGCCTAGGTACACTAACAACCTCAGTACTGCCATCATCTTTTATAATAGTTTGACTCTGAAAATCGATCAATTTTTGTTTTTTATCTAGATTGGCAGGAAAAAATTTACATCTTTCTATGTGAGTTTTTAAGGCAGATGTACCATTACCCGATACATATTTTATAAGCTTTTTACAATACTTGCATTCCCTCTTATCTTTTATCTCAGATTTCACAAAATAGGCATGATACTTAGATCGTTTACGATTATCAGAATCATCACTTACCTCAGATTTCTCTTTGCCCCTCTCTTTGCCTCGTCTCTTTCTCTTTGGTTGGGAGCTCTCTACTACAACCACAGAGTCGCTTTCTTCACTATGGTCACTTTTAATATTGTCGTTGACGAAGCTCTCCATAGCACACCTATTAAGATTTTAAGACAATGATTATCACAAAATACATGTCACAAAATAAACAATGTTTAAAACTGACAGAATGCATGTCACAAAAACACCCTCATGGCTGGTCATTGTAAGTTCGGGGCTTTATAACAATTGATGTCGAACACTCTTTTAATTCTATTACTATATATAGGAGAGTTGTCCAAATTCCTTAATGTTTCTTAGGCATGGTAGGACGCCCTTTCAGACTTATTCCGTTATTCTGTTCTACGATGATTAGAGTGTGAGCTTCCGAAACAAGCGCTTTCTTTCGAGCAATTATAAGAAATCAGAGTAAATCAAAGTATCTTTCAAGCAATTATAAGAAATCAGAGTAAATCAAAGTATAAAACTACCAGCATTTCTATTTGATGTAAATCCACGAGTAAATTATAGAGTGTCAGGATTACTACCTTTCGCAAATTGTTAATGCTCAAATTGATGTAAATCAAAGTATAAAACCCACGACTTAATCTTTTACCACAATTGCTATTTGATTTATCAACAAAAATTCATATCAGAAAAGATAGATGTTATATATATTTGATTTCTCAACAAACTACCAGCATTTCTATTTGATTCAACAAAAATTGTAACATTAATCAGATGTTATATATTCATGTCGAATTAAAAAAAATCATACAACCCTTTATTATTAATCTAAAATTCAATATCAATATTTGATTAAGGAGATGGTACCTGAGCAGCGAGCAGTCGAGCACACGGATGACGGAACCACAATCAGAGAGAGGATCTCAGAGTGAAAGAGAGAGGCTGAAAGGCGAGAGGCTGAGAGATAGTGAAGGACGAAGGTCTGGTAAACTGTGAATTTGTGAAAGAGATTAAGGGAGAGGGAGGCGCAGTGAATAGAAAGAGGTTTTAGGGTTTTTAATTTTAAGATCAGTTTATCACATTTTATAGTATCTTATTATTATCGGTTAATACCGGTTAACCGAACAGAAATAAATGCTAACCGAAACCGAACCGGTTTTAGGGATTACAAACCGGTTCGGTTCACCGAACCGAACTATTCAAACGGTTCGGTTAAGTTAATTCAAAAAGTTTGCGGTTTACGGTTTTTTCGGTTCGGTTTTTGCGGTTCGGTATTTTATGAACACCCCTAGCTGAATGGATTCCAAGTTGTATTTTTGTTCTTTTTCGTAGGATAGGCCACACTAGGACTTTCTTTATTTTCGTTTTTATTTCAGTTTTGCTTTTCATTCATATGTTTGTTTTGCATCATTTTTCCGCCTAAACCAAACCACTTGAGATTGCATATAAATTGACTCATATAGTATGTATGCTAGTTAGTGTCGACATACAGATGTCACACGTTTTTCCTTAAAGCCATCACCTTAGTTTATTCATTCTCGCATGCTAGATATTTGTTCACTTAAATGAATTAAAATTAAAGATGATGGGATCTTCCTCTATAACCTAAAATTGAGATTAGTCTTTTATAAGTCAAATTACTATGAATCCCTTCTTCGCCGCCAGACATATAGGACCTTACTCTCCATATGACCCCTTAAGCTTCTACGTTGGGTAAGTAGTAGCTGTTGACTTATTTTACCTCAACATCATGACCCTCGTACGATCCTGTGGTTATGGTGGACTAAAGATAGAATTTACAGAAATTTATCGACCAAGAATTCTAAATGTAGAATAAGCCAAGAGGTTGGCTTATCAATTTACTGAACTTGAGTCTTGGGATCGTTTATATAGTTCTTGAGGAAGATCAATTATATAAATGCTAAAGTCCTCGCATTAAACTGTTTTTGCTAGACTATTTACAAAACGATGATATGCTTATTATGTTTTAATTTCTTCTTTACAGTGTAGAATTCACATAAACAAAACAATAATACTGCAAATACTATGGCTGGTCATAGTGATGGCCCTATGCCTAGTGCCACACTAAGAAAAGAATCCTGGCTTAAGGCTTTCATGGACCACATGAATCAGTCCACGCGACTGAAAAATGATGGGTCCAACTTTGCGGACTGGGAGGCTGCATTACGGAATGCAGCTGTAGCTGATGGTAAGCTCAAGTATTTAACTGAGCCTTTACCACCTAACCCAGGCCTCACTGCTAGAGCCCACACATTCTCAATATGATTGAGAATGTAGAGAAATTGGAGTCCCTGAACTGCAAGATCAGTGAGAACGTAATCATTGATCGAATGCTTCATTCACTTCATGATGTTTTTTCCTTATTCAGGGCAAACTATTACATGAATGACATGAAGAAAAGTCCTCATGAGCTACACTCCCTTCTCGTACAGACCGAGAAGGATCTTAATTTGAGTGGGAGCATGAAGCAAGACGTTCTCATGATTGCAAAGAAGGGAAAGGGTAAGGGAAAAGCTCAAATAGAGCTAACAGTAGCTAAGCCTCCTAAATTCAAAAGGGCCGGATTTAAGAGTGGGCCTGGTGAGACAAGTAGCTCACAAGGCAAGACAAAGAGCAAAGACGGTAACATTGAGTGCCACCATTGCCACAAGACTGGGCATAGGAGGCAGAACTGTCTAGTGTACCGTGAGGACATAAAAGCAGGCCGCGTCACTCCTGTGGGTATGTCATCTTATATTCATATGATTGAGATTAACCATGCAAGTTTCGGAACTTGGGTACTTGATACCGGTTGTGGTTCTCATCTGTGTAATCATTTGCAGGGCCTAAAAAACATCATACCTTTCGCAAAGGGTGATGTGGACCTGCGAGTCGGGAATGGAGCAAAAGTTGATGCTGCTTCCATGGGAACATATGTGATCCAGCTACCGAGCGGATTCGAGTTATATCTGTATAACTGTTATTATGTACTTAGTTTATCTAAGAACATTATTTCAGTTTCCGTACTCGATAAAGACAGATTTTCATTCTTAATAAAGGATAATAGCTGTATTTTCTCTTTAAATGGAATGGTTTATGGTAAAGCGGTTTTCATGAATGGTATATATGTCTTAGATCAATCGACTGAAATATTACACATGAATAATAAGAAACTAAAGGTTGGTGACAAAGATCAAGTATATCTATGGCAATGTCGTATGGGACACATAAATGAGAAACGTGTAAAGCAACTAATACAGAATGGCGCTATATCCCCATTTGATTATGAATCATTTGGCACATGTGAATCATGTCTCATAGGCAAAATGACTCGTATTTCCTTCAAAGGTGTTGGAATGCGCGCTGCTGACCCTATTAGGTCTCGTACATACAGATGTATGTGGACCTATGTCAATCACCGCACGAGACGGCTATAGATATTTCATCACTTTCACGGACGATTTAAGTAGATACGGATATGTCTACTTAATGAAGCATAAAAGTGAATCCTTTGAAAAGTTCAAGGAATTTCAGGCGAAGGTTGAAAACCAACTGGATAGAAGGATTAAAGCACTACGATCAGATCGTGGTGGTGAATATCTTTCGCATGAGTTTGATCAACACCTTAAAGACTGTGGTATAGTACTACAGTTAACTCCACCTGGAACACCACAATTAAATGGTGTGTCCGAACGGAGAAATCGAACACTATTAGATATGGTTCGATCCATGATGAGTCACACAGTTGTGCCGGATTCATTATGGGGCTTTGCTCTATTATCAGCTGCTCTTATACTTAACCGAAGTCCGTCTAAAGCTGTTGACAAGACTCCATATGAGATATGGAAGGGAACCGTCCCTAACTTGTCCTTTATTCGGGTTTGGGGTTGCGAGGGTTATGTCAAGTGGAGACACGAGGATAAGCTCGGCCCGCGATCGATCAAGACATACTTTATTGGTTATCCAAAAGGAATGTTTGGTCATTACTTCTATTCGCCTACCGAACACCGCGTTTTTGTTGCGGCTAGTGCAAAGTTCTTTGAGAAAGAATTTCTCGAGAATAAGATAAGTAATAGAACCTTCGATCTGTCGGAGATTCAAGAACCAACTACTGAGCAACCAATGGAGGAAAACGTTCCTTCATCTTCTGTTGCGGTCAGTATTCCTGAGGAACCCAGAAGGTCGGGTAGACACTCCATTCCTCCAGATAGATACATCGGTATGATCGAGGAACTTGACGGAGTTGATGTTTTTCACTTAGAGAGTAACAAACCCATAACCTATAAAGGTGCCTTGACCTGTTCCGACTCAAAGCTATGGCTTAATGCCATGCAAGCCGAAATGGACTCCATGTATGAGAATGACGTATGGGAGTTGGTTGATTTGCCTGATAAGGTACGACCTCTTCAGTGCAAATGGCTTTATAAGATAAAGCGCTCCATCGAGGGACAACCAGACACCTATAAGGCACGACTAGTGGCAAAAGGTTTCACTCAAGTGCAAGGGTTGCACTATGATGAGATTTTTACACCCGTAGTCATGCTGCGTTCCATTCGTATTATCTTAGAGATTGTTGCATTTCATGACTACGAAATATGGCAAATGGATGTGAAAACCGCCTTCTTAAACGGTTATTTGGAGGAGGACTTGTACATGGTACAACCCGAAGGTTTCACAGATCCTAAAAATCCTAAGAAAGTGTGCAAGCTTAAGCGTTCCATTTATGGACTTAAGCAAGCATCTAGGAGTTGGAATCATCGCTTCGACCAAGTGATAAAAAAGAATGGTTTTATTCGATCAGTCGAAGAACCATGCTTATATATCAAGTCGAGTGGGAGTAAGATCGTCTTTCTGGTGTCGTATGTCGATGATATACTCTTGATCGGAAATGACATCCCTCTCTTATCTTCGGTTAAAGTATGGTTAAAGAACCATTTCCTCTGGGTGAGGCACAATGTATAATGGGGATCCGTATCTATAGAGATAGATCACGACGGATGTTATCACTGAGTCAGGAGTCTTATATAGATAAGATTCTTGACAGATCCAAACGTGGCATATGCTTTGAGTATGACGAGTCGGTACCAAGGCAATCCAGGTGAACCACACTGGATGGCTGTGAAAAACATTCTTAAGTACCTACGGAGAACTAAAGATTAGGTATTGACTTATGGTGGAGGCACTGAGCTTTGCGCAAACGGTTACGCAGATGCTAGCTTCCAAACGGATCGAGATGACTCGAAATCTCAGTCTGGATTCGTTTTTACTCTTAATGGCGCTGCTGTCAGTTGGAAAAGCTCCAAGTAGAGTATTATTGCAGATTCTACTACTGAGTTAAAGGAGATAGTGATAGACAAGATTGCGATAAATGACAACATCGCAGATCCTCTCACTAAACCATTAAGACATGATAAACATGAAGGGCACGTTATTTCAATGGGAATTAAACGTGTTCCTGAGTTGTATTAGTACTTTTGTGAATTGGATAATGTATCTATTTCATATACTATTTATAACACCATCGATTTTGTTTTATATATTGTTTTTCATGTGGATTGTACTGACAACATTGAACACCACAAAGTGAACTGAATTACATTATATTTATTTTGTCCGTAATCGCCTACACGAGCTGATAACTCTGGCAATTATTTTGTGACGTCGATTGATGGTGGGTTCAATAAACCATAAGTCAAACCGTTGACTGATCGATCACAGATACGAGATTATAACGATAACTCGTAGGACAATTTTCGTGACGACGCAATGGAATCCTAAATTTTATAGAACATTCGGTGCCGGGTCGTGGATAGGACGTCCATCATGTTCCTTGAGTCGATACTTTTGACTGTCGACTGTTTCTTGAGATAAAGGGCAGTTTTGGGTGACTTTGATTTCTTTCTCACTAGCTGACCGTAACTGGGGCTAAGCAGTTTTGGGTGACTTTGAATCCTAAATGTTCATTTATGTTTCAGGAGCTCAGAGGCCTAAAAAACGTGTATTATATACCCTTCAATTCGGGCCGTTTTCAGGGTGGTCGGAGCGGCCATTTTTATTTTTCAGCCTGTTTTTCTACCACGTGTCCGAAATCGCATCATGAGGTATCTGATTGGATTCTAGACCCTATAAACAAATATAAATCACTTTTACATGGTTATCTGATTTATGGCCGAAACTCGTTTATTGCATACCGGTAACGTCAAATGTCTTCAGATGCTTTTGAAAATTTTTGTGCCCGCTTTATCTGAATTGATTAACCATTCGTGCGATTTTCGGTCATTTTTGTTTCGGAAGCTCAGAGGCCTCAAAAACGGGCATTATATACCCTTCAATTCGAGAAGTTTTCGGGTGGTCGGAGCGACCATTTTTATTTTTCAGCCTGTTTTTCTACCACGTGTCCGAAATCGCATCATGAGGTATCTTATTCGATTCTAGACCCTATAAACAAATATTATTCACTTTTACATGGTTATCTGATTTATGGCTGAAACTCGTTTATAGCATACCGGTAACGTCAAATTTCTAACGATGTTTTTGAAAATTTTCGTGCCCACTTTATCTGAATCGATTAACCATCCGTGCAATTTTCTGTCAGTTTTGTTACGGGAGCTCAGAGGCCTAAAAATTGTGTATTACATACCCTTCAATTCGAGCAGTTTCGGGTGGTTGGAGCACCCATTTTTTTAGCCTGTTTTTCTACCACGTGTCCGAAATAACATCATGTGGTATCGTGTTCGAATTATGGCCCTACAAAAAACTATATATCACTTTTGAAATTTTTTGAGTCCGCTTTATCTAATTCGATTAACCATCCGTGCGATTTTCGGACATTTTTAGTCCGGGAGCTCAGAGCCCTAAAAAACGTGTATTACATACCCTTCAATTCGAGCCGTTTCACGGTGGTCGGAGAGGCCATTTTTAGTTTCCAGCC
Organism: Silene conica; assembly: GCA_029255685.2. Taxonomy (NCBI): domain Eukaryota; kingdom Viridiplantae; phylum Streptophyta; class Magnoliopsida; order Caryophyllales; family Caryophyllaceae; genus Silene; species Silene conica. The sequence goes on along the minus strand of CM055318.2, from coordinate 46,496,252 downwards.
TGTTTTTATACCACGTGTCCGAAATCGCATCATGAGGTATCTTATTCGATTCTAGACCCTATAAACAACTATAAATCACTTTTACACGGTTATCCGAATTTCGGACGAATTTGGTATATAGCAAAACGGTAACGTCAAATGTCTTCCGATGTTTTTAAACTTTTTGAGTCCGCATTATCTGACTTGATTAACCATCCGTGCGATTTTAGTTCATTTTTGTTTCGGGAGCTCAGAGGCCTAAAAAACGTGTATTATATACCCTTCAATTCGAGCCGTTTCGGGGTGGTCGGAGCGGCCATTTTTATTTTTCAGCCTGTTTTTATACCACGTGTCCGAAATCGCATCATGAGGTATCTTTTTCGATTCTAGACCCTAGAAACAATTATAAATCACTTTTACATGGTTTTCCGATTTCCGATTGAAACTGGTTTATACCATACCGGTAACTTCAAATGTATTCTGATGTTTTTGAAAATTTTTGTGCCCGCTTTATGTGACTCGATTACGCAAATTTCCGTAATTTTCGTTTCGGGAGCTCAGAGGCCTAATAAACGTGTATTATATAACCTTCAATTCGAGCCGTTTCGGGATGGTCGGAGCGGCCATTTTTATTTTTCAGCCTGTTTTTATACTACTTGTCCGAAATCGCATCATGAGGTAGCTTATTCGATTCTAGACCCTATAAACAACTATTAATCCCTTTTACACGGTTATCCGATTTTCGAACGAATTTGGTTTATAGCATACCGGTAACGTCAACTGTCTTCCGATGTTTTTGAAAATTTTTGTGCCCACTTTATCTGACTCGATTAACCATCCGTGCGATTTTCGTTCATTTTTGTTTCAGGAGCTCAGAGTCCTAAAAAAACGTGTATTATATACCCTTCAATTCGAGTCGTTTCAGGGTGGTCGGAGCGGCCATGTTTATTTTTCAGCCTGTTTTTATACCACGTGTCCGAAATCGCATAATGAGGTATCTTTTTCGATTCTAGACCCTATAAACAATTATAAATCACTTTTACACGGTTTTTCGATTTCCGACCGAAACTGGTTTATAGCATACCGGTAACGTCAAATGTATTCTGATGTTTTTGAAAATTTTTGTGCCCGCTTTATGTGACTCGATTAACAATCCTTGCAATTTTCGCTTCGGGAGCTTAAACGCCTAATAAACGTGTTTTATATATCCTTCAATTCGAGCCGTTAAAGGGCACGACTCTGCACTTAAAGGGCACGACTTACACGACATACATACTCCCTCTCTCTCTCTAGCTTTCATCTTACACAAAATTAAAGGTAATTTTGCAGTTTCTAGCTCTAGAAGGGGTATTTCTTGGAACATCTTGGGTGCAACGATTAGGAGGATATCTGTTTTGATATCTGATCTTAGGCCTTTGCAAAGACATAAGGTTAATTCTTGATCCCAATCTTTGTATCTAATACTTCGTTTATGACTATAAATCATATATTATAAATTTGTTATAATCCTGGATATAAAGAATTGGGATTATATACAGATATTTTCCCACAATTCGAGCCGTTTCGGGATGGTAGGAGCGGCCATTTTTATTTTTCAGCCTGTTTTTATACTACGTGTCCAAAATCGCATCATGAGGTATCTTATTCGATTCTAGACCCTATAAACAACAATAAATCTGTTTTACACGGTAATCCGATTTTCGGCCAAAATTGGTTTATAGCATACCGGTAACGTCAAATGTGTTCCGATGTTTTTGAAACTTTTGTGCCCGCTTTAACTGACTCGATTAACCATCCGTGCGATTTTCGGACATTTTCGTTCTGGGAGCTTAGAGGCCTCAACAACGAGTATTATATACCCTTCAATTCGAGCCGTTTCAGGATGGTCGGAGTGACCATTTTTATTTTTCAGCCAGTTTTTAAACCACGTGTCCGAAATCGCCTCATGAGGTATCCTATTCGATTCTAGACCCTGTAAACAACTATAAATCACTTTTACACGGTTATCCGATTTTCGGCCGAAATTGGTTTATAGCATACCGGTATTGTCAAATGTTTTCCGATGTTTTTTGCAAATTTGTGAGTCCGCTTTATCTGACTCGATTAACCATCCGTGCGAATTTCGGACATTTTCGTTCCGAAGCTCAGAGGCCTAAAAAACGTGTATTATATACCCTTCAATTTGAGCTGTTTCGGGTAGTCGGAGCGACCTTTTTATTTTTTAGCTTTTTTTTCTACCAAGTGTTCGAAATCGCATCGTGAGGTATCATATTCGATTCTAGGCCCTATAAACAATTATATATCACTTTTGAAAATTTTTGAGTCCGCTTTAGCAGACTCGATTAAAAATCCGTGCGAATTTCGGACATTTCTTTCCGAGAGCTCAGAGGCCTAAAAATTGTGTATTACATACCCTTCAATTCGAGCTGTTTCGGGGTGGTCGGAGCGACCATTTATTTAGCCCGTTTTTATACCACGTGTCCGAAATTGCATCATGAGGTGTCTTATTCGATTCTAGACCCTCTAAACAACTATAAATCACTTTTACACGGTTATCCGATTTTCGGACGAAATTGGTTTATAGTATACCGGTAACGTCAAATGTCTTCCGATGTTTTTGAAAAGTTTGTGCCCGCTTTATCTGACTCGATTAACCATCCGTGCGATTTTCATTCATTTTTGTTTCGAGAGCTCAGAGGCCTAAAAAACGTGTATTATATACTCTTCAATTCGAGCTGTTTCGGGTGGTCGGAGCTGCCATTTTTATTTTTCAGCCTGTTTTCCTACCACGTGTCCGAAATCGCATCATGAGTTATCTTAATCGATTCTAGACCCTATAAACAAATATAAATCACTTTTACTGGTTATCCGATTTTCGGCCGAAACTCGTTTATAGCACACCGGTAACGTCAAATGTCTTCCGAAGTTTTTGAAATTTTGGTGCCTGATTTATCTTACTCGATGAACCATCCATGCGATTTTCGGTCATTTTTGCTTCGGGAGCTCAGAGGCCTAAAAAACGTGTATTATGTACCCTTCAATTCGAGAAGTTTCGGGTGGTCGGAGCGGCCATTTTTATTTTTCAGCCTGTTTTTCTACCTTGTGTCTGTAATCGCATCATGAGGTATCTTATTCGATTCTAGACCCTATAAACAAATATAAATCACTTTTACATGGTTATCTGATTTATGGCAGAAACTCGTTTATAGCATACCGGTAACGTCAAATGTCTTTCGATGTTTTTGAAAATTTGTGTGCCCGCTTTATCTGAATCGATTAACCATCCGTGCGATTTTCGGTCATTTTTGTTTCGGGAGCACAGAGGCCTAAAAAATGTGTATTATATACCCTTCAATTCGAGCAGTTTCGGGTGGTCGGAGCGGCCATTTTTATTTTTCAGCCTGTTTTTCTACCACGTGGCCGAAATAACATCATGTGGTATCGTATTCGATTCTAGGCCCTATAAACAACCATATATCACTTTTGAAAATTTTTTAGTCCGCTTTATCTGACTCGATTAACCATCCGTCAATTTTCGGACATTTTCATTCTGGGAGCTCAGAGGCCTAAAAAACGTGTATTACATACCCTTCAATTCGAGCCATTTCGGGGTGGTCGGAGCGGCCATTTTTATTTTTCAGCCTGTTTTAATACCACATGTCCGAAATCGCATCATGAGGTATCTTATTCGATTCTAGACCCTATAAACAACTATAAATCACTTTTACACGGTTATCCGATTTTCGGACGAAATTGATTTATCGAATACCGGTAACGTCAAATGTCTTCCGATGTTTTTGAAAATTTTTGTGCCCGCTTTATCTGACTCGATTAACCATCCGTGCCATTTTCGGTCATTTTTGTTTCGGGAGCTTAGAGACCTAAAAAAACGTGTATTATATACCCTTCAATACGAGCAGTTTCGGATGGTTGGAGCGGCCATTTTTATTTTTCAGCCTATTTTCCTACCACGTGTCCGAAATCGCATTATGAGTTATATTATTCGATTCTAGACCCCATAAACAAATATAAATCATGCTATTAAAGATTTATTTTCATCATGGTAAGATGTTGAAGCAGCTGAATGCAACGATGATATCTCTTATCCCTAAAATAGATAAGCCATCCTCTGTTATGCACTTTCGTCCAATAGCTTGTTGCAACACTATCTATAAGTGTATATCTAAGATGTTGTGCTCTCGACTAGCTAAAGTTTTGCCTGACATAATCTCTCCTACCCAAGGGGGCTTTATCAAAGGACGTCATATTGTGGAAAACATTCTAATTTGTCAAGATTTGATACGTCTTTATACGCGTAAGAATGTTTCTCCAAGATGCATGATCAAGATGAATATGCAAAAGGCCTATGATACGGTTGAATGAGAGTTTTTGAAGCAAATGATGACGGCTCTACAGTTCCCACAAGCCTTCATTACTCTTATGATGCAGTGTGTCTCTACTGCTAGCTTCTCTCTGAAATTGAATGGGGACACGTTTGGCTTCTTCCCAGGCAAACGTGGTCTGCGGCAAGGCGACCCTGATGCGTATTTGGGGTGATAATCAATAAAGATAATCAACAAAAATACGGATGTTGCAGCGGAATAAAAATACTAATAAAATAATACAATCTTGAACGAATAAAGAACGAAAAGTAACCAAGAAAGATGAAAAACGGATGAATGGTGGCACGGTGGTGATGAAGTGGCAGCTTGGCAGGGCTGACGTGGCGGCGGTCAACGGTGGTGATCGTTCTTGGTGTTTCTTGGTGTTCTTGATTGATGAATCTTGATGACGTAATAAGGCACAACACTTAATACTTGAAAGATTTGTGGGATGATATAATGAATGAATTATGTATGTCGATGGATAGGCTAATTGATCAAGCTCACACAGATACCCTCTCAATTATTTTGAAGCTCACACAGATACTTCGGGTTTTAAAGCTCACACAGATACTTTAGATTTGTAAGTAAAACTTAACAAAGAGGTTTTTTTTATAACTTGAATGAATAAAACAAACAACTAAGGATGCCTATTTATAGTAAGGACATCCGTACAAACTAGGAACGAAATAGGAAGGAAAATAAGAACCCTACACGGTTCCCAATACTCGGCCAAACCGTGTATCCTACTCTTCTTAGGGTTTCTATTTCTATCCTATGGATTAAAGATAATCCTTATTTAATCTTAAAAGATAAAATAACAAATAAAAGATTAAGTTGTAGTAACAAACCCTAACAACTTAATAACAAACTCTAACAAACTAATAACTAACTTTGTAACCACCTTGTAACAACCTTAACAACCTTGTTGTAACAAACTAGCAACAAAATTAATTAACTAAATAAAATAAAAACAAGATAAATTAAATCACACAAAATCTAATAAAATTAGGAACCCTAACCGTGTGGTCCCACACGTTGGGCACGGTTCCCAAGATCCCTACCCGGATCCTTCTTTTGTTTCTTTAATACGTCCTCCCAAGCTAACTTGAAAATCCGTATTGAACCCATATCGAACATTTTTAACCTTTCTTTGGGTCGTGGGTCACGACTACGAATCCGTGCTAATGCTCCCGCATCAGACCCTCTCTATACATTTTTATTTACCATATGTATGGAATATCTGTCCCGTCTCTTACAGCATACATCCTCAACCATGGACTTCAAATTCCATCCTATGTGTAAGCCAATGAAACTCTCTAGCTTGATGTTTGCTGACAATCTTTTACTGTTTAGTAAAGGAGATATAACATCTATGATGATTCTGTTGCGTACCTTTGCCACGTTCTCCTCTGCATCTGGGTTAAAGCTCAGTCAAGGGAAATCCAACATTTATTTTAATGGTGTACAACAGCAGGTAAAAGAGGATATTCTGGAGGTGTCTGGCTGTAAGGAAGGGAAGTTACCATTCAAATATTTGGGGGTGCCAATAAAATCTACGCGTCTAAACATTACTGATTGCCAACCACTTGTGGATAATGTTCTAGCTCGTATTAGAAGGTTGGGGGCTAGAAAACTGAGCTACGCAGGGCGCTTGGTGGTAGTGAAGGCTGTTCTTAACACTTTACATTCGTATTGAGCCAACATTTTCCTATTGCCTTCTGGGATAATCAGACGTATTGAAGGTCTGTGTAGAACCTATCTTTGGGAAGGGGCAACTGAGTACACTAAGGTTCCCCTTGTAGCATGGAACAAGATATGTAAACCTTATAATGAAGGGGGCCTGAACATTACGCAAAAAGCTGTATGGAATAGAGCGGCTATAGGCAAGCTAGCATGGTGGGTCTTACAGGAACCGGGGAAACCATGGGTTTAATGGATACATAACGTGTAAAACCCCTCGCGAAAGCGGAAATAAAAATCATACAAAGTACTAAAAATGCAGCGGAATTAAAACTTTTTAACATAACTAACATGCAAGGTGAATTAAACTGAAAACTGAAACTGATATAAACAGAAATAGATAAGTATAACTGTCTAAGTACTGAAGATAAATATATACAACAGCCTGGGATGACACATCCCTACAGGCACTCAAAACAGTAACTGAAATGTCTAGAGTCTAGCTAACGAAGTGTGTAAAGTCAAATCGATGATAAGGGGATCATCGCTCGCTAGCTCTCAGCAACCCCTGCCAACCTCCTGCATGTACCTACATACATGTAAACATGTACGCCACAATCAGTAGGGAGTGACTACAGTTCTCCTATCCACCTTTTGTAACGACACGTAACATTGAAACACAAACAGAATACTCCAGCATATTTAAACATGTGAAGCATATAATCTCAATAACTAAATCTCATATCATCATGCAATTACTAATGCAAGGCTCTCAACCAACTTCGGAAACCATTTGGAAGGAGAGCCGATTTCCCTGCCGGTTACCCGGCCGGGGGGGTCTTTCAGTCCAAACTATTTACGAAACTGACTAAAGAGTCATCCAATGCCTTGGATGAACAAGTCCATAATCAAAGTACTATACTCATCAATATCAACAACTATATCTGACACTGTACCAACTCTAGGCAAGCAGATATAACTCAGCAAGTATAAAGGTTCAGCGGTCAACTTAAGACATAACCTAGATACTAAAGCACTTTCACAAACAAGGACTCAGAGGCCAACTTAAGGCATAGACCTTGATATCAATAAACACATGTAATGTGTCTAGAGGTGAACTTAACACATATCCCACTACCAAAACAATGTCGGGTCCAGAGGTGAACTTAACACATATCCCAACATACAATCCAAGTAAAGGGTCCAGAGGTGAACTTAACACATATCCCTATACACAACTCAGTAATGGGTCCAGAGGTGAACTTAACACATATCCCTATACACAACTCAGTAATGGGTCCAGAGGTGAACTTAACACATATCCCACTACAAACAAATGTCGGGTCCAGAGGTGAACTTAACACATATCCCAACATACATCCACAAGCAATGGGTCCAGAGGTGAACTTAACACATATCCCACTGCTACAAACAAGTATTGGATCCAGAGGTGAACTTAACACATATCCCAATACATAGTTATCGCACACCGGGTCCAGAGGTGAACTTAACACATATCCCGTGTACGACAACCGATCACGTGTCAGGTCCAGAGGTGAACTTAACACATATCCTAACACGCCACAAGCAAAACACGTAATGGGTCCAGAGGTGAACTTAACACATATCCCACTACGAGACATACAACTCACGTGTTAAGCTCAGAGGCCAGGTTAAGGCATACCTTAACACGCATCAATCCAATAAAATCCAAAGATAGAAACTAACCTATAGTTCTAATCCCTTATATCACTAAACAACACTTAATTGATCCCGGAAACTAAGATGAGGGATAGCCGGTTTCCCTTTCGGTTCCCCGACCGGGGGGTCTCTATCCTCTCTCCATTCCCGAACCCAATATAGTGTCGCCCATCCTCCGGGGACCTCAAACACACATATAAGGTACACGGAACGAATCTCAAACAAAACCGATTAACCGTCCAAAAGCTAAAAACTTGTTTTAATGAGAACATGGGCTGTCAGCCGGTCTAGGACCGTCTGCCGGTCAGCCGGCTGGGAGTCCCTTCCCAATGCCAAACTTTAAATATGAAAAACGAGGAAATAGGCTCTCAGCCGGTGGACCGTCGGCCGGTCAGCCGGCTAGGAGTCCTTTCCCACCAACTTACTGAAAATCATAAAATGAAGGGAAGAGGCTCTCAGCCGGTGGACCGTCTGCCGGTCTGCCGGCTGGGAGTCCCTCCCTAAGCCTTCTTATAAATTTTCCAAAATCCCAAGGAGGGACTCTGAGCCGGTCGACCGGCGGCCGACCTGCCGGCTCAGAGTTCCTTCACAAAACTCAACGCATTCAAAATCTTAAGCTTGACTCTGAGCCGGCCGACCGGCTGCCGGTCAGCCTACCGGCTCAGAGCCCCTGCACGAAAATCGCACACTTTCACTTATGATTTTAATCTTCACAAATCGAATCCAAACTTCCAAAATTGCAACAATTATACATTACCCAGCATCTATAAGACTTATATGCATCAAAAGCAAGCATCAATTTCCACAATAATGCTACAACAAGTTCATACTTTGTATTCGTCTTAAGCATAGGATTTCTGAAAAATCAAAATCTAAGCACATAAAACACAATCAAAGCATGTGAAAGTCATTCTCATGTATTCCTAGCATGATTCTAAGTCTCAACAACAATTACTATGTACAAAATCAGAAACTAATATCATCAAAGTCATGAAACATGCTAATATCACAAATAAAGGCCGAGTTTCTCATTATCGTCACCTCTAAAGCGTTTTTGCTCCAAGCTCCTCTTCAATGATGTAGCTATCCACATCCGGAACCTCTAAACCTTCTCCTACAACATGTAAAACGATTATGAGAAGTTAAAATCGAATTCTACCAAAATCAGTCCATTTTCAAGTTGGACGAAATGGAAATTGAAAGTGATAGATGTCTTGCAAATTTCGAGAGGATTTCAGAAATGTATAACATGCATTGGTTTGGAAATTGGATGATGACTGAAAATCGATTTGAAGCTTGAAAGTTTGAAGGAGAAAATGAGAAATAAGGAAGCAGTGTTTGTTATTTGTGAAGAATGATTATGTCGAAATAACACAATGGGTTTAGGGTTTTAATTGTCCTTTTCCGTTTAATGAAAACGAACTTTTGATGAGAACGGGTTTTTATGTGACGGATATAACTTGCCAAGTTATTTCGCCTTAAGGACTTAAGGTTCTTAAGACGGATCTTAACGGATTATTTTAAAATACCTTCACAATAAATATTAAAATATTTTTTTATTCCGTAAAAATAATTTAAAACCTTTAAAATATAATTTGCGAAAATACGGGATGTTACAATTACCCCAACTTCAAAAAGTTTCGTCCTCGAAACTCGAACGAAGATAAATTCTAGATAAGTATACCTGAATCGAAAAGAGAAGGATGCGTAGCACGCATCAAAGCCTCGGTCTCCCACGTCTGCTCGTCAACATCGCCGCATCGCCAAAGGATCTTCACAAAGGGCACCACCTTGCTCCTATGCTTCCTGTCCTAACGGTCTAGAATCTTCACGGGACGCTCCTCGAAAGCAAGACTCGGCTCTAGGTTCTCGATCTCTCTATGAAGCACATGACTAGGGTCACTAACGTACTTGCGGAGCTGAGAAACATAAAAGACACTATGAACCTTGCCCAAACTAGGAGGCAAGTCCAATCGGTAAGCAGCAGCACCAATCCTCTTCACGATCTTGTACGGCCCAATATACTTAGGGCTCAACTTGCCCTTAACGCCAAACCTCTTGACGCCCTTCATCGGTGAAACTCTAAGGAAAACTCTATCACCCACCTCAAACTCGAGAGGTCTACGAAGGACATCTGCATAGGATTTCTACCGATCCTGTGCGGCCTTCATCCTACCTCTGATAAGCTGGACGTGATCAATCGTCGTAGCCAACTGGTCCGGTCCTAGGTCGTGCACGTCGCTCGCCTGATCCCAACAGATCGGGCTACGACACTTCCTACCATAGAGCGCCTTATACGGAGCCATACCAATAGATAAGTGAAAACAGTTGTTGTAGGAAAACTCAACTAACGGTAGCCACTGTTCCCACGAACTCTGGAAATCAAGTGCACAAGCACGGAGCAAGTACTCAACAGTAGACGGCTACCCATAGCCTCCTGTAGAGCCTTCCAAAACCTGGAACAGAAACGCGGATCTCGGTCAGACACGATCTCTCTCGGGACACCATGGCAACGGACGATCTCGGCAATATAAGCTCGAGCTAAGCGGTCCATATCCCACGTCTCGCGGATAGGCAAAAATCTGGCACACTTGGTCAACCTATCAACCACAACCCAAATAGCATCCTTGCCTCCAACTGTCTTAGGCAATGCAGTCACAAAGTCCATCGAGATACACTCCCATTTCCACTGAGGAATGTGGAGCGGCTGTAACAACCCACCTGGCCTCCTATGCTCAATCTTGACTTGTTGACAAGTCAGACACCTACTCACATAATCTAAAATGTTCTTCTTCATCTCGGGCCACCAAAATAGAAGTCTTAGGTCTTTGTGCATCTTCTCGCCACCCGGATGAACAGAATAAGGCGTCAAGTGAGCCTCATCTAAAACCCTCTTCCTCAAATCCGGCACATCTAGAACATACATCCGTCCTCGAAATCGAAGAAAACCATCAGAACCAATCACGAATTCCTGTGCATCACCACTCACAATCTTGGCCTCGAACTTCCGGAAAGCAGCATCTGTAGGCAAACCCTGGCGAATCTCCCAATACAATGTCGGCTCGGCAGTCATAGTAGATAACCAATCAAAACCACTACCAACCATCTCTAATCTAAACTTCCGGAACTCAGAACAAAGCTCCTCAGGTAAAACACGCATGACACTCATCGAATGAGAAGTCTTGCGGCTAAGCGCATCAGCAACCACATTGGCCTTACCCTCATGATACAATAGCTCAATATCGTAATCCTTAACCAACTCTAACCATCGACGCTGTCGCATATTAAGGTCCTTCTGTGTGAAAATGTACTTCAACCTCTTATGACCCGTGAAAATGCGACAATGAGATCCAATCAAATAATGACGCCACATCTTCAAGGCATGAACAACAGCAGTTAACTCAAGATCATGCGTCGGATAGTTCACCTCGTGAACTCGCAGCTGTCTCAAAGAATAAGCAATCACCTTACCACTCTGCATCAACACACATCCAAGCCCTAACATAGAAGAATGCAGTAAACATCGAAGTCAACACCAATCTCTGGCAAAGCAAGTACTAGAGCAGAAGTCAACCTAGTCTTCAATTCCTAAAATGAGCTCTCACACTTATCTGTCCAAACAAACTTACCTCCATGAAGATAGCGGGAGCATTCGTCAAACCAAAAGGCATGACAACGAACTCAAAGTGCCCATATCTGGTACGGAAAGCAGTCTTCGCAATATCAGCCTCTCTCACTGGAATCTGATGATAACCGGAACGAAGGTCAATCTTCGAAAATCTGGAAGCACCTCTAAGCTGATCAAATAAGTCATCAATCCTAGGTAAAGGATATCTGTTCTTCACTGTAACTCTGTTTAATTCCCTGTAATCAATGCAAAGACTCATGGAACCATCTTTCTTCTTGACGAACAGAACTGGAGCACCCCAAGGAGAAGCACTCGGTCTAATAAATCTCTTCTCGATCATCTCTTCTAACTGCTGCTTCAACTCTTTCAACTCAGGTAGAGCCATACGGTATGGAGCCTTAGATATAGGTCTGGTACCTGGAACAAGTTCAATAGTAAACTCCACATCTCTCTCAGGCGGTACCCCTGGCAACTCTTCTGGGAAAACATCTAAAAACTCACGAACAATAGCTACATCCTCAAGCTTCGGTAGCGATGGCTTTGCAGCTCAAACAACACACATGAAGGCTTGGCAACCCTTCCTTAGAAGATGAGAAGCTTTCATTGAAGAAATAACACGAACACCCTTTTTAGGGCGAGTTCCCCTATAGGAAACACGAACTCCTGAAGAACTCCTCAAGCATATTTTCTGGTTGCGACACTCGAAGCGAGCATGGTATCGCGATAACCAATCCATACCGAGGATAATGTCAAATTCCTCGAGAGGAAATCTCAGTAAGTCCGCTGGAAATGTGGCTTGACCAATAATAATCGGAACATCCCTATGGGAAGAAGAGCAGGAGAAAACAACAGAAGACTCCAGAGCTAGCTTGTCGGCAAACTGGGTCGATATGAATGATAGAGAGGCACCATTATCAAATAAAATCAGGCACTCAGCGCCAAGAACAGAAAACTGGCAACGATGTCTGGATGAGCCTCAGCCTCTGCTCGGGTCATCACGAAGATCTTCCCCTTAGCCTTACTTTCTCTAGTCGCAGCAGCAGCAGTGGCGGCCTTGCCAAGTGCGGTGTTCCTCTCAGGACACTCATAAGACCTATGCCCAAATCCATTGCAGGTTAAACACTTATAGGAATTTTTGAAACAGTCAAAACCCGGATGAGATGGTTTACCCGAACGGTGGCAAACACTGGAAGTTGTATCCGTGTGAACGATGGTCTTAGTAACAAGTGCAGAGAACCTCTCAAATCGCTTCTTCTGAGAAGAAGGTGAAGAAGTGGTGGAACAAACGGTCTCTTCCCCTGGTAGATAGACCTCTGGTGTGAAGTCGCACTAGTAGCAGTAACTCGGGTCTCAGCATCTATAGCACGAATGGAACTCTCTGCCCAAATAGCATCATCATAAACCTCAACGAAAGAAGTCAAGTCACGACGGACCATACTCTCGATGCGTGGCCCCAACTTCCCCCGATAGAAGTAAACTCTCTCAGCCTCATCCCTCACAAATCTCGATGCAAAATGTGCAAGCTGGTTAAATCTGTCGGTGAACTCCTGAATGGACATCTTACCGTGCTTCAAGTCCATGAACTCCTTAAGCCTCTGTGATCTAAGCTCCTTAGGATAAAATCTCGTCTCGAGCTTATCCTTAAAAGCCTCCCAGTCAAATAAAGGATCCAGAATGAAAGTCGGTCCAGTCAATGCCCACCATCTGTCGGCCTCTAAGGTCAAAACGTGAGTGGCTAGCCGCACTCTATCCTCTCTGCTTACCGAGTACATGGTGAAGCTTTTCTCCATCTCACGGAACCATTCGGTAAGAGCTACCGGATCAACCTCGCCTCCATAAGTCTTCACGTGGCTCCTGGACATCTGTGATGCTATCCAAGAGAAGCTACCAGGCCGGTTGGCCTCATTGCCTGGCGGTGAAGGAGGAGGAACAGTCTTTGCCTGTTATCTCTGGTTCTCAAGCAACTGATGAAGTGCTTGCATTATAGTATTCTCGGCAGCTGTTGTCCTCACCATCCTTCAAAAGAAAAGCAAGTGTTAACTTAGCAATTAGCAATCACAAATAGACTACAATATAAATCCTTAAATCTACCCCATCTCTCATTCATTATTTATTTATATGGTCAAGTTAAGGTTGGGGGTCACATGAGTGCGTCGGGAGCATTAATGCTCTGATACCAACTGTAAAACCCCTCGCGAAAGCGGAAATAAAAATCATAGAAAGTACTAAAAATGCAGCGGAATTAAAACTTTTTAACATAACTAACATGCGAGGTGAATTAAACTGAAAACTGAAACTGATATAAACAGAAATAGATAAGTATAACTGTCTAAGTACTGAACATAAATATATACAACAGCATGGGATGACACATCCCTACAGGCACTCAAAACAGTAACTGAAATGTCTAGAGTCTAGCTAACGAAGTGTCTAAAGTCAAATCGATGATAAGCGGATCATCGCTCGCTAGCTCTCACCAACCCCTGCCAACCTCCTGCATGTACCTACATACATGTAAACATTTACGCCACAATCAGTGGGGAGTGACTAAAGTTCTCCTAGCCACCTTTTGTAACGACACGTAACACAGAAACACAAACAGAATACTCCAGCATATATAAACATGTGAAGCATATAATCTCAATAACTGAATCTCATATCATCATGCAATTACTAATGCAAGGCTCTCAACCAACTTCGGAAACCATTTGGAAGGAGAGCCGATTTCCCTGCCGGTTACCCGGCCGGGGGGACTTTCAGTCCAACCTATTTACGAAACTGACTAAAGAGTCATCCAATGCCTTGGATGAACAAGTCCATAATCAAAGTACTATACTCATTAATATCAACAATTATATCTGACACTGTACCAACTCTAGGCAAGCAGATATAACACAGCAAGTATAAAGGTTCAGCGGTCAACTTAGGACATAACCTAGATACTAAAGCACTTTCACAAACAAGGACTCAGAGGCCAACTAAAGACATAGACCTTGATATCAATAAACACAAGTAATGGGTCCAGAGGTTAACCTAACACATATCCCACTACCAAAACAATGTCGGGTCCAGAGGTGAACTTAACACATATCCCAACATACAATCCAAATAAAGGGTCCAGAGGTGAACTTAACACATATCCCTATACACAACTCAGTAATTGGTCCAGAGGTGAACTTAACACATATCCCACTAAAAACAAATGTCGGGTCCAGAGGTGAACTTAACACATATCCCAACATACATCCACAAGCAATGGGTCCAGAGGTGAACTTAACACATATCCCACTGCTACAAACAAGTATTGGGTCCAGAGGTAAACTTAACACATATCCCAATACACAGCTATCGTACACCGGGTCCAGAGGTGAACTTACACATATCCCGTGTACGACAACCGATCACGTGTCAGGTCTAGAGGTGAACTTAACACATATCCTGACACGCCACAAGCAAAACACGCAATGGGTCTAGAGGTGAACTTAACATATATCCCACTACGCGACATACAACTCACGTGTTAAGCTCAGAGGCCATTCCCGAACCCAATATAGTGTCGCCCATCCTCCGGGGACCTCGAACACACATATAAGGTACACGGAACGAATCTCAAACAAAACCGATTAATCGTCCAAAAGCTAAAAACTTGTTTTAATGAGAACAGGGGCTGTCAGCCGGTCTGGGACCGTCTGCTGGTCAGCCGGCTGGGAGTCCCTTCCCAATGCCAAACTTTAAATCTGAAAAACGAGGAAAGAGACTCTCAGCCGGTGGACCGTCTGCCGGTCAGCCGGCTGGGAGTCCCTTCCCACCAACTTACTGAAAATCACAAAATGAAGGGAAGAGGCTCTCAGCCGGTGGACCGTCTGCCGGTCTGCCAGCTGGGAGTCCCTCCCTAGGCCTTCTTATAAATTTTTCAAAATCCCAAGAAGGGACTCTGAGCCGGTCGACCGGCGGCCGACCTGCCGGCTCAGAGTTCCTTCACAAAACTCAACGCATTCAAAATCTTAAGCTTGACTCTGAGCCGGCCGACCGGCTGCTGGTCAGCCTACTGGCTTAGAGCCCCTGCACGAAAATCGCACACTTTCACCTATGATTCTAATCTTCACAAATCGAACCCAAACTTCCAAAATTGCAACAATTATACATTACCCAGCATCTATAAGACTTATATGCATCAAAAGCAAGCATCAATTTCCACAATAATGCTACAACAAGTTCATACTTTGTATTCGTCTTAAGCGTAGGATTTCTGAAAAATCAACATCTAAGCACATAAAACACAATCAAAGCATGTGAAAGTCATTCTCATGTATTCCTAGCATGATTCTAAGTCTCAATAACAATTACTATGTACAAAATCAGAAACTAATATCATCAAAGTCATGAAACATGCTAATATCACAAATAAAGGCCGAGTTTCTCATTATCGTCACCTCTAAAGCGTTTTTGCTCCAAGATCCTCTTCAATGATGTAGCTATCCACGTCCGGATCCTCTAAACCTTCTCCTACAACATGAAAAACGATTATGAGAAGTTAAAATCGAATTCTACCAAAATCAGTCCATTTTTCAAGTTGGACGAAATGGAAATTTAAAGTGATAGATGTCTTGAAAATTTCCAGAGGATTTCAGAAATGTATAACATGCCTTGGTTTGGAAATCGGATGATGACTGAAAATCGATTTGAAGTTTGAAAGTTTGAAGGAGCAAATGAGAAATAAGGAAGCAGTGTTTGTTATTTGTGAAGAATGATTATGTCGACATAACACAATGAGTTTAGGGTTTTAATTGTCCTTTTCCGTTTAATGAAAACGGACTTTTGATGAGAACGCGTTTTTATGTGACGGATATAACTTGCCAAGTTATTTCGCCTTAAGGACTTAAGGTTCTTAAGACAGATCTTAAGGGATTATTTTAAAATACCTTCACAATAAATATTAAAATATTATTTTATTCCGTAAAAATAATTTAAAACCTTTAAAATATAATTTGCGAAAATACGGGATGTTACATAAGGTATACTTAAAAGGGGTGCCTTGGTTGGAATATAACCCAACGTATGACACATCTTGGGGATGGCGAAAGATTTTCCACGTTAAAGAGATATTCAGGAGTGGGTTTGAGAGCCAGGTATGGAATGATCAGAATGTGTACTCTATCTCAATAGGATACCAAAGCATCAGGGAGCGTGGGGAGCAGGTGGCATGGGGTGAGCTTGTGTGGCAGAAGTGCACTATACCTAAGCATAGGATGATAGCATGGTTATATTAACATAAGGCGATGAATTTGAAGACAAAACTTCACAGTTTGAACTTGACTGAAGACGATCTGTGTTGCATATGCCAAAAGGAGTCTGAAGATTATGCCCACTTTTTCTGTAAATGCGAGTACATCACTCGATTATTAGCTACTATGAATAGTTGGATGCAATATGATTTGCGTGCTCACATGCTTAATGAATGGAGAATGAAGATAAGAGGCTCTAAGTTAAAGAGGGGAGTGATCAATGGGGTTATCAACGCTGTTATATACTATGTATGGGTTCAGAGAAACAAGAGCAGAGTGGAGCAGGTGTTAGCCAGTCCAGCGTGGGTTGGTAATCAGATTAGAAAGGAACCGATATGCTACTTCAGCCAAGCCATTCAAGGAACACTCAGTGCTAGGGATAGAAAATTTATGGGTCATGTCCTAGTAATTTGATGTAAGAATGTAACATCCCGAATTTTCGTAAATTATATTTTAAGGGTTTTAATTTATTTTTACGGAATAAAATAATATTTTAATCTAAATTGTTAAGTTGTATTTAAATGTTCCGTTAAGATCTGTCTTAAGAACCTTAAGTCCTTAAGACGTAATAACTTGGCAAGTTAAATCCGACTCAACAAACCCGTTCACATTCAAAGGTCCGTTCCACTTAAACGGAAAGGACTACTTAAAACCCTAAACCCTTTCTTTATGTCGACATACTCAACATTTCACAAATAAGAACACTATCATTTCATTTCTCATTTTCTCCTTAAACCTTCAATCTCTTAATCCAATTTCAGTCATCATCCGATTTCTGAATCAAGGTAATTTATACATTTCTGGAATCCTCATGAAATTTGCAAGACATCTATCACTTTCAATTTACATTTCCTTCAACATGAAAAATGGCCTGTTTTTGTAGAATCCGTCTTTCGGTCTCTTAAAACCGTTTTCTTGTTGTAGGTGAAGATTTAGAAGATCCCAAGGTGGTTAGTGTCGAGATTGAAGAGGATCTAGGAGCATAATCGCTTGAGAGGTGACAATTAAGAGAAACTCGGCCTTATTTGTGATATTAGCACTTTTCTTGTTTAAGATGATTTAAGTTTCTGATTTTTCATGTTGTGGTTGTTAATGGGACTTAGTATCATGCTAGGATTCCTTAAGAAAGACTTTCACATGCTTAGTTTGTGTTATATATGCTATGTTATTGAATTTCAGAAATTTTGTGCTTAAGACGGATACAAAGAATAGTTTTGTTGAGGCTTATTGGTGGGATTTGATGCTTGTATTTGATGTATATGATGATTATATATACTGGGTAATCTTTGTATGTTGCGATTTTAGAGGTTTAGAACCGATTTGTGATGATTTAAGTCTTGGAGAAAAAATGCGATTTTGCGTACAGCGGACTCTGAGCCAGTAGGCTGACTGGCAGCCGGTCGGCCGGCTCAGAGTCGGAGTTGTTTTCTTTGAATGCTGAGATTTAGGAGAAAGGGTTCTGAGCCAGTAGGTCGGCCGTCGGTCGACCAGCTCAAAATCCCTCTTTGGGTGTCTTGTGGAATTTTTGCAAAGGCTTGGGAAAGGACTCCCAGCCGGCAGACCGGCAGCCGGTCCACCGGCTGAGAGTCTCTCCTTGTTTTTCTGAATTTTGAAGAATGGCTTATGGGAAGGGACTCCCAGCCGGCTGGCCGGCGGACGGTCCACCGGCTGAGAGCCTCTTCCCATTGTTTTCAGATTTGTAAAGGCTTAGGGGAAGGGACTCCCAGCCGGCAGACCGGCAGACTGTCCCGGACCGGCTGAGAGCCCCTGTTCTCATTGTTTTGTTTATAACTTTCAAACGACTTATCGGTTTTGTTTGAGATTTGTTCCGTGTACCTTACATGTGTGTTTGAGGTCCCCGGAGGATGGGCGACACTATATTGGGTTCGAGAATGGAGAGAGGATAGAGACCCCCTGGTCGGGTAACCGAAAGGGAAACCGGCTCCCCCTCAACTTAGTTCTCGGAATCAATTAAGTGTTGATTAGAAGTATAAGAGTTTAGAACTATAGATTAGTTTCTATCTTTGGATGATATTGTATTGATGCGTATTAAGGTATGCCTTAAGCTGGCCTCCGAGCTTAATACGTGAGCTTGTTGTCATATATGGGGATATGCCTTAAGCTGGCCTCTGAGCCCTATATGTGTATGGTTGTCGTGTCTGGGATATGCCTTAAGCTGGCCTCTGAGCCCATACATGTTTGATTGTGATCGCGTTGGAACATGCCTTAAGTTGGCCTCTGAGTCTGACGAGTAGAACAACTGCACAACGGGGTAGCTAAGGTACTAACACCTTGCCCGGAGTGCAGATGTTTGATGCTAGAACATGCCTTAAGCTGGCCTCTGAGTCTAGTGTCTTGTGATGCAGTGAAGGGACATGCCTTAAGCTGGCCTCTGAGTCCTTTACTTTTGGATGTTAGTCCATGCGTTGTGATGTCGCCTCTGAGTCTAGTGTCTTGCTGATTGGTATTTAGGTTATGTCTTAAGTTGACCGCTGAACCTTTATACTTGCTGAATGATTGGTATGTAGTTTATGTCTTAAGTTGACCGCTGAACCTTATTCTTGCTGAGTTTTATCTGCTTGCCTAGAGTTGGTACTGGTCAGATATAGATGTTGATATTGATGAGTATGGTGCTTTGATATTGTTACTGTTCATCCAAGGCATTGGATGACTCTTTAGTCAGTTTCGTAAATGGTTTGGACTGGAAGACCCCCCGACCGGGTAACCGGTAGGGAAACCGGCTCTCCTTCCAAATAGTTTCCGAAGTTGGTTGAGAGTCGTGCATTAGTGATTGCATGATAGTATGAGATTCAGTTATTGAGATATTGATATGCTTCACATGTTTATATATGCTGGAGTGTTCTATTTGTATTCTGTGTTGCGTGTCGTTACAAAAGGTGGCTAGGAGAACTCTAGTCACTCCCCACTGATTGTGGCGTACATGTTTTCATGTATGTAGGTACATGCAGGTTGGCAGTGGTTGCTGAGAGCTAGCGAGTGATGATCCACTTGTCATCTTATGACTTACACATACGATAGCTAGACTCTAGTTTTGATACAGTTCATGTTTTGGTGCCTGTAGGGATGTTCCATCCCAGGTTGTTGTATATATTAGGTTTCAGTAATTAGACTACTTACTTATCTATTTTGTTTATATCAGTTTTCAGTTTCAGTTTTAATTCACCTCGCATGTTGTTTACGCTAAAAAGTTTTAATTCCGCTGCATTTTTAGTACTTTGTGTGATTTATATTTCCGCTTTCGCGAGGGGTTTTACAAAGAATGTGTTTGTGATTGTAACACCCCCATTTATTCAAGGGCCTGAACTAGGACTCCTCAGATAAATGAGAGTGTTACCATCTCGGTTTCCCGAGGCAGTAGATACAAAGGAAGATAAACAGTACTTTAAATATAACGTTAACTCAAAACATGTTCTTACATCCGTGTCCAAAAGTCTTAACAAAGTAAATAAAGTACAACTCTTATAAAACTGACTAAGGTGATCTAGACATCTAAAACTGGTCTGGATCCAAGCTCTTCCTCCCATAGCTCCCCCTTAGTCTCAGCCACCTGTCAATCTGCTCCCCAAAAGTTGGTTCATCACAGGTGATCACGAATACACAGGGTCAACCACGAGGTTGAGTAGGGAAAAGAGTAAGTAAAACAACAATATAATAAACTCCGCACCGATCCAACGCCAAATAAACTCCGCACCGATCCAACACCGTATAAACTCCGCACCGATCCAACACCATATAAACTCCGCACCGATCCAACACCGTATAAACTCCGCACCGATCCAACTCCGAATCACAAGGCACAATATATATATATCCACAATATTTCGGAATGATAAAGATAATATAATTCAACGATCACATGATAAATCACACAAATATGCTTATTCACAAATATGAACAGATTTCATCTTATTATAATCAATATTTTCCCCTACCTGAAATAGCAGGAAAAGTAGATACGCCCAAGCTCGTTAGAAGTGTTCCACACGAAACTCGCTACCTAAACATATATACGTAACGAATTAAAGTACTTCCCGAAACCAAAACAACCCATACTTACTTTAATTAGAAACCTTCCATAAATGGAAAGTTTCCAAAAATAGAAACCCTTTATAAAAGGAAAGTTTCCATAAATAGAAACTTCTCAAACTTATAAATTCCCGACTCATAAACTTCAATTACACGATAAAGGAAAATAAAAGGAATGAAAAACGGCTTTTAGTACTTAGTAGAAATATCATAATTAAAATATGATTAATAAGAGACTTCAACCAATAATAAAAATAATAAAAGTAATAATAATAACAATAATACTAATAATAATAATAATATGACAATAATAGTAATAATAATAAGTAAAAGGAACAAAACACGAATCACCACCCTTAACCAACCCGACTCCCACTAAACTCATCCTCCTAACACCTCCAACACCCTACCACCACCACCAACAACCACCAGTCACGGTACTTAGCACCACCCTAAGCATCCGTGACCGCCGGCCGTCGAGTCGTCCGTCGCCGGCGAGGAGAACCAGCCCCTTAAACCCGGACTGACCCCTCACCCCACCAACCAACCAGCCTCCTTAACCCGACTGTCGACGACTCCTATTAACCAAACCACCTCCCGCGACGGCTGCCCAGACCACTCCTGACACCAGGCTACTGACCCATGGTGGTACCACCGTGTCGACCTCCCCCGAGTCAACGGTGGTACCCCTCCCAAAACACCCCCGCAACCCCGTGAAACCAGACTCAGCAAAACAGGGTACGAACAGAGACACGAACCATGCTACTGCCGCCTCCTTAACCGCCAAATCCCGACACGACAAACACCATGACCTACCCTTGACCACCACAAATCATAAAACGCAAACACCCAGAACCAAAACCAAAAAGATTATACTCGAAATACCCACACAAAACCATACGAACAAGGCCCTGACTGAGAAGGAATTAATTTAGTTGTTTCAGGCGACAAAACCACCCTTACTGGTGGTTCCTGGCAGCCAACGGTGACCCCTACTGTAGACCAAACACTAGTACTAACGACATGGATTAAGTTTAAACCCAGAACTGGACTCGCAGCCATGAATAAACATACGAAAGTTACAGAAATTACAGGTAAACGCAAAGAAGAAGAACGAGAACGTGTTGACATACCCCTTTCTGGTTCAGATCGACGCAGTTCTGACCACCCTATGACCACCGTGACCACCACCCTTAGAAAAATGCTATGTCGGCTGTCAGACTATGAGGTTTTGGTATGCTAGATAGGGTTGATTAGGTCAGGGTGTTAGCTTAAATATGACGGCTTGAAGTAAGGTGTAGTTAGGGTTAGAAACGTGGGCTGCTTCCTTGTGTTTTGCACGCATATCGAGGCCCATGGCCGTGCTGCCATGGGTCCTGGGTTCGAACCTCAACAACTACACATTTCTATTATTATCTTAAGGTGGCTAGTTTCCCCTTTCTAGTCCCATCTAAAGCCAAAACAATCTTATAAAACGAGTACGAACAACCTTATAAAACGAACGATTTAAAACAAAAGAAACCAAAAAAACGAGGTATTACAGTCTTCCCCCCTTAAAAAGAACTTCGTCCCGAAGTTCTACCACTCTTAGGTGACGAAAACAACAACGCGAACAACTAGGGACACAAACAACACCAAGCAAATGTCAGAAACTTTGATTAGATCACAAAATGTTACTTTCCACCCCCCTTAAAGAAAAGTTACGTCCGCGTAACTTACCTCAATCGAACAAATGCGGATAACGCTCTCTCATGGATGCCTCAGGCTCCCATGTAGCCTCCTCCTGATTATGATTGGTCCACAGGACCTTCACCAAGATCGTCTCTCCGTTGCGAGTTTTCCGCACCTTCCTGTCTAGAATTTCTTTCGGAGTCTCAATGTATGCCAGCTGCTCATCCACCTCGATCACCTCATGCTGAAGCACATGTGACGGATCACTCACGTATTTCCTCAACTGGGACACATGGAACACATTATGGACCTTGGATAGGGTTGGAGGCAAAGCCAAGCGATATGCCACCTCTCCAACTCTGTCCAAGATCTCAAATGGCCCAATAAATTTCTGACTCAGTTTGCCACGCTTGCCGAATCTCATCACACCTTTCATTGGAGAGACTTTCAATAGTACTTTCTCTCCGGCCTCAAATGAAATATCGCTCCTCTTCAGATCGGCATAACTCTTCTGTCTATCCTGAGCGGCCCTCATTCTCTGTCGAATAATCTGAACCTGCTCCACCATCTCCTGGATCATATCTGGCCCCAATGTCACAACATCGGCTCGATCATCCCAACACACAGGGCTCCTACACTTCCTCCCGTACAGAGCCTCAAAAGGAGCCATGCCTATGCTTGCATGGTAACTGTTGTTATAAGAAAACTCGATCAACCCCAGTCGATCCTCCCAAGATCCTCCGAACTCGAGTACACAAGCCCTCAACATATCTTCAAGGGTCTGAATCGTCCTTTCAGTCTGACCATCTGTGGCCGGATGGAAAGCAGTGCTCATCTTCAACTGGGTACCCAAAGCGGCCTGCAACTCTTGCCAAAATCTAGATATGAACCTCGAATCTCGATCTGAAACGATGTCCTTGGGTACACCATGCAGTTTGACCACATTCTGGACATATGACTTAGCCAATTCAGCTTTACTCCAGGTATCTTTCATGGGAATAAAGTGGGCTGACTTAGTTAAACGATCCACGATCACCCAAATCATGTTGTTGCCCCTCTGAGTCCGAGGCAACCCCACGATAAAGTCCATCGAAATATTCTCCCACTTCCACTCTGGCACATCCAACGGTTGAACTTTCCCTTGAGGTCTCTTATGCTCCCCTTTCACTCTCTGACAAGTCAAGCATCTCGATACAAACTCTGCGACTTCCTTCTTCATGTTAGGCCACCAGAACGTCTTCTTAAGGTCTTTATAGAGCTTATCACCCCCTGGGTGAACTGAATATGGAGTAGCATGAGCTTCAGTCAGGATCTTCTTCTTTAGCTCCTCCACATCCGGAACACACCATCGTCCACTGAACCTCAAACTACCATCAGTATGAATACTGAACCTGGTTGCAGACTCTCCACTCTCACTCTCCACCATCCTGCGCCACTCCTGGATTCTCGCATCATTATCTTGCAACTCCCGAATCTCACCATACAACTCCGGCTCTACTGTCAAGTCACTAAGAGCATCCCCTTTCCGGATCATGAATATTCCCATCTCCCTTAGTTCACCATACAACCTCCCCCTCGATCTGGCACAATCCAAAGCATGTATTGACTTCCTATTGAGAGCGTCAGCTACCACATTTGCCTTGCCTTCGTGGTAGACAATCTGCATATCATAATCTCCGATCAACTCTATCCACCTCCTCTGCCTCATGTTCAACTCTTTCTGGGTGTAGATATATTTCAGGCTCTTATGGTCAGAAAACACCTTAAAAGTGGCCCCATAAAGGTAGTGACGCCACAATTTCAGTGCAAAGACCACAGCGCCCAATTCCAAATCATGAGTCGGATAATTCTCTTCGTAGGTCTTCAACTGGCGAGAAGCATACGCGATCACTCTACCATTCTGCATTAGCACACAACCCAACCCATGCTTTGAAGCGTCGGTGTATACTTCAAAATTATCACTCCCAACTGGCAAGGCCAGGATAGGAGCTGTTGTCAGGCGTTCCTTAAGGGTTAGGAATGCCTTCTCACAACTCTCATCCCAGATATAACGGTTCTCCTTCCTCATCAAGGATGTCAACGGCTTTGCTATCTTTGAAAAATCTTTGACAAATCTCCGGTAATAACCAGCTAAACCCAGAAAGCTTCGAATCTCACTCACATTCTTTGGACTCTGCCACTTAGTCACTGCCTCGATCTTACTAGGGTCAACAGCCACTCCCTCTTTTGAAATTACATGCCCCAGAAATGCCACTTTCTCCAACCAGAACTCACACTTGCTCAACTTAGCATTGAGCTTATGCTCCTCCAAGGTCTGAAGTACCTTCCTCAAATGATCTTCGTGCTCTTCTGCATTCTTAGAATATACCAGAATATCATCTATGAACACCACCACGAACTTGTCTAGATACGGGCTGAAGACTCGATTCATCAAGTCCATGAACACCGCAGGAGCATTAGTCAATCCAAAGGGCATAACCACAAATTCATAGTGGCCATACCTCGTTCGGAAAGCGGTCTTCGGAATATCTTCATCCTTTATCCTCAATTGATGATACCCGGATCTCAAATCAATCTTGGAGAAAACCCCGGCTCCACTCAACTGATCGAACAAGTCGTCAATTCTCGGCAATGGGTAACGGTTCTTGATGGTTACATTGTTCAGCTCTCGGTAGTCAACACACAACCTCAAACTCCCATCCTTCTTCTTCACAAACAAAACGGGTGCTCCCCAGGGCGACACACTGGGTCGGATGAATCCTTTCTCAGCTAGTTCATCCAACTGCTTCTTCAACTCCTCCATTTCTTTCGGCCCCATACGGTACGGTGATTTGGATATTGGTCCCGCTCCTGGTTTGAGATCAATGGAAAATTCCACTTCCCTCCTCGGCGGTAACCCTGGAACGTCGTCTCGAAAAACTCCCTCAAACTCCCGTACCACAGGTATCTCACTAGACTTGGGGGTCTCAGCCTCACAATCCCACATTTGACACAGAATCAGACTCTCTCCTTTCCTCAAGCTAGATTTCAAGGTGTTGACAGATATGAATTTGATTTTTGGCTTGACTCGGTATCCCTTATAGGACACCCTCACTCCCTTGGGTCCCTTCAATGAAATCTTCTTTTGATGACAGTCGATGAAAGCTCGATACTTTCCTAGCCAGTCCATCCCCAAAATCACCTCAAAGCCCCCCAGAGGAAACTCTATGAGGTCACAATAGAAAATTGCTTCCCCGATTTCGATGGGTACACTACCATATACTCTACTACAGACTATCGACTCGCCTGATGGTATGGTTACTGGATCCGCGATCCAATCAAATCTCTCAAGTCCCAAAGCCTTAACATGATCTCTAGACACAAACGAATGGGTGGCACCGGAATCGAAAAGTACAAAAGTAGACTTAGAGTTCACAAGAAAAGTACCGGTTACCACATGTGCATCCTCCTGAGCTGCCTGCTTTCCCATGGCAAAGAGTTTGCCACTGGACTTGACTCCACTCTGGCTGGCACCAGATGTCCCAGCCTGCTGGTTTCCTGTCGTCCCCGTCTTGTTGTTGTTCCCACTTCCATTGTACTGATTCTGATATGAACGGTTCTGATTGCTGTTGTTGTAATTCCTCTGATAGTTGCTGCTGCCTCCAGACTTCGCACCCCCACCATAGTTTGTCATGGGTGTGCGATAGCCACTGCTGCCATAGGACTGAGTACGGGATCCCTGGTATCCGGAGGTAGGTGTACGATAGCCCCCGGACTGATTTCCTCCAGACGAACGACACACCGCCTGCTTATGTCCCCTCTTTTCACAGCCGAAACACACAATTCCTGCCGAACCACTGCCAGAAACCCCACTCATGTGATTTCCCCCACTCTGATTTCTCCCACCACCAGAGGCACTACTCCCGAAGTACCCACTGAACTTGTTATTACTTTGCTTTTTCGACCCTGAACCCTCTGCTACTGTTTCAGCTTTCCTCTTTTCTGCCTTGGACTGTTTGTCCTTTTTGATCATAACCGAAAGCCTCTCCGCCGCCCCAGCCCGTAAATAGATGTCACGGATTGTGGTGGGCGGAGCTGCAATCAGTCTCTTTTTGATGGCGATAGATAATCCCCTCTCAAATTTCATGGCTAGCATAGCATCGTCGAAACCCATGTCTCCCACGTAGTGCACCAACTGGATGAACTTCCTGTAGTAAGCCTCTACGGTCATGTCCTCCGACATCTGGAATGAGTCGAACTCCTCCCTCAGCTTGGTCTTTTGGAATTCTGGTAAAAACGCCTCGTTCAGAACCCCCTTGAATGCATCCCACGGAACAAACGCGGACCCACCCTCTATAGCTGCTTCCCGGAGCTCTCCCTTATTCGCGGTCCACCAGTCTCCAGCCATACCCCTCAGATAGTGGGCAGCCTGGTCCACCATCAGCTCTTCAGGGCAGTCCACTAACTCGAACAGGTTACCGAATTCTCTGCACCAGGCCCCCAGCAAATGAGGCTCACCCTCCCCGGTGAAATGGGTGGGTTGGTGCCTTGCAATTATCGTGCTCATTTTCGCGGAGTCCATTCGTTTAGCCTTTAGAGTCTCAATCTCAGCTCGTAAAAGATCTAACTCCTCTTGAGTGATGTTAGCGAGGTTGTCTCTTCGCGGAGGCATACTATAATACAACAGAAAAGGAATGAGTCCCGACTCGTGTGGGTACCCATTAAGATTAGGGCTAAGATCCCTAAACAATAAAGTCTAGCATCAACTATCAGATTGAGTACTACAAAATTATAACATGGCTCGGGATCACATAACCGCATATCACTAGACATGATGAGAGAAGAATTACTAGCACGTTTCAAATCTCTTAACATACCACAACAATATACACCTTTTATTCAAACAGATAAAGATTCATTCATGCTCATGCCCCTTCCGGCTTTTCCAAATCACTTGTACTCAGATTTCTCATAACATACTTATCACAGTACGCTATCACTTCTACCACTTCCTATTCTACCCTTTTCTCTCATATATGCACTCTGGGTTCCCGGGTAAAACTGATAGGGCCTATGGTTCGGTGTGAGGGGGCCCCAGACTCATACTTCCCCTTTAGTGTGCTCCTAACAGTCCTATCCCGGGGTTCATTTTATTTTGACTCTCCTACATTCATTAGGTTCATTAGGTTAGGCCTGAGGATCGTTCTCTCTGATACCACTTTGTAACACCCCCATTTATTCAAGGGCCTGAACTAGGACTCCTCAGATAAATGAGAGTGTTACCATCTCGGTTTCCCGAGGCAGTAGATACAAAGGAAGATAAACAGTACTTTAAATATAACGTTAACTCAAAACATGTTCTTACATCCGTGTCCAAAAGTCTTAACAAAGTAAATAAAGTACAACTCTTATAAAACTGACTAAGGTGATCTAGACATCTAAAACTGGTCTGGATCCAAGCTCTTCCTCCCATAGCTCCCCCTTAGTCTCAGCCACCTGTCAATCTGCTCCCCAAAAGTTGGTTCATCACAGGTGATCACGAATACACAGGGTCAACCACGAGGTTGAGTAGGGAAAAGAGTAAGTAAAACAACAATATAATAAACTCCGCACCGATCCAACGCCAAATAAACTCCGCACCGATCCAACACCGTATAAACTCCGCACCGATCCAACACCATATAAACTCCGCACCGATCCAACACCGTATAAACTCCGCACCGATCCAACTCCGAATCACAAGGCACAATATATATATATCCACAATATTTCGGAATGATAAAGATAATATAATTCAACGATCACATGATAAATCACACAAATATGCTTATTCACAAATATGAACAGATTTCATCTTATTATAATCAATATTTTCCCCTACCTGAAATAGCAGGAAAAGTAGATACGCCCAAGCTCGTTAGAAGTGTTCCACACGAAACTCGCTACCTAAACATATATACATAACGAATTAAAGTACTTCCCGAAACCAAAACAACCCATACTTACTTTAATTAGAAACCTTCCATAAATGGAAAGTTTCCAAAAATAGAAACCCTTTATAAAAGGAAAGTTTCCATAAATAGAAACTTCTCAAACTTATAAATTCCCGACTCATAAACTTCAATTACACGATAAAGGAAAATAAAAGGAATGAAAAACGGCTTTTAGTACTTAGTAGAAATATCATAATTAAAATATGATTAATAAGAGACTTCAACCAATAATAAAAATAATAAAAGTAATAATAATAACAATAATACTAATAATAATAATAATATGACAATAATAGTAATAATAATAAGTAAAAGGAACAAAACACGAATCACCACCCTTAACCAACCCGACTCCCACTAAACTCATCCTCCTAACACCTCCAACACCCTACCACCACCACCAACAACCACCAGTCACGGTACTTAGCACCACCCTAAGCATCCGTGACCGCCGGCCGTCGAGTCGTCCGTCGCCGGCGAGGAGAACCAGCCCCTTAAACCCGGACTGACCCCTCACCCCACCAACCAACCAGCCTCCTTAACCCGACTGTCGACGACTCCTATTAACCAAACCACCTCCCGCGACGGCTGCCCAGACCACTCCTGACACCAGGCTACTGACCCATGGTGGTACCACCGTGTCGACCTCCCCCGAGTCAACGGTGGTACCCCTCCCAAAACACCCCTGCAACCCCGTGAAACCAGACTCAGCAAAACAGGGTACGAACAGAGACACGAACCATGCTACTGCCGCCTCCTTAACCGCCAAATCCCGACACGACAAACACCATGACCTACCCTTGACCACCACAAATCATAAAACGCAAACACCCAGAACCAAAACCAAAAAGATTATACTCGAAATACCCACACAAAACCATACGAACAAGGCCCTGACTGAGAAGGAATTAATTTAGTTGTTTCAGGCGACAAAACCACCCTTACTGGTGGTTCCTGGTAGCCAACGGTGACCCCTACTGTAGACCAAACACTAGTACTAACGACATGGATTAAGTTTAAACCCAGAACTGGACTCGCAGCCATGAATAAACATACGAAAGTTACAGAAATTACAGGTAAACGCAAAGAAGAAGAACGAGAACGTGTTGACATACCCCTTTCTGGTTCAGATCGACGCAGTTCTGACCACCCTATGACCACCGTGACCACCACCCTTAGAAAAATGCTATGTCGGCTGTCAGACTATGAGGTTTTGGTATGCTAGATAGGGTTGATTAGGTCAGGGTGTTAGCTTAAATATGACGGCTTGAAGTAAGGTGTAGTTAGGGTTAGAAACGTGGGCTGCTTCCTTGTGTTTTGCACGCATATCGAGGCCCATGGCCGTGCTGCCATGGGTCCTGGGTTCGAACCTCAACAACTACACATTTCTATTATTATCTTAAGGTGGCTAGTTTCCCCTTTCTAGTCCCATCTAAAGCCAAAACAATCTTATAAAACGAGTATGAACAACCTTATAAAACGAACGATTTAAAACAAAAGAAACCAAAAAAACGAGGTATTACAGTGATCGTGTTTATGTCTAGCGGTTGATGGCTAGTTTGTTGTACTTGACACTTTGATTTATCAATACACTTCCCTTAAACAAAAAAATATATATATAAATCACTTTTACATGGTTATCTGATTTTCGGCCGAAACTCGTTTATAGCACACCGGTAACGTCAAATGTCTTCCGAGTATTTGAAATTTTGTGAGCCTGCTTTATCTAACTCGATTAACCATCCATGCGAATTTCGGTCATTTTTGTTTCAGAGCTCAGAGGGCTAAAAAACGTGTATTATTATATATCCTTCAATTCGAGCAGTTTCGGGTGGTCAGAGCGGCCATTTTTATTTCTCAGCCTGTTTTTCTACCACGTGTCCGAAATAACATCATGTGGTATCCTATTCGATTCTACGCCCTATAAACAACTATATATCACTTTTGAAAATTTTTGAGTCCGCTTTATCTGACTCGATTAACCATCCGTGCGATTTTCGCACATTTTCGTTCCGGGAGCTCAGGGTCCTAAAAAACGTGTATTACATTCCCTTCAATTCGAGCCGTTTCGGGGTGGTCGGAGCTGCTATTTTTATTTTTCAGCCTGTTTTTATAAAACGTGTCCGAAATCGCATCATGAGGTATCTTATTCGAATCTAGACCCTATAAACAACTATAAATCACTAATACACGGTTATCCGATTTTCGGACGAAATTGTTTTATAGCATATCGGTAACGTCAAATGTCTTCCGATGTTTTAGAAAATTTTTGTGCCCGCTTTATCTGACTCGATTAATCATCTGTGTGATTTTCGGTCATTTTTGTTCGAGAGCTCAGAGGCCTAAAAAACGTGTATTATATACCCTTTAATTCGAGCAGTTGTTCCGGGAGTTCAGAGGCCTAAAAAACGTGTATTATATACCCTTCAATTCGAGCCGTTTCGGGATGGTCGGAGCAGCCATTTTTATTTTTCAACCTGTTAATATACCACGTGTCCAAAATCGCATCATGAGGTATCTTATTCGATTCTAGACCCTATATACAAATATAAATCACTTTTACATGTTTTTCGATTTTCGGCCGAAACTCGTTTATAGCATACCGGTAACGTCAAATATCTTCCGATGTTTTTGAATTTTTTTTTGCCGGCTTTATCTGACTCGATTAACCATCCGTGCGAATTTCGGTCATTTTTGTTTCGGGAGCTCAGAGGGCTAAAAAACGTGTATTATTATATATCCTTCAATTCGAGCAGTTTCGGATGGTCGGAGCGGGCATTATTATTTTTCAGCCTGTTTTTCTACCACGTGTCATTGCATCATGAGGTATCTTATTCGATTCTAGACCCTATAAACAACTATAAATCACTTTTACAAGGTTATCCGATTTTCGGACGACATTGGTTTATAGAATACCGATAAAGTCAAATGTCTTCCGATGTTTTTGAAAATTTTTGTGCCCGCTTTATCTGACTTGATTAACCATCGGTGCCATTTTCGGTCATTTTTGTTTCGGAAGCTCAGAGACCTAAAAAAACGTGTATTATATCCTTCAATTCGAGTAGTTTCGGATGGTCGGAGCGGCCATTTTTATTGTTCAGCCTGTTTTCCTACCACGTGTCCGAAATCGCATTATGAGTTATCTTATTCGATTCTAGACCCTATAAACAAATATAAATCATACTATTAAAGATTTTTTTCATCATGGTAAGATGTTGAAGCAGCTGAATGCAACAGTGATAGCTCTTATCCCTAAAATAGATAAGCCATCCTCTGTTATACACTTCCGTCCAATAGCTTTTTGCAACACTATCTATAAGTGTATATCTAAGATGATGTGCTCTCGACTAGCTAAAGTTTTGCCTGACATAATCTCTTCTACCCAAGGGGGTTTTATCAAAGGACGCCATATTGTGGAAAACAGTCTAATTTGTCAAGATTTGATACGTCTTTATACGCGTAAGAATGTTTCTCCAAGATGCATGATCAAGATGGATATGCAGAAGGCCTATGATACGGTTGAATGGGAGTTTTTGAAGCAAATGATGACGGCTCTACAGTTCCCACAAGCCTTCATTACTCTTATAATGCAGTGTGTCTCTACTGCTAGCTTCTCTCTGAAATTGAATGGGGACACGTTTGGCTTCTTCTCAGGCAAACGTGGTCTGCGGCAAGGCGACCCTCTCTCTCCATTATTATTTACCATATGTATGGAATATCTGTCCCGTCTTTTACAGCATACATCCTCAACCATGGACTTCAAATTCCGTCCTATGCGTAAGCCAATGAAACTCTCTAGCTTGATGTTTGCTGACGATCTTTTACTGTTTAGTAAAGGAGATATAACGTCTATGATAATTCTGTTGCGTACCTTTGCCACGTTCTCCTCTGCATCTTGGTTAAAGTTCAGTCAAGGGAAATCCAACATTTATTTTAATGGTGTACATCAGCATGTAAAAGAGGATATTCTGGAGGTGTCTGGCTGTAAGGAAGGGAATTTACCATTCAAATATTTGGGGGTGGCAATAAAATCTACGCGTCTGAACATTACTGATTGCCAACCACTTGTGGATAATGTTCTAGCTCGTATCAGAATGTTGGGGGCTAGAAAATTGAGCTACGCAGGGCGCTTGGTGGTAGTGAAGGCTGTTCTTAACACTTTACATTCGTATTGAGCCAGCATTTTCGTATTGCCTTCTGGGATAAACAGACGTATTGAAGGTCTGTGTAGAACCTATCTTTGGGAAGGGGCAGCTAAGTACACTAAGGTTCCCCTTGTAGCATGGAACAAGATAATATGTAAACCTTATAATGAATGGGGCCTGAACATTACGCAAAATGTTGTATGGAATGGAGCGGCTATAGGCAAGCTAACATGGTGGGTCTTACAGGAACCGGGGAAACTGTGGGTTCAATGGATACATAAGTTATACTTAAAAGGGGTGCCTTGGTTGGAATATAACCCAACGTATGACACATCTTGGGGATGGCGAAAGATTTGCCAAGTTAAAGAGATATCCAGGAGTGGGTTTGAGAGCTAGGTAGGGAATGATCAGAATGTGTACTCTATCTCAAAAGGATACCAAAGCATCAGGGAGCGTGGGGAGCAGGTGGCATGGGGTAAGCTTGTGTGGCAGAAGTGGACTATACCTAAGCATAGGATGATAGCATGGTTATATCAACATAAGGCGATGAATTTGAAGACAAAACTGCACAGTCTGAACCTGACTGAACACGATCTGTGTTGCATATGACAAAATTTGTCTGAAGATCATGCCCACTTATTCTGTAAATGCGAGTACAACACTCGATTATGAATGGTTGGATGCAGTATGATTTGCGTGCTCAAATCCTTAATGAATGGAGACTGAAGATAAGAGGCTCTAAGCTAAAGAGGGGAGTGATCAATGAGGTTATCAACGCAATTATATACCATATATGGGTTCAGAGAAATAAGAGCAGAGTGGAGCAGGTGTTAGCTAGTCCAACGTGGGTTAGTAATCAGATTAGAAAGGAACTGATATGCTACTTCAGCCAAGCCATTCAAGGAACACTCGGTGCTAGGGATAGAAAATTTATGGGACATGTCCTAGTAACTTGATGTAAGAGTGTGGTTTGATTTTACATGGTTATCTGATTTTCGGCCGAAACTCGTTTATAGCACACCGGTAACGTCAAATGACTTCCAATGTATTTGAAATTTTTTGTGCCCGCTTTATCTGACTCGATTAACCATCCATGCGATTTTCGGTCATTTTTGTTTCAGGAGCTCAGAGGCCTAAAACACGTGTATTATATACCCTTCAAGTCGAGCAGTTTCGGATGGTCGGAGCGACCACTTTTATTTTTCAGCCTGTTTTTCTACCACGTGTCCGAAATAACATCATGTGGTATCGTATTCGATTCTAGGCCCTATAAACAACTATATATCACTCTTGAAAATTTTTGAGTCTGCTTTATCTGACTCGATTAAGCATCCGTGCGATTTTACCACATTTTCGTGACGGGAGCTCAGAGGCCTAAAAAACGTGTATTACATTCCCTTCAATTTGAGCCGTTTCGGGGTGGTCGGAGCGGCCATTTTTATTTTTCAGCCTGTTTCTATAAAACGTGTCCGAAATCGCATCATCAGGTATCTTATTCGATTCTAGACCCTATAAACAACTATAAATCAGTTTTACACGGTTATCCGATTTTCGGACGAAATTGTTTTATAGCATACCGGTAACGTCAAATGTCTTCCGATGTTTTTGAAAATTTTTGTGCCCGCTTTATCTGACTCGATTAACCATCTGTGCGATTTTCGGTCATTTTTGTTTCGGGAGCTCAGAGGCCTAAAACACGTGTACTATATACCCTTTAATTCGAGCAGTTGTTCCGGGAGCTCAGAGGCCTAAAAAACGTGTATTATTTACCCTTCAATTCGAGCCGTTTCGGGATGGTCGGAGCGGCCATTTTTATTTTTCAACCTGTTAATATACCACGTGTCCGAAATCGCATCATGAGGTTTCTTATTCGATTCTAGACCCTTTAAACAAATATAAATCACTTTTACATGATTTCCGATTTTCGGCCGAAACTCGTTTATAGCATACCGGGAACGTCAAATGTCTTCCGAAGTTTTTGAAATTTTTTGTGCCCGCTTTATCTAACTCGATTAACCATCCGTGCGAATTTCGGTCATTTTTGTTTCGGGAGCTCAGAGGGCTAAAAAACGTGTATTATTATATATCCTTCAATTCGAGCAGTTTCGGGTGGTCGGAGCGGCAATTTTTATTTTTCAGCCTGTTTTTCTACCACGTGTCCGAAATCCCATCATCAGGTATTTTATTCGATTCTAGACCCGATAAACAAATATAAATCACTTTTACATGTTTTCCGATTTTCGGGCGAAACTCGTTTATAGCATACCCGTAACGTCAAATGTCTTCCGATGTTTTTGAAAATTTTTGTGCCCGCTTTATCTAACTCGATTAACCATCCGTGCGAATTTCGGTCATTTTTGTTTCGGGAGCTCAGAGGGCTAAAAAACGTGTATTATTATATATCCTTCAATTCGAGCAGTTTCGGGTGGTCGGAGCGGCAATTTTTATTTTTCAGCCTGTTTTTCTACCACGTGTCCGAAATCGCATCATCAGGTATTTTATTCGATTCTAGACCCTATAAACAAATATAAATCACTTTTACATGATTTCCGATTTTCGGCCGAAACTCGTTTATAGCATACCGGTAACGTCAAATGTCTTCCGAAGTTTTTGAAATTTTTTGTGCCCGCTTTATCTAACTCGATTAACCATCCGTGCGAATTTCGGCCATTTTTGTTTCGGGAGCTCAGAGGGCTAAAAAACGTGTATTATTATATATCCTTCAATTCGAGCAGTTTCGGGTGGTCGGAGCGGCAATTTTTATTTTTCAGCCTGTTTTTCTACCACGTGTCCGAAATCCCATCATCAGGTATTTTATTCGATTCTAGACCCTATAAACAAATATAAATCACTTTTACATGTTTTCCGATTTTCGGGCGAAACTCGTTTATAGCATACCCGTAACGTCAAATGTCTTCCGATGTTTTTGAAAATTTTTGTGCCCGCTTTATCTGACTCAATTAACCATTCGTGCGAATTTCGGTCATTTTGTTTCGGGAGGTCAGAGGGCTAAAAAACGTGTATTATTATATACCCTTCAATTCGAGCAGTTTCGGGTGGTCGGAGCGGCCATTTTTATTTTTCAGCCTGTTTTTCTACCACGTGTCCGAAATCGCATCATCAGGTATTTTATTCGATTCTAGACCCTATAAACAAATATAAATCACTTTTACATGTTTTCCGATTTTCGGCCGAAACTCGTTTATAGCATACCCGTAACGTCAAATGTCTTCCGATGTTTTTGAAATTTTTTGTGCCCGCTTTATCTGACTCGATTAACCATCCGTGCGAATTTCGGTCATTTTGTTTCGGGAGGTCAGAGGGCTAAAAAACGTGTATTATTATATACCCTTCAATTCGAGCTGTTTCGGGTGGTCGGAGCGGCCTTTTATTTTTCAGCTTGTTTTTCTACCACGTGTCCGAAATCACATCATGTTGTATCGTACTCGATTCTAGGCCCTTTAAACAACTATATATCACTTTTGAAAATTTTTGAGTCCGCTTTATCTCACTCGATTAACCATCTGTGCGATTTTCGGACATTTTCGTTCCGGAAGCATAGAGGCCTAAAAAGCGTGTATCACATTCAATTCGAGCCGTTTCGGGGTGGTCGGAATGACCATTTTTATTTTTCAGCCTGTTTTTATACCACGTGTACGAAATCGCATCATGAGGTATCTTTTTCGATTCTAGACCCTATAAACAATTATAAATCACTTTTACACGGTTATCCAATTTCCGATCGAAACTGGTTTATAGCATACCGGTAACGTCAAATGTATTCTGATGTTTTTGAAAATTTTTGTGCCCGCTTTTAGTGACCCGATTAACAATCCTTGCAATTTTCGGTAATATTCATTTCGGGTGCTCAAAGGCCTAAAAAACATGTATTATATACCCTTCAATTCGACCGTTTCGGGATGGTCGGAGCGGCCATTTTTATTTTTCAACCTGTTATTATACCACGTGTCCGAAATCGCATCATGAGGTATCTTTTTCGATTCTAGACCCTATAAAATAATATAAATCACTTTTACATGGTTATCTGATTTTCGGCCGAAACTCGTTCATAGCATACCGGTAACGTCAAATGTCTTCCAATGTTTTTGAAAATTTTTGTACCCGCTTTATCTGACTCGATTAACCATCCGTGCGAATTTCGGTCATTTTTGTTTCGGGAGTTCAGAGGGCTAAAAAACGTGTATTATTATTTACCCTTCAATTCGAGCTTTTTCGGGTGGTCGGAGCGGCCATTTTAATTTTCCAGGATCTTTTTCTATCACGTGTCCGAAATCACATCATGTGGTATCGTATTCGATTCTAGGCCCTATAAACAACTATAAATCACTTTTGAAAAATTTTGAGTCCGCTTTATCTAACTCGATTAACCATCCGTGCGATTTTCGGACATTTTCGTTCCGAGAGCTCAGAGGCCTAAAAATCGTGTATTACATACCCTTCAATTCGAGCTGTTTCGGGGTGGTCGGAGCGACCATTTTTTTTTCAGCCCGTTTTTATACCACGTGTCCGAAATCGCATCATGAGGTGCCTTTTTCGATTCTAGACCCTATAAACAACTATAAATCACTTTTACACGGTTATTCGATTTCGGACGAAATTGGTTTATAGCATACCGGTAACGTCAAATATCTTCCGATGTTTTTGAAAAGTTTGTGCCCTTTTTATCTGACTCGATTAACCATCCGTGCGATTTTCGTTCATTTTTGTTTCGAGAGCTCAGAGGCCTAAAACACGTGTATTATATACCCTTCAATTCGAGCAGTTTCGGATGGTCGGAGCGGCCACTTTTATTTTTCTGCCGTTTTTTCTACCACGTGTCCGAAATAACATCATGTGGTATCGTATTTGATTCTAGGCCCTATAAACAACTATAAATTACTTTTACACGGTTATCCGATTTCCGGCCGAAATTGGTGACACCCGTCATTGAGGGTGCCAAAGATAAGATTTATAAATACCGTAGGTTAAACTAGATAGAGTAAGTCAAGGGTCGAACCACAAGGAGGTGGGAAATGTTTATTGTTTTATGTCGATGTTTTAAGGTAAGAAATTGGGGGTTTAAAGGTTGATTATTGGTAAGTCTAAATAAAAGATAAAAACAAGATAAAACTGAAATAAGATGCGAATAAAACTAATGATAAAAAGGATGTTAGAATGATTCGGATCATAAAGGCTACGATGGTATAAAGTCTAGGTCAACATGTATTGCAGTCGCGTAAGGGGTGTAACAAATCCTCTCGGTCTATGTTACCTAATAGCTCCTTTCGGCCCATGCTATCAGTTCCCAGGTCTCACAAATATTGAGTGTCAACAATAAGGGTGATTCCTAAAGTCTAGGTCACATACCTTTCAGTCTTAGTAACCTAGTTGTCTTAAAACGTTAACCAATGCTCTTCCCGTATCTTTCAATCTTGGGTGAGTCATTACTAACATCCTATAAGTCTCCTTCCAGTCTCATTATAGTGTGTTATAATTAACGGAGCAAAACAGGTTCTCAACATACGCGGCATTGGTCGACCGACCGACTACTTCAGTCGATCGACCAACGACCCTTAGTCGACCGACCACTTAAGCCGGTCGACCGACGAGAGGTCTGCTACAGGTCGTCTTATTTATACCTTCCACACAATTAATCACCTACATCCTAACATATGGGTTTAGCTACTCATAACTACAGCAAGAACAATAATAAAAAAAATGAAATAACAGAATTCATAGCAAACAATATGATAAGCATGCGATTAACAAGGTTCGGGATTCTATCTAACCGGATACTAGTAGTTCTATGAGGAGAGCAATAACAAACTAAAACTTAAAAGAAGATTACCGCGAAAAGGAATTAGGGCAGAAAGAATTTGCTTATTGAATTGCGTGGAAACCAATTGTTTGAATGAACGAACTAAGAACAAAGCTAAAAACTAAGGAAAACAGTAAATTTATTGAGATTGCAGAACTATATTAAGGGATTAGATGGTAGATAATCTGATGATTTAGCCTAATGACGGATTAGCCTTTTTATAAGCCTTTTCCAAGTCTTCTTCTTTGACCTAATTCCATCACAGGCTTTTGCGAGTTTTCTGAAGTCTGCGGTGTGGTCGGCCGACCAGGATACTCGGTCGGTCGACGACTATCGGGCCCAAGGTTCTTCTGTCTTCGTATTCTGAATTCTGGGCTTGAAATGTCAGGTACTTTGGTCGACCGACCAGAGGACTCGGTCGGTCGACCGATCCTCCTGAGTGTCAGCTTTTGAATTCTTCTTAAGTCGGTCTCGTGGTCTTTGTTTTGCGCATTGGTTGTTGTTTCCTTCTCGTTCCTTGGTTCCTTTAGCTATGCAAAATTCCCGAGGGTAGTATTTGGCCCGAAATTGCCTCTTTTCCGCATAATTCTGCAAAATAGCATAAAAATACGAAAGTAGACAAATGTTGGGAAATAAAGGCTAAAACTCGTAAATGAGCTCTAAAATGCGTGTAAAAAAAAGATGTAAAATATCATAAAATAGACACGCATCAATTTCTCCCAACCAAACGTTGCTTGCCCTCAAGCAAGAATTAGACTCGATCTTAAACTAATGGAACGATTTCAATCTCCGAGCGAAATTTACATGTTAGCCTTAACCAATTTAATGAAATGTCAACAAGGCAAAAGTAAACGAATCATGCAAACGAATTATAAAGTTGTCAAACTTGCAAATCTATCGACTATAGAGACTTTTTAACATTGACTCTCGTGGGTCACTCAAATCACACATTAAGCAAATGGTGAGTGTATGTAATGATAGAAAGAAGTATATTGTAAAGACACTCACCTAACTTCGACCCATGAAGACATGTGATACGAATTCTTGAGCAAAGAAATCGTCCGCGGAAGCTTTCTTGGAAATCTTGAGAACAATCTTGAAAAAATTAATAAAATAGGCAAAATATGGAACGATCTTGAAAAAATCTTGAAATATTGAATGATGGATGATGAGATAAACGACGGTGGTGATGTCGATGGTGGTGATGTCCGTCGGTGGTAGTGATGGTTGTTGTAGTTGTGACGGTCTTGAGGTGAATCCCCAAGGTAGAAGGATAAACAATGGTGAATTACTCCCTAGACCTATAGTTTGTACTTCGTGCTAATACTTGAAACGCGACAAATATTAACGATTCCGATCAACACTCGATGAGTCCTTGGGATTTCTTTAAGAATGCCTTAAAAAGAAAACTTGTAAATTTTATAACTTTGATAATTAACTGAAAAACAAAGAAGAACCATGTGCCCTATAAATAGGTAATACACACGTCCCAAACACCCACACGCCTCCCATGAATCCGACTTGGATTGGGAGTCCTAAAACCTATCTAAATGGATTAAATATAATCCTTATTAAAATAAACTATATCTTAGAAATTAAAAGAATTAAATAACTAATCCTAATAATCCTAGAATAACTAACTAGCTAGGAAATAACTAATTTGTAACAAACTTGTAACAAACTAGTAACCACCTAACAACCTAGTAACAAACTATAACAAACTAAATAATAAACTTAACTAATTTAGTAACTAACTAAATTAACAAACTTAATAAATATAACATAAAAATTAAATATACTCCAATATAGATTTGGAGTCCAACTTCTTGGAAGTACCCGAGTGCACACTCGGTTCTTGGGATCCGTGCCCAAGTACCCCGACGTGGCCCACACGCCCCTTCGGTGGTTCGTCAACCATACTCCAACCCATCCTTGTCTTGCGACGATCCTTGTTATAACCTTATTAGCCCATGGATGCAAAGCCCAGCGAATCTTTACTAAGCAATATACTAGCCATACGATGATTAATGATAAAATAGCTAACATAAATTGCCATATCGATCTTTGATCATAGTGACGATTTGATACCCTATCCATAATCGGATCATCCCCTCCTCCTTTAAAGAGAATTGTCCTCAATTCCTGATGTTTAGAGCTCAAGAACCTTTGATCCCGGGACATATTTCCTACACAAATGATTAAAGATTTATTCGTTAAGGAAATCCTCTTGTGGTCGCGCCTCTTAGCACCTTCCCGCGACACCACCATGGTTCCCTCTTCCTTGGACTCGTGACCATGCTCCTTTACATAAGGTTCTAGGTCTAGTTTGATTGATAGGATAGCACCCTCCTCGACCAAAGACCTCCTCTCCTCACGTCATGTGCCACGCACCAAGGCTACACCTCGCAACAACTCACTCACTTGCCCGAAACGAGATGCGCTCACCTCTACCTCCCGCACACCAATGCTAACCACCGGTTCCACCGTGCTTACTATCACGCCCTTACCTCCTCCCATGGTTGATTCAACCCCTAACACCTCAGCCCTTACCGACTCTATGGACTCCAATGGTTTGGACTTCCTGTGTTCAATGAACCTCTGTATATAGCCATCATTCGCAATTAAAGTATACTCCCCACCATAAGTCCTTACCCCACACAGGAACTTACCTAGGTACGACTCTAAGGTAGATTTGTATGTTTTCTCCCTCAATACTGGTTTGGGCCGTTTGAATTTGGAATGGACCGGATCTATGGACCAATGTTTTAATCCGCCACTTATCGTCTTAGTCCTGACACGCAACTCCTTGGTCTTGTTTATTCTATCAATAGTCGGAATAGGAAGTGCAGCCCTCGGAACTAAGTCTAGTGGGTGTTCTAACCCCTCTTCTGAATCCAAAGCATCTAACTTTTTGTCCCCGTCTATGGCTCGTGCTCCCTCTCCTTCACTCGCAAATACCGTGCGTCTTGCCTCCTCTCGCTTCTTGGTAGTCATCTCCAATACGGCTTGGGGGGTCATAGGTTTTAGTATGATGTTCTTACCCTTATCCCTCAACACGTATTCTTTGACTCTCCCTATATGTACTACGTCCCTATCAAAATGCCATGGACGCCCTAGAAGTAGGTGACATGCAACCATAGGTATTACATCACATAGAATATCGTATTGGTATGATCCCATGGTAATCCCTACCCTAAACTGCCTTGTTACTCTTATAACACTTCCATCATCTAACCAATGTAACGAATATGGGTTTGGGTGTGTGGTTGTAGTCAAGGCTAATTTGGAAACCATCTCCTCCGATGCTATGTTGGCCCAACTACCCCCATCTATGATCACGCTGCACCACTTGTCCCTAACTTGACACTTGGGGTGAAAAATTTGTGTTCTTTGATTGGTTGAGATTGAGTCAGTTTGAACTTGTAGGTTTCTAAGCATTAGGTTTCTTGGTAATTGTAACGGAACCCTAACTTCGGTCTCCCCTTCGAATCTCGCGTCCTCCATACTACCTCCCTTTGTGGATCGTCTTGTAGATAAAGAAATCAAGAGCTTAAGCTCTAATACCATTGATGATACGAATTCTTGAGCAAAGAAATCGTCCGCGGAAGCTTTCTTGAAAATCTTGAGAACAATCTTGAAACAATTAATAAAATAGGCAAAATATGGAACGATCTTGAAACAATCTTGAAATAATGAATAATGGATGATGAATGGCGGTGGTGATGTCCGTCGGTGGTGGTGATGGTTGTTGTAGTTGTGACGGTCTTGAGGTGAATCCCCAAGGTTAAAGGATATTTGTTTGCCTTAGACCTATAGGAACAATGGTGAATTACTCCCTAGACCTATAGTTTTTAATTCGTGCTAATACTTGAAACGCGACAAATATTAACCGTTCGGATCAACACTCAATGAGTCCTTGAGATTTCTTCAAGAATGCCTTAAAAAAAAACTTGTAAATTTTTATAACTTTGATAATTAACTGAAAAACAAAGAAGAACCATGTGCCCTATAAATAGGTAATACACACGTCCCAAACACCCACACGCCTCCCATGAATCCGACTTGGATTGGGAGTCCTAAAACCTATCTAAATGGATTAAATATAATCCTTATTAAAATAAACTATATCTTAGGAATTAAAAGAATTAAATAACTAATCCTAATAATCCAAGAATAACTTACTAGCTAGGAAATAACTAATTTGTAACAAACTTGTAACAAACTAGTAACCACCTAACAACCTAGTAACAAACTATAACAAACTAAATAATAAACTTAACTAACCTAGTAACTAACTAAATTAACAAACTTAATAAAAATAACATAAAAACTAAATATACTCCAATATAGATTTGGAGTCCAACTTCTTGGATGTACCCGAGTGCACACTCGTCTCTTGGGATCCATGCCCAAGTACCCTGACGTGGCCCACACGCCCCTTCGGTGGTTCGTCCACCGTAGTCCAACCTGATACGTGTCTATTTTATGATGTTTTACATCTATTTTTACACGTATCTGGTCGCTCATTTACTATGTTTTAGCCTTTATTTCCCACAAATTGTGTACTTTCGTATTTTTATGCACTTTTGCAGATTTATGCGGAAAGGAGACGATTTAGCACCAAATTCGTATCCTCAAGTCTTTAGCTTAATTAAGGAATAAAAGG
This sequence comes from Silene conica, assembly GCA_029255685.2. NCBI lineage: Eukaryota > Viridiplantae > Streptophyta > Magnoliopsida > Caryophyllales > Caryophyllaceae > Silene > Silene conica. The sequence continues at coordinate 46,453,275 of CM055318.2, read as the reverse complement.
AAAGTCAACTGAAGTCAAAGTCAAAGTGCCAAAGGTCAAAACAAGAAGAAATCCGAAGACTTCCCAGAAGAAGCGGTCGACCGACCAACTAAACGGGTCGGCCGACCAGACCCAATTTTCATAAGGCCCAAATTTCAAGAAAACCGCAAATAAGAGAAGCCCAGCAGGAAGTGGTCGACCGACCAACTAAACGGGTCGGCCGACCAGAACGAGGCCCGTACGATTCGTTTTCGGAAATAAAGTAGAATTAGAATCTTAAGGAAACTCTTAGTTTTACCCTATATAAACTAATCTTGTGATTAGGGTTAGATATCTCTTTTACTATCTAGTTTTCTCATCCATTATCATTCATACATCAAGTTTTATTCAAGCTTCAGTTTTGTAATCTTTCAATAGTTCCCAAGCACTCAATAAAGTTTGTTCCTTTCTTCCTTAATTCCAATTGTGGTAATTCTTCTTTGATCTAGTTTCATTATTGTTCTTATCGCTTTTATTACAATTGTTAAGTTAGAATCCCAAGCTTTATTTGAATCTTGCATGCTTAGATTATTCACTATGTTCTCCATGTTTATTCCCAATTTTATATTCGTCTTAACAGTTATGAGTAGCTAATTTTCATATGTTAGGATGTAGGGGATAATATGCATAGGTAGATAAAAATCCGAAAACCCGACCTGTAGCAGGACCACGGTCGGCCGACTGAAATAGTCGGTCGGTCGACCGAGGCCGTGGTCGGCCGACTGGAGTAGCCGGTCGGTCGACCACTCGCGTCTGTTTTCTTATTTCGCCTTTTCTTGTAAATTATAATACCCTACAATGAGACCACAAGGAGACTTGTAGGATGTTAGTAATGACCTACCCAAGATTGAAAGATACGGGAAGGGCATTGGTTTACACCTTAAGACGGATAGGTTACTCAAGGCTGAAAGGTATGTGACCTGGGATTTAGGAATCACCCTTATTGTTGACACCCAATAATTGTGAGACCTAGGAACTAATAGCATAGGCCGAAAGGAGCTATTAGGTAACATAGACCTAAAAAGATATGTTACACTCCCTTACGCGACTGCAATACATGTTGACCTTAGGATTTATCTTACCTTAGCTATTTATTACCCGAACATCCTAGCATCTTCTTTTATTATATTTTATTCTCATCTTTTAGTTCTTGTTTTATTTTTATCTTTGCCTTAGATATAGCATCAACCAATCAAACCCCCAAAACTTGTTACCTTTAAACATTAACATTAAGACAATAAACATTCCCCACCTCTTTGTGGTTCGACCCTGACTTTCGCTATCTATTGTTAAGGTTAGGAATTATAAGTTTTTCTGTCCCCTGTAAAATTTGATGCCCGTCGTTGAGGGTACCAAAGATAAAATTTATAATTCCTAACCTTAACAATAGATAGCGAAAGTCAGGGTCGAACCACAAAGAGGTGGGGAATGTTTATTGTCTTAATGTTAATGTTTAAAGGTAACAAGTTTTGGGGGTTTGATTGGTTGATGCTATATCTAAGGCAAAGATAAAAATAAAACAAGAACTAAAAGATGAGAATAAAATATAATAAAAGAAGATGCTAGGATGTTCGGGTAATAAATAGCTAAGGTAAGATAAATCCTAAGGTCAACATGTATTGCAGTCGCGTAAGGGAGTGTAACATATCTTTTTAGGTCTATGTTACCTAATAGCTCCTTTCGGCCTATGCTATTAGTTCCTAGGTCTCACAATTATTGGGTGTCAACAATAAGGGTGATTCCTAAATCCCAGGTCACATACCTTTCAGCCTTGAGTAACCTATCCGTCTTAAGGTGTAAACCAATGCCCTTCCCGTATCTTTCAATCTTGGGTAGGTCATTACTAACATCCTACAAGTCTCCTTGTGGTCTCATTGTAGGGTATTATAATTTACAAGAAAAGGCGAAATAAGAAAACAGACGCGAGTGGTCGACCGACCGGCTACTCCAGTCGGCCGACCACGGCCTCGGTCGACCGACCGACTATTTCAGTCGGCCGACCGTGGTCCTGCTACAGGTCGGGTTTTCGGATTTTTATCTACCTATGCATATTATCCCCTACATCCTAACATATGAAAATTAGCTACTCATAACTGTTAAGACGAATATAAAATTGGGAATAAACATGGAGAACATAGTGAATAATCTAAGCATGCAAGATTCAAATAAAGCTTGGGATTCTAACTTAACAATTGTAATAAAAGCGATAAGAACAATAATGAAACTAGATCAAAGAAGAATTACCACAATTGGAATTAAGGAAGAAAGGAACAAACTTTATTGAGTGCTTGGGAACTATTGAAAGATTACAAAACTGAAGCTTGAATAAAACTTGATGTATGAATGATAATGGATGAGAAAACTAGATAGTAAAAGAGATATCTAACCCTAATCACAAGATTAGTTTATATAGGGTAAAACTAAGAGTTTCCTTAAGATTCTAATTCTACTTTATTTCCGAAAACGAATCGTACGGGCCTCGTTCTGGTCGGCCGACCCGTTTAGTTGGTCGGTCGACCACTTCCTGCTGGGCTTCTCTTATTTGCGGTTTTCTTGAAATTTGGGCCTTATGAAAATTGGGTCTGGTCGGCCGACCCGTTTAGTTGGTCGGTCGACCGCTTCTTCTGGGAAGTCTTCGGATTTCTTCTTGTTTTGACCTTTGGCACTTTGACTTTGACTTCAGTTGACTTTCCTTTTATTCCTTAATTAAGCTAAAGACTTGAGGATACGAATTTGGTGCTAAATCGTCTCCTTTCCGCATAAATCTGCAAAAGTGCATAAAAATACGAAAGTACACAATTTGTGGGAAATAAAGGCTAAAACATAGTAAATGAGCGACCAGATACGTGTAAAAATAGATGTAAAACATCATAAAATAGACACGTATCAAATTCCCCAAACCAAACCCTTGCTTGCCCTCAAGCAAGAAATAGACTCGATCTTAACTAATGGAACGATTTCAATCTCAGAGCGAAATTTACATGTGAGCCTAAACCAATGCCAAGTATAAAATGAGATAGTATTCAAATCATGCAAACGAGTTATGGTGTCGTCAAACTTGCAACACTAGAGACTATAGAGACTCATACTATGGACTCTCGCGGTACGCTCGAGACACTCATGAAGCAAAGGGTGAGTATAGGTAAAAGATAGAAAGAAGTAATTTTGTAATGACACTCACCTAACTGCGACCCATGAAAACATGCCTGCAATCTAACATGAACAAGAATTCTACAACTTTGTATAACAATCTCATTAAGTGACTTGGACACATGCAATTGAGGTAACGAAAGATATGTGAGGTAAAAGGTAAAAAGTGGTTAAGATGTTTTTGGATATGTGGGGTTAGTAGCCAAGCTAGTAAAACTGATTTCCAACAACATACTTCACGACTTTTTGATATTAAGAAAGTGCTCTTTTGTAGCACAACTCTCACATTATATAAGAAAGGACTCCCAAATATTTTTGAATGAGGTACGGGAGTTATAACATACAAAAGAAAGGGATTTTTTTGAAACGGAAAATTTTTTCTGATGATGTCAGTTGGTCGGCCGACCTGTATATGTGGTCGGTCGACTGACTTCCGTATTTTCCGGATTTTTTTTCGTTTTTCTTTTTTTTTTTCTTTCTTTGAATTTTTCTGTTTTTTCTTTTCTTGCTTTCTTTCTTTCTTTTCTCTTTTTGCTCATGATAGCACACAAACCAAGATCCCTCAAAAAATAATCCAATGACCACAAATACTAGCTTGGAAGGGTAGGCTAAGTATGGGATGTAGTTTTGGGGGAATAAAAAGGCAATTTTGGCTATGTGAAGCTTATGGGTAAATATGAGAGAAGGGATCCCAAATGCACGTATCGAGATTCACAAAATGAGATAGTAAAACAAGTATATAGCAATTCAAGTTCATGTTTATGCATATTGATGTAACATGTTCCAAGGGGAGTACTACTCACATCCTAGACGACTGGTTTAAGAATGAAACCAGGAATAAGGCTCTAAAACTTAGAATGTATAAGTAGGTCGCCAAGGTATAAGTCAAGTCTCAAGATATGCAAGTTGACAAAAACTCGTAGATATGCGAAAGACTCTCATACTAAAACAAGTTGACAAGGCAAGGTAAAGGCATAAACATGTAAGATAGCTAAATCATCCTTGAAATACTTTCGTTCCGACTCGACCTATATGCTAAAATAAACGTGCATTTTTTTGATTTTTTAATTTTTTTGGATTTTTTTTTTTTGATTTTTTTGTATATATAAGGAAAATAAAGAAAAGAACGATGCAAGACAGAAATGCAATAAACGTGTGACAAAATGCAATGCATGTAACACGAAACCATTCCCCAAACCAACCCGCACAATGTCCCCATTGTGCATTAGCCTAAGTAAAGGTTTCAGAAAATTAAAAGGCAAATGCAAGTAAAATAAAATAAAGGAAAAACTGGAAAGAACTCACTGGGCAATAGACCAAAATTTGACACCCGTCGTTGAGGGGTGCCAAAGATAAGATTTATAAACCTCAGCTTAAACTCAGATAGGATAAGTCAAGGGTCGAACCACAGAGAGACAGGGTAAATTATGTTTGTAAATTTAAAGTCTATTGCAAGTAACCAAAAAGGGGGGTTTGAATTGGGATTTTAACTAACAACTAAAATAGTGAACTAACAAGAAAATTAAGATAAGATAAAAGGGAGATTAGGAACTTTGGTTCCCCATGGTCAAAACAAGTCAATGAAGGGTAAAATAATCAAATAACACAATCCCAAGGAACAAAGAATAAACCTTTAGGTCAATATTCTACCCAATCCTTACGGTCTTAGGGTTCCTAGAAAAGCACTAAACTTTCGTTCAAGGGCTATCCCAAAGTTGTTGTCAAACTAATCCTAATAATCTTTCAATCCTAAGAATTAGTTCACCAACAACAATGGGGGATTGGTAATTTAATCATCAAACTTATCAAAGTCAAGTCTTTACATGGTTCCCCTAATTCCTAATTACAAGAATTAGCTATGCATACTTTTAATTATGGAAATAACAATTATTAAGAATCTTAAAGAGATGAACATAATTAAAGAAGATAATAAAAGAGAAAACATAAAACAAGAAAGTAACAACAAGATGAACAACAAGATTGAATTAAAGGAAAGATTAATTAGAACAAACTTACAACTTGAAAGGAAATCTCAAGAACAAAGATGAAAGCTTTGTGATAATATTCTAACAATGGAGTCTCCAAACATAAAGTACTTAGTAGAATTCCTAGGGTAAAGCTTGCTTAATGAAACTTCTTAATATCCAACCTCCTCCTAATAGAAGAGTTTTGGTCTCCTTAAATAAGAAATATTACAAGATTAGGAAAGCAGAAAAGAAAACGGAAGTCTCGAAACAGCCAGTGGTCGGTCGACCTCCCTCTTCGGTCGGTCGACCGGTTCCGCTGAGACGGATTTATTTTCTTCGTATTTGGGCTTCCGTGGAGAGTTGGGCCTGATTACATATTCGACATCGGTCGGTCGACCTGATATCTCGGTCGGTCGACCGCTTCTCTTTTTCTCAGCTTTTATCCGGCCCGATGATTGTATTTGAATGCACCATCCGAATTTATTGTTCCAAAAACAGCCTCCTAAAGGCAAATAAAGCTTGGTTTTGCTTACTTCCGCGTATTCCTGCATACAAAACATAGAAACACCAAAGTAGACAATATGGGAGAAAAAGCAACTAAAAAGTCACGAAAGTGAATGAAAATACGTGCCAAAAGAGTAAATGAAATGCATAAAATAGGCACGTATCAAACTCCCCAAACCAAACCTTGCTTGTCCTCAAGCAAGCACTAAGACTCAAAAGAAAATAAAAATTCCTAATGGAACGGACTTCATACTCTTCATAACTAAACATAACACTATGCTTAACCAATTTAATGCATCCTTCAACTATAATCAAACACAATGTCAAGAGCAAAACGAGTTAAACATGTTGGAAAAGCATGCTAAAATTTCGACCTTGCAAGACTCATTCTAATTGGACTCTCGCGGTACGCTCGAGACACTCATGAAAGCAAAGGGTCAAATATATATGTGAAAGATAAGAAGATCAATAAAAGTAAGGACTCTCACCTATCTACGACCCGTAAGAACATGCCTGCAATCTAACATGAATAAAATCTCTACAACCGTACATATGCATTCCCACACTAAATAACCATGACACATGCCGAGGCAAATTTGGGATTGTGAGGCTAAAGGTAAGAAAGGGTTAAAATAAGTTATGGGAAGAGGGGTTAAGCCAAGCTATCATCCGTCTGTCCATACTATAAGATCACTTCTTATTGTTTTCTTTTTTTTTTTTTTCATACACGCCAATGTTCCACAATTCTTCCAACTTTTATTCCTTCCCCTTTTTTTTCTTTCTTTTCTTTTCTGTTTTTTTTTTTTCTTATTTTTTTTTCGAAAAACGAACCTGCCCAATGGTCCTGGTCGACCGACCAGGGGAACTGGTCGACCGACCAGCCTTGAAGACAGGCTGTTCCGTTTTTTCTCATTTTTCCGTATCTTTTTTTTTTTTTTTTTTTTTTTTTTTTTCTTTTCAATTTCCCAAAATCAAAATTCACCGATGAAACATAAACCAAAGGATAGCAAGAAAAACAGTCCCATTACTAAATTACTAGCTCGGCTAGGGTAAGCAATTTTTAGAATGTAGCTAATGGGTAGAAGAGTTCAATTTGGCTATGTGAGGATAATGGGAATAATGAGAAAGGGGAACCTCTACCACATGTGTCAACAAACCACAAAACCGAATGCATACAGGTATTAAGAAGACAAAATTCATGTTTATGCATATTGATGTAACATGCCTCAAGAGGAGAAACTACTCACAACCTACATGAAATCGGTCATGGATGTCACCGATTTATTAAGCTCTAATCCTTAGAATATGTAGTAGTTTGCCAAAAAGGGAGTCAAGTCTAATAAGGAACTTTGGCGCCGTTGCCGGGGAGGTGACGCCAGTGTTTATTGTTTTTTTTGTTTTTGTTTCTCTTTGTTTAAGGAACTTTTTGTTCCTTAAACCTTCTCACCTTTTTCTTGTAGTTTCCTCTTATGCGCAGGTCAGTTCAAGGAGAACTCCTACCACTTGATCTCGAAATTGAGAGGACTCTTAGAGAAAGAAGAAAGCAACTTCTAGCAAATCAAGAGGGAGGGTCACCATCCTCTTTATTTCAAGAAGACCTTTTCGAGTTACCACCGTCTTCACCAAAAACACCACCTTCACAACCAAATTCTCCCATCAATCCACCTTCACCAAAAACACCACCTTTTACCCACTTTCCAGTTTTTCCTAAAGAAGAAGATAACATGACAGAAGAAGCTACTATTGCCAGTCACTCTATGCCTCAGGCAAAGGACCTATACAAAGGGTTCACTTTACCTGCAGGTACTGGGAAGCCATTCGAGGCCAAGCCTGCCTATATTACTATGGTTGAAAGAAACCAATTTGGAGGCTCGGCTAATGAGGATGCAGCTAAGCATATTGAAATCTTCACAGATTACATATGCTCTATAGCACCCCCAGAAGGAGTGACGCAGGATCAGATTAAACAGACCATGTTTATCTTCTCCCTTAGGGACTCTGCGAGAGAATGGTACAGAGACCTTGACCGCACTGCTGCGGGAGTGACAGATTGGAACACCTTAGCCCTAGCTTTCTACAGGAAATACTATTCTGCCTCAAAGACTAATGCCTTAAGAGCGCAGATTACTAATTTCAAGCAAGGACCCAATGAAGACTTTAGCGAGGCGTGGGACAGGTTCAAGAGACTTGTTCGATCCATACCACATCACGGATTCGAACAATGGTTTCTTTGCAACCAGTTCTACAATGGCCTCTATGATGACAACAGGGCCTACTTAGATGCTGCAGCTAATGGAAGATTCCAGGATAATTCAGGAGAGACTAAAGGTCTCAAGTTAATAGAAGATGTTGCTGTGCACCGCGCTGAGCATGGTACTTCCAGAGGCAATCAAAGAAAATCTGAGTACAACCTGTCAGCAATTGAGGCCTTAACGGCCAAGTTGGAAAAATTTGAAGCTGCAGGAAAGCTCGACCTAGGGAGTGGAAGCAAGGGAGGAATTTACCAGGTGAACGCCGTTCAGGACGGACCCTTTGCTTGTGAGAGGTGCGGTGGAGAAGGGCATGTGTCGAAGTTCTGTACTTCATCTAATGAAACATGTGCCGCTTTTCAGCATTATCGTGGGAACAATTTCTATGATCCAAATAATAACAATGTCCATCCCAACTTAAGGTGGACAAGCCAGAATGTTCAAAACCCACAGCACATGCAACCTCAGCAAAATTCAACATATGTACCCCCACATAAACAGAATTTCCAAAGACCACCTTTCAACCCTCAACCACCTTCTAATCCACCACCCAACACAGATGCTCTTATCCAAAATCTTATTGGATTGGTTCAGAAGGAGTCACAGGCTAGAGAGGCGGGGATGAAGATGTTGGAGTCCCAGATTGCTCAGATCGCGAGCAAGAGTGACACCAGGGCTCCAGGCCAACTTCCGACCAAACCGGACCAGAAGAAGGAGACTCTAAACATCGTAACCCTGCGATACGTGTCTATTTTATGATGTTTTACATCTATTTTTACACGTATCTGGTCGCTCATTTACTATGTTTTAGCCTTTATTTCCCACAAATTGTGTACTTTCGTATTTTTATGCACTTTTGCAGATTTATGCGGAAAGGAGACGATTTAGCACCAAATTCGTATCCTCAAGTCTTTAGCTTAATTAAGGAATAAAAGGAAAGTCAACTGAAGTCAAAGTCAAAGTGCCAAAGGTCAAAACAAGAAGAAATCCGAAGACTTCCCAGAAGAAGCGGTCGACCGACCAACTAAACGGGTCGGCCGACCAGACCCAATTTTCATAAGGCCCAAATTTCAAGAAAACCGCAAATAAGAGAAGCCCAGCAGGAAGTGGTCGACCGACCAACTAAACGGGTCGGCCGACCAGAACGAGGCCCGTACGATTCGTTTTCGGAAATAAAGTAGAATTAGAATCTTAAGGAAACTCTTAGTTTTACCCTATATAAACTAATCTTGTGATTAGGGTTAGATATCTCTTTTACTATCTAGTTTTCTCATCCATTATCATTCATACATCAAGTTTTATTCAAGCTTCAGTTTTGTAATCTTTCAATAGTTCCCAAGCACTCAATAAAGTTTGTTCCTTTCTTCCTTAATTCCAATTGTGGTAATTCTTCTTTGATCTAGTTTCATTATTGTTCTTATCGCTTTTATTACAATTGTTAAGTTAGAATCCCAAGCTTTATTTGAATCTTGCATGCTTAGATTATTCACTATGTTCTCCATGTTTATTCCCAATTTTATATTCGTCTTAACAGTTATGAGTAGCTAATTTTCATATGTTAGGATGTAGGGGATAATATGCATAGGTAGATAAAAATCCGAAAACCCGACCTGTAGCAGGACCACGGTCGGCCGACTGAAATAGTCGGTCGGTCGACCGAGGCCGTGGTCGGCCGACTGGAGTAGCCGGTCGGTCGACCACTCGCGTCTGTTTTCTTATTTCGCCTTTTCTTGTAAATTATAATACCCTACAATGAGACCATAAGGAGACTTGTAGGATGTTAGTAATGACCTACCCAAGATTGAAAGATACGGGAAGGGCATTGGTTTACACCTTAAGACGGATAGGTTACTCAAGGCTGAAAGGTATGTGACCTGGGATTTAGGAATCACCCTTATTGTTGACACCCAATAATTGTGAGACCTAGGAACTAATAGCATAGGCCGAAAGGAGCTATTAGGTAACATAGACCTAAAAAGATATGTTACACTCCCTTACGCGACTGCAATACATGTTGACCTTAGGATTTATCTTACCTTAGCTATTTATTACCCGAACATCCTAGCATCTTCTTTTATTATATTTTATTCTCATCTTTTAGTTCTTGTTTTATTTTTATCTTTACCTTAGATATAGCATCAACCAATCAAACCCCCAAAACTTGTTACCTTTAAACATTAACATTAAGACAATAAACATTCCCCACCTCTTTGTGGTTCGACCCTGACTTTCGCTATCTATTGTTAAAGTTAGGAATTATAAATTTTATCTTTTGTACCCTCAACGACGGGCATCAAATTTTGGCGCTACAACTTTGTATAACAATCTCATTAAGTGACTTGGACACATGCAATTGAGGTAACGAAAGATATGTGAGGTAAAAGGTAAAAAGTGGTTAAGATGTTTTTGGATATGTGGGGTTAGTAGCCAAGCTAGTAAAACTGATTTCCAACAACATACTTCACGACTTTTTGATATTAAGAAAGTGCTCTTTTGTAGCACAACTCTCACATTATATAAGAAAGGACTCCCAAATATTTTTGAATGAGGTACGGGAGTTATAACATACAAAAGAAAGGGATTTTTTTGAAACGGAAAATTTTTTTCTGATGATGTCAGTTGGTCGGCCGACCTGTATATGTGGTCGGTCGACTGACTTCCGTATTTTCCGGATTTTTTTTTCGTTTTTCTTTTTTTTTTTTTCTTTCTTTGAATTTTTCTGTTTTTTCTTTTCTTGCTTTCTTTCTTTCTTTTCTCTTTTTGCTCATGATAGCACACAAACCAAGATCCCTCAAAAAAATAATCCAATGACCACAAATACTAGCTTGGAAGGGTAGGCTAAGTATGGGATGTAGTTTTGGGGGAATAAAAAGGCAATTTTGGCTATGTGAAGCTTATGGGTAAATATGAGAGAAGGGATCCCAAATGCACGTATCGAGATTCACAAAATGAGATAGTAAAACAAGTATATAGCAATTCAAGTTCATGTTTATGCATATTGATGTAACATGTTCCAAGGGGAGTACTACTCACATCCTAGACGACTGGTTTAAGAATGAAACCAGGAATAAGGCTCTAAAACTTAGAATGTATAAGTAGGTCGCCAAGGTATAAGTCAAGTCTCAAGATATGCAAGTTGACAAAAACTCGTAGATATGCGAAAGACTCTCATACTAAAACAAGTTGACAAGGCAAGGTAAAGGCATAAACATGTAAGATAGCTAAATCATCCTTGAAATACTTTCGTTCCGACTCGACCTATATGCTAAAATAAACGTGCATTTTTTTGATTTTTTAATTTTTTTGGATTTTTTTTGGATTTTTTTTGTATATATAAGGAAAATAAAGAAAAGAACGATGCAAGACAGAAATGCAATAAACGTGTGACAAAATGCAATGCATGTAACATGAAACCATTCCCCAAACCAACCCGCACAATGTCCCCATTGTGCATTAGCCTAAGTAAAGGTTTCAGAAAATTAAAAGGCAAATGCAAGTAAAATAAAATAAAGGAAAAACTGGAAAGAACTCACTGGGTTAAAAGATGCATGAGAAAAACCTCCCCAAACCAGCGTAAGCTGGGAGGTTTTGGTGGCTAGCAGTGCCACTCAAGTACCCAAGTTGATTTCGCGATTTCCGAGGAAGAGAAACGAAAGTCTGCAGCGGACAGTAGGTCGACCGACCGGTGTTTCAGGTCGATCGACCTCCTGTGAACAGCGGAAAAATCTGCGATACAGCGCCTCTGGTCGACCGACTGATGATTCTGGTCGGTCGACCAGCTGAGTCCTGGAGGTCTTTGTTTCTTCTCGGAAATCCTGAAAAAGCAAGAAAATATGCGCGCCCAACAATGCGCGAAATGCCCGGAATGATTCTAAAAGTCTTAACTACTAGCAAACCAAGCTAAAAAGTTTCACACAACATAAAACAAATTGTCTTAAAACTACAACTTAAAAACAACTATCCGCTGAAGATGCGGAGGATATCCGACCACGGCTTCTGACGGCACGCCGTAGTCTCCACTGTTTTTGCTTCAGTAGCAAAACACATCTTCTTTCCTCCGTCGCAAAGCATATGCGACGGTCTCTCTTCTTGAGCCTGCCTCCTCTTCTTTTTCTCTTCTCGATCCACGACGTCTGGATCCTCATCCTCTTCATAGCTCAGGCATCCCATTCCTCCTCTCTGGATGATAACTTCCTTCTCCTTGGTTTCCCCAAACCAGTTCCTGCAATAGTCACGATAGAAGTGTCCTCCCTATTGCTCCCAATCTGGGGCGGAGGTGTAAAAACAGATACAGGAACAGGTAATAAAGGTGGAGAAGTAGTGATGACCTCATACTTCTTTTCAGAAGTGATAGCATTACATGTGATGGGGGTCATAGCATCCTTCTTCCTATAGGATAGGCCATAGATGATAGAATGTTTGCCTACTTTGAAGGTTAGAGTCCCAGTGCCTACATCTATAATGGCACCTGCAGTGTGAAGAAAGGGTCTTCCTAGAATGATGGGTATAAGGGCATCCTCTGGGATGTCCAAAACAACAAAGTCCACTGGGAAGAAAAACCTGTCAATACGCACAGGGATGTTTTCTAACACCCCTATAGGTTCCATATATGTGCGATCAGCCATCTGGACTGTCATACTGGTCACTGCAAATTCGGTCATTCCTAGTTTTAAGGCAACGCTTAGGGGCATGACACTTATACTAGCACCTAGGTCGCATAAAGCCTTTTTAACTGGGAAGGTTCCTATATTACAGGGGACAGAAAAACTTCCAGGGTCTTCTAATTTATGGGGGGCAATGACATGTGTTAAAAAGCTAGATGACTCTTCAGTGAGAGCCACTGACTCGACCTTTTCTAGAGACCTCTTTCTTGACAAAAGCTGTCTCATGAATTTTAGATAAGAAGGAACTTGTTGAACTAATTCTAAAAACGGAACTTGAACATTTAATGAACGAATTACATCTTTAAATTTGTCAAAAGATACCTGATCCTTCGAAGGCACGAGTCTCTCTGGAAAGGGAGCAGCTGAGGATTCTGTATTTGCAGCCCTTTTTAAAAACCTGGGGGTCTTATCACCCCGGAAAAGAAAATCCCGTAAGTTATTCGGCAATTCTGGACGAAAGGGAATTTCAGATGCTGCTTCAGTGGTCGGTCGACCAGTATCTTCGGTCGGTCGACCAGTCTCCTGTTCAGGCGAAAATTTCGGATCCTGCTCTGCGGTCGGTCGACCAGATTCTTCGGTCGGTCGACCGACTTTGCTGCTACTCGCTGTTTTTTCTTTCTCAGCCCCCACTTTAGCTCCACTTCGCAGGGTTACGATGTTTAGAGTCTCCTTCTTCTGGTCCGGTTTGGTCGGAAGTTGGCCTGGAGCCCTGGTGTCACTCTTGCTCGCGATCTGAGCAATCTGGGACTCCAACATCTTCATCCCCGCCTCTCTAGCCTGTGACTCCTTCTGAACCAATCCAATAAGATTTTGGATAAGAGCATCTGTGTTGGGTGGTGGATTAGAAGGTGGTTGAGGGTTGAAAGGTGGTCTTTGGAAATTCTGTTTATGTGGGGGTACATATGTTGAATTTTGCTGAGGTTGCATGTGCTGTGGGTTTTGAACATTCTGGCTTGTCCACCTTAAGTTGGGATGGACATTGTTATTATTTGGATCATAGAAATTGTTCCCACGATAATGCTGAAAAGCGGCACATGTTTCATTAGATGAAGTACAGAACTTCGACACATGCCCTTCTCCACCGCACCTCTCACAAGCAAAGGGTCCGTCCTGAACGGCGTTCACCTGGTAAATTCCTCCCTTGCTTCCACTCCCTAGGTCGAGCTTTCCTGCAGCTTCAAATTTTTCCAACTTGGCCGTTAAGGCCTCAATTGCTGACAGGTTGTACTCAGATTTTCTTTGATTGCCTCTGGAAGTACCATGCTCAGCGCGGTGCACAGCAACATCTTCTATTAACTTGAGACCTTTAGTCTCTCCTGAATTATCCTGGAATCTTCCATTAGCTGCAGCATCTAAGTAGGCCCTGTTGTCATCATAGAGGCCATTGTAGAACTGGTTGCAAAGAAACCATTGTTCGAATCCGTGATGTGGTATGGATCGAACAAGTCTCTTGAACCTGTCCCACGCCTCGCTAAAGTCTTCATTGGGTCCTTGCTTGAAATTAGTAATCTGCGCTCTTAAGGCATTAGTCTTTGAGGCAGAATAGTATTTCCTGTAGAAAGCTAGGGCTAAGGTGTTCCAATCTGTCACTCCCGCAGCAGTGCGGTCAAGGTCTCTGTACCATTCTCTCGCAGAGTCCCTAAGGGAGAAGATAAACATGGTCTGTTTAATCTGATCCTGCGTCACTCCTTCTGGGGGTGCTATAGAGCATATGTAATCTGTGAAGATTTCAATATGCTTAGCTGCATCCTCATTAGCCGAGCCTCCAAATTGGTTTCTTTCAACCATAGTAATATAGGCAGGCTTGGCCTCGAATGGCTTCCCAGTACCTGCAGGTAAAGTGAACCCTTTGTATAGGTCCTTTGCCTGAGGCATAGAGTGACTGGCAATAGTAGCTTCTTCTGTCATGTTATCTTCTTCTTTAGGAAAAACTGGAAAGTGGGTAAAAGGTGGTGTTTTTGGTGAAGGTGGATTGATGGGAGAATTTGGTTGTGAAGGTGGTGTTTTTGGTGAAGACGGTGGTAACTCGAAAAGGTCTTCTTGAAATAAAGAGGATGGTGACCCTCCCTCTTGATTTGCTAGAAGTTGCTTTCTTCTTTCTCTAAGAGTCCTCTCAATTTCGAGATCAAGTGGTAGGAGTTCTCCTTGAACTGACCTGCGCATAAGAGGAAACTACAAGAAAAAGGTGAGAAGGTTTAAGGAACAAAAAGTTCCTTAAACAAAGAGAAACAAAAACAAAAAAAACAATAAACACTGGCGTCACCTCCCCGGCAACGGCGCCAAAGTTCCTTATTAGACTTGACTCCCTTTTTGGCAAACTACTACATATTCTAAGGATTAGAGCTTAATAAATCGGTGACATCCATGACCGATTTCATGTAGGTTGTGAGTAGTTTCTCCTCTTGAGGCATGTTACATCAATATGCATAAACATGAATTTTGTCTTTTTAATACCTGTATGCATTCGGTTTTGTGGTTTGTTGACACATGTGGTAGAGGTTCCCCTTTCTCATTATTCCCATTATCCTCACATAGCCAAATTGAACTCTTCTACCCATTAGCTACATTCTAAAAATTGCTTACCCTAGCCGAGCTAGTAATTTAGTAATGGGACTGTTTTTCTTGCTATCCTTTGGTTTATGTTTCATCGGTGAATTTTGATTTTGGGAAATTGAAAAGAAAAAAAAAAAAAAAAAAAAAAAAAAAAAAAAAAGATACGGAAAAATGAGAAAAAACGGAACAGCCTGTCTTCAAGGCTGGTCGGTCGACCAGTTCCCCTGGTCGGTCGACCAGGACCATTGGGCAGGTTCGTTTTTCGAAAAAAAAATAAGAAAAAAAAAACAGAAAAGAAAAGAAAGAAAAAAAAGGGGAAGGAATAAAAGTTGGAAGAATTGTGGAACATTGGCGTGTATGAAAAAAAAAAAAAAAGAAAACAATAAGAAGTGATCTTATAGTATGGACAGACGGATGATAGCTTGGCTTAACCCCTCTTCCCATAACTTATTTTAACCCTTTCTTACCTTTAGCCTCACAATCCCAAATTTGCCTCGGCATGTGTCATGGTTATTTAGTGTGGGAATGCATATGTACGGTTGTAGAGATTTTATTCATGTTAGATTGCAGGCATGTTCTTACGGGTCGTAGATAGGTGAGAGTCCTTACTTTTATTGATCTTCTTATCTTTCACATATATATTTGACCCTTTGCTTTCATGAGTGTCTCGAGCGTACCGCGAGAGTCCAATTAGAATGAGTCTTGCAAGGTCGAAATTTTAGCATGCTTTTCCAACATGTTTAACTCATTTTGCTCTTGACATTGTGTTTGATTATAGTTGAAGGATGCATTAAATTGGTTAAGCATAGTGTTATGTTTAGTTATGAAGAGTATGAAGTCCGTTCCATTAGGAATTTTTATTTTCTTTTGAGTCTTAGTGCTTGCTTGAGGACAAGCAAGGTTTGGTTTGGGGAGTTTGATACGTGCCTATTTTATGCATTTCATTTACTCTTTTGGCACGTATTTTCATTCACTTTCGTGACTTTTTAGTTGCTTTTTCTCCCATATTGTCTACTTTGGTGTTTCTATGTTTTGTATGCAGGAATACGCGGAAGTAAGCAAAACCAAGCTTTATTTGCCTTTAGGAGGCTGTTTTTGGAACAATAAATTCGGATGGTGCATTCAAATACAATCATCGGGCCGGATAAAAGCTGAGAAAAAGAGAAGCGGTCGACCGACCGAGATATCAGGTCGACCGACCGATGTCGAATATGTAATCAGGCCCAACTCTCCACGGAAGCCCAAATACGAAGAAAATAAATCCGTCTCAGCGGAACCGGTCGACCGACCGAAGAGGGAGGTCGACCGACCACTGGCTGTTTCGAGACTTCCGTTTTCTTTTCTGCTTTCCTAATCTTGTAATATTTCTTATTTAAGGAGACCAAAACTCTTCTATTAGGAGGAGGTTGGATATTAAGAAGTTTCATTAAGCAAGCTTTACCCTAGGAATTCTACTAAGTACTTTATGTTTGGAGACTCCATTGTTAGAATATTATCACAAAGCTTTCATCTTTGTTCTTGAGATTTCCTTTCAAGTTGTAAGTTTGTTCTAATTAATCTTTCCTTTAATTCAATCTTGTTGTTCATCTTGTTGTTACTTTCTTGTTTTATGTTTTCTCTTTTATTATCTTCTTTAATTATGTTCATCTCTTTAAGATTCTTAATAATTGTTATTTCCATAATTAAAAGTATGCATAGCTAATTCTTGTAATTAGGAATTAGGGGAACCATGTAAAGACTTGACTTTGATAAGTTTGATGATTAAATTACCAATCCCCCATTGTTGTTGGTGAACTAATTCTTAGGATTGAAAGATTATTAGGATTAGTTTGACAACAACTTTGGGATAGCCCTTGAACGAAAGTTTAGTGCTTTTCTAGGAACCCTAAGACCGTAAGGATTGGGTAGAATATTGACCTAAAGGTTTATTCTTTGTTCCTTGGGATTGTGTTATTTGATTATTTTACCCTTCATTGACTTGTTTTGACCATGGGGAACCAAAGTTCCTAATCTCCCTTTTATCTTATCTTAATTTTCTTGTTAGTTCACTATTTTAGTTGTTAGTTAAAATCCCAATTCAAACCCCCCTTTTTGGTTACTTGCAATAGACTTTAAATTTACAAACATAATTTACCCTGTCTCTCTGTGGTTCGACCCTTGACTTATCCTATCTGAGTTTAAGCTGAGGTTTATAAATCTTATCTTTGGCACCCCTCAACGACGGGTGTCAAATTTTGGTCTATTGCCCAGTGAGTTCTTTCCAGTTTTTCCTTTATTTTATTTTACTTGCATTTGCCTTTTAATTTTCTGAAACCTTTACTTAGGCTAATGCACAATGGGGACATTGTGCGGGTTGGTTTGGGGAATGGTTTCGTGTTACATGCATTGCATTTTGTCACACGTTTATTGCATTTCTGTCTTGCATCGTTCTTTTCTTTATTTTCCTTATATATACAAAAAAAATCAAAAAAAAATCCAAAAAAATTAAAAAATCAAAAAAATGCACGTTTATTTTAGCATATAGGTCGAGTCGGAACGAAAGTATTTCAAGGATGATTTAGCTATCTTACATGTTTATGCCTTTACCTTGCCTTGTCAACTTGTTTTAGTATGAGAGTCTTTCGCATATCTACGAGTTTTTGTCAACTTGCATATCTTGAGACTTGACTTATACCTTGGCGACCTACTTATACATTCTAAGTTTTAGAGCCTTATTCCTGGTTTCATTCTTAAACCAGTCGTCTAGGATGTGAGTAGTACTCCCCTTGGAACATGTTACATCAATATGCATAAACATGAACTTGAATTGCTATATACTTGTTTTACTATCTCATTTTGTGAATCTCGATACGTGCATTTGGGATCCCTTCTCTCATATTTACCCATAAGCTTCACATAGCCAAAATTGCCTTTTTATTCCCCCAAAACTACATCCCATACTTAGCCTACCCTTCCAAGCTAGTATTTGTGGTCATTGGATTATTTTTTGAGGGATCTTGGTTTGTGTGCTATCATGAGCAAAAAGAGAAAAGAAAGAAAGAAAGCAAGAAAAGAAAAAACAGAAAAATTCAAAGAAAGAAAAAAAAAAAAAGAAAAACGAAAAAAAATCCGGAAAATACGGAAGTCAGTCGACCGACCACATATACAGGTCGGCCGACCAACTGACATCATCAGAAAAAAAATTTCCGTTTCAAAAAAAATCCCTTTCTTTTGTATGTTATAACTCCCGTACCTCATTCAAAAATATTTGGGAGTCCTTTCTTATATAATGTGAGAGTTGTGCTACAAAAGAGCACTTTCTTAATATCAAAAAGTCGTGAAGTATGTTGTTGGAAATCAGTTTTACTAGCTTGGCTACTAACCCCACATATCCAAAAACATCTTAACCACTTTTTACCTTTTACCTCACATATCTTTCGTTACCTCAATTGCATGTGTCCAAGTCACTTAATGAGATTGTTATACAAAGTTGTAGAATTCTTGTTCATGTTAGATTGCAGGCATGTTTTCATGGGTCGCAGTTAGGTGAGTGTCATTACAAAATTACTTCTTTCTATCTTTTACCTATACTCACCCTTTGCTTCATGAGTGTCTCGAGCGTACCGCGAGAGTCCATAGTATGAGTCTCTATAGTCTCTAGTGTTGCAAGTTTGACGACACCATAACTCGTTTGCATGATTTGAATACTATCTCATTTTATACTTGGCATTGATTTAGGCTCACATGTAAATTTCGCTCTGAGATTGAAATCGTTCCATTAGTTAAGATCGAGTCTATTTCTTGCTTGAGGGCAAGCAAGGGTTTGGTTTGGGGAATTTGATACGTGTCTATTTTATGATGTTTTACATCTATTTTTACACGTATCTGGTCGCTCATTTACTATGTTTTAGCCTTTATTTCCCACAAATTGTGTACTTTCGTATTTTTATGCACTTTTGCAGATTTATGCGGAAAGGAGACGATTTAGCACCAAATTCGTATCCTCAAGTCTTTAGCTTAATTAAGGAATAAAAGGAAAGTCAACTGAAGTCAAAGTCAAAGTGCCAAAGGTCAAAACAAGAAGAAATCCGAAGACTTCCCAGAAGAAGCGGTCGACCGACCAACTAAACGGGTCGGCCGACCAGACCCAATTTTCATAAGGCCCAAATTTCAAGAAAACCGCAAATAAGAGAAGCCCAGCAGGAAGTGGTCGACCGACCAACTAAACGGGTCGGCCGACCAGAACGAGGCCCGTACGATTCGTTTTCGGAAATAAAGTAGAATTAGAATCTTAAGGAAACTCTTAGTTTTACCCTATATAAACTAATCTTGTGATTAGGGTTAGATATCTCTTTTACTATCTAGTTTTCTTATCCATTATCATTCATACATCAAGTTTTATTCAAGCTTCAGTTTTGTAATCTTTCAATAGTTCCCAAGCACTCAATAAAGTTTGTTCCTTTCTTCCTTAATTCCAATTGTGGTAATTCTTCTTTGATCTAGTTTCATTATTGTTCTTATCGCTTTTATTACAATTGTTAAGTTAGAATCCCAAGCTTTATTTGAATCTTGCATGTTTAGATTATTTACTATGTTTTCCATGTTTATTTCCAATTTTATATTCGTCTTAACAGTTATGAGTAGCTAATTTTCATATGTTAGGATGTAGGGAATAATATGCATAGGTAGATAAAAATCCGAAAACCCGACCTGTAGCAGGACCACGGTCGGCCGACTGAAATAGTCGGTCGGTCGACCGAGGCCGTGGTCGGCCGACTGGAGTAGCCGGTCGGTCGACCACTCGCGTCTGTTTTCTTATTTCGCCTTTTCTTGTAAATTATAATACCCTACAATGAGACCACAAGGAGACTTGTAGGATGTTAGTAATGACCTACCCAAGATTGAAAGATACGGGAAGGGCATTGGGATTTATAAGGAAACTCTTAGTTTTACACCTTAAGTCTCATCAAATTCTTCCTTAAAATTTTGTATGCCTTTTTCCGCGCGAAATTCAACCCGCGAAACCCGACACAATCACTGTTGCAGTCGGCCGACCGGAAACGGAGGTCGACCGACTGAAATTTGAATTTCTGGGTTTCAAAAATACAGATCTGGTTTTTTTTCTGACATATGTCGGTCGACCGACCGGTAAACGAAGTCGGCCGACCAAAATTGGCGCCGTTGCCGGGGAGGTGACGCCAGTGTTTATTGTTTTTTTTGTTTTTGTTTCTCTTTGTTTAAGGAACTTTTTGTTCCTTAAACCTTCTCACCTTTTTCTTGTAGTTTCCTCTTATGCGCAGGTCAGTTCAAGGAGAACTCCTACCACTTGATCTCGAAATTGAGAGGACTCTTAGAGAAAGAAGAAAGCAACTTCTAGCAAATCAAGAGGGAGGGTCACCATCCTCTTTATTTCAAGAAGACCTTTTCGAGTTATCACCGTCTTCACCAAAAACACCACCTTCACAACCAAATTCTCCCATCAATCCACCTTCACCAAAAACACCACCTTTTACCCACTTTCCAGTTTTTCCTAAAGAAGAAGATAACATGACAGAAGAAGCTACTATTGCCAGTCACTCTATGCCTCAGGCAAAGGACCTATACAAAGGGTTCACTTTACCTGCAGGTACTGGGAAGCCATTCGAGGCCAAGCCTGCCTATATTACTATGGTTGAAAGAAACCAATTTGGAGGCTCGGCTAATGAGGATGCAGCTAAGCATATTGAAATCTTCACAGATTACATATGCTCTATAGCACCCCCAGAAGGAGTGACGCAGGATCAGATTAAACAGACCATGTTTATCTTCTCCCTTAGGGACTCTGCGAGAGAATGGTACAGAGACCTTGACCGCACTGCTGCGGGAGTGACAGATTGGAACACCTTAGCCCTAGCTTTCTACAGGAAATACTATTCTGCCTCAAAGACTAATGCCTTAAGAGCGCAGATTACTAATTTCAAGCAAGGACCCAATGAAGACTTTAGCGAGGCGTGGGACAGGTTCAAGAGACTTGTTCGATCCATACCACATCACGGATTCGAACAATGGTTTCTTTGCAACCAGTTCTACAATGGCCTCTATGATGACAACAGGGCCTACTTAGATGCTGCAGCTAATGGAAGATTCCAGGATAATTCAGGAGAGACTAAAGGTCTCAAGTTAATAGAAGATGTTGCTGTGCACCGCGCTGAGCATGGTACTTCCAGAGGCAATCAAAGAAAATCTGAGTACAACCTGTCAGCAATTGAGGCCTTAACGGCCAAGTTGGAAAAATTTGAAGCTGCAGGAAAGCTCGACCTAGGGAGTGGAAGCAAGGGAGGAATTTACCAGGTGAACGCCGTTCAGGACGGACCCTTTGCTTGTGAGAGGTGCGGTGGAGAAGGGCATGTGTCGAAGTTCTGTACTTCATCTAATGAAACATGTGCCGCTTTTCAACATTATCGTGGGAACAATTTCTATGATCCAAATAATAACAATGTCCATCCCAACTTAAGGTGGACAAGCCAGAATGTTCAAAACCCACAGCACATGCAACCTCAGCAAAATTCAACATATGTACCCCCACATAAACAGAATTTCCAAAGACCACCTTTCAACCCTCAACCACCTTCTAATCCACCACCCAACACAGATGCTCTTATCCAAAATCTTATTGGATTGGTTCAGAAGGAGTCACAGGCTAGAGAGGCGGGGATGAAGATGTTGGAGTCCCAGATTGCTCAGATCGCGAGCAAGAGTGACACCAGGGCTCCAGGCCAACTTCCGACCAAACCGGACCAGAAGAAGGAGACTCTAAACATCGTAACCCTGCGAAGTAGAGCTAAAGTGGGGGCTGAGAAAGAAAAAACAGCGAGTAGCAGCAAAGTCGGTCGACCGACCGAAGAATCTGGTCGACCGACCGCAGAGCAGGATCCGAAATTTTCGCCTGAACAGGAGACTGGTCGACCGACCGAAGATACTGGTCGACCGACCACTGAAGCAGCATCTGAAATTCCCTTTCGTCCAGAATTGCCGAATAACTTACGGGATTTTCTTTTCCGGGGTGATAAGACCCCCAGGTTTTTAAAAAGGGCTGCAAATACAGAATCCTCAGCTGCTCCCTTTACAGAGAGACTCGTGCCTTCGAAGGATCAGGTATCTTTTGACAAATTTAAAGATGTAATTCGTTCATTAAATGTTCAAGTTCCGTTTTTAGAATTAGTTCAACAAGTTCCTTCTTATCTAAAATTCATGAGACAGCTTTTGTCAAGAAAGAGGTCTCTAGAAAAGGTCGAGTCAGTGGCTCTCACTGAAGAGTCATCTAGCTTTTTAACACATGTCATTGCCCCCCATAAATTAGAAGACCCTGGAAGTTTTTCTGTCCCCTGTAATATAGGAACCTTCCCAGTTAAAAAGGCTTTATGCGACCTAGGTGCTAGTATAAGTGTCATGCCCCTAAGCGTTGCCTTAAAACTAGGAATGACCGAATTTGCAGTGACCAGTATGACAGTCCAGATGGCTGATCGCACATCTATGGAACCTATAGGGGTGTTAGAAAACATCCCTGTGCGTATTGACAGGTTTTTCTTCCCAGTGGACTTTGTTGTTTTGGACATCCCAGAGGATGCCCATATACCCATCATTCTAGGAAGACCCTTTCTTCACACTGCAGGTGCCATTATAGATGTAGGCACTGGGACTCTAACCTTCAAAGTAGGCAAACATTCTATCATCTATGGCCTATCCTATAGGAAGAAGGATGCTATGACCCCCATCACATGTAATGCTATCACTTCTGAAAAGAAGTATGAGGTCATCACTACTTCTCCACCTTTATTACCTGTTCCTGTATCTGTTTTTACACCTCCGCCCCAGATTGGGAGCAATAGGGAGGACACTTCTATCGTGACTATTGCAGGAACTGGTTTGGGGAAACCCAAGGAGAAGGAAGTTATCATCCAGAGAGGAGGAATGGGATGCCTGAGCTATGAAGAGGATGAGGATCCAGACGTCGTGGATCGAGAAGAGAAAAAGAAGAGGAGGCAGGCTCAAGAAGAGAGACCGTCGCATATGCTTTGCGACGGAGGAAAGAAGATGTGTTTTGCTACTGAAGCAAAAATAGTGGAGACTACGGCGTGCCGTCAGAAGCCGTGGTCGGATATCCTCCGCATCTTCAGCGGATAGTTGTTTTTAAGTTGTAGTTTTAAGACAATTTGTTTTATGTTGTGTGAAACTTTTTAGCTTGGTTTGCTAGTAGTTAAGACTTTTAGAATCATTCCGGGCATTTCGCGCATTGTTGGGCGCGCATATTTTCTTGCTTTTTCAGGATTTCCGAGAAGAAACAAAGACCTCCAGGACTCAGCTGGTCGACCGACCAGAATCATCAGTCGGTCGACCAGAGGCGCTGTATCGCAGATTTTTCCGCTGTTCACAGGAGGTCGATCGACCTGAAACACCGGTCGGTCGACCTACTGTCCGCTGCAGACTTTCGTTTCTCTTCCTCGGAAATCGCGAAATCAACTTGGGTACTTGAGTGGCACTGCTAGCCACCAAAACCTCCCAGCTTACGCTGGTTTGGGGAGGTTTTTCTCATGCATCTTTTAACCCAGTGAGTTCTTTCCAGTTTTTCCTTTATTTTATTTTACTTGCATTTGCCTTTTAATTTTCTGAAACCTTTACTTAGGCTAATGCACAATGGGGACATTGTGCGGGTTGGTTTGGGGAATGGTTTCGTGTTACATGCATTGCATTTTGTCACACGTTTATTGCATTTCTGTCTTGCATCGTTCTTTTCTTTATTTTCCTTATATATACAAAAACATCAAAAAAAAAAAATCCAAAAAAATTAAAAAATCAAAAAAATGCACTTTTATTTTAGCATATAGGTCGAGTCGGAACGAAAGTATTTCAAGGATGATTTAGCTATCTTACATGTTTATGCCTTTACCTTGCCTTGTCAACTTGTTTTAGTATGAGAGTCTTTCGCATATCTACGAGTTTTTGTCAACTTGCATATCTTGAGACTTGACTTATACCTTGGCGACCTACTTATACATTCTAAGTTTTAGAGCCTTATTCCTGGTTTCATTCTTAAACCAGTCGTCTAGGATGTGAGTAGTACTCCCCTTGGAACATGTTACATCAATATGCATAAACATGAACTTGAATTGCTATATACTTGTTTTACTATCTCATTTTGTGAATCTCGATACGTGCATTTGGGATCCCTTCTCTCATATTTACCCATAAGCTTCACATAGCCAAAATTGCCTTTTTATTCCCCCAAAACTACATCCCATACTTAGCCTACCCTTCCAAGCTAGTATTTGTGGTCATTGGATTATTTTTTGAGGGATCTTGGTTTGTGTGCTATCATGAGCAAAACGAGAAAAGAAAGAAAGAAAGCAAGAAAAGAAAAAACAGAAAAATTCAAAGAAAGAAAAAAAAAAAAAAAAAACGAAAAAAAATCCGGAAAATACGGAAGTCAGTCGACCGACCACATATACAGGTCGGCCGACTAACTGACATCATCAGAAAAAAATTTCCGTTTCAAAAAAATCCCTTTCTTTTGTATGTTATAACTCCCGTACCTCATTCAAAAATATTTGGGAGTCCTTTCTTATATAATGTGAGAGTTGTGCTACAAAAGAGCACTTTCTTAATATCAAAAAGTCGTGAAGTATGTTGTTGGAAATCAGTTTTACTAGCTTGGCTACTAACCCCACATATCCAAAAACATCTTAACCACTTTTTACCTTTTACCTCACATATCTTTCGTTACCTCAATTGCATGTGTCCAAGTCACTTAATGAGATTGTTATACAAAGTTGTAGAATTCTTGTTCATGTTAGATTGCAGGCATGTTTTCATGGGTCGCAGTTAGGTGAGTGTCATTACAAAATTACTTCTTTCTATCTTTTACCTATACTCACCCTTTGCTTCATGAGTGTCTCGAGCGTACCGCGAGAGTCCATAGTATGAGTCTCTATAGTCTCTAGTGTTGCAAGTTTGACGACACCATAACTCGTTTGCATGATTTGAATACTATCTCATTTTATACTTGGCATTGGTTTAGGCTCACATGTAAATTTCGCTCTGAGATTGAAATCGTTCCATTAGTTAAGATCGAGTCTATTTCTTGCTTGAGGGCAAGCAAGGGTTTGGTTTGGGGAATTTGATACGTGTCTATTTTATGATGTTTTACATCTATTTTTACACGTATCTGGTCGCTCATTTACTATGTTTTAGCCTTTATTTCCCACAAATTGTGTACTTTCGTATTTTTATGCACTTTTGCAGATTTATGCGGAAAGGAGACGATTTAGCACCAAATTCGTATCCTCAAGTCTTTAGCTTAATTAAGGAATAAAAGGAAAGTCAACTGAAGTCAAAGTCAAAGTGCCAAAGGTCAAAACAAGAAGAAATCCGAAGACTTCCCAGAAGAAGCGGTCGACCGACCAACTAAACGGGTCGGCCGACCAGACCCAATTTTCATAAGGCCCAAATTTCAAGAAAACCGCAAATAAGAGAAGCCCAGCAGGAAGTGGTCGACCGACCAACTAAACGGGTCGGCCGACCAGAACGAGGCCCGTACGATTCGTTTTCGGAAATAAAGTAGAATTAGAATCTTAAGGAAACTCTTAGTTTTACCCTATATAAACTAATCTTGTGATTAGGGTTAGATATCTCTTTTACTATCTAGTTTTCTCATCCATTATCATTCATACATCAAGTTTTATTCAAGCTTCAGTTTTGTAATCTTTCAATAGTTCCCAAGCACTCAATAAAGTTTGTTCCTTTCTTCCTTAATTCCAATTGTGGTAATTCTTCTTTGATCTAGTTTCATTATTGTTCTTATCGCTTTTATTACAATTGTTAAGTTAGAATCCCAAGCTTTATTTGAATCTTGCATGCTTAGATTATTCACTATGTTCTCCATGTTTATTCCCAATTTTATATTCGTCTTAACAGTTATGAGTAGCTAATTTTCATATGTTAGGATGTAGGGGATAATATGCATAGGTAGATAAAAATCCGAAAACCCGACCTGTAGCAGGACCACGGTCGGCCGACTGAAATAGTCGGTCGGTCGACCGAGGTCGTGGTCGGCCGACTGGAGTAGCCGGTCGGTCGACCACTCGCGTCTGTTTTCTTATTTCGCCTTTTCTTGTAAATTATCATACCCTACAATGAGACCATAAGGAGACTTGTAGGATGTTAGTAATGACCTACCCAAGATTGAAAGATACGGGAAGGGCATTGGTTTACACCTTAAGACGGATAGGTTACTCAAGGCTGAAAGGTATGTGACCTGGGATTTAGGAATCACCCTTATTGTTGACACCCAATAATTGTGAGACCTAGGAACTAATAGCATAGGCCGAAAGGAGCTATTAGGTAACATAGACCTAAAAAGATATGTTACACTCCCTTACGCGACTGCAATACATGTTGACCTTAGGATTTATCTTACCTTAGCTATTTATTACCCGAACATCCTAGCATCTTCTTTTATTATATTTTATTCTCATCTTTTAGTTCTTGTTTTATTTTTATCTTTGCCTTAGATATAGCATCAACCAATCAAACCCCCAAAACTTGTTACCTTTAAACATTAACATTAAGACAATAAACATTCCCCACCTCTTTGTGGTTCGACCCTGACTTTCGCTATCTATTGTTAAAGTTAGGAATTATAAATTTTATCTTTGGTACCCTCAACGACGGGCATCAAATTTTGGCGCCGTTGCCGGGGAGGTGACGCCAGTGTTTATTGTTTTTTTTGTTTTTGTTTCTCTTTGTTTAAGGAACTTTTTGTTCCTTAAACCTTCTCACCTTTTTCTTGTAGTTTCCTCTTATGCGCAGGTCAGTTCAAGGAGAACTCCTACCACTTGATCTCGAAATTGAGAGGACTCTTAGAGAAAGAAGAAAGCAACTTCTAGCAAATCAAGAGGGAGGGTCACCATCCTCTTTATTTCAAGAAGACCTTTTCGAGTTACCACCGTCTTCACCAAAAACACCACCTTCACAACCAAATTCTCCCATCAATCCACCTTCACCAAAAACACCACCTTTTACCCACTTTCCAGTTTTTCCTAAAGAAGAAGATAACATGACAGAAGAAGCTACTATTGCCAGTCACTCTATGCCTCAGGCAAAGGACCTATACAAAGGGTTCACTTTACCTGCAGGTACTGGGAAGCCATTCGAGGCCAAGCCTGCCTATATTACTATGGTTGAAAGAAACCAATTTGGAGGCTCGGCTAATGAGGATGCAGCTAAGCATATTGAAATCTTCACAGATTACATATGCTCTATAGCACCCCCAGAAGGAGTGACGCAGGATCAGATTAAACAGACCATGTTTATCTTCTCCCTTAGGGACTCTGCGAGAGAATGGTACAGAGACCTTGACCGCACTGCTGCGGGAGTGACAGATTGGAACACCTTAGCCCTAGCTTTCTACAGGTAATACTATTCTGCCTCAAAGACTAATGCCTTAAGAGCGCAGATTACTAATTTCAAGCAAGGACCCAATGAAGACTTTAGCGAGGCGTGGGACAGGTTCAAGAGACTTGTTCGATCCATACCACATCACGGATTCGAACAATGGTTTCTTTGCAACCAGTTCTACAATGGCCTCTATGATGACAACAGGGCCTACTTAGATGCTGCAGCTAATGGAAGATTCCAGGATAATTCAGGAGAGACTAAAGGTCTCAAGTTAATAGAAGATGTTGCTGTGCACCGCGCTGAGCATGGTACTTCCAGAGGCAATCAAAGAAAATCTGAGTACAACCTGTCAGCAATTGAGGCCTTAACGGCCAAGTTGGAAAAATTTGAAGCTGCAGGAAAGCTCGACCTAGGGAGTGGAAGCAAGGGAGGAATTTACCAGGTGAACGCCGTTCAGGACGGACCCTTTGCTTGTGAGAGGTGCGGTGGAGAAGGGCATGTGTCGAAGTTCTGTACTTCATCTAATGAAACATGTGCCGCTTTTCAGCATTATCGTGGGAACAATTTCTATGATCCAAATAATAACAATGTCCATCCCAACTTAAGGTGGACAAGCCAGAATGTTCAAAACCCACAGCACATGCAACCTCAGCAAAATTCAACATATGTACCCCCACATAAACAGAATTTCCAAAGACCACCTTTCAACCCTCAACCACCTTCTAATCCACCACCCAACACAGATGCTCTTATCCAAAATCTTATTGGATTGGTTCAGAAGGAGTCACAGGCTAGAGAGGCGGGGATGAAGATGTTGGAGTCCCAGATTGCTCAGATCGCGAGCAAGAGTGACACCAGGGCTCCAGGCCAACTTCCGACCAAACCGGACCAGAAGAAGGAGACTCTAAACATCGTAACCCTGCGAAGTGGAGCTAAAGTGGGGGCTGAGAAAGAAAAAACAGCGAGTAGCAGCAAAGTCGGTCGACCGACCGAAGAATCTGGTCGACCGACCGCAGAGCAGGATCCGAAATTTTCGCCTGAACAGGAGACTGGTCGACCGACCGAAGATACTGGTCGACCGACCACTGAAGCAGCATCTGAAATTCCCTTTCATCCAGAATTGCCGAATAACTTACGGGATTTTCTTTTCCGGGGTGATAAGACCCCCAGGTTTTTAAAAAGGGCTGCAAATACAGAATCCTCAGCTGCTCCCTTTCCAGAGAGACTCGTGCCTTCGAAGGATCAGGTATCTTTTGACAAATTTAAAGATGTAATTCGTTCATTAAATGTTCAAGTTCCGTTTTTAGAATTAGTTCAACAAGTTCCTTCTTATCTAAAATTCATGAGACAGCTTTTGTCAAGAAAGAGGTCTCTAGAAAAGGTCGAGTCAGTGGCTCTCACTGAAGAGTCATCTAGCTTTTTAACACATGTCATTGCCCCCCATAAATTAGAAGACCCTGGAAGTTTTTCTGTCCCCTGTAATATAGGAACCTTCCCAGTTAAAAAGGCTTTATGCGACCTAGGTGCTAGTATAAGTGTCATGCCCCTAAGCGTTGCCTTAAAACTAGGAATGACCGAATTTGCAGTGACCAGTATGACAGTCCAGATGGCTGATCGCACATCTATGGAACCTATAGGGGTGTTAGAAAACATCCCTGTGCGTATTGACAGGTTTTTCTTCCCAGTGGACTTTGTTGTTTTGGACATCCCAGAGGATGCCCATATACCCATCATTCTAGGAAGACCCTTTCTTCACACTGCAGGTGCCATTATAGATGTAGGCACTGGGACTCTAACCTTCAAAGTAGGCAAACATTCTATCATCTATGGCCTATCCTATAGGAAGAAGGATGCTATGACCCCCATCACATGTAATGCTATCACTTCTGAAAAGAAGTATGAGGTCATCACTACTTCTCCACCTTTATTACCTGTTCCTGTATCTGTTTTTACACCTCCGCCCCAGATTGGGAGCAATAGGGAGGACACTTCTATCGTGACTATTGCAGGAACTGGTTTGGGGAAACCCAAGGAGAAGGAAGTTATCATCCAGAGAGGAGGAATGGGATGCCTGAGCTATGAAGAGGATGAGGATCCAGACGTCGTGGATCGAGAAGAGAAAAAGAGGAGGAGGCAGGCTCAAGAAGAGAGACCGTCGCATATGCTTTGCGACGGAGGAAAGAAGATGTGTTTTGCTACTGAAGCAAAAACAGTGGAGACTACGGCGTGCCGTCAGAAGCCGTGGTCGGATATCCTCCGCATCTTCAGCGGATAGTTGTTTTTAAGTTGTAGTTTTAAGACAATTTGTTTTATGTTGTGTGAAACTTTTTAGCTTGGTTTGCTAGTAGTTAAGACTTTTAGAATCATTCCGGGCATTTCGCGCATTGTTGGGCGCGCATATTTTCTTGCTTTTTCAGGATTTCCGAGAAGAAACAAAGACCTCCAGGACTCAGCTGGTCGACCGACCAGAATCATCAGTCGGTCGACCAGAGGCGCTGTATCGCAGATTTTTCCGCTGTTCACAGGAGGTCGATCGACCTGAAACACCGGTCGGTCGACCTACTGTCCGCTGCAGACTTTCGTTTCTCTTCCTCGGAAATCGCGAAATCAACTTGGGTACTTGAGTGGCACTGCTAGCCACCAAAACCTCCCAGCTTACGCTGGTTTGGGGAGGTTTTTCTCATGCATCTTTTAACCCAGTGAGTTCTTTCCAGTTTT
The DNA here is from genome assembly GCA_029255685.2 of Silene conica. Classification (NCBI taxonomy): domain Eukaryota; kingdom Viridiplantae; phylum Streptophyta; class Magnoliopsida; order Caryophyllales; family Caryophyllaceae; genus Silene; species Silene conica. Next base: position 46,423,041 of record CM055318.2, on the reverse strand, counting down.
TCCTTTATTTTATTTTACTTGCATTTGCCTTTTAATTTTCTGAAACCTTTACTTAGGCTAATGCACAATGGGGACATTGTGCGGGTTGGTTTGGGGAATGGTTTCGTGTTACATGCATTGCATTTTGTCACACGTTTATTGCATTTCTGTCTTGCATCGTTCTTTTCTTTATTTTCCTTATATATACAAAAAAATCAAAAAAAAAAATCCAAAAAAATTAAAAAATCAAAAAAATGCACGTTTATTTTAGCATATAGGTCGAGTCGGAACGAAAGTATTTCAAGGATGATTTAGCTATCTTACATGTTTATGCCTTTACCTTGCCTTGTCAACTTGTTTTAGTATGAGAGTCTTTCGCATATCTACGAGTTTTTGTCAACTTGCATATCTTGAGACTTGACTTATACCTTGGCGACCTACTTATACATTCTAAGTTTTAGAGCCTTATTCCTGGTTTCATTCTTAAACCAGTCGTCTAGGATGTGAGTAGTACTCCCCTTGGAACATGTTACATCAATATGCATAAACATGAACTTGAATTGCTATATACTTGTTTTACTATCTCATTTTGTGAATCTCGATACGTGCATTTGGGATCCCTTCTCTCATATTTACCCATAAGCTTCACATAGCCAAAATTGCCTTTTTATTCCCCCAAAACTACATCCCATACTTAGCCTACCCTTCCAAGCTAGTATTTGTGGTCATTGGATTATTTTTTGAGGGATCTTGGTTTGTGTGCTATCATGAGCAAAAAGAGAAATTTATAATTCCTAACCTTAACAATAGATAGCGAAAGTCAGGGTCGAACCACAAAGAGGTGGGGAATGTTTATTGTCTTAATGTTAATGTTTAAAGGTAACAAGTTTTGGGGGTTTGATTGGTTGATGCTATATCTAAGGCAAAGATAAAAATAAAACAAGAACTAAAAGATGAGAATAAAATATAATAAAAGAAGATGCTAGGATGTTCGGGTAATAAATAGCTAAGGTAAGATAAATCCTAAGGTCAACATGTATTGCAGTCGCGTAAGGGAGTGTAACATATCTTTTTAGGTCTATGTTACCTAATAGCTCCTTTCGGCCTATGCTATTAGTTCCTAGGTCTCACAATTATTGGGTGTCAACAATAAGGGTGATTCCTAAATCCCAGGTCACATACCTTTCAGCCTTGAGTAACCTATCCGTCTTAAGGTGTAAACCAATGCCCTTCCCGTATCTTTCAATCTTGGGTAGGTCATTACTAACATCCTACAAGTCTCCTTGTGGTCTCATTGTAGGGTATTATAATTTACAAGAAAAGGCGAAATAAGAAAACAGACGCGAGTGGGGTCGACCGACCGGCTACTCCAATCGGCCGACCACGGCCTCGGTCGACCGACCGACTATTTCAGTCGGCCGACCGTGGTCCTGCTACAGGTCGGGTTTTCAGATTTTTATCTACCTATGCATATTATTCCCTACATCCTAACATATGAAAATTAGCTACTCATAACTGTTAAGACGAATATAAAATTGGGAATAAACATGGAGAACATAGTGAATAATCTAAGCATGCAAGATTCAAATAAAGCTTGGGATTCTAACTTAACAATTGTAATAAAAGCGATAAGAACAATAATGAAACTAGATCAAAGAAGAATTACCACAATTGGAATTAAGGAAGAAAGGAACAAACTTTATTGAGTGCTTGGGAACTATTGAAAGATTACAAAACTGAAGCTTGAATAAAACTTGATGTATGAATGATAATGGATGAGAAAACTAGATAGTAAAAGAGATATCTAACCCTAATCACAAGATTAGTTTATATAGGGTAAAACTAAGAGTTTCCTTAAGATTCTAATTCTACTTTATTTCCGAAAACGAATCGTACGGGCCTCGTTCTGGTCGGCCGACCCGTTTAGTTGGTCGGTCGACCACTTCCTGCTGGGCTTCTCTTATTTGCGGTTTTCTTGAAATTTGGGCCTTATGAAAATTGGGTCTGGTCGGCCGACCCGTTTAGTTGGTCGGTCGACCGCTTCTTCTGGGAAGTCTTCGGATTTCTTCTTGTTTTGACCTTTGGCACTTTGACTTTGACTTCAGTTGACTTTCCTTTTATTCCTTAATTAAGCTAAAGACTTGAGGATACGAATTTGGTGCTAAATCGTCTCCTTTCCGCATAAATCTGCAAAAGTGCATAAAAATACGAAAGTACACAATTTGTGGGAAATAAAGGCTAAAACATAGTAAATGAGCGACCAGATACGTGTAAAAATAGATGTAAAACATCATAAAATAGACACGTATCAAATTCCCCAAACCAAACCCTTGCTTGCCCTCAAGCAAGAAATAGACTCGATCTTAACTAATGGAACGATTTCAATCTCAGAGCGAAATTTACATGTGAGCCTAAACCAATGCCAAGTATAAAATGAGATAGTATTCAAATCATGCAAACGAGTTATGGTGTCGTCAAACTTGCAACACTAGAGACTATAGAGACTCATACTATGGACTCTCGCGGTACGCTCGAGACACTCATGAAGCAAAGGGTGAGTATAGGTAAAAGATAGAAAGAAGTAATTTTGTAATGACACTCACCTAACTGCGACCCATGAAAACATGCCTGCAATCTAACATGAACAAGAATTCTACAACTTTGTATAACAATCTCATTAAGTGACTTGGACACATGCAATTGAGGTAACGAAAGATATGTGAGGTAAAAGGTAAAAAGTGGTTAAGATGTTTTTGGATATGTGGGGTTAGTAGCCAAGCTAGTAAAACTGATTTCCAACAACATACTTCACGACTTTTTGATATTAAGAAAGTGCTCTTTTGTAGCACAACTCTCACATTATATAAGAAAGGACTCCCAAATATTTTTGAATGAGGTACGGGAGTTATAACATACAAAAGAAAGGAATTTTTTTGAAACGGAAATTTTTTTCTGATGATGTCAGTTGGTCGGCCGACCTGTATATGTGGTCGGTCGACTGACTTCCGTATTTTCCGGATTTTTTTTCGTTTTTCTTTTTTTTTTTCTTTCTTTGAATTTTTCTGTTTTTTCTTTTCTTGCTTTCTTTCTTTCTTTTCTCTTTTTGCTCATGATAGCACACAAACCAAGATCCCTCAAAAAATAATCCAATGACCACAAATACTAGCTTGGAAGGGTAGGCTAAGTATGGGATGTAGTTTTGGGGGAATAAAAAGGCAATTTTGGCTATGTGAAGCTTATGGGTAAATATGAGAGAAGGGATCCCAAATGCACGTATCGAGATTCACAAAATGAGATAGTAAAACAAGTATATAGCAATTCAAGTTCATGTTTATGCATATTGATGTAACATGTTCCAAGGGGAGTACTACTCACATCCTAGACGACTGGTTTAAGAATGAAACCAGGAATAAGGCTCTAAAACTTAGAATGTATAAGTAGGTCGCCAAGGTATAAGTCAAGTCTCAAGATATGCAAGTTGACAAAAACTCGTAGATATGCGAAAGACTCTCATACTAAAACAAGTTGACAAGGCAAGGTAAAGGCATAAACATGTAAGATAGCTAAATCATCCTTGAAATACTTTCGTTCCGACTCGACCTATATGCTAAAATAAACGTGCATTTTTTTGATTTTTTAATTTTTTTGGATTTTTTTTGGATTTTTTTTGTATATATAAGGAAAATAAAGAAAAGAACGATGCAAGACAGAAATGCAATAAACGTGTGACAAAATGCAATGCATGTAACATGAAACCATTCCCCAAACCAACCCGCACAATGTCCCCATTGTGCATTAGCCTAAGTAAAGGTTTCAGAAAATTAAAAGGCAAATGCAAGTAAAATAAAATAAAGGAAAAACTGGAAAGAACTCACTGGGTTAAAAGATGCATGAGAAAAACCTCCCCAAACCAGCGTAAGCTGGGAGGTTTTGGTGGCTAGCAGTGCCACTCAAGTACCCAAGTTGATTTCGCGATTTCCGAGGAAGAGAAACGAAAGTCTGCAGCGGACAGTAGGTCGACCGACCGGTGTTTCAGGTCGATCGACCTCCTGTGAACAGCGGAAAAATCTGCGATACAGCGCCTCTGGTCGACCGACTGATGATTCTGGTCGGTCGACCAGCTGAGTCCTGGAGGTCTTTGTTTCTTCTCGGAAATCCTGAAAAAGCAAGAAAATATGCGCGCCCAACAATGCGCGAAATGCCCGGAATGATTCTAAAAGTCTTAACTACTAGCAAACCAAGCTAAAAAGTTTCACACAACATAAAACAAATTGTCTTAAAACTGCAACTTAAAAACAACTATCCGCTGAAGATGCGGAGGATATCCGACCACGGCTTCTGACGGCACGCCGTAGTCTCCACTGTTTTTGCTTCAGTAGCAAAACACATCTTCTTTCCTCCGTCGCAAAGCATATGCGACGGTCTCTCTTCTTGAGCCTGCCTCCTCTTCTTTTTCTCTTCTCGATCCACGACGTCTGGATCCTCATCCTCTTCATAGCTCAGGCATCCCATTCCTCCTCTCTGGATGATAACTTCCTTCTCCTTGGGTTTCCCCAAACCAGTTCCTGCAATAGTCACGATAGAAGTGTCCTCCCTATTGCTCCCAATCTGGGGCGGAGGTGTAAAAACAGATACAGGAACAGGTAATAAAGGTGGAGAAGTAGTGATGACCTCATACTTCTTTTCAGAAGTGATAGCATTACATGTGATGGGGGTCATAGCATCCTTCTTCCTATAGGATAGGCCATAGATGATAGAATGTTTGCCTACTTTGAAGGTTAGAGTCCCAGTGCCTACATCTATAATGGCACCTGCAGTGTGAAGAAAGGGTCTTCCTAGAATGATGGGTATATGGGCATCCTCTGGGATGTCCAAAACAACAAAGTCCACTGGGAAGAAAAACCTGTCCATACTATAAGATCCCCTACATCCGTCTTAAGGTGTAAACCAATGCCCTTCCCGTATCTTTCAATCTTGGGTAGGTCATTACTAACATCCTACAAGTCTCCTTGTGGTCTCATTGTAGGGTATTATAATTTACAAGAAAAGGCGAAATAAGAAAACAGACGCGAGTGGTCGACCGACCGGCTACTCCAGTCGGCCGACCACGGCCTCGGTCGACCGACCGACTATTTCAGTCGGCCGACCGTGGTCCTGCTACAGGTCGGGTTTTCGGATTTTTATCTACCTATGCATATTATTCCCTACATCCTAACATATGAAAATTAGCTACTCATAACTGTTAAGACGAATATAAAATTGGGAATAAACATGGAAAACATAGTAAATAATCTAAACATGCAAGATTCAAATAAAGCTTGGGATTCTAACTTAACAATTGTAATAAAAGCGATAAGAACAATAATGAAACTAGATCAAAGAAGAATTACCACAATTGGAATTAAGGAAGAAAGGAACAAACTTTATTGAGTGCTTGGGAACTATTGAAAGATTACAAAACTGAAGCTTGAATAAAACTTGATGTATGAATGATAATGGATGAGAAAACTAGATAGTAAAAGAGATATCTAACCCTAATCACAAGATTAGTTTATATAGGGTAAAACTAAGAGTTTCCTTAAGATTCTAATTCTACTTTATTTCCGAAAACGAATCGTACGGGCCTCGTTCTGGTCGGCCGACCCGTTTAGTTGGTCGGTCGACCACTTCCTGCTGGGCTTCTCTTATTTGCGGTTTTCTTGAAATTTGGGCCTTATGAAAATTGGGTCTGGTCGGCCGACCCGTTTAGTTGGTCGGTCGACCGCTTCTTCTGGGAAGTCTTCGGATTTCTTCTTGTTTTGACCTTTGGCACTTTGACTTTGACTTCAGTTGACTTTCCTTTTATTCCTTAATTAAGCTAAAGACTTGAGGATACGAATTTGGTGCTAAATCGTCTCCTTTCCGCATAAATCTGCAAAAGTGCATAAAAATACGAAAGTACACAATTTGTGGGAAATAAAGGCTAAAACATAGTAAATGAGCGACCAGATACGTGTAAAAATAGATGTAAAACATCATAAAATAGACACGTATCAAATTCCCCAAACCAAACCCTTGCTTGCCCTCAAGCAAGAAATAGACTCGATCTTAACTAATGGAACGATTTCAATCTCAGAGCGAAATTTACATGTGAGCCTAAACCAATGCCAAGTATAAAATGAGATAGTATTCAAATCATGCAAACGAGTTATGGTGTCGTCAAACTTGCAACACTAGAGACTATAGAGACTCATACTATGGACTCTCGCGGTACGCTCGAGACACTCATGAAGCAAAGGGTGAGTATAGGTAAAAGATAGAAAGAAGTAATTTTGTAATGACACTCACCTAACTGTGACCCATGAAAACATGCCTGCAATCTAACATGAACAAGAATTCTACAACTTTGTATAACAATCTCATTAAGTGACTTGGACACATGCAATTGAGGTAACGAAAGATATGTGAGGTAAAAGGTAAAAAGTGGTTAAGATGTTTTTGGATATGTGGGGTTAGTAGCCAAGCTAGTAAAACTGATTTCCAACAACATACTTCACGACTTTTTGATATTAAGAAAGTGCTCTTTTGTAGCACAACTCTCACATTATATAAGAAAGGACTCCCAAATATTTTTGAATGAAGTACGGGAGTTATAACATACAAAAGAAAGGGATTTTTTTGAAACGGAAAATTTTTTTCTGATGATGTCAGTTGGTCGGCCGACCTGTATATGTGGTCGGTCGACTGACTTCCGTATTTTCCGGATTTTTTTTTCGTTTTTCTTTTTTTTTTTTTCTTTCTTTGAATTTTTCTGTTTTTTCTTTTCTTGCTTTCTTTCTTTCTTTTCTCTTTTTGCTCATGATAGCACACAAACCAAGATCCCTCAAAAAATAATCCAATGACCACAAATACTAGCTTGGAAGGGTAGGCTAAGTATGGGATGTAGTTTTGGGGGAATAAAAAGGCAATTTTGGCTATGTGAAGCTTATGGGTAAATATGAGAGAAGGGATCCCAAATGCACGTATCGAGATTCACAAAATGAGATAGTAAAACAAGTATATAGCAATTCAAGTTCATGTTTATGCATATTGATGTAACATGTTCCAAGGGGAGTACTACTCACATCCTAGACGACTGGTTTAAGAATAAAACCAGGAATAAGGCTCTAAAACTTAGAATGTATAAGTAGGTCGCCAAGGTATAAGTCAAGTCTCAAGATATGCAAGTTGACAAAAACTCGTAGATATGCGAAAGACTCTCATACTAAAACAAGTTGACAAGGCAAGGTAAAGGCATAAACATGTAAGATAGCTAAATCATCCTTGAAATACTTTCGTTCCGACTCGACCTATATGCTAAAATAAACGTGCATTTTTTTGATTTTTTAATTTTTTTGGATTTTTTTTTGATTTTTTTTGTATATATAAGGAAAATAAAGAAAAGAACGATGCAAGACAGAAATGCAATAAACGTGTGACAAAATGCAATGCATGTAACACGAAACCATTCCCCAAACCAACCCGCACAATGTCCCCATTGTGCATTAGCCTAAGTAAAGGTTTCAGAAAATTAAAAGGCAAATGCAAGTAAAATAAAATAAAGGAAAAACTGGAAAGAACTCACTGGGTTAAAAGATGCATGAGAAAAACCTCCCCAAACCAGCGTAAGCTGGGAGGTTTTGGTGGCTAGCAGTGCCACTCAAGTACCCAAGTTGATTTCGCGATTTCCGAGGAAGAGAAACGAAAGTCTGCAGCGGACAGTAGGTCGACCGACCGGTGTTTCAGGTCGATCGACCTCCTGTGAACAGCGGAAAAATCTGCGATACAGCGCCTCTGGTCGACCGACTGATGATTCTGGTCGGTCGACCAGCTGAGTCCTGGAGGTCTTTGTTTCTTCTCGGAAATCCTGAAAAAGCAAGAAAATATGCGCGCCCAACAATGCGCGAAATGCCCGGAATGATTCTAAAAGTCTTAACTACTAGCAAACCAAGCTAAAAAGTTTCACACAACATAAAACAAATTGTCTTAAAACTACAACTTAAAAACAACTATCCGCTGAAGATGCGGAGGATATCCGACCACGGCTTCTGACGGCACGCCGTAGTCTCCACTGTTTTTGCTTCAGTAGCAAAACACATCTTCTTTCCTCCGTCGCAAAGCATATGCGACGGTCTCTCTTCTTGAGCCTGCCTCCTCTTCTTTTTCTCTTCTCGATCCACGACGTCTGGATCCTCATCCTCTTCATAGCTCAGGCATCCCATTCCTCCTCTCTGGATGATAACTTCCTTCTCCTTGGGTTTCCCCAAACCAGTTCCTGCAATAGTCACGATAGAAGTGTCCTCCCTATTGCTCCCAATCTGGGGCGGAGGTGTAAAAACAGATACAGGAACAGGTAATAAAGGTGGAGAAGTAGTGATGACCTCATACTTCTTTTCAGAAGGGATAGCATTACATGTGATGGGGGTCATAGCATCCTTCTTCCTATAGGATAGGCCATAGATGATAGAATGTTTGCCTACTTTGAAGGTTAGAGTCCCAGTGCCTACATCTATAATGGCACCTGCAGTGTGAAGAAAGGGTCTTCCTAGAATGATGGGTATATGGGCATCCTCTGGGATGTCCAAAACAACAAAGTCCACTGGGAAGAAAAACCTGTCAATACGCACAGGGATGTTTTCTAACACCCCTATAGGTTCCATAGATGTGCGATCAGCCATCTGGACTGTCATACTGGTCACTGCAAATTCGGTCATTCCTAGTTTTAAGGCAACGCTTAGGGGCATGACACTTATACTAGCACCTAGGTCGCATAAAGCCTTTTTAACTGGGAAGGTTCCTATATTACAGGGGACAGAAAAACTTCCAGGGTCTTCTAATTTATGGGGGGCAATGACATGTGTTAAAAAGCTAGATGACTCTTCAGTGAGAGCCACTGACTCGACCTTTTCTAGAGACCTCTTTCTTGACAAAAGCTGTCTCATGAATTTTAGATAAGAAGGAACTTGTTGAACTAATTCTAAAAACGGAACTTGAACATTTAATGAACGAATTACATCTTTAAATTTGTCAAAAGATACCTGATCCTTCGAAGGCACGAGTCTCTCTGGAAAGGGAGCAGCTGAGGATTCTGTATTTGCAGCCCTTTTTAAAAACCTGGGGGTCTTATCACCCCGGAAAAGAAAATCCCGTAAGTTATTCGGCAATTCTGGACGAAAGGGAATTTCAGATGCAGCTTCAGTGGTCGGTCGACCAGTATCTTCGGTCGGTCGACCAGTCTCCTGTTCAGGCGAAAATTTCGGATCCTGCTCTGCGGTCGGTCGACCAGATTCTTCGGTCGGTCGACCGACTTTGCTGCTACTCGCTGTTTTTTCTTTCTCAGCCCCCACTTTAGCTCCACTTCGCAGGGTTACGATGTTTAGAGTCTCCTTCTTCTGGTCCGGTTTGGTCGGAAGTTGGCCTGGAGCCCTGGTGTCACTCTTGCTCGCGATCTGAGCAATCTGGGACTCCAACATCTTCATCCCCGCCTCTCTAGCCTGTGACTCCTTCTGAACCAATCCAATAAGATTTTGGATAAGAGCATCTGTGTTAGGTGGTGGATTAGAAGGTGGTTGAGGGTTGAAAGGTGGTCTTTGGAAATTCTGTTTATGTGGGGGTACATATGTTGAATTTTGCTGAGGTTGCATGTGCTGTGGGTTTTGAACATTCTGGCTTGTCCACCTTAAGTTGGGATGGACATTGTTATTATTTGGATCATAGAAATTGTTCCCACGATAATGCTGAAAAGCGGCCATGTTTCATTAGATGAAGTACAGAACTTCGACACATGCCCTTCTCCACCGCACCTCTCACAAGCAAAGGGTCCGTCCTGAACGGCGTTCACCTGGTAAATTCCTCCCTTGCTTCCACTCCCTAGGTCGAGCTTTCCTGCAGCTTCAAATTTTTCCAACTTGGCCGTTAAGGCCTCAATTGCTGACAGGTTGTACTCAGATTTTCTTTGATTGCCTCTGGAAGTACCATGCTCAGCGCGGTGCACAGCAACATCTTCTATTAACTTGAGACCTTTAGTCTCTCCTGAATTATCCTGGAATCTTCCATTAGCTGCAGCATCTAAGTAGGCCCTGTTGTCATCATAGAGGCCATTGTAGAACTGGTTGCAAAGAAACCATTGTTCGAATCCGTGATGTGGTATGGATCGAACAAGTCTCTTGAACCTGTCCCACGCCTCGCTAAAGTCTTCATTGGGTCCTTGCTTGAAATTAGTAATCTGCGCTCTTAAGGCATTAGTCTTTGAGGCAGAATAGTATTTCCTGTAGAAAGCTAGGGCTAAGGTGTTCCAATCTGTCACTCCCGCAGCAGTGCGGTCAAGGTCTCTGTACCATTCTCTCGCAGAGTCCCTAAGGGAGAAGATAAACATGGTCTGTTTAATCTGATCCTGCGTCACTCCTTCTGGGGGTGCTATAGAGCATATGTAATCTGTGAAGATTTCAATATGCTTAGCTGCATCCTCATTAGCCGAGCCTCCAAATTGGTTTCTTTCAACCATAGTAATATAGGCAGGCTTGGCCTCGAATGGCTTCCCAGTACCTACAGGTAAAGTGAACCCTTTGTATAGGTCCTTTGCCTGAGGCATAGAGTGACTGGCAATAGTAGCTTCTTCTGTCATGTTATCTTCTTCTTTAGGAAAAACTGGAAAGTGGGTAAAAGGTGGTGTTTTTGGTGAAGGTGGATTGATGGGAGAATTTGGTTGTGAAGGTGGTGTTTTTGGTGAAGACGGTGGTAACTCGAAAAGGTCTTCTTGAAATAAAGAGGATGGTGACCCTCCCTCTTGATTTGCTAGAAGTTGCTTTCTTCTTTCTCTAAGAGTCCTCTCAATTTCGAGATCAAGTGGTAGGAGTTCTCCTTGAACTGACCTGCGCATAAGAGGAAACTACAAGAAAAAGGTGAGAAGGTTTAAGGAACAAAAAGTTCCTTAAACAAAGAGAAACAAAAACAAAAAAAACAATAAACACTGGCGTCACCTCCCCGGCAACGGCGCCAAAATTTGATGCCCGTCGTTGAGGGTACCAAAGATAAAATTTATAATTCCTAACTTTAACAATAGATAGCGAAAGTCAGGGTCGAACCACAAAGAGGTGGGGAATGTTTATTGTCTTAATGTTAATGTTTAAAGGTAACAAGTTTTGGGGGTTTGATTGGTTGATGCTATATCTAAGGTAAAGATAAAAATAAAACAAGAACTAAAAGATGAGAATAAAATATAATAAAAGAAGATGCTAGGATGTTCGGGTAATAAATAGCTAAGGTAAGATAAATCCTAAGGTCAACATGTATTGCAGTCGCGTAAGGGAGTGTAACATATCTTTTTAGGTCTATGTTACCTAATAGCTCCTTTCGGCCTATGCTATTAGTTCCTAGGTCTCACAGTTATTGGGTGTCAACAATAAGGGTGATTCCTAAATCCCAGGTCACATACCTTTCAGCCTTGAGTAACCTATCCGTCTTAAGGTGTAAACCAATGCCCTTCCCGTATCTTTCAATCTTGGGTAGGTCATTACTAACATCCTACAAGTCTCCTTGTGGTCTCATTGTAGGGTATTATAATTTACAAGAAAAGGCGAAATAAGAAAACAGACGCGAGTGGTCGACCGACCGGCTACTCCAGTCGGCCGACCACGGCCTCGGTCGACCGACCGACTATTTCAGTCGGCCGACCGTGGTCCTGCTACAGGTCGGGTTTTCGGATTTTTATCTACCTATGCATATTATTCCCTACATCCTAACATATGAAAATTAGCTACTCATAACTGTTAAGACGAATATAAAATTGGGAATAAACATGGAAAACATAGTAAATAATCTAAACATGCAAGATTCAAATAAAGCTTGGGATTCTAACTTAACAATTGTAATAAAAGCGATAAGAACAATAATGAAACTAGATCAAAGAAGAATTACCACAATTGGAATTAAGGAAGAAAGGAACAAACTTTATTGAGTGCTTGGGAACTATTGAAAGATTACAAAACTGAAGCTTGAATAAAACTTGATGTATGAATGATAATGGATGAGAAAACTAGATAGTAAAAGAGATATCTAACCCTAATCACAAGATTAGTTTATATAGGGTAAAACTAAGAGTTTCCTTAAGATTCTAATTCTACTTTATTTCCGAAAACGAATCGTACGGGCCTCGTTCTGGTCGGCCGACCCGTTTAGTTGGTCGGTCGACCACTTCCTGCTGGGCTTCTCTTATTTGCGGTTTTCTTGAAATTTGGGCCTTATGAAAATTGGGTCTGGTCGGCCGACCCGTTTAGTTGGTCGGTCGACCGCTTCTTCTGGGAAGTCTTCGGATTTCTTCTTGTTTTGACCTTTGGCACTTTGACTTTGACTTCAGTTGACTTTCCTTTTATTCCTTAATTAAGCTAAAGACTTGAGGATACGAATTTGGTGCTAAATCGTCTCCTTTCCGCATAAATCTGCAAAAGTGCATAAAAATACGAAAGTACACAATTTGTGGGAAATAAAGGCTAAAACATAGTAAATGAGCGACCAGATACGTGTAAAAATAGATGTAAAACATCATAAAATAGACACGTATCAAATTCCCCAAACCAAACCCTTGCTTGCCCTCAAGCAAGAAATAGACTCGATCTTAACTAATGGAACGATTTCAATCTCAGAGCGAAATTTACATGTGAGCCTAAACCAATGCCAAGTATAAAATGAGATAGTATTCAAATCATGCAAACGAGTTATGGTGTCGTCAAACTTGCAACACTAGAGACTATAGAGACTCATACTATGGACTCTCGCGGTACGCTCGAGACACTCATGAAGCAAAGGGTGAGTATAGGTAAAAGATAGAAAGAAGTAATTTTGTAATGACACTCACCTAACTGCGACCCATGAAAACATGCCTGCAATCTAACATGAACAAGAATTCTACAACTTTGTATAACAATCTCATTAAGTGACTTGGACACATGCAATTGAGGTAACGAAAGATATGTGAGGTAAAAGGTAAAAAGTGGTTAAGATGTTTTTGGATATGTGGGGTTAGTAGCCAAGCTAGTAAAACTGATTTCCAACAACATACTTCACGACTTTTTGATATTAAGAAAGTGCTCTTTTGTAGCACAACTCTCACATTATATAAGAAAGGACTCCCAAATATTTTTGAATGAGGTACGGGAGTTATAACATACAAAAGAAAGGGATTTTTTTGAAACGGAAAATTTTTTTCTGATGATGTCAGTTGGTCGGCCGACCTGTATATGTGGTCGGTCGATTGACTTCCGTATTTTCCGGATTTTTTTTCGTTTTTCTTTTTTTTTTTTTCTTTCTTTAAATTTTTCTGTTTTTTCTTTTCTTGCTTTCTTTCTTTCTTTTCTCTTTTTGCTCATGATAGCACACAAACCAAGATCCCTCAAAAAATAATCCAATGACCACAAATACTAGCTTGGAAGGGTAGGCTAAGTATGGGATGTAGTTTTGGGGGAATAAAAAGGCAATTTTGGCTATGTGAAGCTTATGGGTAAATATGAGAGAAGGGATCCCAAATGCACGTATCGAGATTCACAAAATGAGATAGTAAAACAAGTATATAGCAATTCAAGTTCATGTTTATGCATATTGATGTAACATGTTCCAAGGGGAGTACTACTCACATCCTAGACGACTGGTTTAAGAATGAAACCAGGAATAAGGCTCTAAAACTTAGAATGTATAAGTAGGTCGCCAAGGTATAAGTCAAGTCTCAAGATATGCAAGTTGACAAAAACTCGTAGATATGCGAAAGACTCTCATACTAAAACAAGTTGACAAGGCAAGGTAAAGGCATAAACATGTAAGATAGCTAAATCATCCTTGAAATACTTTCGTTCCGACTCGACCTATATGCTGAAATAAACGTGCATTTTTTTGATTTTTTAATTTTTTTGGATTTTTTTTTGATTTTTTTTGTATATATAAGGAAAATAAAGAAAAGAACGATGCAAGACAGAAATGCAATAAACGTGTGACAAAATGCAATGCATGTAACACGAAACCATTCCCCAAACCAACCCGCACAATGTCCCCATTGTGCATTAGCCTAAGTAAAGGTTTCAGAAAATTAAAAGGCAAATGCAAGTAAAATAAAATAAAGGAAAAACTGGAAAGAACTCACTGGGTTAAAAGATGCATGAGAAAAACCTCCCCAAACCAGCGTAAGCTGGGAGGTTTTGGTGGCTAGCAGTGCCACTCAAGTACCCAAGTTGATTTCGCGATTTCCGAGGAAGAGAAACGAAAGTCTGCAGCGGACAGTAGGTCGACCGACCGGTGTTTCAGGTCGATCGACCTCCTGTGAACAGCGGAAAAATCTGCGATACAGCGCCTCTGGTCGACCGACTGATGATTCTGGTCGGTCGACCAGCTGAGTCCTGGAGGTCTTTGTTTCTTCTCGGAAATCCTGAAAAAGCAAGAAAATATGCGCGCCCAACAATGCGCGAAATGCCCGGAATGATTCTAAAAGTCTTAACTACTAGCAAACCAAGCTAAAAAGTTTCACACAACATAAAACAAATTGTCTTAAAACTACAACTTAAAAACAACTATCCGCTGAAGATGCGGAGGATATCCGACCACGGCTTCTGACGGCACGCCGTAGTCTCCACTGTTTTTGCTTCAGTAGCAAAACACCTCTTCTTTCCTCCGTCGCAAAGCATATGCGACGGTCTCTCTTCTTGAGCCTGCCTCCTCTTCTTTTTCTCTTCTCGATCCACGACGTCTGGATCCTCATCCTCTTCATAGCTCAGGCATCCCATTCCTCCTCTCTGGATGATAACTTCCTTCTCCTTGGGTTTCCCCAAACCAGTTCCTGCAATAGTCACGATAGAAGTGTCCTCCCTATTGCTCCCAATCTGGGGCGGAGGTGTAAAAACAGATACAGGAACAGGTAATAAAGGTGGAGAAGTAGTGATGACCTCATACTTCTTTTCAGAAGTGATAGCATTACATGTGATGGGGGTCATAGCATCCTTCTTCCTATAGGATAGGCCATAGATGATAGAATGTTTGCCTACTTTGAAGGTTAGAGTCCCAGTGCCTACATCTATAATGGCACCTGCAGTGTGAAGAAAGGGTCTTCCTAGAATGATGGGTATATGGGCATCCTCTGGGATGTCCAAAACAACAAAGTCCACTAGGAAGAAAAACCTGTCAATACGCACAGGGATGTTTTCTAACACCCCTATAGGTTCCATAGATGTGCGATCAGCCATCTGGACTGTCATACTGGTCACTGCAAATTCGGTCATTCCTAGTTTTAAGGCAACGCTTAGGGGCATGACACTTATACTAGCACCTAGGTCGCATAAAGCCTTTTTAACTGGGAAGGTTCCTATATTACAGGTTCCTATATTACAGGGGATACTGGTCGACCGACCACTGAAGCAGCATCTGAAATTCCCCTGTTAAAAAGGCTTTATGCGACCTAGGTGCTAGTATAAGTGTCATGCCCCTAAGCGTTGCCTTAAAACTAGGAATGACCGAATTTGCAGTGACCAGTATGACAGTCCAGATGGCTGATCGCACATCTATGGAACCTATAGGGGTGTTAGAAAACATCCCTGTGCGTATTGACAGGTTTTTCTTCCCAGTGGACTTTGTTGTTTTGGACATCCCAGAGGATGCCCATATACCCATCATTCTAGGAAGACCCTTTCTTCACACTGCAGGTGCCATTATAGATGTAGGCACTGGGACTCTAACCTTCAAAGTAGGCAAACATTCTATCATCTATGGCCTATCCTATAGGAAGAAGGATGCTATGACCCCCATCACATGTAATGCTATCACTTCTGAAAAGAAGTATGAGGTCATCACTACTTCTCCACCTTTATTACCTGTTCCTGTATCTGTTTTTACACCTCCGCCCCAGATTGGGAGCAATAGGGAGGACACTTCTATCGTGACTATTGCAGGAACTGGTTTGGGGAAACCCAAGGAGAAGGAAGTTATCATCCAGAGAGGAGGAATGGGATGCCTGAGCTATGAAGAGGATGAGGATCCAGACGTCGTGGATCGAGAAGAGAAAAAGAAGAGGAGGCAGGCTCAAGAAGAGAGACCGTCGCATATGCTTTGCGACGGAGGAAAGAAGATGTGTTTTGCTACTGAAGCAAAAACAGTGGAGACTACGGCGTGCCGTCAGAAGCCGTGGTCGGATATCCTCCGCATCTTCAGCGGATAGTTGTTTTTAAGTTGTAGTTTTAAGACAATTTGTTTTATGTTGTGTGAAACTTTTTAGCTTGGTTTGCTAGTAGTTAAGACTTTTAGAATCATTCCGGGCATTTCGCGCATTGTTGGGCGCGCATATTTTCTTGCTTTTTCAGGATTTCCGAGAAGAAACAAAGACCTCCAGGACTCAGCTGGTCGACCGACCAGAATCATCAGTCGGTCGACCAGAGGCGCTGTATCGCAGATTTTTCCGCTGTTCACAGGAGGTCGATCGACCTGAAACACCGGTCGGTCGACCTACTGTCCGCTGCAGACTTTCGTTTCTCTTCCTCGGAAATCGCGAAATCAACTTGGGTACTTGAGTGGCACTGCTAGCCACCAAAACCTCCCAGCTTACGCTGGTTTGGGGAGGTTTTTCTCATGCATCTTTTAACCCAGTGAGTTCTTTCCAGTTTTTCCTTTATTTTATTTTACTTGCATTTGCCTTTTAATTTTCTGAAACCTTTACTTAGGCTAATGCACAATGGGGACATTGTGCGGGTTGGTTTGGGGAATGGTTTCGTGTTACATGCATTGCATTTTGTCACACGTTTATTGCATTTCTGTCTTGCATCGTTCTTTTCTTTATTTTCCTTATATATACAAAAAAATCAAAAAAAAAAATCCAAAAAAATTAAAAAATCCAAAAAATGCACGTTTATTTTAGCATATAGGTCGAGTCGGAACGAAAGTATTTCAAGGATGATTTAGCTATCTTACATGTTTATGCCTTTACCTTGCCTTGTCAACTTGTTTTAGTATGAGAGTCTTTCGCATATCTATGAGTTTTTGTCAACTTGCATATCTTGAGACTTGACTTATACCTTGGCGACCTACTTATACATTCTAAGTTTTAGAGCCTTATTCCTGGTTTCATTCTTAAACCAGTCGTCTAGGATGTGAGTAGTATTCCCCTTGGAACATGTTACATCAATATGCATAAACATGAACTTGAATTGCTATATACTATCCTCAAGTCTTTAGCTTAATTAAGGAATAAAAGGAAAGTCAACTGAAGTCAAAGTCAAAGTGCCAAAGGTCAAAACAAGAAGAAATCCGAAGACTTCCCAGAAGAAGCGGTCGACCGACCAACTAAACGGGTCGGCCGACCAGACCCAATTTTCATAAGGCCCAAATTTCAAGAAAACCGCAAATAAGAGAAGCCCAGCAGGAAGTGGTCGACCGACCAACTAAACGGGTCGGCCGACCAGAACGAGGCCCGTACGATTCGTTTTCGGAAATAAAGTAGAATTAGAATCTTAAGGAAACTCTTAGTTTTACCCTATATAAACTAATCTTGTGATTAGGGTTAGATATCTCTTTTACTATCTAGTTTTCTCATCCATTATCATTCATACATCAAGTTTTATTCAAGCTTCAGTTTTGTAATCTTTCAATAGTTCCCAAGCACTCAATAAAGTTTGTTCCTTTCTTCCTTAATTCCAATTGTGGTAATTCTTCTTTGATCTAGTTTCATTATTGTTCTTATCGCTTTTATTACAATTGTTAAGTTAGAATCCCAAGCTTTATTTGAATCTTGCATGCTTAGATTATTTACTATGTTTTCCATGTTTATTCCCAATTTTATATTCGTCTTAACAGTTATGAGTAGCTAATTTTCATATGTTAGGATGTAGGGAATAATATGCATAGGTAGATAAAAATCCGAAAACCCGACCTGTAGCAGGACCACGGTCGGCCGACTGAAATAGTCGGTCGGTCGACCGAGGCCGTGGTCGGCCGACTGGAGTAGCCGGTCGGTCGACCACTCGCGTCTGTTTTCTTATTTCGCCTTTTCTTGTAAATTATAATACCCTACAATGAGACCACAAGGAGACTTGTAGGATGTTAGTAATGACCTACCCAAGATTGAAAGATACGGGAAGGGCATTGATGAATGGCGGTGGTGATGTCCGTCGGTGGTGGTGATGGTTGTTGTAGTTGTGACGGTCTTGAGGTGAATCCCCAAGGTTAAAGGATATTTGTTTGCCTTAGACCTATAGGAACAATGGTGAATTACTCCCTAGACCTATAGTTTGTAATTCGTGCTAATACTTGAAACGCGACAAATATTAACCGTTCGGATCAACACTCGATGAGTCCTTTAGATTTCTTCAAGAATGCCTTAAAAAAAAACTTGTAAATTTTTATAACTTTGATAATTAACTGAAAAACAAAGAAGAACCATGTGCCCTATGTTGGAGGAAGTGTCCTCGACAATAGTGTGTTGACGTATTTAAAACTCATTTGAATGAAACACAACTGGGAGTGTTACTCTTTTAAAGTCAACTGATCAACATTTATCGATAATGATTGGCTGTCTAGAGTTTGACATTATCGTCATATGATGGTGGTGATTAGTTGATCCCTTAAGGTCATATCTTTAGGGAATTCCGTCTCAATGGAATAATTAATTAAAATTGTATTGGATACAAGTTAATTAATAACTAGAAATTGAAATGATTTTCATTACAAATATTGTTATAAAGGGGTTATAACAAAAGGTAATAAAATAGTTTTATTACATGATTTTATTTATTCGTTTTAGGAAACGATTAAGTTGAGAATGAACACGGTTGATCATAAAATTACAAAGAGTTGTAATTAAAATTATGATATTACATTTTTATGAAGTAGTAATTTCGAATTACTGATGGTGTTATTTAAATGTTATAAAATTGTGAATTATGAATTTTAAAAGGGTAAAATTGCATAATTAACAAATTAGGTCATGTGTTATGAAACATATGTGATATGTTACAAATTAACACAATTGACAAAAATAAAATGGGTCCTTTATAACCCACATTTCAGCCGTGACATTAGACACACAATATGATTGTGTGTATTATACACTAAACCTATGTTTAGGTGTGTAAGAATGTGTAAGATAATGTAAGGCATATTGTGTGCTTTGTGTAAGTAATAGAAGGCCATGCATTGGCTTAGGGTTGCTTGAGATGGCCGGCCATCTTGCTCCAACAAGCAAGGTTATCTTGCTTCCTATTTATACACAACACTCTTCATGCATAAGGGGTGGATGTTTAACACTTAGTCCTTACTCTTACAACATCAAATTCTCAATATGGTTACTAGAGATTAATAACTCTAGTATTAAAATCATTTCATACTAATAATATTAAGAGTAATATTATTGTTATTATTTCTAGTATACTTATACTAATTTTCTAGTAACAAAATTAGTATTAGTTTGAGATCGGGTCCTTGATACGCATCTTTTGGAGACGATTTTTCTTAGATCGTTATAAGGGTATTTCGGTATTGAAGACTCAAATAATAGGTGATTATTGAGTATAAACCTTCTAAAACCAATGTAAGGACAATCTCATCTTATGATATCATCTTGCATGCATAAGATCCATTTAAGTTTTATGACTAAACTTAAAGAAACAAATCTCATATTAAATTTGAGTATAAAATGTGGAACCTAGTTTCCTACAATTGGTATCAGAGCATTACGGTTGTTGCATGCATGATCGGATTCATGTTTTATGTTAAAATCGGTTTAACATATATTTCGAAAATTTCGAAATAATTGTGATTTATTATGATAAATCACAAAATAATTTTGCATGTTAAAGTTTCTGTTTCTAAAATGGTTTTAGGACATAAAAATAATTTTATGGATTTTTATTGTTCATTTTTATATTTATTTGTATATTTTGTAAGTTTAAATCGGTTTTAAACAACAATTAATGGGAAAAATAGCTAAAAATAGTTTCTGGCCGAGATTTTTTGATATGTTCTCACATGCATATTTAATGTATTGTATATGATTTTTCGTAAGAAATGGAGTTAATATGCATGGATTATGAATTTTATGAGATAAATAGTCATAATATGAGTAAAAATGGGTATATATGGTTATATTTCGAATTTGACCTTAATAATTTTATGAGAAGTCACATGCAATATATAAAGTTCCTGTATGAATTTTTGAAATTATTGGACTTAATTTGCATGATTAATGATTTTTGTAGTAAAAATCGTATTAATAGTGACTTAAATTCGACTTTAATAGTTATAGTTGGAATTTTGCCATAAAAACTTTACACAATGTCACATGCAATATGTACAGCATGTATGTAAGTTTTGGGAATTTATTCTCAAGTGATGCATGATTTATGATTTTAATGGTTAAAATCGGATAAATAGTGGCTTATTGTGTTAAAAATAGTTAATCTTAATATTATGGCATGAAATTTTACCCATAGATGTCTTATATGATAGGAACATCAGATCTAAAAGTTAGATATCAAAAAGTTTCTGTTTTTATGATTATTAATTTTAATGAGTTAATTAGCTAATAATCGTAATTTATGAGTCGGAAAATAAAATTTCGAGTATGGTCTGTAATTTTTGGTCACTTTCAGATTCTAATATGTATTTTAGGATGACTAAAAATTTATGGCAATTTATTTCAAGTTTTTATGATTTAAATCGAATTTTAACCATAAAAACGGCTTATTATACGATTTATTTATGAAATAAGCCATAAATAATTGCAAAAGATCATTTTAATAATTTCTGAAATTTTAGAAAATTTCCAGAAAGTTTAAAATTTTTTGAATTTTAAATTTCGAATTTTATTGACTCATTTGGCCATATTTTGTTTATTTTTCCCGAAAATACAAGTAATTTATGAACAATAATGTAAAATCAAGTTAGATCATGATCAAATATTAGTAGAGACTAAACATTGATTCCTAAAGTAAGTTAGGATGATTAACTTGGACATAAATGAGATTTATGTAATTTTGATGATTTTAATAGTTAAAATCGCGCATATCCGTAAAAACCGTAAACAAATATGAGATATTTGCTCCCATAAGGCGATTTGGCATTAAAAATTGAGCATGTGCATACATATTTTATTATTGCAATTTATTTAATATGAATGTCATATTTTGAATGTTACTTATATAATTTGGAATTATGTAATTTTCTTAGTATGGCCTTAGTTTTAATCAATATTACCCGTAATGAAAGGGAATATTGATTCGGTTGTAATTTATGTGATCTCATATCACGGGTTTGTAATTTAATTTAATTTTCAGTTTTACAATAGAATAGTTGTATTATTTTATTGTAATTCCGAAGATCCAAAAGACGGTGCCATACGGAAAGGAGTTCCGACAAGACGGTGTTTTCTTGGATGGCGTGCCAATGAAGTTCAAGGGACCAAGGAGTTGGTTTCCGAATTTGTAATAGTTAATTAGTTTTTACTATTACTAGGAAGGCCATACTAGGATTTTATTGCTTTATTGCTTTTATTTTTGCATTTTAATATGTTTGCATGCATAGCCAAATCGCCATAAACATGCATATTAGTTTAAATCGTTAAAAACGACCGTGTCAATTATAATTATCGAGTTCACCGATTTAATTCGCTTAAAGGAGATAGATAATAAATTGACAAGACCTCTATATTAAACAAAAACAATTGAGAATTAGCCTTACCAAATAGTAGAACCCATGAGCTTCTATTTCGTGGGGTGGTGCTAGTCCAGTGGGCAGTACGAACCCCATTACGTAGGATAAGTGGGGCGATGGGGTGGATTCAGTCCAGTGGGCGGATCGCATCCCGATGCATTTGAAATTTGGTTTGTACTCAACGGAAGTGTAGAGGACCAGTGGTCAATGTGTTCCGGGCTAAGATGAGTAAATAATGATTTGTCATCAACCAAGAGTTCTAGGGTAGAACCGGTTTATTTTAACCCACCAAACCATATCATTGGGTCGGAGTTCCAGTGGTTCACGATTTCGATAGTATGGGTTTGGGTCTTGGAATCATTTATAAAATTGGATAGAGGTCATTTTATAGATGCAATAACTTGTCAATCATTTACAAGTTTTCAAAAACGATAAATGTTAATTTTTCCTTCATCTCTTGTAGTAATTGAAAAATGGATGCTTTCAATAATCTCATTCCTATCACCATTGATAACTGGCAAAAATACTGTGAAGATGATCCGACTAGAGAATTGCGCTTTACGATCGACAACAATGGAAAACTTTGTCTGGTAACCACCTCTGCTCCGCCTAAACCAATCGTGATGACGGATCATGACTATGATAATCTTATCTCTCAAATGAACTCAATGTCTTTAGAGACAAAAGGGGATGAGGAGATGAGTGGGAGCACAAGTGGAACACCTCTTTCCATTAAGAATGGAAGGAAGTTTAAAAGGATAAAGAAAGGAAAGCGACCCATAAAGGGAGTAGCTAGTGGGACTAC
Organism: Silene conica; assembly: GCA_029255685.2. NCBI lineage: Eukaryota > Viridiplantae > Streptophyta > Magnoliopsida > Caryophyllales > Caryophyllaceae > Silene > Silene conica. The sequence goes on along the minus strand of CM055318.2, from coordinate 46,400,570 downwards.
TACAACCAAAAAGAGAGGTGCTAAACCTTCAGATATTTGTCACCATTGTTTTGAGTTTGGCCATTGGAGGCGTAACTGCCCCACATATTTGGAGGACATCAAAGATGGAATCATCACTCCAAAGAGTAAGACTCTAAGTGAAATATATGTTATTGACATTAATTTCACCTCCTCTATAACATGGGTATTAGATACTGGTTGTGGATCTCACCTTTGTAATCATTTACAGGGGCTAAGAGATGTGGAGAAGCTAGACAAAAGTGACGTGGATCTCAGACTTGGAAATGGGGCTAAGGTAGCCGCTTCTTCAAAGGGAACCTACGTATTACATTTAGCTAGTGGTTATGAGTTGTATTTGAAGGATTGTTATTATGTACCTTCTTTATCTAAAAACATCATTTCGGTTGCCATGTTAGACATGGAAGGTTTTTCATTCATGATCAAGAATAATTTTTGTGAATTACATCGAAATGGCTTGGTAGTAGGCCAAGCAAATTCCGTAAATGGGATTTATGTACTCAACAATTCAAAATCTATTGATGTCCATAATGTGCAAACAAAAAGACTAAAATCAAATGACCCAAATGAATCGTTCATTTGGCATTGCCGTCTAGGTCACATAAATGAAAATCGCATTAAGAGATTAGTATCGACTAAAATCATCAAACCATTCGATTATATATCATATGGAGTATGCGAATCATGTCTTCTTGGTAAGATGACTCGATCACCTTTTAGTGGAAAAGGTGAGAGGGCAAGTGACTTGTTAGGACTAATACATACCGATGTATGTGGTCCAATGTCAATCACCGCAAGAGGAAATTATGACTACTTTATTACTTTTACTGACGATTTAAGTAGATATGGGTATATCTACTTAATCAAATACAAAAGTGAAGCATTTGAAAGGTTCAAAGAATTTCAAAATGAAGTAGAGAACCAAACCAATAGAAAGATCAAAGCACTTCGATCAGATCGTGGTGGCGAATATCTAAGCAATGAATTTGATTCTCATTTAAAAGATTGTGGCATAGTATCACAACTTACTCCACCAGGAACACCACAACTCAATGGTGTTTCTGAAAGGAGAAATCGAACCTTATTAGACATGGTTCGATCAATGATGAGTCTTACAGATCTCCCTGATTCATTTTGGGGATTTGCACTCCAAACCGCAATACACTCCTTAAACAGGAGTCCGACTAAAGCTGCAAATAAAACTCCATATGAGATATGGAAAGGGAAGGTCCCGAATTTGTCATTCATTAAGATATGGGGTTGCAAGGCTTATGTTAAGAACAAGTCTTCCGATAAACTTGCACCCAAATCTGACAAATGCACATTTGTAGGATATCCACTCAATACTCGTGCATACTACTTCTATAATTCTCAAGAAAACAAAGTGTTTGTGTCTCGAGAAGCTGTCTTCTTAGAAAGTGACTTCATTTCTAAAAGACAGAGTGGGAGAAAATTTGAACTTGAAGAAATTCAAGATCAAGAGCCACAAACAGAAGTAGAGATAACGCAAGAAAACATTCCTTCGTCATCAAATGCTGCAGTTCATGCTCCAGTACCTAGGAGGTCTGGGAGGGTGAGTCACCAACCTGAAAGATATATTGGTGTCATTGAGATAGGAGATGCTTTAGACGTTTTTCTAATGGAAAATGATGAACCATCCACCTACAAAGGAGCTATATCTAGTCCAAGCTCAGCTTTTTGGCTTGAAGCCATGAAATCCGAAATTAAATCTATGGAAGATAATCAAGTTTGGAACTTGGTTGATTTGCCTAAGAACGTTAAACCACTTCAGTGCAAATGGATCTTCAAAATCAAAAATGGCATAGAGGGACATGATGATGTCTACAAAGCTAGGCTTGTAGCAAAAGGTTTCACTCAAATTCATGGTCTACACTATGATGAAACTTTTGCTCCTGTTGCTATGTTGAGATCAATTCGGATTATGTTAGCAATTGCCGCATTTCACGATTATGAAATATGGCAAATGGATGTTAAAACCGCCTTCCTAAATGGGCATTTAGAGGAGGAGGTGTACATGGTACAACCTGAAGGTTTTAAGGATCCTAAAAATCCTAACAAAGTATGCAAGCTAAATAGGTCCATTTATGGGCTTAAGCAAGCATCAAGAAGCTGGAATCATCGATTCAATCATGTGATAAAAGAGAATGGGTTCACTCGAAGTGTCGAAGAACCTTGTTTATACATGAAGTTCAGTGGGAGCAAAGTTGTGTTCTTAATCTTGTATGTAGACGACATACTCCTTATTGGTAACAATGTTACCATGTTGACTTCAGTCAAGGAATGGTTAGGAAAGCATTTCCAAATGAAAGATTTGGGGAATGCACAACGCATACTGGGTATAAGGATCTTTAGAGAAAGATCCAAGAGAATATTGGCACTAAGCCAAGAATCTTATGTGGATAAGATACTTCGTCGTTTCAACATGGAAAATTCTAAGAGAGGACTGGTTCCCATGGGGAGTGGGATTTCCTTGAGCAAAACTCAATCACCCACTCCTGATCAAACAGAACATGTTGAACGAATGAAGGACATACCCTATGCTTCAGCTGTTGGGTCAATCATGTATGCCATGACTTGTACCCGTCCAGATGTGTCATATGCTTTAAGCATGACGAGTAGATACCAAGCCAATCCAGGTGAAAAACACTGGATAGCCGTTAAGAATATCCTTAAGTACTTGAGAAGAACTAAGGATTTATTCTTAGTGTTTGGAGGAGAAGGGGAGTTTAGTGTAAAGGGTTACACCGACTCAAGCTTTCAAACAGATGCGGATGATATGAAATCCCAGGCTGGCTTTATCTATATGATCAATGGTGGTGCCGTAAGCTGGAGAAGCTTCAAGGAGCCAGTTGTTGCGGATTCTACTACAGAGGCTGAGTATATTGCAGCATCAGAGGCTGCGAAGGAAGCTGTGTGGATTAGGCAGTTCTTGGAAGGACTAAAGGTAGTCCCCGTAGCCAAAGATCCAATCACAATTCTTTGTGATAACAGTGGGGCTATCTTTCAAGCAAAGGAGCCCAAGTCTAGCAATAAGTCCAAACATGTACTCAGAAAATTTCATGTAATTAGAGACTTTATTGAAAGGAAGGAAGTTGCGGTTTGTAAGGTTGGGACAGAGGATAATATTGCTGATCCTTTAACCAAGCCTTTATCGCAGGCTAAGCATGACCGACATGTAGCATCCATGGGTCTTAAACGCATGCCAGATATGTACTAAATTATGAAGATGAAATAAAGTGTTATTTTTCAAGTTGTTCATAATACATTTATCGTGATAGAGTTTAAGTACTCAAAGATCAAGGTCGTAAAATTCAAATAGGATGGTGAGACCATATTGAACCCCATTAAAGTGAATTGAATTATAATGACCTCGCCCCTAGTTGCTTAAGTGAGGTGACATCTCAATGCAACCGGATGTGTGATGCGATTGATGGCGAGTTCAATTGCCATAGGGTCATATGGGATGACTAGTCGATCACCTAGGCATAGACATGTTAAGATACATTTGCCGGGCTAATGACCGCAGATAGAGCTCTGGCGTACTCTTATTAAAAGACTGCCTGGTCGTGGCGGGAGCATCTATCGTGTTTCACATGAGTCAGTTCTTGGACTAATGACTGTTCTCTGAGGTGGCATAGTTTTCAGATTAACTTTGATTTATGTCCTAACACCTTCGTAACTGGGGTTTATAAGGACATATTTTGGGTTGTGATGGACTATGGCCAGCCGGAAGGAATAAGTCGATTAGGAATTGTCCACCCCTTGTCAGGGTTGAGAAATATCTCTAGGCCACTCGAGGAGAATAATAACTAGAAATGCGTGGCCACGCTCGGAAGGTATCTATGGTAGATAATTCCGGTCAGTAGTTATAAACTCCAGATCGAGATAAACCACTCTAGATTTTAATCAATTGCCGGCACGACCTGAGAGGACGCCATGCATTGAGTGGGAGATAGTAATAGGGCAAGAGAATTGGTGACACACACTTGTCTCGGACAAGTGGGAGATTGTTGGAGGAAGTGTCCTCGACAATAGTGTGTTGACGTATTTAAAACTCATTTGAATGAAACACAACTGGGAGTGTTACTCTTTTAAAGTCAACTGATCAACATTTATCGATAATGATTGGCTGTCTAGAGTTTGACATTATCGTCATATGATGGTGGTGATTAGTTGATCCCTTAAGGTCATATCTTTAGGGAATTCCGTCTCAATGGAATAATTAATTAAAATTGTATTGGATACAAGTTAATTAATAACTAGAAATTGAAATGATTTTCATTACAAATATTGTTATAAAGGGGTTATAACAAAAGGTAATAAAATAGTTTTATTACATGATTTTATTTATTCGTTTTAGGAAACGATTAAGTTGAGAATGAACACGGTTGATCATAAAATTACAAAGAGTTGTAATTAAAATTATGATATTACATTTTTATGAAGTAGTAATTTCGAATTACTGATGGTGTTATTTAAATGTTATAAAATTGTGAATTATGAATTTTAAAAGGGTAAAATTGCATAATTAACAAATTAGGTCATGTGTTATGAAACATATGTGATATGTTACAAATTAACACAATTGACAAAAATAAAATGGGTCCTTTATAACCCACATTTCAGCCGTGACATTAGACACACAATATGATTGTGTGTATTATACACTAAACCTATGTTTAGGTGTGTAAGAATGTGTAAGATAATGTAAGGCATATTGTGTGCTTTGTGTAAGTAATAGAAGGCCATGCATTGGCTTAGGGTTGCTTGAGATGGCCGGCCATCTTGCTCCAACAAGCAAGGTTATCTTGCTTCCTATTTATACACAACACTCTTCATGCATAAGGGGTGGATGTTTAACACTTAGTCCTTACTCTTACAACATCAAATTCTCAATATGGTTACTAGAGATTAATAACTCTAGTATTAAAATCATTTCATACTAATAATATTAAGAGTAATATTATTGTTATTATTTCTAGTATACTTATACTAATTTTCTAGTAACAAAATTAGTATTAGTTTGAGATCGGGTCCTTGATACGCATCTTTTGGAGACGATTTTTCTTAGATCGTTATAAGGGTATTTCGGTATTGAAGACTCAAATAATAGGTGATTATTGAGTATAAACCTTCTAAAACCAATGTAAGGACAATCTCATCTTATGATATCATCTTGCATGCATAAGATCCATTTAAGTTTTATGACTAAACTTAAAGAAACAAATCTCATATTAAATTTGAGTATAAAATGTGGAACCTAGTTTCCTACACCCTATAAATAGGTAATACACACGTCCCAAACACCCACACGCCTCCCATGAATCCGACTTGGATTGGGAGTCCTAAAACCTATCTAAATGGATTAAATATAATCCTTATTAAAATAAACTATATCTTAGGAATTAAAAGAATTAAATAACTAATCCTAATAATCCAAGAATAACTTACTAGCTAGGAAATAACTAATTTGTAACAAACTTGTAACAAACTAGTAACCACCTAACAACCTAGTAACAAACTATAACAAACTAAATAATAAACTTAACTAACCTAGTAACTAACTAAATTAACAAACTTAATAAAAATAACATAAAAACTAAATATACTCCAATATAGATTTGGAGTCCAACTTCTTGGATGTACCCGAGTGCACACTCGTCTCTTGGGATCCATGCCCAAGTACCCTGACGTGGCCCACACGCCCCTTCGGTGGTTCGTCCACCGTAGTCCAACCCATCCTTGTCTTTCGACGATCCTTGTTATAACCTTATTAGCCCATGGTTGCAAAACCCATCGAATCTTTACTAAGCAATATACTAGCCATACGATGATTAATGATAAAATAGCTAACATAAATTGCCTTATCGATATTTGATCATAGTGACGATTTGATACCCTATCCATAATCGGATCATCCCCTCCTCTTTTAAAGAGAATTGTCCTCAATTCTTGATGTTTAGAGCTCAAGAACCTTTGATCCCGGGACATATTTCCTGCACAAATGATTAAAGATTGATTCGTTAAGGAAATCCTCTTATGGTCGCGCCTCTTAGCACCTTCCCGCGACACCACCATGGTTCCCTCCTCCTTGGACTCGTGACCATGCTCCTTTACATAAGGTTCTAGGTCTAGTTTGATGGATAGGATAGCACCCTCCTCGACCAAAGACCTCCTCACCTCACGTCCTGTGCCACGCACCAAGGCTACACCTCACAACAACTCACTCACTTGCCCGAAACGAGATGCGCTCACCTATACCTCCCGCACACCAATGCTAACCACCTGTTCCACCGTGCTTACTATCACGCCCTTACCTCCTCCCATGGTTGATTCAACCCCTAACACCTCAGCCCTTACCGACTCTCCAATGGTTTGGACTTCCTGTGTTCAATGAACCTCTTATATAGCCATCATTCGCAATTAAAGTATACTCCCCACCATAAGTCCTTACCCCACACAGGAACTTATCTAGGTACGACTCTAAGGTAGATTTGTATGTTTTCTCCCTCAATACTGGTTTGGGCCGTTTGAATTTGGAATGGACCGGATCTAAGGACCAATGTTTCAATCCGCCACTTATCGTCTTAGTCCTCACACGCAACTCCTTGGTCTTGTTTATTCTATCAATAGTCGGAATAGGAAGTGCAGCCCTCGGAACTAAGTCTAGTGGGTGTTCTAACCCCTCTTCTGAATCCAAAGCATCTAACTTTTTGTCCCCCTCTATGGCTCGTGCCCCTTCTCCTTCACTCGCAAACACCGTGCGTCTTGCCTCCTCTTGCTTGTTGGTAGTCATCTCCAATACGGCTTGGGGGGTCATAGGTTTAAGTATGATGTTCTTACCCTTATCCCTCAACACGTATTCTTCGACTCTCCCTCTATGTACTACGTCCCTATCAAACTGCCTTGGACGCCATAGAAGTAGGTGACATGCAACCATAGGTATTACATCACATAGAATATCGTCTTGGTATGATCCCATGGTAATCCCTACCCTAACCTGCCTTGTTACTCTTATAACACTTCCATCATCTAACTAATGTAACGAATATGGGTTTGGGTGTGTGGTTGTAGTCAAGGCTAATTTGGAACCATCTCCTCCAATGCTATGTTGGCCCAACTACCCCCATCTATGATCATGCTGCACCACTTGTCCCTAACTTGACACTTGGTGTTAAAAATTTGTGTTCTTTGATTGGTTGATATTGAGTCAGTTTGAACTTGTAGGTTTCTAAGCATTAGGTTTCTTGGTAATTGTAACGGAACCTTAACTTCGGTCTCCCCTTCGAATCTCGCGTCCTCCATACTACCTCCCTTTGTGGATCGTCTTGTAGATAAAGAAATCAAGAGCCGAAGCTCTGATACCACTGATGATACGAATTGTTGAGCAAAGAAATCGTCCGCGGAAGCTTTCTTGGAAATCTTGAGAACAATCTTGAAAGAATTAATAAAATAGGCAAAATATGGAACGATCTTGAAACAATCTTGAAATAATGAATGATGGATGATGAGATGAACGGCGGTGGTGATGTCCGTCGGTGGTGGTGATGGTTGTTGTAGTTGTGACGGTCTTGAGGCGAATCCCCAAGGTAGAAGATTATTTGTTTGCCCTAGACCTATAGGATAAACAATGGTGAATTACTCCCTAGACCTATAGTTTATAATTCGTGCTAATCCTTGAAACGCGACAAATATTAACGGTTCGGATCAACACTCGATGAGTCCTTGAGATTTCTTTAAGAATGCCTTAAAAAGAAAACTAATAAATTTTTATAACTTTGATAATTAACTGAAAAACAAAGAAGAACCATGTGCCCTATAAATAGGTAATACACACGTCCCAAACACCCACACGCCTCCCATGAATCCGACTTGGATTGGGAGTCCTAAAACCTATCTAAATGGATTAAATATAATCCTTATTAAAATAAACTATATCTTAGGAATTAAAAGAATTAAATAACTAATCCTAATAATCCTAGAATAAATAACTAGCGTAACCTAATGTTTAGAGGTGATGACTTTAATATAAATGAGTACCCATAGTTAAAACCGGGACTCATCTTTTCCTTGTATGTCTTAGAATGCCTCCAAGAAGGAATAACGCGGCTAATATCACACAAGAAGAGTTAGACCTGCTGATAGCTGAGAATGAGGCCTTAAAGGCCAGACGCATGGATTCTGCTAAGATGAGCACTATAATCGCGAGGCATAACCCTACTCAATTCACCGGAGAAGGGGAACCACACCTACTTGGAGAATGGTGTCAGGAGTTCAGCAATTTGTTCGAGTTGATAGACTGTCCAGAAGAACTGAGAGTAGATCAAGCTGCTCACTACTTGAGGGGAATGGCTGACGATTGGTGGACGGGAAACAAGGGAGAAATTCGAGAGGCTGCTGTCGAGGATGGGATCAATCACGTGGAATGGGTCGCATTCAAGAGGATCTTGTTCGAAGTTTTCCTACCTGAGTTTCAAAAGAGCAAGCTAAGGGAGGAATTTGAGCTTTTTAGAATGACTGAGGAGATGACTGTGGAGGTCTACTACAGAAAGTTCCTTCAGCTGCTAAGCCATGTGGGAGAAATGGGCATGGATGAGGCAATGCTTGCCATGAAGTTCGAGAGGGGACTAACCTTTGCTGTCAAGAAGAGGCTCATTGCTGCACCACCCATCACAGTTCGTGAGATCTATTTGAGGGCTGGGGCAACTGAGGGGCTCGCGGATATGATAAAAGAGGAGAAGAAGACTAGAAGTGATAAGAGGAAGACGGAGGCCTTGAGTGAAAATTCAAGGTCGAAAAAGCAGAATTCTAACAGGTACAGTGGTTATTTCAACCACAATACCTCAGCAAGTGCATAGAATCAGAGTGGTGGTAACTACAAGAGTGGGGGTTCGGGAACCAGTTCCGTGGGTATAGTGTGTTATGGGTGCGGAAAGACGGGACATAAGCAAGCTGTGTGTAGATCCTCAGGCGGATATCAACCTGGAGGTTACCGTACTCCAACTTCGGGGAGTGGAGGTTATCGCACTCCTATGTCAGGCTATGGGGGAAATGCGAGGTCTGGTACTAGCAACAACTACCAGATGAGTTATAACAATTATCAAAACCGTTCCCACCATCACCAATACAATGGGAGTTGTAGTAACCAGAAGATTGGGGAAGTAGTTTTTCATTGCGACCTTATCGAGTTTCCGTTGGGGGACTTTGAAGTAATCCTGGGAATGGATTGGCTGGGGAAATATCGAGCTTTCATCGACTGTTACCAAAAGAAAATTTCTCTGAGAGGACCTAAGGGAGTGAGATTGACCTATAGGGGATTCGTAGTTAAACCTAAGGTCAAGTTCATATCAGTTAATACCCTTAAGTCGAGCCTGCAGAAGGGGGATAGTTTAATCTTGTGTCAAATGTGGAATTGTGAGGCGGAGACTCCGGGTGTTAGCGAGATACCTGTAGTGAGGGAGTTTGAGGGAGTTTGAGGGAGTGTTCCGGAACGATGTGTCAGGATTACCACCTAGGAGGGAGGTCGACTTTTCTATCGATCTCAAACCAGGTGCAGGACCTATATCAAAATCACCTTACCGTATGGGACCAAAAGAAATGGAAGAATTGAAGAAGCAACTGGATGAATTGGCTGAGAAGGGATTCATCCGGCCTAGTGTGTCACCCTGGGGAGCACCAGTACTTTTTGTGAAGAAGAAGGACGGGAGTCTGAGACTTTACGTTGACTACCGAGAGTTGAACAATGTGACTATTAAGAATCGCTACCCCTTGCCTAGAATTGATGATCTATTCGACCAGTTGAGTGGAGCCGGAGTCTTTTCGAAAATTGATCTGAGGTCGAGTTATCACCAATTGAGAATTAAAGATGAGGATATTCCCAAGACCGCATTTAGAACAAGGTATGGCCACTACGAATTTGTGGTTATGCCGTTTGGATTGACTAATGCACCAGCAGTGTTCATGGATTTGATGAATCGGGTATTCAGTCCGTACCTAGATAAGTTCGTGGTTGTGTTCATCGACGATATCTTAGTGTATTCCAAGAATCAAGAAGAGCATGAAGAACATCTGAGAACCGTGTTGAAGACTCTGGAGGAGAATGGGTTGTATGCAAAGCTGAGTAAGTGCGAGTTCTGGTTGGAGAAGGCTGATTTCTTGGGTCATGTAATTTCCAAGGAGGGGTGTCTGTGGACCTTAGTAAGATTGAGGCGGTAACCAGATGGCAAAGCCCGAAGAATGTGGGAGAGATCCAGAGTTTCTTGGGATTGGCTGGGTATTACAGGAGGTTTGTAAAAGATTTCTCAAAGTTAGCCAAGCCTTTGACATCGTTAATGAGAAAGGAGAATCACTTCATTTGGGATGAGAGTTGTGAGAAGGCGTTCTTTACTCTAAAGGAACGTCTGACAACAGCTCCTATCCTTGCCTTGCCAGATGGAAATGATAACTTTGAAGTGTATAAGGACGCTTCGAAACATGGGCTAGGATGTGTGCTAATGCAGAATGGGAGAGTGATAGCTTATGCTTCCCGACAGTTGAAGACCTATGAAGAGAATTATCCTACCCATGACCTGGAGTTGGGGGCTGTGGTTTTTGCACTGAAACTGTGGCGCCATTATCTGTACGGGGCCACATTTAAGGTGTTCTCCACCACAAAAGCTTGAAGTACATCTACACCCAGCGGGAGTTGAATATGAGGCAAAGGAGGTGGATAGAGCTGATTGGTGACTACGATATGCAGATTGTCGATCATGAGGGCAAGGCTAACGTAGTTGCTGATGCCTTGACTAGGAAATCTGTTCATGCATTGATTAGTGCCAGATCAAGGGTAAGACTGCACAGTGAGTTGGGAGAAATGGGAATTTACATGATACGGAAAGGGGACACTCTGAGTGATCTGACAGTAGAGCCAGAATTGTATGGAGAAATCAGGGAATTGCAGAAAGAAGACTTGAAGATCCAGAAGTGGCGAAGAATGATCGAGGGAAGTGATAGTGGGACCGAATCCAAATTCAGTGTCCATGCTGATGATAGCCTGAGATTCAGTGGGAGATGGTGTATTCCGGATAATGATAAATTGAAAAAGAAAATCTTAACTGAGGCTCATGCTACGCCATACTCCGTTCACCCAGGGGGTGACAAATTGTACAAAGACCTCAAGAAGACTTTTTGGTGGCCCAATATGAAAAAGGAAGTTGCCGAGTTCGTGTCGCGGTGTTTGACGTGTCAGAGGGTGACAGGTGAGCACAAGAGACCTCAAGGAAAGATTCAGCCGTTGGATGTACCCGAATGGAAATGGGAGAATATTTCTATGGATTTTATCGTGGGGTTGCCTCGAACTCAGAGGGGCAACAACATGATCTGGGTAATCGTGGATAGATTGACCAAGTCCGCACACTTCATTCCAATGAAAGATACCAGGAGTAAGGCTGAGTTGGCAACGTCATATGTGCAGAATGTAGTCAAGTTGCATGGCATCCCCAAGGATATTGTATCCGATCGTGATTCGAGATTTATTTCTAGATTTTGGCAAGAGCTGCAAACTGCATTGGGCACACAATTAAAGATGAGTACCGCTTTTCATCCAGCCACAGATGGTCAGACGGAACGAACTATCCAGACTTTGGAAGATATGTTGAGAGCATGTGTGCTGGAGTTCGGAGGATCATGGGAAGAACGGTTGGGGTTGATAGAGTTCTCGTATAATAATAGCTACCATGCTAGCATTGGCATGGCTCCTTTTGAGGCGTTATATGGGAGGAAGTGTCGGAGTCCTGTATGTTGGGATGATCGCGATGATGCTGTGGTTCTAGGTCCAGAGATGATACAGGAAATGGTTGAGCAAGTCCAGATAATCAGACAGAAAATGAGGGCTGCCCAGGAAAGACAGAAAAGTTACGCGGATCTCAAGAGGAGTGACATTTAATTTGAGGTCGGGGAGAAGGTACTACTGAAAGTATCTCCAATGAAGGGAGTGATGAGGTTCCGAAAGAGTGGCAAGCTAAGTCAGAAGTTTATTGGACCATTTGAGATTTTGGACAGAGTTAGGGAGGTGGCATATCGATTAGCTTTGCCCCCAGCCCTATCCAAGGTCCATAATGTGTTCCATGTTTCTCAGCTAAGGAAGTATGTGAGTGACCCCGCGCATGTGTTGAACCATGAAGTAATCGAGGTAGATGAGCAACTTGCTTATGCTGAGATCCCAAAGGAAATTTTGGATAGGAAGATTCGAAAGACTCGGAATGGAGAGACGGTGTTAGTGAAAGTATTATGGACAAATCACAACGTGGAGGAAGCTACCTGGGAGTCCGAGGCGTCCATGAAGGAGCGTTATCCGCATCTATTCGTTTGAGCTAAGTTACGAGGACGTAACTCTTTTTTTTAGTGGGTAGAATGTAACATTCCGTGATTTTAACACGATCAGTTGCTGGCAATATGAGTGGGTGAACTTCGGGACGAAGTTCATTTTAAGGGGGAAAGACTGTAATAACCCGTATTATTATTTACCTTTAGATAATTTATGGGTCGAAGACATATTTTATACGTAACTAATTGAGTGTATATGGGGATCGAAATGGAGTTCTAGCCATCAAGGGTGATAATAATTTTTATGTTCTATTTATGCTTTTAGTGGGGCTTGAACTTGTGACCATTGAGGATACATGGATGGGCCTCGATTTGTGTGAAAAACAAGAGAGCCCACACTTAGAATAAGAATACGCTGAAACTACTCCTACTGCCGCCATAAATAGACAAGTTTTGCAAACACCAAACCCTACCCTAACACAAATCTACTCACATCAAACCCTAGCCGCCTTGTCAGAGAAGGAAAGGAAGCTAATCACGGTGGTTGTAACCTAGTCTAATGTGGTTCGTTTTGGCCAAGAGTCGGGTATGTTCATCACAGCGTTTTCCTTAGTTATCTGCACTCGTTTTCGTGTCTCTGTTACAATTGCTTTTATTTTATGAACGAGTCTGGTAATTGCATAATACCATTATGTGACATGTGGTGGTCAGTTATGAACCATAGTATGTCGTCTCTGACCACCCGAACACCGTCGTATATGCGTCAGAAGGTGGCTGTGTCGGTATGGGTTGTCGGGTTTATGTTTTCGTGTGTGTTTACTTCGTCTCTGTTTATGATAAAAGAAGGGTCGTGGTTTGTTGTATATGTCAAGGGAGAGTCAGGGAGTAGATTAGTGGTTGTCGTGGTGGCAAGGAGGGTGTCGTATGGTGGTCAGGGGGTTTTCCGTGGTGGGTGCGAAAAAAGAACAGGGAACGTGGGTGTTATTAGTTTTTCTCGTTGTGTTGACAGGTTGGTTTGGGGGTGGTACCACTGATTACTAGGGGGAGGTCGGTGCGGTGGTACCACCACAGTTAAGGATTCAAGGGCAGGGGTGTCCTTGGTGGTGGTCTCGGGTGGTCTGGCAGGTGAGAGTGGTGGTCGTGGCAGGGCTATTCAGGTGTGTCACGAGTTGAGGGTGAGGAATCAGGGTTGTTTGAGCCCCTGGCCCACCTCGCCGGAGGGAGTCGGCCGTCCTGGTGGTGGTCGGTGATGTAGTAGCCGTAGTGGGGTGTGGTCGGTGGTGGTTGTCAGCTAGGTCTATGGCTGTATGCGGCTTTGGTGGCGGTGGTAAGCCGTGGGTGATGTTTAGGGTAGGTTTAGTTTTGTTATTTTAGTATGTTGTTATTATTATTATTATTATTATTATTATTATTATTATTATTATTATTATTATTATTTATTGTTTTTAATTAGTATTGTTAATTTTAATATGGGTTAGAAGTCTTGTGTTACGGAAAGACATTTTTAGAAAGTTACCATTTTGGAAAGTTACTATATTTAGAAAGTTGCTATTTTGAGTAACATCTTTTGTTGGGAAACTTTCTAAATATAGGAACTTTCTAAATTTAGGGAATTTTATTAATTATATAATATATGTCTAGGTGGAGGTTTCCGCGTGGAACACTTTTAGTGGCAGTCGCGCACTTGTTGTTTTCTTCCGCAGTTTCGAGGTAGGGGAATATTTATATCTGTAATTGTGAATTGACATGAGGATACTCATCGTATTAACGATATATTAAGTTGTGGATTTATTATGATTGATTGTTATTATTGTTTGTTGTGGAGGACGGAGGTTGTGAATTGGGTCTTGTGATAAGGGTCTTGTGATAAGGGACTTGTGATATGGCCATGGGAGGTGTGATGTGTTGGGGGTGAAGTGGAGAAATGAATATTGAGGAGGTGGAGGAATTGTATATTGTGATATTTCATTTCTTGATTATATTACCTACTCATCCTCGTGTTCACCCTGTTTGTTTGTGTCTGTGTTGATCCAATTTATTGGGGAGCAGAATGACAGGTTTAGACTTATGGATGCTGGAAGGGTGGAGAGGAAACGGACCAGACCTGTCTAGTGATAGCTCAGTCATTTAGTTTTCACCGTACTTGAACTTTACTTTTGGTTTACTTACAATTGTAATACTTTTGATACATTTGTTTAACGTTAAATTATTAAATAAAGTACTGTATTTCTTCCTTTGTTATCTACTACCTCGGGAAACCGAGATGGTAACACCCTTAGTTATTTGGAGGGTCCTAGTTCAGGCCTCTAAATAAATGGGGGTGTTACAGTAGTATTGGTGGTGGTAGCAAGCGGTTAAATGGGTGTTTGTAAGGGGTGGAACACGGGTACAAAAACAAAGGGAAAGGGGTGTCATGGGCAGGCTACTTGGTGGAGCTTTCATGGCGTGTCGGAGGAGAACGGGGGCTTGAGTAGACCACCCCTGGAACCACCGTGGGCCAGTGGTGACTACGGTGGTGGCCAGAGGTGGTGTGGGGCATGGTGTTGAGAGAAGCTAACGTGAGAAGTAAGGGTGCACAGGAGGGTTTCCGGAAACACTTTCAGTTGTCGTGTGGGCAGGCTGTGTTGACGGTCAGTTTGGGGAAACTATGGTGGTCGCAGGTGGTGGCATAAGGGTGGATATGGTAGATAGTGATGTAAGCTAGAGGTAGGGGTCAATGGCGAAGGTGTTGGGTGGCTGATTTGATGGAGATGGTGACGGGAAATAGTGGTGTTGAGGACGGTTTTGGAGTGTTGTCGAGGGCTGTTGGGTCGTGTTTTGCATATTGCTGCTACTGTTACATTTTACTTGGTTACTTTTATTATCCTTACTATTTTTGTCTTATTATTATTATTATTAAAAATTGTATGCTAATAATATTAGTAGTATTATTATTATTACTATTATTATTGTTATTGATTATGGGTACTAATGTTGATTTTTACATTGACAAGTGAAGTGTTTTGTCCATTCAACTTATTGATAATAGTTTATTAGTATGTTAATATTATTATTAATATTATTATTGTTATTATTGTTAATAATGTTAATGTTGGTATGATTATTATTATTAGTATATTGCTCATGTGGTTAATTATTTAAGTTGTTAAGTAATTTTATACAAGAGTGTGACGGTTATCAATAGTCGACTATATTTTCAATGTTCGTCTATTTAATTGAAACTGGTTATAAAAGTAATAAGGACGAGTTGTTTAAGTTAATTGAAGTAATCATATTTAAGACGGTCTCGTTATGCGATATATACTATTTAAATAATAGATTTGAATGATTGATATATTATATTAGTGGCGTAATCGTATTAGTGGGTAATTAAGTATTTTTATTTTGTTAGGTGTTGAGTGTGTGATTAAGTGATTCTACTGATTGGATGTTAGCTACGTGATGGGATTATATTTGCTATCCAGGTAGGATACACTGACCTTATACTCCATGATGTATTATGAATGGATGTGGCATTGTGTGTTTTGGATGCTGAGTATGATTGATATGAGAATGATATTGGTTGGATTGATTGTGGGTTATTGGTAATGGCATGAGCATTTCATTATTTGATAGCATGATTGAATAATTATATCGTTGCGTTCATGAGCATAGCATATGATGCGGGAGCATTAGCAAGGATTCGAGGTCGTGACCCACGACCCAAAGAAAGGTTAAAAATGTCCGATATGGGTTCAATACGGATTTTTAAGTTAGCTTGGGAAGACGTATTGAAAGAACAAAGGAAGGTAGCAGGAAACTACCTTGGAAGTCGTGCCAAGGGTTGCGACGTAGAGGGCACGAATCCCTAGATTACTTAGGGTTTGTGTTTTATTCTTTTTGTTATTTTAATTAATTAAGTTTGTTACTAGTTTGTTACAACAAGGTTGTTACAAGGTGGATACAAAGTTAGTTATTAGTTTGTTAGAGTTTGATATTAAGTTGTTAGGGTTTGTTACTACAACTTAATCTTTTATTTATTATTTTATCTTTTAGATTAAATAAGGATTATCTTTAATCCATAGGATAGAAATAGAAACCCTAAGAAGAGTAGGATACACGGTTTGGCCGAGCACTTAGGGACCGTGTAGGGTTCTTTTTGTTTTCCTATTTCGATTCTAGTTTGTGACGGATGACCTTACTATAAATAGGCATCCTTAGTTGTTTGTTTTAAGAATCATATATATTCAAGTTATAAAAAATACCTTTTGTTAAGTTTTACTTACAAATCTAAAGTATCTGTGTGAGCTTTAAAACCGAAGTATCTGTGTGAGTTTCAAAATAATTGAGAGAATATCTGTGTGAGTTTGATCAATTATCCTATCCATCGACAATCATAAATCATTCATCAAATCGTTTCACAAATCTTTCAAGTATTAAGTGCTGTGCCTTATTACGTCATCAACAATCTTTATTCAAGAAGATCAAGAAACACCAAGATTCATCACCACCGTTGACCACCGTCCACGGCGAGCCACGTCACCACCACCGACCGTTCGTTCGTCCACCATTCGTTCATTATTCTTCGTTCTTGGTTACTTTTCGTTCTTTATTCGTTCAAGATTGTATTATTTTATTAGTATTTTTATTCCGCTGCAACATTTGTATTTTTGTTGATTATCTTTATTGATTATCACCCCAAATACGCATCAAATTGGTATCAGAGCTTCGGCTCTTGGTCTAATTTTTATTACACCAGTTCTTGGGAAAGTTTGTCAACATGGTAGGATCTCAAGACGGAGAAGAAAAATCATGGGAGGAGAGCAATATGGAATCAAAGTCCGAAATCCAAGAGCTCAAATATCTCATAAAGACAATGATGACCAAAGGAGGTCATAAAAAGACGGGAGAGTCCTCATCTAGGGCGAGTGACTCGGAAGAAGAGGCTGAATTTAAGGGCAAGACTTGGGACAAGAACGATGATGATAGAGGTCTCAAGCTTGACATCCCTGAATTCAAAGGAG
Source organism: Silene conica (assembly GCA_029255685.2). Lineage (NCBI taxonomy): Eukaryota > Viridiplantae > Streptophyta > Magnoliopsida > Caryophyllales > Caryophyllaceae > Silene > Silene conica. The sequence continues at coordinate 46,383,225 of CM055318.2, read as the reverse complement.
ACATGGATCCGGAAGATTTCTTGGAGTGGCTGAGGCAAACTGAGAGAGTCTTTGAATACAAAGAATACGATGACCGGAAACAATTTAAGGTTGCTATCTTAAAGCTTACTAAATACGCTTCGCTATGGTATGAAAACCTTGTGAAGCAAAGGAATAAGCAACGAAAAGAGAAGATTAAATCTTGGTCAAAATTGAAGAAGTACATGGTGAAGAAATTTTTGCCAAAAGATTACAATCAAGAAAATTACTAAAAACTCCATTCTTTAACTCAAGATAATATGACCGTCTTAGAATACATTCGGGAATTTGAAAAGATAACCATTGTATGTGATCTAGATGAGAGGGAGGAGTTGAAAGTTGCTAGATTTATTCGTGGTTTAGTACCAACCCTAGCTTCAAGGGTTGAGATTCAAAACTATGAAGATTATTATGATGTGTGCAGGATTGCTTTAAAGTTCGAAAGACATGACAAAGCAAGGAAAAAAAATTCTTATAAGAGCACAAGAGTCGGAGAGGGCTCATCATCATACACTACTACTACCACGCCCAAAGCCAAGGAGGCGTCGAAGGAAGAGGCGGCCGAAAAGGCCAAAGGTACGTTCAAGCAAGGTATTCCTGATCCTAGAGGGAGTACTATTAGAAGATGCTATAAGTGTCAAGGCTATGGACACATCGCTACGGATTGCCCTCAAAAGAGAACCTTGTCAATTCAAGAACTTTAAGGTATGGTTCCAAACTTTGTTGTACCTGAAATTGTTGAGGAGGAGAAAATTGAGGAGGAAAAGGAGGACAGAAAAATCGTGGGAGCCGAGAGTGAAGACGAGGGGGATTGCCTCGTAGTGCGTGCTTTACACGTAGAGTCCACAACGGAAGGTGAGGAACAAAGGGATAATGTGTTCCATACTCGTTGTAAGGTTGAGGGGAAGAAGTGCGACTTAATTATTGATAGTGGGTCTTGCACTAATGTTGTTTCGAAAACCTTAGTTTCGGAGTTGGATTTAAGTATTAGGGCTAGAGAAAAACCGTACAAGTTGCAATGGTTAGATGGGAACCAAGGGGTACGGGTGGAGAAACAAGCCTTAATTTCTTTTAACATTGGGCCTTATGAAAATGAACTATGGTGTGACATCGTCCCTATGAACGCATGTCATATATTACTTGGAAGGCCTTGGCAATACGATAGGAACGTTATACATAATGGGAGAACAAATGTATATAGCGTTACTAAAGGAGGTACCATCTATGATCTCCAACCTTTATCAAGAATCAAACCTAGGCCACCTAATTCAAAGAAAAGCTTATTTATGGAGTTAGGGGAAGGGACACAAAGCAACGGGGATAAAGAGTCAAGCGCGTGTGGTGTTGGGTTGGTCGAAATTCATGGGGGACATGGAGGTTGTGAGGGGTTGCCAAGTAGGGAGGAACGTGAGAGGCGTGAGGAGCTGAGAACCGTGAGCTTCCGGAGGTCGAAGGCCACAAGGTGGGACGAGCCGTGAGTGTTGGAGGTCGGGAAGGAAGGTTGGTTGCTAACGCCAACGAGCATAAGGAGCCTCGGAACATGGGTTTGATAAATCAAGAAAACCGTGTTCTCATCAAATCAAGAGGTATCATATCCAAGTCTACTCGAGAGTTGCGTGATCTTAATTTGAGGTCAAATTCTCAAAAACTGAGAGAGTATGATGCGGGAGCATTAGCAAGGATTCGAGGTCGTGACCCACGACCCAAAGAAAGGTTAAAAATGTTCGATATGGGTTCAATACGGATTTTTAAGTTAGCTTGGGAAGACGTATTGAAAGAACAAAGGAAGGTAGCAGGAAACTACCTTGGAAGTCGTCCCAAGGGTTGCGACCTAGAGGGCACGAATCCCTAGATTAATTAGGGTTTGTGTTTTATTCTTTTTGTTATTTTAATTAATTAAGTTTGTTACTAGTTTGTTACAACAAGGTTGTTACAAGGTGGTTACAAAGTTAGTTATTAGTTTGTTAGAGTTTGATATTAAGTTGATAGGGTTTGTTACTACAACTTAATCTTTTATTTATTATTTTATCTTTTAGATTAAATAAGGATTATCTTTAATCCATAGGATAGAAATAGAAACCCTAAGAAGAGTAGGATACACGGTTTGGCCGAGCACTTAGGGACCATGTAGGGTTCTTTTTGTTTTCCTATTTCGATTCTTGTTTGTGACGGATGACCTTACTATAAATAGGCATCCTTAGTTGTTTGTTTTAAGAATCATATATATTCAAGTTATAAAAAAAACCTTTTGTTAAGTTTTACTTACAAATCTAAAGTATCTGTGTGAGCTTTAAAACCGAAGTATCTGTGTGAGCTTCAAAATAATTGAGAGAATATCTGTGTAAGTTTGATCAATTATCCTATCCATCGACAATCATAAATCATTCATCAAATCGTTTCACAAATCTTTCAAGTAATAAGTGCTGTGCCTTATTACGTCATCAACAATCTTTATTCAAGAAGATCAAGAAACACCAAGATTCATCACCACCGTTGACCACCGTCCACGGCGAGCCACGTCACCACCACCGACCGTTCGTTCGTCCACCATTCGTTCATTATTCTTCGTTCTTGGTTACTTTTCGTTCTTTATTCGTTCAAGATTGTATTATTTTATTAGTATTTTTATTCCGCTGCAACATTCGTGTTTTTGTTGATTATCTTTATTGATTATCACCCGAAATACGCATCAAATTGGTATCAGAGCTTCGGCTCTTGGTCTAATTTTTATTACACCAGTTCTTGGGAAAGTTTGTCAACATGGTAGGATCTCAAGACGGAGAAGAAAAATCATGGGAGGAGAGCAATATGGAATCAAAGTCCGAAATCCAAGAGCTCAAATATCTCATAAAGACAATGATGACCAAAGGAGGTCATAAAAAGACGGGAGAGTCCTCATCTAGGGCGAGTGACTCGGAAGAAGAGGCTGAATTTAAGGGCAAGACTTGGGACAAGAACGATGATGATAGAGGTCTCAAACTTGACATCCCTGAATTCAAAGGAGACATGGATCCGGAAGATTTCTTGGAGTGGCTGAGGCAAACTGAGAGAGTCTTTGAATACAAAGAATACGATGACCGGAAACAATTTAAGGTTGCTATCTTAAAGCTTACTAAATACGCTTCGCTATGTTATGAAAACCTTGTGAAGCAAAGGAAGAAGCAACGAAAAGAGAAGATTAAATCTTGGTCAAAATTGAAGAAGCACATGGTGAAGAAATTTTTGCCAAAAGATTACAATCAAGAAAATTACTTAAAACTCCATTCTTTAACTCAAGATAATATGACCGTCTCAGAATACATTCGGGAATTTGAAAAGATGACCATTGTATGTGATCTAGATGAGAGGGAGGAGTTGTAAGTTGCTAGATTTATTCGTGGTTTAGTACCAACCCTAGCTTCAAGGGTTGAGATTCAAAATTATGAAGATTATTATGATGTGTGCAGGATTGCTTTAAAGTTCGAAAGACATGACAAAGCAAGGAAAACAAATTCTTATAAGAGCACAAGAGTCGGAGAGGGCTCATCATCATACACTACTACTACCACGCCCAAAGCCAAGGAGGCGTCGAAGGAAGAGGCGGCCGAAAAGGCCAAAGGTACGTTCAAGCATGGTATTCCTGATCCTAGAGGGAGTACTATTAGAAGATGCTATAAGTGTCAAGGCTATGGACACATCGCTACGGATTGCCCTCAAAAGAGAACCTTGTCAATTCAAGAACTTCAAGGTATGGTTCCAAACTTTGTTGTACCTGAAATTGTTGAGGAGGAGAAAATTGAGGAGGAAGAGGAGGACAGAAAAATCGTGGGAGCCGAGAGTGAGGACGAGGGGGATTGCCTCGTAGTGCGTGCTTTACACGTAGAGTCCACAACGGAAGGTGAGGAACAAATGGATAATGTGTTCCATACTCGTTGTAAGGTTGAGGGGAAGAAGTGCGACTTAGTTATTGATAGTGGGTCTTGCACTAATGTTGTTTCGAAAACCTTAGTTTCGGAGTTGGAGTTAAGTATTAGGGCTAGAGAAAAACCGTACAAGTTGCAATGGTTAGATGGGAACCAAGGGGTACGGGTGGAGAAACAAGCCTTAATTTCTTCTAACATTGGGCCTTATGAAGATGAACTATGGTGTGACATCGTCCCTATGAACGCATGTCATATATTACTTGAAAGGCCTTGACATTACGATAGGAACGTTATACATAATGGGAGAACAAATGTATATAGCGTTACTAAAGGAGGTACCATCTATGATCTCCAACCTTTATCAAGAATCAAACCTAGGCCACCTAATTCAAAGAAAAGCTTATTTATGGAGTTAGGGGAATGGACACCAAGCAACGGGGATGAAGAGTCAAGCGCGTGTGGTGTTGGGTTGGTCGAAATTCATGGGGGACATGGAGGTTGTGAGGGGTTGCCAAGTAGGGAGGAACGTGAGAGGCGTGAGGAGCTGAGAACCGTGAGCATCCCGGAGGTCGAAGGCCACAAGGTGGGACGAGCCGTGAGTGTTGGAGGTCGGGAAGGAAGGTTGGTTGCTAACACCAACGAGCACAAGGAGCCTCGGAACATGGGTTTGATAAATAAAGAAAACCGTGTTCTCATCAAATCAAGAGCTAGCATATCCAAGTCTACTCGAGAGTTGCGTGATCTTAATTTGAGGTCAAATTCTCAAAAACTGAGAGATTATGATGCGGGAGCATTAGCAAGGATTCGAGGTCGTGACCCACGACCCAAAGAAAGGTTAAAAATGTTCGATATGGGTTCAATACGGATTTTTAAGTTAGCTTGGGAAGACGTATTGAAAGAACAAAGGAAGGTAGCAGGAAACTACCTTGGAAGTCGTGCCAAGGGTTGCGACGTAGAGGGCACAAATCCCTAGATTAATTAGGGTTTGTGTTTTATTCTTTTTGTTATTTTAATTAATTAAGTTTGTTACTAGTTTGTTACAACAAGGTTGTTACAACAAGGTTGTTACAAGGTGGTTACAAAGTTAGTTATTAGTTTGTTAGAGTTTGATATTTAGTTGTTAGGGTTTGTTACTACAACTTAATCTTTTATTTATTATTTTATCTTTTAGATTAAATAAGGATTATCTTTAATCCATAGGATAGAAATAGAAACCCTAAGAAGAGTAGGATACACGGTTTGGCCGAGCACTTAGGGACCGTGTAGGGTTCTTTTTGTTTTCCTATTTCGATTCTAGTTTGTGACGGATGACCTTACTATAAATAGGCATCCTTAGTTGTTTGTTTTAAGAATCATATATATTCAAGTTATAAAAAAAACCTTTTGTTAAGTTTTACTTACAAATCTAAAGTATCTGTGTGAGCTTTAAAACCGAAGTATCTGTGTGAGCTTCAAAATATTTGAGAGAATATCTGTGTGAGTTTGATCAATTATCCTATCCATCAACAATCATAAATCATTCATCAAATCGTTTCACAAATCTTTCAAGTATTAAGTGTTGTGCCTTATTACGTCATCAACAATCTTTATTCAAGAAGATCAAGAAACACCAAGATTCATCACCACCGTTGACCACCGTCCACGGCGAGCCACGTCACCACCACCGACCGTTCGTTCGTCCACCATTCGTTCATTATTCTTTGTTCTTGGTTACTTTTCGTTCTTTATTCGTTCAAGATTGTATTATTTTATTAGTATTTTTATTCCGCTGCAACATTCGTATTTTTGTTGATTATCTTTATTGATTATCACCCCAAATACGCATCAGCATATGCATTGGTTACTGAGAAAGTTATGGATCAGATATTGTTCTGATATAAAGCCGATGGTGGTTCTGCAGATCAGGCCTGGTGTCTTATCAGCTATTGAGCTGGTGTTCGGTGACGACCGATTATAGTCTGCCGGGAGGTTCGGTATGACTTGGTGCAAGGGTATGAGTTTGAGAATGAGATTGAGATTGAGCTCGAGCATAACATTGCATTTGCATATCATAATTGTTGCATTGTAATTACTGTGTTACCCTACTCAACCGCGAGGTTGACAGTGTATTCGTGTACACCTACGATGATCCGGAATGGGGAGTAGATTCTACAGGTCAGAGACAGATGGATTAGGAGCTTGGGCATGGAGAGGGACCTGGCTTGGACCTACTTAGAATTAGATCGCATACTTAGATGTTATCAGTTGTACGACTTTTATTCTTCGCGTTATATATGTTGTAATAGCAAAAGTATAAGTTTAGCCAGTTTTTATATAAAGTACTTTGGTTTGTTTTACTTTGTTATTCACTACCTCGGACATTCCGAGATGGTAACAGCTCTATTTATTGAGAATGTCTTGCTAAAGGCTCTTAAATAAATGGGGGTGTTACAAAGTGGTATCAGAGCGAACGATCCTCAGGCCTAAACCAAATGAATAATAATGAACATAGGAAGAGTCTAACTAAAATGAAACCCAAGCTAGTATTTGTTAGATGCCACAGGATTGGGATGAGTTAGGGGCCCACTCAAACCAAGCCACTGGCCCTTTCAGTCTAAGCTGGTCACCCTTAAGAGATGTAGAGAGTGGGTAGTACAGAATAAAGGAAAAGGCCCAATTTATATTGTACTAACATTTCTACAGTAAAGGAACGAGGTGAGTTATAATGTGAAATACCGTTGTTAATGTGTATTGTTAAACATGAGGTTGATATCGAATGTTAATTGAGATATATGATTTCAAGTGTCGAGAACATGAAATTTAGAATATGAGTTTGTGATGTAAGCTTGACTTGTATGATGATGTACATTAGAAGAATATGAATGATATTGAGATGCTGATTGATCTGAATGATTGAATTGAAATTTTCAGAGAATGGATGTATATTTATTGAACAAGAATTTGAAGTGATTTGATCATATGATTTTGGTGTTTCGAAATGTCTATTTGATATCTGGCTATTAAATGACTATCGTAACTATGTAATATATTGTTTGGTATTTGAATTAGAATGATCAGATTTATATGTTATATTAATCCATGTGTGGTGATATGCATGCGGCTATATGATCCCTGAACCCTTAGGTAGAGATATAGTATAATGATATGTGTAATGAGTTGATGATAAGTAGCACCTTAGTGATTTCGATGATATATTTACGTACTTAAATAAGTTGTGATTGTTACGGTGGTAGAAACTAATGCATTGTATATACGTATATAACTAATGAGTTATTTAGTTGACTCTACTTTTTAGCTTCGCAATCTTTACCGTTTCTAGATGGTATTTTCGGTTTGAAATCATGAATAAATGTCAATATGGTGCAATGTCATTTCTATGCTTCAAAATATGCGTCAACCTGTTTTGAGAATGGTTGTGTTTTAATAGGATGATGTGAAGTAATAATGTGAAGTAATAAAGTAACCAATATTGTAAAAAGTTTCCAGAATGTTACCTTGTTTGTAAGGGCTGTCGTTAAAAATGTGTTCTCTATATGAATGTGAAAATTTTATGTATGATAACCTTATGAGTTAGCTTTATAATGATTTTGATTTCATGTTAAAACGACTTATACTTTGAGAGAAATAAATATTTTAGTCGACAGTGGTCGGATTGTCACTGTACAATTACGTGTTGACCCATGTTGTTGCAAAGAAAATCATTTAAAACGTATTTACCATTTTCGCATAATTCCAATTTCACTGTTTAGAACATTCATTCATGTTTTCAAAATGATAAGTCGTGTAAAATCTTAACGAGTCGTTATTTAATAGTGACTTTTGCAAGTTGCCCAACTATCTATCTAAATGCAGTAACGTTTCTGTTCAGACCAATTGAGTTGTATAAATTGTTGTAAATAATTCCCTTAAGATATACTTTTGATTTCTTTTTCTATGATTAGTTAATTCTTTATATTTGCTAAAAATTATAATAGCTCGCAAAATAGCTAAGCAGTTATTTAATTATGATTTTGGAGATACTGCGTGATGTGTGGTTGTTGAAATGTGAAAGTTTTGAATATAAAAGTTTAGTCAACTATGAATTATGTGATGTAACCATGTAATATTCTGACTTGACAATAGTAGCATGAACAGTAGGTATATGATATGGATATGAACTTTACTATATGACAGTATAACCTTACTTATTTTGGTGAGTTTTATATAAAGTTAGTTTTAGTTATACTAACGCTATTATTATGCCACAAGTTGAAGTACGTATTGTTTTGTTTAAATCTGATTACTATATATTGAATTAGTAATTGGTTGACATGTGAATGGAGGAAATGCTATATTTATTTTCGATCTTTAACTTGTACAATCGTCAGTGATTCGTGTTTATAAATTGCCATTAATTACTACTTCATCGTTTTGAAAGTATCCAAATGTTTTCAAGGTGATAATGCATGATAAAGCTGATGTTTGATAATTATAGTAATTATTTGCAACATGACAGAATCTGTAGCTACATGCATGTTGATGAAATTTTGCCTAATGTCATTCTCTCTTATGTGCATAAACAAGAGTTTTGCCTCCATAATTTGAGTATGAGCATGAAATGTTTTAGTTTGGCAAGTGTGAACCATGAGTTAGTTGATTGTCTACCTCGATGTAAAGGTGTTAATTTTCTGTCAAAATTTCCAAGGGTATAGATGTTGGTTACCTTGATTTTGTTTCATTGCGTAACATGAAATTGACAAATATGTTTTGTTGCTTTAAAAGTCGTATGCTAATTGCCCAGTATAGAGCACTTAACTTATCAGATAATTTGTGACTGTTGATTCAATGATCTTCTTGAGCAATGAATGTGGAATTTTATAATGGGGTTACGAGGACGTAACCATGTCTTGAGGAGGATAGGATTGTATAATCTTAATGATTTATGATATGGCTAATTGATATGTTGTGTTTGTTTGAATATACTTGATAATCCTAATTACCGTTGTTATGCATTTTATTGTGTTTCGTGAAGTAACCTTTAATTTAGTTACAGGTTAAACTTTGGGGACAAAGTTTTCTTAACGAGGGTAGAATGTAACGTTTCGTGTTTTAAAGTATTTCTATTAATAGTTAATGTTATGTGGTGTCACCTTTTTTATTTGCTATGTGCCTAGTGACCAGTTGTTGACCATGGGATAGCGAACTTCGGAACGAAGTTCATTTTAAGGAGGGAAGACTGTAATACTCCGTATTTTATTATATTGTATTTTAATATTTAATAATTATGTTGACGCGTTGATAGTTACTTTGAACGTTTGTATTCGATAATTAAATTATCGAATAAGTGCTTTATGATTTATATGTTTTGTTAAGGGGTCGGGTCTACAAACTTATAGTAAAACCGTGTTTAAGCTGTGTAATTTGGGCCTTGGAATGCGTGCAAGACTTATGGCCCATACTCGATACTTGACACAAATCACAAACACAAGCATAACCTCCTTCATCCCGCCTTATCTAACCCTTTCCCAAACCCTAATCTAGACCTATTGACAACCAATTTCTGACAAAATATCACAGCCGACACATCAAGGTTCAAGGAGGAGGGGTTTCACGGTGGTCAAGGGTGGTCCACGGTGGTTTATGTACACCAGAAATAGGTACACTCAGCACAGTTTCCCTTTTCTTCTATTTCTGTTAGTTTTGATTCGTAGTTATAATCATGTAATCCGTGTTATAGGTTCTCATCTTTGCATAAAACTAATCTATGGCGTGTAGTAATCATATTTCGACCATAATAATGACATATTTAACAAATTTAGGCCGTCATATAAGGTGTTTCGTGGCTGGTGTCAGATCACTGCTTTTCATTTTCAGAACAGTCTTTAAACGTGAATGTTCAATTGTAATTCGACTGAGTTCCTATTTGCGGTTGTTCTGGGTGTTTGTGTTTTAAGATAGTAGTATGTTAGGGTAATTTATGTTGGTGGTTGGAGGGTGGTTTGTGGTGGTTGGGAGACCTTAGTTGATGCAGAAAGCGAAGTACGTTATAACAGTACAGGAACAGGGGGTACAAACGCGAGGGTATGTGCCTGTTTTAAGCGGTTGTTTTGGTGTTTGGGGGGTGTCGAAGGCTAGTGTTTTCCACCAGGGGTTTAAGGGTGGTGTGAGGGTAGTATTGGTGGTGTTGACGGTGGTGGTAGCAAGTGTTTAAATGGGTGTTTGTAAGGGGTGGAACTGTTAGGTTCATATACCTATAGTCATACTAGTTTTTATTTATCATATAAATTATAGATCTTTAGCATGCTTAACTAGTGATTAAGACGAGATTAAGGAGTAAGAATGAGCTCCCTTACATTGGATATCTCGGCAAAATAAGGGCACAAGTGAAGTCACCTTCTTCACTTGTTCTTGAGCTTAATGTGTGGATGATCCTCCTTGAACCTTCAAAGAGATGATGGCCTCCAAAAGATGAACACCAAGACACACTAACTCTCAATGTTTGTATATTGTTTTGCTAGAACCAACACACAAGCTTACTAGATTGATTGAGGCACACGGCTAGGGTTATGCAAGAAGGAATTATTTTTCTTTCTTTTCTTATGTTTTTCTCTCACAAAAACAAAACCCTAATTTGTGATTGAATGAATGTTGTGAGCAAACAAATCTCTCTTTTGTTGCTCCTTTTGCTTCGGCCGAGAGTGAGGTGAGAGTGCCCAATGGGGTTGCTCTCAATCCTCTCAAATGTCTCAAGCATGCTCCATTATCTTAAATGCATGTACTCCTCATGTTCCTATTACATAATGTTAATATGTAAAATGTGTAGGTCTAAGTGTGACATATCACACGGTCACTAAGACCAAAACGGATCCCATCCGTGACTTAACATTAGGATTATATTATTTACGTAGTTTAACATTTTAAACCTTTTCATCGTAAATTTGTTAATTAAATAATTTCATATAATTATTTAATCGCATTCTATAACTACAACAATTGTAGTTTAATGGATTCATTCATTTTAATTATTATGTTTCATTAAACAAATAATTGATAGTGATGACATTTCGATCACTAATATAATTTACAATCTTAATTATAAATTATCTCCTCTTTTCTTCACAATCTAGAAATGTATCAACTCGTATCAATATACAGTTGTTACATTTAATATTGAGATAGCTGTCCTAAAGGTGTGACCTAAAGGGATCAACTGGTCACCACCGTCATTACGACAGTAATGTCAAACTCTAGCAAGCCAATCATTACCGATTAATGTTGACCAGTTGACTTATGATAAGAATCATCCCATGAACATTCTTTTATTGAGATTTTGTCAATTTAATTAATATAATTGACGTGATCACACTATTGTCGAGGACACTTACTCCAACAATCTCCCACTTGTCCTCACAAGTGTGGATCACCAATTCTCTTGTTCTATTACATCATCTCCCACTCAATGCAAGGTGTCTTTCAGGTCGTACTTGCACGTGATCAAATCAATAGTGGTTTTTCTCGACATGGAGTGTAACTGTTAGACCGGAATTATCTACCATAGACAGTCTCCGAGCGTGGCCACGCATTTTCAGTTCACTACTCCTCGAGTGGCCTTGAGATTTAAGATAACCCTGACAAGGGGCAGAACAATTTCTTTCCAACTGTTCTCCTTGGTCAACATCATCCATTGTGACCCAAAATATATCCATTTGACCCCTTTTACGGAAGATCGTAGAATATAAATCAAAGTCATTCTGAATAATGTTACCTCTAGAGCAACCAGTCTCCAGTCTAAGAATTGACTCATAAGAATATATATAGCAGCTCTTGCCATGACCAGGCTCCATTGAATTCTAAAGAACTCTATAAGCGGTCACTGCCCGACACAAGTGTACTTTACAGTTGTCTATATGATCGACTAGTCATCCCTTATGACTCTATGGTGTAAGAACTCACCATCAATCGCATCATAATCTAGTCACTTTCGAGACGTCACCTCATATAAGTGACTAGGGGCAATACTAAGTTAATCCAGTTCACTTGAACAGGGTTCAACAATTGTCCTACAATCCTGTTGGATTTAACAAAGTATATCTAAAATAAACAAGTTGTATAAAACTTTAAATGATGAACGAGATTATCTTATATGAACGTAAAAACAACATTTTTCATTTCATATCGCATAATCGGTTACACATTGGGTAAACTCTTAAGACCCATAGAACGAGCATGAGAATCATGCTTAGATTGCGACAAGGGTTTGGTTAAAGGATCAGCCACATTATCGTCTGTCCCAACCTTACATATCGCTATTTCCTTCCTATCAATGAAATCCCGTATTACATGATATTTTCTTGGTACATGTCTAGACTTATTACTAGACTTCGGCTCCTTAGCCTGAAAGACAGCACCACTGTTATCACAGTACAGGGTGATAGGATCTTCAGCATTTGGAACTACCCTTAGTCCCTCGATAAATTGCCTTATCCATACTGCCTCTTTAGCAGCTTCTGATGCTGCGATGTACTCTGCTTCCGTTGTAGAATCCGCAACGACTGGTTCTTGGAAGCTCTTCCAACTAATGGCACCACCATTCAAGATAAAGACAAATCCAGCCTGGGATTTAAAATCGTCTTTATCTGTTTGGAAGCTTGCATCTGTGTAACCCTTTACACATAAATCTTCTTCCCCTCCAAACACTAAGTATGAATCCTTAGTTCTTCTTAAGTACTTAAGGATGTTCTTGACAGCAATCCAGTGACTTTCACCTGGATTTGCTTGATATCTACTAGTCATGCTCAAAGCATACGAGACATCAGGACGAGTGCATATCATGGCGTACATGATAGATCCCACGGCGGAAGCATAAGGGATCGTTTTCATGCGTTCAACATCCTTGGGCTCTGTGGGTGATTGAGACTTTCTCAATATAATGCCACTTCCCATGGGGATAAACCTTCTCTTGGAATTTCCCATGCTGAACCGTCGAAGAATCTTATCGATATAAGGTTCTTGACTTAGTGCCAATATCCTCTTGGATCTATCTCTATAGATCCGGATACCTAATATGCATTGTGCATTTCCTAGATCTTTCATCTGAAAATGGTTACCTAACCATCCTTTCACTGATGAAAGCATTGGAACATCATTTCCAATGAGCAGTATGTCATCCACATACAAGATTAGGAATACAACATTGCTCCCACTGAACTTCATATATAGACAAGGTTCCTCGACACTTCGAGTGAAACCATTTTCTTTTATGACTTCATTGAAGCGATGATTCCAACTCCTTGATGCTTGCTTAAGACCATAGATGGACTTCTTAAGTTTGCATACCTTGTTAGGATTTTTAGGATCTTCAAAACCTTCGGGTTGTATCATATACACATCCTCCTTTAAATGCCCATTTAAGAAGGCGGTTTTGACATCCATTTGCCACACTTCATAGTCATGAAATGCGGCAATCGCTAACATTATCCTAATGGATCTTAGCATGGCTACCGGAGCAAAGGTTTCATCATAATGAAGACCTTGGACTTGTGAAAAACCCTTAGCTACTAGCCTAGCTTTATAGACATCGTCATGTCCTTCTATGCCATTCTTCACCTTGAAGATCCACTTGCATTGGAGAGGTCTCATCTCCTTAGTCAAGTCTACCAAGTCCCATACTTGGTTTTGATGCATAGAATCCATTTCAGATACCATGGCCTCATGCCATTTTATGGAGTCGTGACTAGAGATTGCAGCTTTGTAAGTGGTAGGCTCGTCACTTTCCAAAAGTAAAACGTCCAGGCTACCATCTTCCTCAATAAGTCCAACATACCTATCAGGTTGATGTGGGACCCTACTCGACCTCCTAGGTGGAATAGGTACCGAAGTGGATGAAGAAGGAACATCTTCTTCAGTCTCAGCTTCAGTTTGTGGCTCTTGAACTTCTCGAACTTCATTAAGTTCAAAATTTCTCCCACTCTGTCTCTTAGAAATAAACTCCTTTTCTAAGAAGACAGCCTCAGAAGACACAAACACTTTGTTTTCTTGAGGTTTGTAAAAGTGGTAGCCACGAGAGGTGGTTGGATAACCAACAAATATGCATTTTTCGGATCTTGGTGCGAGTTTGTCATCGTTTTTCGACTTGACATAAGCATCGCACCCCCATATCTTCATATAGGATAAGTTGGGAACCTTTCCTTTCCACATCTCATATGGAGTCTTATCGGTCGCTTTCGTTGGACTATTGTTCAACGATTTGATGGCGGTGAGGATCGCAAATCCCCAAAATGAATTGGGTAAATTAGTTTGGCTCATCATTGATCGGACCATATCCAATAAGGTTCGATTCCTCCTTTCAGCCACACCATTAAGTTGTGGTGTTCCTGGAGGTGAAAGTTGTGACACAATGCCACATTTCTTTAGATGTGAATCAAATTCATTACTAAGATATTCTCCACCACGATCGGATCGTAATGTTTTAATCTTTCTATGGAGTTGGTTCTCTACTTCATTCTGAAATTCTTTGAATTTCGTAAAAGCTTCACTCTTATGTTTCATTAAGTAGATATACCCATACCTACTTAAATCATCGGTGAAGGTGATGAAATAGTCATAGTTGCCTCTAGCGGTGATAGATAATGGTCCGCATACATCCGTATGTATAAGTCCCAATAACTCACTTGCTCGTGTCCCTTTACCACTAAAGGGGTTACGAGTCATCTTCCCTAGAAGGCAAGCCTCGCATGTTCCATAAGATTCATATTCGAATGGTTTGATTATGTTGGTCTTTACCAATCTTTTAATGCGATTTTCATTTATGTGACCAAGTCGACAATGCCAAACATATGATTCATTTGGATCATTTGTTTTAATTCTTTTGTTATTGACGTTGTAGACATTATTAGACGAGTCGGAAGTTTCCAAAACATAGATTCCATTAATAGAATTGGCACGGCCAACAACCATGTCATTCTTTGAAATTACACAACAATTGTTTTTAATGGAAAAATCATATCCTTCAATGTCTAACATTGCGACAGAAATAATGTTTTTGGAAAGAGACGGTACAAAATAACAATTATTGAGTTTGAGCTCATATCCACTCGTCAAGGCAAGAGTGCAAGTTCCTTTTGAAGTGGCCGCTACCCGAGCTCCATTTCCAAGTCGGAGATCCATATCACCCTTGTCTACCTTCTCCACTTCTCTTAAACCCTGCAAACGATTACAAAGGTGAGAACCACATCCGGTATCCAATACCCATGATGTGTTGGATGTAAAATTTATGTCAATAACAAAAATTTCAGATTTGGAATTACCTAACGGGATCACAAGACCTTCTTGGATATGACGTAAGTACTTGGGGCAATTCCTCCTCCAATGGCCCATGACACTACAATAGTGGCATCGCCCTTTCTCTAACTTTCTCTTCTTCCTCTTATTCTTTGCAAGACCTTTCTTGCTAGAACTCCCACTAGCTTCATCATAAGCTCTTTCCTTCAAGTATAAGGCGTCCATTTCTTCATTTAGCTCATCAATATAAGCCGTGTCAAGAAATGAACCTTTGGGAGGTGGGAGAGAAGAAATGAAGTTAATACTGCCATCCGGACCCGTTCCGAAATGAACTTCTCTAGTAGTATCAATGTTGTTTTGGTTGCAAATATCGTCGAAAACATTATGACAAGAATCAATAGTGATAGGGTTGAATGAATCCATTGCGATAAATTAACTACAAAAACGGAAATGAAGGAAAATTAACGTTCATCATTAAAAACTTGTTAAACGTTTTAAACAAGTTAAGTATTTACTTAACGATCTCTTACACAATTAAGTAAATAAACCCGAGACCCAAACCCATACTAATCCGGGCACGGTGTAGCCGATTCAACCCGTATTGGTATAATTTGGTGGATTAACCCTTTAATCGGTTCTACTCTTAGAACTCTCGGTCGACAATTTTCTTAAAATTATCTATAGCCCGAACTTATTGCAACTACGGTTACGAATACCTTCGTTGAGATCGACCAAATTTCAAGGTGTAATCGTCATTACCCCACTTACCCAACGTGACAATTTTAGTACCCCGGTTTAGCCGAGCCTACATATTTGTGAAGAAGGGATATATGGGTCCATACTCTTTGGTAAGGCTAAGTCTCAATATTTTAAACGTAAGAGATCTTATCAATTATTATCTATCTCCTTTTAAGTGAACTAATTTAGGTGAATTATCGATAAAAATTGATACGTTGAAGACCCGATACTCGATATGCATGACATGTTAATGGCGATTTGGCTATGCATGCAACATATTAAAACGAAATAAAGCAAGCGATAAATTCCTAGTATGGCCTTATCCTAGAAAAGAAATAACAAGAGTACAAATTCGGAAACCAACTCCTTTGGTCCCTTGATCTTGACGAGGCACGCAAATCGAGGCAAACACCGTCTTGATCGGAACTCCTTTCCGAATGGCACCGTCTTCAAGGAACTCCGGATTTAACAAATATTACAACTTTTCTAGTCTACTTTATACATTATAAAATAGAAATAAATTACAATTGGGTGATACGAGATCACAAAATTACAACCGAATTGGTAACCCCTTACATTACGGGAAATACCAATTTAAAACTAAGGCCATACTAGAATAATTACATGATTCAAAATAATGTAATATAAAATGACATTCATAAGAAAAACGCAGCAATATAACATGTTATAAATATGTTCATTTTAATGCCAAATCGCCCTAATAACTCTTTATGTCGAAAATAACCCGGTTTTATGAGATTTTAGCATTTTTAACTCTTCTAAAAATGCATAAATTAAAACATACACAAATTATGTTCTAAAATATCCTAACACATTTTAGGATTCAAAATTAGTCATAAATAATTTTGATAATAATTAACACTTTAATTATATTAACATTGTTCATAAGCCTTTAAAATGTATAACATTTACGAATTAAATCCAAATAATTATAAAAATTCGAAATTTTGGATTTTCATTTTCACTAAAATTCTGAAAATATTACTTGAATATTTATAATGTAAAAATTTGGTCATTTTTAAGCGAAATAAATTTCGAAATATCGTATATAAATGGCCAAATTACCTCTTTTTACGGTTTTAACAATTAAATCGTAAAACATGCTATACAAAGTCATATTGTACCAAAATTTTACATACATTAAGTAAAATTTGCATGTGAGGTCGTGTGAAAATTACAAGGCTAGAAACATTTTCTTTCTATTTTAATCTTTTAACTCGATTTTTCATAAAAATGCATTTAAACGATTAAAATCTTAATTATGAACAATATATTAAATCTCATAAATTATCATATAACCTAAAAACATTTTAGGACCAGATTTAATTTACATGCCAAAAATTCGAGTGATGTATATAAGGGTCTTTAAATATTAGTTTTGTTTTAAGTCTCAAAAACTCGGAAAAACTATAAACCGATTAAGCATGCAACAACAAGTGCTCTGATACCAATTGTTAGGTTCATATACCTATAGTCATACTAGTTTTTATTTATCATATAAATTATAGATCTTTAGCATGCTTAACTAGTGATTAAGACGAGATTAAGGAGTAAGAATGAGCTCCCTTACATTGGATATCTCGGCAAAATAAGGGCACAAGTGAAGTCACCTTCTTCACTTGTTCTTGAGCTTAATGTGTGGATGATCCTCCTTGAACCTTCAAAGAGATGATGGCCTCCAAAAGATGAACACCAAGACACACTAACTCTCAATGTTTGTATATTGTTTTGCTAGAACCAACACACAAGCTTACTAGATTGATTGAGGCACACGGCTAGGGTTATGCAAGAAGGAATTATTTTTCTTTCTTTTCTTATGTTTTTCTCTCACAAAAACAAAACCCTAATTTGTGATTGAATGAATGTTGTGAGCAAACAAATCTCTCTTTTGTTGCTCCTTTTGCTTCGGCCGAGAGTGAGGTGAGAGTGCCCAATGGGGTTGCTCTCAATCCTCTCAAATGTCTCAAGCATGCTCCATTATCTTAAATGCATGTACTCCTCATGTTCCTATTACATAATGTTAATATGTAAAATGTGTAGGTCTAAGTGTGACATATCACACTGTCACTAAGACCAAAACGGATCCCATCCGTGACTTAACATTAGGATTATATTATTTACGTAGTTTAACATTTTAAACCTTTTCATCGTAAATTTGTTAATTAAATAATTTCATATAATTATTTAATCGCATTCTATAACTACAACAATTGTAGTTTAATGGATTCATTCATTTTAATTATTATGTTTCATTAAACAAATAATTGATAGTGATGACATTTCGATCACTAATATAATTTACAATCTTAATTATAAATTATCTCCTCTTTTCTTCACAATCTAGAAATGTATCAACTCGTATCAATATACAGTTGTTACATTTAATATTGAGATAGCTGTCCTAAAGGTGTGACCTAAAGGGATCAACTGGTCACCACCGTCATTACGACAGTAATGTCAAACTCTAGCAAGCCAATCATTACCGATTAATGTTGACCAGTTGACTTATGATAAGAATCATCCCATGAACATTCTTTTATTGAGATTTTGTCAATTTAATTAATATAATTGACGTGATCACACTATTGTCGAGGACACTTACTCCAACAGGAACACGGGTACAAAAACAAAGGGAAAAGGGTGTCGTGGGCAGGCTACTTGGTGGAGCTTTCATGGCGTGTCAGAGGAGAACGGGGGCTTGAGTAGACCACCCCTGGAACCACCGTGGGCCAGTGGTGACTACGGTGGTGGCCAGAGGTGGTGTGGGGCATGGTGTTGAGAGAAGCTAAGGTGAGAAGTAAGGGTGCACATGAGGGTTTCCGGAAACACTTTCAGTTGTCGTGTGGGCAGGCTGTGTTGACGGTCAGTTTGGGGAAACTATGGTGGTCGCAGGTGGTCGCATAAGGGTGGATATGGTAGATAGTGGTGTAAGCTAGAGGTAGGGGTCAATGGCGAAGATGTTGGGTGGCTGCTTTGGTGGAGATGGTGACGGGAAATAGTGGTGTTGAGGACGGTTTTGGAGTGTTGTCGAGGGCTGTTGGGTCGTGTTTTGCATATTGCTGCTACTGTTACATTTTACTTGGTTACTTTTATTATCTTTACTATTTTTGTCTTATTATTATTATTAAAATGTATGCTAATAATATTAGTAGTATTATTATTATTACTATTATTATTGTTATTGATTATGGGTACTAATGTTGATTTTTACATTGACAAGTGAAGTGTTTTGTCCATTCAACTTATTGATAATAGTTTATTAGTATGTTATTATTCTTATTAATATTATTATTGTTATTATTGTTAATAATGTTAATGTTGGTATGATTATTATTATTAGTATATTGTTCATGTGGTTAATTATTTAAGTTGTTAAGTAATTTTATACAAGAGTGTGACGGTTATCAATAGTCGACTATATTTTCAATGTTCGTCTATTTAATTGAAACTGGTTATAAAAGTAATAAGGACGAGTTGTTTAAGTTAATTGAAGTAATCATATTTAAGACGGTCTCGTTATGCGATATATACTATTTAAATAATAGATTTGAATGATTGATATATTATATTAGTGGCGTAATCGTATTAGTGGGTAATTAAGTATTTTTATTTTGTTAGATGTTGACTGTGTGATTAAGTGATTCTACTGATTGGATGTTAGCTGCGTGATGGGATTATATTTGCTATCCAGGTAGGATACACTGACCTTATACTCTATGATGTATTATGAATGGATGTGGCATTGTGTGTTTTGGATGCTGAGTATGATTGATATGAGAATGATATTGGTTGGATTGATTGTGGGTTATTGGTAATGGCATGAGCATTTCATTATTTGATAGCATGATTGAATAATTATATCGTTGCATTCATGAGCATAGCATATGCATTGGTTACTGAGAAAATTATGGATCAGAAATTGTTCTGATATAAAGCCCAGGGTGGTTCTGCAGATCAGGCCTGGTGTCTTATCAGCTATTGAGCTGGTGTTCGGTGACGACCGATTATAGTCTGCCGGGAGGTTTGGTATGGCTTGGTTCAAGGGTATGAGTTCGAGAATGAGATTGAGATGGAGCTCGAGAATATCATTGCACTTGCATATCATAATTGTTGCATTGTAATTACTGTGTTACCCTACTCAACCGCGCGGTTGACAGTGTATTCGTGTACACCTACGATGATCCGGAATGGGGAGTAGATTCTACAGGTCAGAGACAGATGGATTAGGAGCTTGGGCATGGAGAGAGACCTGGCTTGGACCTACTTAGAATTAGATCGCATACTTAGATGTTATCAGTTGTACGACTTTTATTCTTCGCGTTATATATGTTGTAATAGCAAAAGTTTAAATTTAACCAGTTTTTATATAAAGTACTTTGGTTTGTTTTACTTTGTTATTCACTACCTCGGACATTCCGAGATGGTAACAGCTTTATTTATTGAGAATGTCTTGCTAAAGGCTCTTAAATAAATGGGGGTGTTACAATGAGCGACTCTTCTGTAACGGGTGTGATAGGATCACTCTCGACAGGAATATTCGAGTCACTAATATTAACGCTCTCATACCTCTCCGTATCTTCACTGGCTTGGATTAGGTGTTTGAGAAGCTCCCATTGCTTCTCATAGGGTAAGTCAAGAAAATCCCATCCACAATTTCCCTCAATCTCGATCAAGGTCTTACCAGTAACTCCATCATAAATGATACGACAAACCTCCCCAATACTAACAGGATAGTCAGACTGAGAAAGGAAAGAGGTTAATCTATTACAATAGATGTGCAATGGTTCATGTTCGAGTTGTGGGAAGGGGGAGATGGTCATAACGACAAAAGAAAAAAAAAATAAAAAAAAATTAATAATAATAATAATAGACTAAAAACAATAAACACTGGCGTCACCTCCCCGGAAACATGGCCAAAATTTGATACCCGTCGTTGAGGGTGCCAAATATAAGATTTATAGTTTCCTTAGCTTAACCTAGATAGAGTAAGTCAAGGGTCGAAACACAAGGAGATGGGGAGCGTTTATCGTTCTAAGTCGATGTTTTAAAGTAACAAGTTGGGGGTTTATGATTGATTGTTTGTCATTAAGTCTAATAAAAATTAAAGGCAAGATAAAACTGAAACAAGGTATGAATAAAACTAATGGTAAAAAGATGTTAGGATGATTGGTTCATAAAAGCTACGATGGTATAAAGTCTAGGTCAACATGTATTGCAGTCGCGTAAGGGGTGTAACAAATCCTCTCGGTCTATGTTACCTGATAGCTCCTTTCGGCCTTTGCTATTAGTTCCTAGGTCTCACAAATATTGGGTGTCAACAGTAAGGGTGATTCCTAAAGTCTAGGTCACATACCTTTCAGTCCTAGTAACCTAGCCGTGTTAAAACGTTAACTAATACCCTCCCCGTATCTTTCAATCTTGGGTAAGTGTAACACCCCGATTTATTAAGGAGCTTTTAGCAAGACATCCTCAGTAAATTGGGCTGTTACCATCTCGGAATAACCGAGGTAGTGAATAACAAAGTAAATCAAACCAAAGTACTTTATATAAAAACTGATAAAATTTAAACTTTGATGCTACAAATACTACACAGCGGAATAAAAGTACAAGTGATAACTACAAAGTATGTGATCTACATCTAAGTCGGTCCATCCAAGTGCTCACGCTATCCCATGCTCCCACCGCACCATCTTTCCTGTCAAAACTGCTCCTCATCACGGATCATCACAGGTGTCACACGAATACACAGGGTCAACCACGAGGTTGAGTAGAGGAAAAGTAAACAACCAAACATTATTATAAATAGAGATTCAATCATCCCACTCCGAATCACAAGGCCCATTAACTGCGCACCGATCACAAGGCCCATTAACTCCGCACCGATCACAAGGCCCATTAACTCCGCACCGATCACAAGGCCCATTAACTCCGCACCGATCATAACACCCATTAACTCCGCACCGATCACAACGTATCTCAGAGAGATATAAATGAATAGCTTAATATAACAAACATATTACAGCATAAGATAAACATGGTAATCACCAAATATCAACAGAATACTCAACATTATAAACACAGTGATTCCCCTACCTCA
Source organism: Silene conica (assembly GCA_029255685.2). NCBI lineage: Eukaryota > Viridiplantae > Streptophyta > Magnoliopsida > Caryophyllales > Caryophyllaceae > Silene > Silene conica. Next base: position 46,361,190 of record CM055318.2, on the reverse strand, counting down.
ATTTGCAGAAAGATAACCAACAGTTGCTAGTAATGTTCCACGCAGAAACCGTCACCTAAATATTATTTAACAATTAATAAATCACCACCAGCCCCCATTATATATATAGTAACAACATACTAAATATAGCAACTTCCAAAAGTGGAAAGTTTCCTGTAATAGAAACTTTCCCAAAATAGAAACCTTGCCCAAAATGGCAGTACTACAAAACTATTGATCATGTCCCAATTATTAAACTTAACCATATATAAATAATTGTCACAATACAATATCACAATATTGCCCATAATTAAATACATTGACTAACCATAGAACTTTGATAATAGGTTACCATATACTAACAATCAATCATATTAATTACAATATACAATTCTAGCAAACACTTATTATTAATTTCAAAAATAACAATTAATAACATAATAATATTAATAACCATAAGATTATTGTCAATAATACTAACCATAGTAATATTAGTAATAATAATAATAATAATAATAATAATAATAATTAAACACCAAACTCAAACAAGCACCCCCTACCCGTGACAACTACCCCCGAGCACAAACAACCCCACTAACCACCTTGACACACTCCCACTACCACCAGCAACCACCGCCACTAACACCCCGAATCACCTTCCACCACCACAACCACCAGCCACCTAATCGACAGCCACCAGTGAGCTGAACCAGGGCCCAGATAAGGCTTGGTTCCTCACCCGCAACACCTGACCATGCTACTTTAACCACCCTTCGACGCTAACCCCTCCACTAACGACACCAGACTCGACCACCACCACCATCCTTGGACTCCAGACTCAAGACACGGTGGCAACGTCGTACTGACCTCCCCCCGAGTCCACAATGCTACCACCACCAGAACCCCTGTACAAGCATATATAAAACAAGACACTGATAAACAACGAAACATGCTCCTAACAGCCCTTATCGAGACCCCATATACCGCCACTACCAACCACCATTATCCACCATACCTACCACCCAGACACAACCTCACTACCACCCAACTCCACACGTTCAGACCCATAACACAAACCTACGGACTCATCAATAGGACGTATTGTAAATATGCAAAATAAAACTCAGGTATTTCGATTCTATAAAACGACCTCATGTCACCGTGTTAGCCACCTTCCACGACGTCCTTAGGCGGCCAACGATGGTCTTTTTTGGCCTACACGTGTTCATTACATATGCTAGTATAATTACATATAAAAACATCAAAGATTAAACTGTATTGTACTCATCTAATTATGCGATAAAACCATAATGCAACACAGTAAAAACCCAGAAACGTGATGGATATACCAGATCTCCGGCCAAATCGAACCACCCTAGGTTAGACTATGACCACCGTGTAAAGCACCTCTCCCTTCTCTACTGTGACGCCTAGGGTTTGATGTAAAAAGATTAGGGTTAGGGTAGGGTCTAATGTTAGTAAAACTTATCTTATGCAGGCCGCAGGAACAAGATGAGGTATAAACCGTGGATGGGCTCTCTACTTAACACGCAATTCGAGGCCCACTCCAACATCCCCAGTGATCCCAAGTTCGAGCCCCCTTAAGAACATAACTCTATTTACCATGTTTTATGGTTAGAACCCCACTTCGAATCCCACCAAGGTCCAAAACACTTAACATAAAACGAGTGCACGCTAGCATGTTAAACGAGCAATTGCACTTAATTATATCGCTTACCCATAAAATTATTATATTTAACAATAATAATACGGGTTGTTACAGTAAGTCATTACTAACATCCTACAAGTCTCCTTTCGGTCTCGTCGTAAGAAATTATAATTAACGAAGAAAAATAGGTCTGAACATACGCGAGGTTGGTCGACCGACCAACTACCTTAGTCGACCGACCAGTTAAGCCGGTCGGCCGACCAGGGTCTACTACAGGTCGTCCTAAATTACGCCATCTACGTCGTTACTTACCTACATCCTAACATATGAGATTGCCTACGCATGATAACAATAAAACCAACAACTACAACGAAAATAACAATAAACATGGTGATTAAAACAGTAAACATGCCATTAACAAGCATTAGGTTTAGGGATTCTAACTATCTGGTACAAAAATAATGAAATTGAATAAACTGAATAATTAGAGTAAAATTACCGTAACAATGGAGAAGATGAGAACAGAAAGAGTGAGTATTATTGCTAATTGCGTGGAACAGGAAGTTCTTATGAGAATAGTGAAGAACTGATTATTGTAAACTAAACTAAAGAGAATTCTAAGTAATACTAGATTAGGGCTCCTCAAAGATGATTAGTACATAGGGGGAATTAAGCTTTTATAAGGATTTTTCATTGCTTCCCCCAAAACCTAACTTAATCATGGGCCTAATGAGGCGTCTAGAATCTTCCGTAATGGGCCATGTGGTCGACCGACCGCTGGTACTGGTCAGTCGACCAGTTGTCGGGTTTCTGAAATCTCGCGCATCAGGTACCTTAGTCGATCGACCATAGTAACCGGTCGATCGACCAAATATCAGATGCAGTACTGCGTTCTGACGAATTCTATCGCGCGCTTCGATCTTAAAACAACTGTCATTTCTTCGTTACTCATCATAATAAAGCGACTCTAGCGGCGTTGCAAAGCTAAGAGGATAAGCTTTTACCTCCAATTGGAATCACTCCATTATCAGCTCTAGTACTCGAGATATAGCCATTTGAAACAGGCTGCAATATCGCGAAGCGATTCTCCCCTTGTTAAAGCTTGTGAACTGTATGCACCCTTGTTTTATGCTATCTTCAGGCCTTGAAATGTGCGCTAGGCGTCGTTCCTTCTTGTCCGTAGTCATGCAAATCAGTTGAGGACGGGTTTGACTCGGAATCGCCTTATTTCCACATAAATCTGAAATAATGCATAAAAATACGAAAGTAGACGAAATAGGAGAAATAATAACCAAAAACTCATAAATGAGCTCTGAAATGCGTGTAAAAATAGATGTAAAACATCATAAAATAGACACGCATCAACATCCTACATCATCACTAAAAATTCTTAATATTTTTCACTAATTGTAGTATTAATATAAGATATTAAAACTAGGTTATTTGTGTGAGGTTTCTAGCTAAAACAAACACAAATATTAACAAGAGTGTGTCTTGGTGCATCTTATTGGAGGTTTTCTATTTTGGGGACTATTGGAGGATCATTCCATTGTTGAAAGCTCAAGAACTAGTAAAGAACGAGTCTTTACTAGTGCCCCTTTTAGCCAAAATAATCAATGTAAGAACAAGATTGTTTCTTTCATTTTCGGCTCTTATGTTATGCATGCATAAGATCATTGAACATTATTAGATAACCTAATTTAGTATGACTATATGAGATTTAAGAAACCAACAATTGGTATCAGAGCATAATGGTTATTTGCATGCACAATCGGGATTGTTTTTCTAAGTTAACGTAACTTAAATAAGACTAAAAATTAATGATTTATATGATAAGTCACTCGAAAATTTTTGCATGTATTAACTGGTAATAAATATTTTTAGTTTATTTTGATAATTTATGGGATTTTATTGTTCATTGAGATTATTTTTAGTCATTATTATGTATTTTAAATGTTAAAATCGGCTAAATGGACTAACAATAGCTAGAAATAGTTTCTGACCTTGAATTTTTTATATGATGTCAAACGCATATTTTACAAATTGTATGTAAAATTTCGTACAAATAGAAGTTGTATTGCATGATTTACGAATTTTATATGATAAATTGCGTAAATAAAGGCATTACGGTTAAAATAAATAAGATTTATCGAAATAAGTTCGAAATTTTAACCATAATTTTTGACATTATGATTATTAATGTAATTTTTCAGAATGTTCAACAAATTCGAAATTCAAATTTTTAAATTATAGTAATTTATTTGAGTTTTACATAAAAGTTATGTAATTTTAAGGTCAAAATGAACAATCGAATTAATTTTGACATAATTATTGTAAAAATTAGTAGTGACTAATTTTGAGTCCTAAAATCTGTTAGGATTATGAACTTTAACATGAATATGATTTATATTTTAGATTTGGCATTTTAAAAGTTAAATTGCGCATTCCCGTAAAACCGGATTATGTTAAAACTAATAATTGAATTTAAGGCGATTTGGCATTAAGATGAACATGATTAGATTATTTTGTTGCTACGTTTTAATGTATGAATGTCAAATTTTATAATGTACTCCATATAATTTTGAATTATGTAATTTTGTCTTAGTATGGCCTTAGTTAATCGGTAATTCCCGTAATGTAAGGGGTTATTGATTTGGATGTAATTAATTATGATCACGTATCATTCTTTTGTAATATCCTTTTATAGCGTATAATGTAAAATAGAAAATTTGTAATTATTCTAATTTCGGAGTTCCCGAAGGCCTTGCATGCTTGGATGGAGTTCCTATCAAGACGGTGTTCCTCGAGAGGCGTGCCTTGAAGCCCTAGGGACCAAAGGAGTTGGTTTCCGATTTGTAATTTTTTCTTATTTTCTATTTTAGGAAAGGCCATATTTGGAATTATTTATTTCGGTTAGCACTTATTTAATATGTTGCATGTATTGCCAAATCGCAATCAACTTACAACATGCATAACGAGTTTCGAGTCTCATACCGTGTCAATTAATTTATCTAGAATTCACCGAGTTAGTTCACTTAAAGGAGATAGATAATAAATTGACAAGATCTCTTACGTATACAAATATTGAGACATAGCCTTACCAAAGAGTAGAGAACCCATGAGTCCCTTCTTCATAAGGAAGTAGGCTCGGCTAAATCGGGGTGCTAAACTTGTTACGTTGGATAAGTGGGGTAATATGATTATACTCTCAAAATTTGGTCGATCTCAATGAAGGTATTCGAGCCACCGTAGTGGTAATAAGTTCGGGCTAAAGATAAGAATTAATGTAATTTTATCGACCGGGAGTTCTAAAAGTAGAATCGATTAAAGATTAATCCACCGAATTATATTAACGAGGGATGTATCGGCTAAACCGTGCCCGAGTTAGTATGGATTTGGGTCTCGGGATCATTTACTTGATTGGGTAAGAGATCATTAAGTAGATGTTTTACTTGTTTAACAAGTATATAATTTAAAATGATAAACGTTATTGATTTCCTTCACTTCCGTTTTTGTAGTTTTCTAAAATCGCAATGGATTCATTCAACCTTATCACACCTATTACTATTGACTCTTGTCACAATGTTTTTGATGATATTTGAACCCAAAACAACCTTGATACTTTTAGATAAATACATTTCGGAACGGGTCCGGATGGCAATGTGAATTTCGTCACTTCCCTCCCACCTCCCTAAGGGACCATTACTTGATACGGCTTATATTGATGAGCTAAATCAAGAAATGGATGCTTTATATTTAAAGGAAAGGGCTTATGATAAAGCTAGTGGGAGTTCAAGTAAGAATGGTCATGCAAAGAAGAAAAGGAAGGGAAAGAAATTGCAAAAGGGTCGATGTCACTATTGTAGTGTCATGGGACATTGGAGAAGGAATTGTCCAAAACATTTACGGCATATCCAAGAAGGTCTTGTTATTCCGTTAGGTAATTCTCCATCTGAGATTTTTGTTATTGACATAAATTATGCTTCCAACTCAACATGGGTATTAGATACTGGTTGTGGTTCTCACCTTTGTAATCGTTTACAGGTTATAAGAGAAACAGAGAAGATAGACAAGGGTGATGTGGATCTCCGACTTGGAAATGGAGCTTGGGTAGCGGCCACTTCAAAGGGGACTTGCACTCTCGCCTTGCCAAGCGGATATGAGCTTCAATTGAATAATTGTTATTATGTACCATCGCTTTCTAAAAACATTATTTCCGTAGCAATGTTAGACATTGAAGGATATAGTTTTTCCATTAAGAACCGTTGTTGTGTTATTTCTAAGAATGACATGGTCATTGGCCATGCTACTTCTATTAATGGGATTTATGTTTTAGAAACTTCGAACTCATCCCGTGATGTCTATAACATTCAATCAAAAAGAGTGAAAACAAGTGAACCAAATGAATCATATATTTGGCATTGTCGACTTGGTCATATAAATGAAAATTGCATTAAAAGATTAGTAAAGACTAATATAATAAAACCATTCGATTATGAATCATATGGTGTTTGCGAGGCTTGTCTCCTAGGCAAAATGACTCGTAATCCTTTTAGTGGTAAAGGGACACGAGCTAGTGATTTCTTAGGACTTGTACATACCGATGTATGTGGTCCATTAACAATCACCGCTAGGGGTAATTATGACTACTTCATAACATTCACAGATGATTTAAGTAGATATGGGTATATTTACTTAATGAAACATAAAAGTGAAACTTTTAAAAAATTTAAAGAATTTCAAAATGAAGTAGAAAACCAACTTGACAAGAAGATTAAAGCACTACGATCGGATCGTGGTGGCGAATATCTAAGTAACGAATTTGATTCGCACTTAAAAGATTGTAGTATTTTGTCACAACTCACCCCTCCGGGAACACCACAACTTAATGGTGTGGCTGAAAGGAGGAATCGAACCTTATTAGATATGGTTTAATCAATGATGAGCCAAATTGATTTACCAGATTAATTTTGGGGATTTGCGATCCTCACCGCCATCAAATCGTTGAACAATAGTCCAACAAAAGCGACCGAAAAGACTTTATATGAGATGTGGAGATGAAAGGTTCCTACATTATCCTATATGAAGATATGGGGATGTGAAGCTTATGTCAAGGTAAAGACCGATGACAAGCTAGCTCCGAGATCCGAAAAATGCATTTTTGTTGGTTATCCAACCACCTAACATGGCTATTACTTCTACCAACCTTAAGATAACAAAGTGTTTGTGTCTATAGAGGTTGTCTTTCTAGAAAAGGAGTTTATTTCTAGAAGACAGAGTGGGAGAAATTTTGAACTAGATGAAATTCATGAAGTTCAAGAGCCACAAATTGAAGCAGAGACGAACGAGGATGTTCCTTCTTCGTCTACTTCGGTACCTATTCAACCCAGGAGGTCGAGTAGAGTTCCACATCAACCTGATAGGTATGTTGGACTTATTGAAAAAGATGATAGCCTTGATGTATTACTTTTAGAAAGTAATGAGCCTACCACTTACAAAGCTGCAATCTCTAGTCCCGACTCCGCCAAATGGCAAGAGGCCATGATATCCGAGATGGATTCTATGCATGAAAACCAAGTATGAGACTTGGTTGACTTGACTGAAGAGATGAGACCTCTTCAGTGCAAGTGGATCTTCAAGGTGAAGAATGACATAGAAGGACATGATGATGTCTATAAAGCTAGGCTAGTAGCAAAAGGGTTTACCCAAGTTCAAGGTCTTCATTATGATGAAACCTTTGCTCCAGTAGCCATGCTAAGATCCATTAGGATTATGTTAGCGATTGCCACATTTCATGATTATGAAGTATGGCAAATGGATGTCAAAATCGCCTTCTTAAATGGGTATGTAAGGGAGGATGTGTATATGATACAACCCGAGGGTTTTGTTGATCCTAAAAATTCTATCAAATTATGCAAACTTAAGATATCCATTTCTGGTCTTAAAAAAGCATCGAGGAGTTGGAATCATCGTTTTAATAAAGTTATAAAAGAGAATGGTTTCACTCGAAGTGTCGAGGACACATGCTTATATACGAAATTTAGTGGGAGCAATGTTGTGTTCCTAATTTTGTATGAAGATGACATACTACTCATTCGAAATGATATTCCAATGCTTTCATTAGTGAAAGGATGGTTAGGAAACCATTTTCAGATGAAAGATTTAGGAAATGCACAACGCATATTAGGTATCCGGATCTACAGAGATAGATCAAAAGGGATATTGGCGCTAAGTCAAGAATCTTATATCGATAAGGTTCTACGACGACTCAGCATGGGAAATTCCAAGAGAGGCTTTATTCCTATGGGAAGAGGGATAATCTTGAGAAAGTCTCAATCTCCCATTGAACCTAAAGATGTTGAATGCATGAAAGAGATCTCTTATGCCTCCGCTATTGGATCTATCATGTATGCCATGATATGCACTTGTCCAGATGTCTCACATGCTTTAAGCATGACTAGTATATATCAAGCAAATCCTGGTGAAAGTCACTGGATTGCACTGAAGAACACCCTTAAGTACTTAAGAAGGACTAAGGATTCATTCTTGGTGTTTGGAGGGGAAGATGAAATTTGTCTAAAGTGTTACACAAATGCAAGCTTCCAAACGGATATAGACGATTTTAAATCCCAGGCTGGATTTGTCTTTATCTTGAATGGTGGGGCCATCAGTTGGAGAAGTTTCAAAGAATCAGTCGTTGCGGATTCTACTACGGAAGCAGAGTACATTGCAGCATCAGAAGCTGCAAAGGAAGTAGTTTGGATTAGACAATTCATTGAAGGACTAAGAGTAGTGCCCAATGTCAAACATTCTATCACCCTTTATTGTGATAACAGTGGTGTTGTTTTTCAAGCTAAGGAGCCGAAGTCTAGTAATAAATCTAGACATGTACACAGAAAATATCATGTAATCGGGGATTTAATTGATAAGAAGGAAATAGCGATTTGTAAGGTTGGGACAGATGATAATGTAGTTGATCCCTTAACCAAATCCTTATCGTAAGTTAAGCATGATTCCCATGCCTTGTTCATGGGTCTTAGGCGTATGCCAAACATGTATTAGATTATATGATATGAAATAAAAATTGTTTTTTATTGTTCATATATGATAATCGCGTTTATTATTTGAGTTTTATTTTAAAACTTATAATTATACTTTGTCAAAACCAAATGGGTTGTAGGAGTCAATTTGAACCCCATTAAGTGAACCGGATGACTTAGTATAGCCCATAGTCGTTTGTATGAGGTGACGTCTCGAAGCGACTAGAATGTGATTCGATTGATGGCAAATTCAAATGCTTTAGAGTCATATGGGATGACTAGTCGATCATATAGGCAGACTGCAAGAGGCACTTTGTCGGGCAATTTGTGACCGCTTATAGAGTTCTTTGCAATTCATTTTGAGTCGGGTCGTGGCGAGAGCTACTATATGTATTCTTGCTAGTCGATTCTTAAACTAGAGACTGTTCGCCCAAGGTGACACAGTTTCAGAGTGACTTTGATTTATGCTCTACGATCTTCCGTAAAAGGGGTCAAATGGGCATCTTTTGGGTCATGATGGACTGTGTTAGTCGAAGGGAACAGTAGGATAGGAATTGTCCAACCCCTTGTCAGGGTTATCTTAAATCTCAGGGCCACTCGAGGAGAAGTTTAACTGGAAATGCGTGGCCACGCTCGGAAGGTATCTATGGTAGATATTTCCGGTCAAAGTAGTTAAATCTCCAGATCGAGGAAACCACTCACGATATGATCATGTCAATGAATATTAGTCATTGATAAATATATAATAAGAATACTCATGAGATTCATCATATAGTCAACTGATCAACATTAATCGGTAATGATTGGCTTCCTAGAGTTTGACATTACTCCGTATGACGGTGGTAATCAGTTGATCCCTTTAGGTCACACCTTTAGGACAACTCTGTTAATTGAAAATGAAATGACTGTATATTGATACGAGTAAATTTAATCCTAGTTTATAAAATGTGTAAGGAGGATATTTATAATATGATTATAAATTATAAGATTTTAGTAAATGAAATATCATTACTAGAAATTAAATGTTTATGAAACAAATGATTACGAGAATGAATTTTATATATTACAAACGTTGTAGTATTATAATGGTACGGAAATTATTAATTAGATAATAGTAATTTCGAATTACTAATAATTTTATAAATTAAAGTTTAAATTAGTTAAACTTATAATTTTATAAAATGATTTAATTGTTCATTGTAATTGTTACATAATGAACAAAATAATTGTTTGTGTCCAATTATGATGTGGACCGTGTGATGGTCACATTACACAAATATTACACATTATACATTTTTATGAGTTAAAATTGTAATGTTTAAAATCTAATTTTATAATGCTTAATGGACAAGTTTTGCTTGAGGTGCCCATGCATTGGGCATCCTAACCCATCCGGCCACACCTTCTTGAGAAGAACAAAAGGAGTGTTTTTCTCTTTTCAAGGATTTATTCTTGCATTTTTAGGATTTTGAATAAGAGAGAAAAGTGTTCTCATCTTCTTCCTCACTTGAACCGTGACATCCTCCATCATCACTAAAAATTCTTAATATTGTTTACTTTTTTTTTGGTAAAGGGTAAGTATTATATATCAGAGAGAAAAGTTACAAGGTAAGATCTAGAACAGACTTTGCAAGAAAGCCTGATCACGAGAGCTTAGATTACAATGCATTCTTGTTTTAAACAAACAAATAAGTTCATGTTTAATCCTTCTAGCCACTACGGATGGACGAGTCAGAATATGCTCACATCTGCTCTTGTTTCGTTGATACCATACATGATAAATAATAGCATTTAAGGCACCATTTCTAAATGCCCTCTGCAACTTGGAGCCTCGAATTCTCAATCTTTTCTGGACAGATATACTGAAATCAATCTTCATATGCAGCCAAGAGGATATCTCATGTAGGATCAGCCTACTGTAATCACACTGACAGAACAGGTGATCTATCTGTTCTGAAGCATTAGCACAAATGCAGCAAAGATCGTCTGATATGATATTCAAGCACTTCAGTCTGTGTTTAGTGTGCATAGCTTGTAGTTGATGCATCCAGGCTACTATACTATGCTTGGGAATGGACCATCTGTTCCACACCAACTTGTGCCAATCCACGGTTTCTGCTCTACTTCTTAACATTTGATAACCCTTACCAACAATATAACCATTAGACCCATCCCATTTCCAAAGACCTGCATCAAAACCTTGCTGAATCCAGGGCCTCATAGTACATATTTTTTTCCAGGACCAGTTTGTGTCAGGGGGTGGAGTATACTCATGCTAAGCTTTCCCTTTCAGATACACACTGTGCACCCATTGCACCCAGAGCCTATTGGCATTACTACTAATCCAAACAACTAGCTTGACAATGGCAGCTTTGTTCCACACTTTTGATTGCTTAAGATTAAGCCCTCCTTCTTTAGTTGGTTTGCATATTCTTTCCTAAGAAACCAATGGAACCCTCAAATAATCTGCTACCCCTGCCCAAAGGAAGTTTCTACAAATTGCATCCACCTGTTTAACCACTAGATTGGGTAGAACAAACATAGAAGCCCAGTAATTGGTAATAGTGCTGAGAACAGATTTAACCAGGACCAGCCTCCCTGCATAAGATAGCTTTTTTATCCCAAGTCTCCTAATCGTCTCTACTACCTTATCAATGAGTGGCTAGCATTCTTTGATGTTCAATCTAGCAGCCTTGATAGGTACTCCCAAATATTTAAAAGGGAGTTTCCCTTCTTTGCAGCCTGAAATTTGAATGATTTCCTGCTTGACACTCTCTTTCACTCCAGCAAAATAAACATCAGATTTTTTTGGACTCATTTTGATGCGTATTTGGGGTGATAATCAATAAAGATAATTAACAAAAATACGGATGTTGCAGCGGAATAAAAATACTAATAAAATAATACAATCTTGAACGAATAAAGAACGAAAAGTAACCAAGAAAGTTGAAAGAATGAACGAAGGATGAATGGTGGTGGCGGACGGTGGCTCCAACGTGACTCGCCGTGGACGGAGGTCAATGGTGGTGATGTTTCTTGGTGTTTCTTGATCTTCTTGAATAAAGATTGTTGATGACGTAATAAGGCACAGCACTTAATACTTGAAAGATTTGTGAAACAATTTGATGAATGATTTATGATTGTCGATGGATAGGATAATTAATCAAACTCACACAGATATTCTCTCAATTATTTTGAAGCTCACACAGATACTTCGGTTTTAAAGCTCACACAGATACTTTAGATTTGTAACTAAAACTTAACAAAAGGATTTTTTATAACTTGAATATATGATGATTAAAACAAACAACTAAGGATGCCTATTTATAGTAAGGTCATACGTCACAAACTAGAATCGAAATAGGAAAGAAAACAACTTCCTACACGGTTCCCAAGAACACGTCCCAACCGTGTACTACTATTACTTATTTACTTTCCTAATTCTATCTTATGGATTAAAATAATCCTTATTAAATCTAAAAGATAAAATAATAAATAAAAGATTAAGTTGTGGTAACAACCCTAACAACTTAATAACAAACTCTAATAAACTAATAACTAACTTTGTAACTACCTTGTAACAACCTTAACAACCAAGTTGTAACAAACTAGTAACAAACTTAATTAATTAAATAAGATAAAAAATAACAAGATAAATTAAACAAACCCTAAACAAATTAGAAAACCCTAACCGTGTGGTCCCACACGTTGGGCACGGTTCCCGAGATCTCTACCCGGATCTTTCTTTTGTTCCTTTAATACGTCCTCCCAAGCTAACTTGAAAATCCGTATTGAACCCATATCGAACATTTTTAACCTTTGTTTGGGTCGTGGGTCACGACCTCTAGTCCGTGCTAATGCTCCCGCATCATACTCTCTCAGTTTTTGAGAATTTGACCTCAAATTAAGATCACGTAACTCTCGAGTAGACTTAGATATGCTAGCTCTTGACTTGATGAGAACACGGTTTACCTGACTTACCAAATCCATGTTCCGAGACTCCTTGTGCTCGTTGGTGTTAGCAACCAACCTTCCTTCCCGACCTCCAACACTCACGGCCTGCCCAAACTTGCGGCCTCCGACCTCCGTGATGCTCACGGCGCTCAGCTCCTCACGCCTCTCACGTTCCTCCCTACTTGGCAACCCCTCACAACCTCCATGTCCCCCATCAATTTCGACCAACCCAATACCACACGCTCTCGATTCTTCATTCCCGTTGCTCGGTGTCCCTTCCCCTAACTCCATAAATAAGCTTTTCTTTGAATTAGGTGACCTAGGTTTGATTCTTGATAAAAGTTGGAGATCATAGATGGTACCTCCTTTAGTAACGCTATATACATTTGTTCTCCCATCATGTATAACGTTCCTATCGTATTGCCAAGGTCTTCCAAGTAATATATGACATGCGTTCATAGGGACGATGTCACACCATAGTTTATCTTCATAAGGCCCAATGTTAAAAGAAATTAAGGCTTGTTTCTCAACCCGCACTCCTTGGTTCCCATCTAACCATTGTAATTTGTACGGTTTTTCTCTAGCCCTAATACTTAACTCCAACTCCGAAACTAAGGTTTTTGAAACAACATTAGCGCAAGACCCACTATCAATAATCAAGTCGCACTTTTTCCCCTCAACCTTACAACGAGTATGGAACACATTATCCCTTTGTTCCTCACCTTCCGTCGTGGACTCCACGTGTAAAGTACGTACTACGAGGCAATCTCCCTCGTCCTCACTCTCGGCTCCCACGATTTTTCTGTCCACTTGTTCCTCCTCAACTTTCTCCTCCTCAACTAATTCAGGTACAACAAAGTTAGGAACCATACCTTGATGTTCTTGAATTGACAAGGTTCTCTTTTGAGGGCAATCCGTAGCGATGTGTCCATAGCATTGACACTTATAGCATCTTCTAATAGTACTCCCCCTAGGATCAGGAATACCTTGTTTGAAGGACCCTTTGGCCTTTTCGGCCGCCTCTCCCTTCGACGCCTCCTTGGTTTTAGGCGTGGTAGTGGTAGTGTATGATGATGAGCCTTCTCCGACTCTTGTGCTCTTATAAGAATTGGTTTTCCTTGCTTTGTCATGTCTTTCGAACTTTAAAGCAATCCTGCACACATCATAATAATCTTCATAGTTTTGAATCTCAACCCTTGAAGCTAGGGTTGGTACTAAACCACGAATAAATCTAGCCACTTTCAACTCCTCCCTCTCATCTAGATCACATACAATGGTCATCTTTTCAAATTCCCGAATGTATTCTGAGACGGTCATATTATCTTGGGTTAAAGAATGGAGTTTTAGGTAGTTTTCTTGATTGTAGTCCTTTGGCAAAAACTTCTTTACCATGTGTTTTTTTTAACTTTGCCCAAGACTTAATATTTTCTTTGTGTTGCTTCTTTCTTTGCCTCACAAGGTTCTCATACCATAGCGAAGCGTATTTGGTAAGTTTTAAGATAGCAACTTTAAACTGCTTCCGGTCATCGTATTCCTTGTACTCAAAGACTCTCTCCGTTTGTCTCAGCCACTCCAAGAAATCTTCCGGATCCATGTCTCCTTTGAATTCAGGGATGTCAAGTTTGAGACCTCTATCATCATCGTTCTTGTCCCAAGTCATGCCCTTAAATTCAGCTTCTTCCTCCGAGTCACTCGCCCTAGATGAGGACTCTCCCGTCTTTTTATGACCTCCTTTGGTCATCATTGTCTTTATGAGATATTTGAGCTCTTGGATTTCGGAATTTAATTCCATGTTGCTCTCCTCCCATGATTTTTCCTCTCCGTCTTGAGATCCTACCATGTTGATAAACTTTCCCAAGAACTGGTGTAATAAAAATTAGACCAAGAGCCGAAGCTCTGATACCAATTTGATGCGTATTTGGGGTGATAATCAATAAAGATAATCAACAAAAATACGGATGTTGCAGCGGAATAAAAATACTAATAAAATAATACAATCTTGAACGAATAAAGAACGAAAAGTAACCAAGAAAGTTGAAAGAATGAACGAAGGATGAATGGTGGTGGCGGACGGTGGCTCCGACGTGACTCGCCGTGGACGGTGGTCAATGGTGGTGATGCTTCTTGGTGTTTCTTGATCTTCTTGAATAAAGATTGTTGATGACGTAATAAGGCACAACACTTAATACTTGAAAGATTTGTGAAACGATTTGATGAATGATTTATGATTGTCGATGGATAGGATAATTGATCAAACTCACACAGATATTCTCTGAAATATTTTGAAGCTCACACAGATACTTCGGTTTTAAAGCTCACACAGATACTTTAGATTTGTAAGTAAAACTTAACAAAAGGTTTTTTTATAACTTGAATATATGATGATTAAAACAAACAACTAAGGATGCCTGTTTATAGTAAGGTCATCCGTCACAAACTAGAATCGAAATAGGAAAGAAAACAACTTCCTACACGGTTCCGAAGAACACGTCCCAACCGTGTACTACTACTACTTATTTACTTCCCTAATTCTATCTTATGGATTAAAATAATCCTTATTAAATCTAAAAGATAAAATAATAAATAAAAGATTAAGTTGTGGTAACAACCCTAACAACTTAATAACAAACTCTAATAAACTAATAACTAACTTTGTAACTACCTTGTAACAACCTTAACAACCAAGTTGTAACAAACTTAATTAATTAAATAAGATAAAAAATAACAAGATAAATTAAACAAACCCTAAACAAATTAGAAAACCCTAACCGTGTGGTCCCACACATTGGGCACGGTTCCCAAGATCTCTACCCGGATCATTCTTTTGTTCCTTTAATACGTCCTCCCAAGCTAACTTGAAAATCCGTATTGAACCCATATCGAACATTTTTAACCTTTCTTTGGGTCGTGGGTCACGACCTCTAGTCCGTGCTAATGCTCCCGCATCACATTTTAAGTCCAAAAGCATGAGAGAATGTGGAGAAGGATCTTAGTGGCACCATCATAGATTTGGTATCCCCTTTACTGAAAAGCAACAAATCATCAGCAAACAACAAGCATGATAATTTCATAGGTTTGCACATTGGATGATAGTTAAAAGCCATGTTGGAAGTAGTGTATTTCAAAATACGAGTGAGGTACTCCATGCATATAGTAAACAAAAGAGGACTGAGGAATCCCTGTAAACCCCTCGCGAAAGCGGAAATAAAAATCATACAGAATACTAAAAATGCAGCGGAATTAAAACTTTTTAACATAACTAACATGCGAGGTGAATTAACAACTGAAAACTGAAACTGATATAAACAGAAATAGATAGGTATAACTGTCTAAGTACTGGAAGTAAATATATACAAACAGCCTGGGATGATACATCCCTACAGGCACTTAAAACAACAACTGTATCAAAAGTCTAGAGTCTAGCTACGAAGTGTGTAAGTCAAATCGATGATAAGCGGATAATCGCTCGCTAGCTCTCAGCAACCCCTGCCAACATGCACTAAAATGGAGAGCCTTCATATGGTTTTGTTTGCATCCAAATGTGGCCTGACTTTCAAGCATCATATCTCACGTTTTATGCATGCAAATCTTTTGATTTTTGTGTCATTAGAAAGCATAAGATCTTAGCAAAACAATGGCTTTTTAATCACCTTAATATCTGGTCTATAACTTGAGTTATGGCCGTCCCAAGAAGACTGCGCATTCTTGGACAGTCCATGACCTATGTGCACTAAAGTTTCAATAAATAACGATTTACTCAATATATGAGGTTGATTCGTTTTTGAGGTGAAAGTTAACTCATTTAGCTTTCCAAAGAGCTATCATACGTCCCTAAATTCATTGTGATCTATGAGATGTGCCCTCTGCAAGATGCACCTTTTTTCTGAGACTGCTGCCCAGCCCGGTTTTGGACACCATCACAAATGTGTCGCTATCTTGACTTCCTCTTTTGTTGAGGCATCTTGTAAAGCAAAGGGGATGAAGTGCCAAGTATGTTGGGATCAGAAATGGGGCTGAAATTGCAGAGAAAAGGACTAAAGCATTCTGTTTTGGTCTCCCCAAAAGCAAAGGACAAGTCGCTTTCAAAACAGAATGTGTAAGGGGCTGTTTGTTTTGCTCTTTCTTTTGTGCATTTTGAGCGTGTAACCTAGGGCTTTTGTAAGGTTTTTCTGCTTTCTTTGTAGACCATTAGATCAAAGTGTAATGTATGGTTAGGATGTAATGGCTTGGCCTATATAAAGCAAGCTAACACCCTTGTAAAAATCAGATTTGAGAATTAAGAAATAGAAAAGAAGGTTTTGAAAACCCTTTTTAGTTCATTGCTTTGTGCTTGAACAACTCCATTACTTCGTGTTTGGAGCCATGTTCCCGTCTTGCTTCGTGTTCTGGACGAGTACATGAAGAAGAGTGAGTCCTTGCTTCGTGATCTTGGATGATCTCTTAGGCTTAAACTTGCTTCGTGTTCTGGTTTAAGTCATATCCTAGTCTTGAGCCTTTGGTTCAAGTCATATCCTTTACTATTGTTCAAAAAAAAAACCTCAAAATAACAACTCAAAACCGAGACAAAAACAAATCACAAAAAAAGCCCCATTTTGAAGTATTCATGGGCCATTTTCAGTTCAGTTTTTGCACTAAAATGGAGAGCCTTCATATGGTTTCGTTTGCATCCAAATGTGGCCTGACTTTCAAGCATCATATCTCACGTTTTATGCATGCAAATCTTTTGATTTTTGTGTCATTAGAAAGCATAAGATCTTAGCAAAACAATGGCTTTTTAATCACCTTAATATCTGGTCTATAACTTGAGTTATGGCCGTCCCAAGAAGACTGCGCATTCTTGGACAGCCCATGACCTATGTGCACTAAAGTTTCAATAAATAACGATTTACTCAAGATATGAGGTTGATTCCTTTTTGAGGTGAAAGTTAACTCATTTAGCTTTCCAAAGCGTTATCATACGTCCCTAAATTCATTGTGAGCTATGAGATGTGCCCTCTGCAAGATGAACCTTTTTTCTGAGACTGCTGACCAGCCCGGTTTTGGACACCATCACAAATATGTCGCTATCTTGACTTCTTCTTTTGTTGAGGCATCTTGTAAAGCAAAGGGGATCAAGTGCCAAGTATGTGGGGATTAGAAATGGGGCTGAAATTGCAGAGAAAAGGACTAAAGCATTCTGCTTTGGTCTCCCCAAAAGCAAAGGACAAGTCGCTTTCAAAACAGAATGTGTAAGGGGCTGT
Source organism: Silene conica (assembly GCA_029255685.2). Lineage (NCBI taxonomy): Eukaryota > Viridiplantae > Streptophyta > Magnoliopsida > Caryophyllales > Caryophyllaceae > Silene > Silene conica. The sequence goes on along the minus strand of CM055318.2, from coordinate 46,343,308 downwards.
TTGTTTTGCTCTTTCTTTTCTGCATTTCGAGCGTGTAACCTAGGACTTTTGTAAGGTTTTTCTGCTTTCTTTGTAGACCATTAGATCAAAGTGTAATGTATGGTTAGGATGTAATGGCTTGGCCTATATAAAGCAAGCTAACAACCTTGTAAAAAAGGAGATTTGAGAATTAAGAAATAGAAAAGAAGGTTTTGAAAACCCTTTTTAGTTCATTGCTTTGTGCTTGAACAACTCCATTACTTCGTGTTTGGAGGCATGTTCCCGTCTTGCTTCGTGTTCTGGACGAGTACATGAAGAAGAGTGAGTCCTTGCTTCGTGATCTTGGATGATCTCTTAGGCTTAAACTTGCTTCGTGTTCTGGTTTAAGTCATATCCTAGTCTTGAGCCTTTGGTTCAAGTCATATCCTTTACTATTGTTCAAATAAAAACCTCAAAATAACAACTCAAAACCGAGACAAAAACAACTCACAAAAACAGCCCCATTTTGAAGTATTCATGGGTCCATTTCTGTTCACAACCTCCTGCATGTACCTACATACATGTAAACATGTACGCCACAATCAGTGGGGAGTGACTAGAGTTCTCCTAGCCACCTTTTGTAACGACACGTAACACAGAAATACAAACAGAATACTCCAACATATATAAACATGTGAAGTATATAATCTAAATAACTGAATCTCATATCATCATGCAATCACTAATGCAAGGCTCTCAACCAACTTCGGAAACCATTTGGAAGGAGAGCCGGTTTCCCTGCCGGTTGCCCGCCCGAGGGATCTTTCAGTCCAAACTTATTATGAAACAGACTAAAGAGTCATCCAATGCCTTGGATGAACAATACCATAGTCAAAGTACCATACTCATCAATACCAACATCTGTATCTGACACTGTACCAACTCTAGGCAAGCAGATAAAACTCAACAAGTAAGGTTCAGCGGTCAACTTAAGACATGACCTGAATACTAAACAATCAGCAAGTATAAAGGTTCAGAGGCGACATCTTAACGCATAACCTAGATACCAAACAATCAGCAAGAATAAAGGTTTAGAGGAGACATCTTAACGCATAACCTAGATACCAAATTCACAATCTCAAGCAAGGACTCAGAGGCGACAACTCAACGCATGGACCCGCTACTCAACAAGACAATAGACTTAGAGGCGACAACTCAACGCATGGACTAGCATCCAATTTCACAATCACAAGTAAGGAACTCAGAGGCGACAACTCAACGCATATTCCCCTACTACATCACAAGACACTAGACTCAGAGGCGATAACTCAACGCATGGCCTAGCATCCAACACCTGCACCCCGGGTAAGGTATTACAACCTGACTACCCCGTTGTGCAGTTGCTCTACTCGTCAGACTCAGAGGCCAACTTAAGGCATGTCCTGACGCGATCACTCAAACATGTCTGGGCTTAGAGGCGACATCTCAACGCATACCCCCATACATGACAAACAAACACATATAGGGCTCAGAGGCGACATCTCAACACATACCCCTATATATGACAAACAACCTACGTTTTAAGTTCAGAGGCGACATCTTAACGCATAACTTAACACGCATCACTACAATAGCATTCAATTCAATAACTAAATCTTTAGTTCATATCTCTTATACTTCTAAACAACACTCAATTGACCCCGGGAACTAAGTTGAGGGAGAGCCGGTTTCCCTTTCGGTTACCCGACCGGGGGTCTCTATCCTCTCTCCATTCCCGAACCCAATATAGTGTCGGCCATCCTATATGGTACACGGAACGAATCTCAAACAAAACCGATTAACCATTCGAAAGTTATAAACTATTTAAATGAGAACAGGGGCTCTCAGCCGGTCTAGGACCGTCTGCCGGTCAGCCGGCTGGGAGTCCCTCCCTAAGCCTTCTTATAACTTTCCCCAAAACCAAGAAGGATTCTGAGCTGGTCGACTGGCGGCCGACCTGCCGGCTCAGAATTCCTTCCCCAGACTCAAGCATTTCAAAAACTCAACAATGACTCTGCTGCAGGCCAGCCTACCGGCTCAGAGTCCCTGCACGAAAATCGCATAATTTCCCATATGACTCAAATCTTAACAAATCGATTATAACTTCTAAAATTGCAACCAACACATATTACCCAGCATCTATAAGGCTTATTTACATCAAAAGCAAGTATCAATTTACACATTAACACCATAACAAGTTCATACTTTGTATTCGTCTTAAGCATAGGATTTCTGAAATTTCATCATCTAAGCATATAAAACACAATCAAAGCATGTGAAAGTCTTTCTCATGTAATCCTAGCATGATTCTAAGTCTTAACAACAATCACTATGTACAAAATCAGAAACTAAAACCATCAAAAGTCAAGAAACATGCTAATATCACAATAAAGGCCGAGTTTCTCATTATCGTCACCTCTAAAGCGTGTTTGTTCCAAGCTCCTCTTCAATGATGTAACTATCCACGTCCGGATCCTCTAAATCTTCTCCTACAACAAGAAAAACGGCTTTGAGAAGCTAAAATCGGATTCTACCAAAAACAGGCCATTTTCAAGTTGGATGAAATGGAAATTCAAAGTGATAGATGTCTTGCAAATTTCAAGAGGATTTCAGAAATGTATAACTTGCCTTGGTTTGGAAATCGGATGATGACTGAAAATCGATTTGAAGCTTGAAGGTTTGAAGGAGGAAATGAGAAAATGGAAGCAGTGTTCTTATTTTTGTGAAAATGATTATGTCGACATATCAAATGGGGTTTAGGGTTTTAATTGTCCTTTTCCGTTTAAATGGAAATGGGCTTTTGAAAGTGAACGGGATTTTATGAGACGGACTTAACTTGCCAAGTTATATTCGTCTTAAGGACTTAAGGTTCTTAAGACGGATCTTACGGATTATTTTAAAATACATTAACATTAAATATTAAAATATTATTTTATTCCATAGAAATAATTTAAAACCTTTAAAATATAATTTACGAAAATACGGGATGTTACAATCACCCCAACTTCAAAAAGTTTCGTCCTCGAAACTCGAACGAAGATAAATTCTAGATAACTATACCTCAATCGAAAAGAGAAGGATGCGTAGCACGCATCGACGCCTCGGTCTCCCACGTCTGCTCCTCAACATCGCCGCAACGCCAAAGAGTCTTCACTAAGGGCACCACCTTGCTCCTAAGCTTCCTGTCCTAACGGTCTAGAATCTTCACGGGACGCTCCTCGAAAGCAAAACTCGGCTCTAGGTTCTCGATCTCTCTATGAAGCACATGACTAGGATCACTAACGTACTTGCGGAGCTGAGAAACATGAAAGACGCTATGAACCTTGCCCAAACTAGGAGGCAAGTCCAATCGATAAGCAGCAGCACCAATCCTCTTCACGATCTCGAACGGCCCAATATACTTAGGGCTCAACTTGCCCTTAACGCCAAACCTCTTGACGCCCTTCATCGGTGAAACTCTCAGGAAAACTCTGTCACCCACCTCAAACTCGAGAGGTCTACAACGGACATCTGCATAGGACTTCTGCCGATCATGTGCGGCCTTCATCCTACCTCTAATAAGCTGGACGTGATCAATCGTCGCAGCCAATTGGTCCGGTCCTAGGTCGTGCACGTCGCTCGCCTGATCCCAACAGATCGGGCTACGACACTTCCTACCATAGAGCGCCTCATACGGAGCCATACCAATAGATGAGTGAAAACTGTTGTTGTAGGAAAACTCAACTAACAGTAGACACCGTTCCCACGAACTCTGGAAATCAAGTGCACAAGCACGGAGCAAGTCCTCTAATGTCTGAATAGTCCTCTCGGACTGTCCATCAGTCGTGGCATGAAATGTTGTACTCATCAGTAGACGGCTACCCATAGCCTCATGTAGAGCCTTCCAAAATTTGGAACAGAAACGAGGGTCACGATCAGAAACGATCTTTCTCTAGGCACCATGGTAACAGACGATCTCGGCAATATAAGCTCGGGCTAAGCGGTCCATATCCCACGTCCCGCGGATAGACACAAATCTGGCACACTTAGGTAACCTATCAACCACAACCCAAATAGTGTCCTTGCCTCCAACTGTCTTAGGCAATGCAGTCACGAAGTCCATCGAAATGCACTTCCACTTCGAATGACGAGCATGGAGCGGCTGTAACAAACCACCTGGCCTCCTATGCTCGATCTTGACTTGTTGACAAGTCAGACACTTACTCACGTAATCCAAAATGTTCTTCTTCATCCCGGGCCACCAAAATAGAAGTCTTAGGTCTTTGTGCATCTTCTCGCCGCCCGGATGAACAGAATAAGGCGCCAGGTGAGCCTCATCTAAAACCCTCTTCCTCAAATACGGCACATCTGGAACATACATCCGGCCTCGAAACCGAAGAAAACCATCAGAACCAATCCCGAAGTCCTGTGCATCACCACTCGAAATCTTGGCCTCAAACTTGCGGAAAGCAGCATCTGTAGGCAAACCCTGACGAATCTCCCAATACAATGTCGGATCGGCAGTCATAGCAGATAACCAATCAAAACCACTACCAACCATCTCTAATCAGCTTGCGGAACTTAGAACAAAGCTCCTCAGGTAGAACACGCATAGCACTCATCGAATGAGAAGTCTTGCGGCTAAGCGCATCAGCAACAACATTGGCCTTACCCTCATGATACAATAGCTCAATCTTAACCAACTCTAGCCATCGACGTTGTCACATATTAAGGTCCTTATGGGTGAAGATGTACTTCAAACTCTTGTGATCCGTGAGAATGCGACAATGAGATCCAATCAAGTAATGACGCCACATCTTCAAGGCATGAACAACAGCAGCTAACTCAAGGTCATGCGTCGGATAGTTCACCTCGTGAACTCGCAGCTGTCTTGAAGAATAAGAAATCACCTTACCACTCTGCATCAACACACATCCAAGCCCTAACATCGAAGCATCGCAGTAAACATCAAAGTCAACACCAATCTCTGGCAAAGCAAGTACTGGAGTAGAAGTCAACCTGGTCTTCAATTCCTGAAATGAGCTCTCACACTTATCTGTCCAAACGAACTTAGCCTCTTTCTTCAATAACTGAGTCATCGGACGAGCCAATCTAGAGAAATCCTCAACAAATCGACGGTAGTATCCAGCCAAACCGAGGAAACTACGAATCTCTCCCACATCTTTGGGACTCTCCCAATCAACAACGGCCTCAATCTTTGCGGGATCAACCATAACTCCCTCACTAGATATCACATGTCCAAGAAATGCAACCTTAGATAGCCAAAACTCACACTTAGAGAACTTCGCGAACCACTTCTGTCGACGTAAAATCCCAAGTATCAATCGAAGATGTTCGGCATGCTCATCATCAGTCTTCGAATAAATAAGGATATCATCACTAAACACCAGAACGCAAGTGTCTAAGAACTCACTGAACGTCCTGTTCATCTGATCCATGAAGATAGCATGAGCATTCGTCAAACCGAAAGGCATGACAACGAACTCAAAGTGCCCATATCTGGTACAGAAAGCAGTCTTCGCAATATCAGCCTCTCTCACTGGAATCTGATGATAACCGGAACGAAGGTCAATCTTCGAAAATCTGGAAGCACCTCTAAGCTGGTCAAATAAGTCATCAATCCTAGGCAAAGGATATATGTTCTTCACGGTGACTCTGTTCAACTCTTTGTAATCAATGCAAAGTCTCATGGAACCATCTTTCTTCTTCACGAAAAGAACTGGAGCACCCCAAGGAGAAGCACTCGGTCTAATGAATCCCTTCTCGATCATCTCCTCTAATTGCTGCTTCAACTCTTTCAACTCAGGTGGTGTCATACGGTAGGGAGCCTTAGATATAGGTCTGGTACCTGGAACAAGCTCAATAGTAAACTCCACATCTCTCTCAGGCGGTATCCCTGGCAACTCTTCTGGGAAAACATCTGGAAACTCACGAACAATAGCTACATCCCCAAGCTTCGGTACCGATGGCTTTGCAGCTGAAACAACACACAGGAAGGCTTGCCAACCCTTCCTTAGAAGATGAGAAGCTTTCATTGAAGAAATAACACGAACACCCTTTTGAGGGCGAGTTCCCCTATAGGAAACACGAACTCCTGAAGAACTCCTCAAGCAGATTTTCTGGTCACGACACTCGAAGCGAGCATGGTATCGCGATAACAAATCCATACCGAGGATAATGTCAAATTCCTCGAGAGGAAATCTCAGTAAGTCCGCTAGAAATGTGGCTTGACCAATAATAATCGGAACATCCCTATGGGAAGAAGAGCAGGAGAAAACATCTCCCGAAGGCAACGAGATAGAAGTCTCCTCAACAACAGAAGACTCTAGAGCTAGTCTGTCGGCAAACTGGGTCGATATGAATGATAGAGAAGCACCAGTATCAAATAAAATCAGGCACTCAGCACCAAGAACAGAAAAGATACCGGCAACGATGTCTGGATGAGCCTCAGCCTCTGCTCTGGTCATCACGAAGATCTTCCCCTTAGCCTTACCTCCTCTAGTCGCTGCAGCAGCAGTGGCAGCCTTGCCAAGTGCGGTGTTCCTCTCAGGACAATCAAAGGATCTATGCCCAAATCCATTACAAGTATAACACTTGTAGGCATTCTTGAAACAGTCAAAACCCGGATGAGGTGGTTTACCACAACGGCGGCAAACACCAGGAGCAGTATCCGAGTGAACAATAGTCTTAGCAACAGGTGTAGAGAACCTCTCAAATCGCTTCTTCTGAGAAGAAGGCGAAGAAGTGGATGGAACAAACGGTCTCTTCCCCTGATAGATGGATCTCTGGTGTGAAGTCACATGTAACATCCCGTATTTTCGTAAAATCTAATTTAATCGTTTTAATTTATTTTATGTAATAAAATAATGTTTTAATAATTTAACTCGGAAGATTTCAATTTAATAAGTGAGATCCGTCTTAAGAACCTCAAGTCCTTAAGACGAATACAACTTGGCATGTAAATATCCGACTTAAACATCCGTTCCATTTATCCGACCCATTTTAATTACTCGGAAAGGACAGTCTTTAAAACCCCATAAACCCCTAATATGTCGACATTCATCCTCCTTCATCAAACTCTTTTACAGTAAACTCTTCATCCTCAAAACCTCCATAAACCTCTCCTTCTTTTGAGCTTTTCTTCATCATCCATTCTTCAAATTGCAAAAGTAAGTACATTTTCGGAATCCTCGTTCAATTTCCAAGTCATCTATCACTTCGGTTTCTCATTTTTCCCCATCTCGAAAATCTGGCCTGTTTTGTACAAATTCCGTTTTTGGGTTCTTAAACCGGTTTTCTGTGTTTTCAGGCGAAGGATTTGACAACCCGGACATTGATAGCTTCATACTCGAGGAAGATCTTTAGCCGGATTAGCTTGAGAGGTGACGATAATGAGAAACTCGGCCTTTATGTGTATATTAGCATATTTGTTGTGATTCTTGTTTGGTTTCTGATTTTTGTCGAAATATAATGTTAAAGGACTTAGTAACATGTTTAGGGTGATGTTGTTGTGAATAATTCATGCTTGGATTGATTGTTATATGCTTTTAAGTATATTTTCAGTTTTTCTCATTTTGCGACGGATACATGTTAAATTCATTTGAGGATTGTTATGGGACTTACTTGCTGATAGATTGGTAGTATTTGGCGTTTGATATTATTGTTTAAACATCACATGAATCGTTGTGCAAGTATTGGTGTCGATTGATTGAGTTTTGTTGAAGGCTGAAATTGCAATTTTCGTATCAGGCTCTCTGAGCCGATCGACCGACCGGCCGCCGGTCGACCGGCTGGGAGAGCATATGTGTGTTTTTCGTATTTTTGGAAAATGGCCTTGGACTGCCAGCCGGCCGACCGGCTGTGTAACAACCCGACCCACCACCGTCGTAACACAAACCCAATAAGATGGGTGCACACTTTTGGGCCCATTATTTGTCCTCACTTAAGCCCAAAAGCACAAGGCCTTGTTAGTAAGTGGTGGGTGGGAGCTATTATAAACATATCACAAGCCTCTCAATCTACCGATGTGGGACAAATCTCCACACATCTCAATCATACTCTTGTGGTGTTACAAACTCCCTCACTTAAAGAACACAACGTCCTCGTTGTGCCTCAAACTTGACCACAACCAGGGCCAGAATCCTCCCCCGCTAGGCTGGTGACCCGGGTACTCCCGACCACAGGCTCACCACACAGTCGCAGGGTCGCTCTGATACCATTTGTAACAACCCAACCCACCACGGTCGTAACACACCCCCAATAAGATGGGAGGTATGCCTTTGGGCCCATTATTTGTCCTCACTTAAGCCCAAAAGCACAAGGCCTTGTTACTAAGTGGTGGGTGGGAGTTATTATAAACATATCACAATCCTCACATTCTACCGATGTGGGACAAATCTCCTTTCATATTCTTGGGGTGTTATAGGCTGCCTGCCGACCGGCTGGTAGTCGTTGTATGTTGTGTATGTTTTGCGAGAACGTAAGTAGGATGGGAGCCCAGCCGGCAGACCGGCCGCCTGCCAGCCGGCTGGGAGTGCATATGGGGTGGTTTGCGAAATAGGGAAGGCTAGGGAATGGAGTCCCAGCCGGCCGACCGGCTGCCTGCCGACCGGCTGGGAGTCCTTTGTGATGTTCTCGGTTTTGAAAAGAAAGGCGTAGGCTGAGGGACCACCAGCCGGCCGACCGGCTGTCTGCCGACCGGCTGGGGATCCCTGATGGCGGTTTCGAATTGTTTTCGCGTGTAACTTTCAAATGGTTAATCGGTTTTGATTGAAACTCGTTTTGTGTACCCTTGACATGTATTTGAGGTCCCCGGAGGATGGGCAACATTATATTGGGTTCGGGAATGGAGTAAGGATAGAGACCCCCCGATCGGGCAACCGAAAGGGAAACCGGCTCTCCCTCATCTTTGTTTCCGGGGTCAAATAAGTGTTGATTAGAAGTTAAAGGTAGAACTATAGAGTAGTTCATAGACTTGAATGATATTGTTTTGATGCGTATTAAGTTCTGCCTTAAGCTGGCCTCTGAACTTAATACGTGAGTTGTTTGTCGTGTATGGGAACATGCGTTGAGTTTTCGCCTCTGAGTTCCATACATGTCTGTTTGTCGTGTCTGGGACATGCGTTGAGTTTTCGCCTCTGAGTCCAGACATGTATGTGTGATCGCGTCAGAACATGCGTTGAGTTTTCGCTTCTGAGTCTGACGAGTAGAGCAACTGCACGACGGGGCAGTCAGGTTGTCATACCTTACCCGGAGTGCAGGTGTTTGGTGCTAGAACATGCGTTGAGTTTTCGCCTCTGAGTCTAGTATCTTGTGATGTGGTAGGGGAACATGCGTTGAGTTTTCGCCTCTGAGTTCCTTACTTGTGATAGTGAATTGAATGCTAGTCCATGCGTTGAGTTTTCGCCTCTGAGTCTAGTGTTCGGTGATAGCTGATCCATGCGTTGAGTATTCGCCTCTGAGTCCTTGCTTGATATTGTGAACTTGGTATTTAGGTTATGCGTTAAGATGTCGCCTCTGAACCTTTATACTTGCTGAATAATTTAGTACCTAGGTTATGCGTTAAGATGTCGCCTCTGAACCTTTGTACTTGTTGTTTCATATCTGCTTGCCTTGATGATGGTACAGTGTCAGATATGCTTAATAAGTTATTGATGTTTATATGTTTGTGGTTAAATCATCCAAGGCATTGGATGACTCTTAGTTCGGATTTCATAAATAATTGGATTGAAAGACCCCCCGACTGGGTAACCAGTAGGGAAACCGGCTCTCCTTCCTATTTGTTTATGAAGTTGGTTGAGAGCCGTGCACTGTAATCGCATGTTAGTAAGAGATCAGATGATGAGATGTTTATGCTTCACATGTTGTTATATGTTGGAGTATTCTGTATTGTTTTATATGTTATGTGTTGTCACAAAAGGTGGCTAGGAGAACTCTAGTCACTCCCCACTGATTGTGGCCTACATGTTTTCATGTATGTAGGTACATGCTGGTTGGAGATGGGTTCATGAGAGCTAGCGAATGATGATCCTGCTGTCATCATATGACTTACCTTTTATCGTTTAGCTGGACTCGTAGTTGTTACTTTCGTTTTGGTGCCTGTAGGGATGTTCCATCCCAGGCTGATGTACATATTGGTTTTGATACTTAGAACTGTTACTTATCTAATTGGTTTTATTTCAGTTTCAGTTTCAGTTTCGGTTTAAGACTTCTCGCATGTTGTTTTAGTTTAAAAGTTTTAAATTCCGCTGCATTTTTGGTACTCTTGTATGTTTATATTTCCGCTTTCGCGAGGGGTTTTACAGTTGGTATCAGAGCATTATTGCTCCCGACGCACTCATGTGACCCCCAACCTTAACTTGACCAAATAAACAAATAATGAATGAGAGATGGGTAGATCTAAGGACTTATTTTGTAGTCTATTTGTGATTGCTAATTGTTAAGCTAATACTTGTTTTCTCTTTGAAGGATGGTGAGACCTAGGGCTGCTGATAACATTGTGCTGCAAGCAATTCAGCATTCATGATCCTCTGTTCGATTGGGATGCTTTCAAGGATAAGCTCGAGACGAGGTTCTATCCTAAAGAGCTCAGATCACAGCGACTCAAAGAATTCATGGATTTAAAGCAAGGCAAGATGTCAGTTCAGGAGTTCACAGACCGTTTCAATCAACTTGCTCACTTCGCATCGAGATTTGTCAGAGATGAGGCCGAGAGAGTCTACTTTTACCGTGGCAAGCTAGGGCCACGCATCGAGAGCATGGTTCGTCGAGATTCGACTTCTTTTGTGGAGGTATATGATGATGCTATTTGGGCCGAGAGTTCTATTCGTGCCATATGATATGCCGTATTTAGTACGGGTTTAAGAGGCGTGAGTTAGTTGGATAAACATGATATAAATGGGTTGTTAGAAGGATAATTGCATTAAGATCCATTTTGAGTTGTTGGCATTATTTTGGGAGTTTTAGAAGAGATTATGGATCAATGAAGTGTGGATATCTTTTGGCTTTGAGTATTCGTTAATCATGGATAGGGTGCATACGGTTTTGCCCTTTTTGGCCCATCAGGTGAAGGAAGCGAACCATTGGTCAAGCCCGTTGTTCAAGCAAGGAAAGACGAAGAAGGAAGAAATGCGTCAGAAACTCCCGCGGGTCGCGGATTTTTCCCGCGGGTCGCGGATGTGGCCGCGGGTCGCCCGTGTGTCGGCTAGCATCGGTTTCTAATTTCTTTGTTTCCAACTTTCAGCGAGACTTTGAGATTTTTATTTTATCTTTATTTTGTTTATGATTTTAGGAATATTAGGTTAAGTATTTAGCATCCGTCACTTTATCATTGATACAACTTTTAGAATTGGGAAAACTTCAAGAACCCTAATTTCTTTTGCTCAATAATTATGAGGAACTAATCCTCTCTTTTCTTGGATTGATAAACGGAAGCTTCGACTAATTAATTGTGAGATTGTTCTTTCTCCCTTTTATTTCTCAAGTATTGTTTATGCCTCTTGCTCGTATTTTATGATTATTGTTTTCTCTCGCTAATCTGATCAATTAGTAATTGTTAACTTTAATCTATCGCATGTTTAGAAATTGAATCCGTAATTGTTCAATTAATCTAGACTAGAGTAGCAAGCTTTACCCTAATAATTTGTATGTGTTTCATCGTTATTAGGACGAAGTAGAGACTAAACATATAATTCGAATCGTTAACCGCGTGTGTTAAAGATCGTTATCTTTATTGCTTCCTTGGATTGTTAATGCTATTGTTGGATTAAATCTAGACGCTTGGCTTAGATTGTTCAATAATTAGGGTCTTCTAATATCGCGTTTCGAGTTAGTTGACTATACTTAAGAGGAAGAAGGAAACCTGTATTTCCACAATAAAGTACTTGAGAGTAATTGAGTTAAAGACAATCGAAGACCAATTAGTTTGTTGATAGCGGATGTTTATTGACCCAAGATCTTTTAATCATCTGAATTCATTCATCTTTATTGTTTGTTTAGTAGACTATAGATTTTTCAATCACAAAACCCCCCTATTATTGTTACTTATTTTCTATACTATAATTCACATAAATTACATCGCCTTCTCTGTGGATCGATCCTTATTACCATATACTATATTAGTTTAAGGTTTTAAGTGTTATAAATATTATCTTTGGGAGCATACGACTTTGGCTCACCAAATTTTGGCGCCGTTGCCGGGGAAGGCAATAGTTAATTTTTGTGTTTCTTTAGTGTAGATTTTAATTTTATTGTTTTAGTTTATGCCTAATACTCGTTCTTCTGACCAACCACTCGAGCCTTACGACTCAGAGATTGAACGTACTTTTTTCAGGTTAAGACAAGTCGGAGAAGGTTTGCTAGTTGCTTTTGAGCACCCAGATTCTGAGAAAGATATACACTCAAATTCAGACACTTCGGAAATTTCTACTACTGTGAATATGGCTAGAGAGACTCGAACCTTAAGGGAACTTACAACTCCAAATCTTGACGTTCAACCATTGTGCATCACTTTTCCAGCCTTGGATGATGGAGCTACTTTTGAACTGAAATCTGGGTTGATACATCAATTACCCAGTTTCAGTGGTATGAGCATTGAAGATCCGAACAAGCATCTTTCGGATTTTCATATTGTTTGCACCAGTATGAAACCAGCCAATGTCACAGAAGAGCAGTTGAAATTGAGAGCATTTCCCTTCTCCTTGAAGGATAATGCAAGAGATTGGTTAAACTATCTACCACCGGGGAGTATCACTACTTGGGTAGGTATGAAGAAGGCATTCTTGGAGAAATACTTTCCTCCTTCTCGATCATCTCAGCTGAAAAGAGCCATCAGTAATGTTGAACAACAAGATGGAGAAACTATGTATGAGTTTCTTGAGAAATTTAAGAAGCTTTGTGCTAGTTGTCCTTACCATGGATACTCCGACCAAGATCTCATCATGTATTTTTGTGGAGGGCTAAACCTAGATGATCGTCGTATGATTCACTCTGCTTGTGGGGGAAATATAGCCAATAAGAATCCAGATGAGGCTTGGGAGGTTATCACAGAGCTAGCTGAGACCTCTAGACAGTTTGAGAGGAGACCATCACGAAGAGGAGTGAGTGCTATGGGTGTTAGTCCTGGCTTGGAGGAGAAAGTTGATAATATTGCTTCCACCCTACGTGACATGTTATCTGGAAGACAAATGGCCGTTGTTTGTGGTATATGCTGTATTGAGGGTCATCCTAGCGATTTGTGCCCCCAAATGCAAGAGGGTGGTTCTCAGACGGTGAATGGTATATGGGAGAGTAGTTCAAATAAGAAATGGGATCCACACTCTAATACCTATAATGAAGGATGGAAGGATCACCCTAACTTTCGTTGGGGAAATTCTCAAGCCGGTCCATCAGCTGGCCCTCCTAGAGGCCAGTTTCTCCAGCGACCACAAGGACAACAATTTACTCAACAAGTGCCACAACAAGTAGCTCAACAAGCACCACCGAGCTCATCAATGTCTACGGAAGATATGATTCGTGCTCTCACTCTCAGTGTTACTCAAGATCGAGCTGATAATAAGCAAAATTTTAAAAATCTTGAGAATCAAGTGAGCCAATTGGCTACTGCGGTCAATCGGTTGGAAGCTAAACAGTCGGGTGCTCTACCATCTCAAACAGTGTTGAATCCCAGAGAGAATGTGAGTGCCGTGTCATTGAGAAATGGTAGGCAATTGGTGGAGATTGAAAAGCCAAAAGCTAAGCCTAAGGTGGTGACTATTCAAGAAGAAGAGGAGTTAGTGGTTGAAGGTGACAAGCTACTTAGTGATGGAGTGAAAGAAGATGCATCTAATTCCAATGAGGTGAAACCAGTTATGCCCACATATGAGTCACTCCCACCTTTTCCCGAGGCTTTGAAGGACAAAAGAAGAAAGGAGCATGACACTGATATTTACGAAACCTTTCGTAAATGCGAGGTAAATATTCCTTTACTTGACTTGCTTAAGAGTGTTCCTAGGTATGCAAAGTTTTTAAAAGAACTTTGTACAATTAAAAGAAATCAAAAGGAACGTAGTTTGAAAAAGCAAAAGGGTAAACCTAGTGAGTTTGTTTCGGCTTTGTTTAAGAGTAAGACCCCTCCTAAGTGTAGTGATCCGGGTGTGTTTACCATACCTTGCACTATAGGTGATACACGGTTTGAAAGAGCCATGTTAGATCTAGGGGCATCAATAAATGTTCTCCCCTACCATGTTTATGAGTCTCTTAAGCTTGGTCCTTTGAAAAGCACTAGGGTAGTAGTCCAACTTGCTAATCGGTCTAGTGTACACCCTAGAGGAGTAGTAGAGAATGTTATGGTCAAGGTAGATCAACTGGTTTTTCCAGCAGATTTCTATGTTTTGGATATGGCACAGGAGGTTGATGCTATCCCAATTTTATTGGGTAGACCATTCCTAAAGACCGCAGGAACCCAAATTGATGTCCCAAATGGTTCCTTGACTATGGAGTTTGATGGGAAGGTGGTTAAATTTCAAATTAATCCACCTAATTCAACTAATTCTATGGTTTCTACTTTGTGTGTCATTACTACCAATCATACTTCTATGAGAAGCCGGAAGCCACCACTTCCGAGCAAAGCTTGTGAAATTTTGCAGGACTCCCCGCCTAGAGAGAAAAGGTGTATCCTTTTATGGGAGAATCACAGAGATGCTGAGGCTGGAAAAAGGAAGGGTAAGACTTGGTTTGATAATCTAATTCGCCGGAAGAGCTCCGCTAAAGCAACACAAGTTATACATATTAAATCAAGTGTTTACCCCCGTCCCTTGAAAAGGTAAAGCTCTAAACTCTATCTTAAGTCGGGTGTTTCACCACTCCGCGAGATGTCGAGCCAACGACTTTAAACAACAGCGCTTCTGGGAGGCAACCCATAGATTTGTGTGTTCTTTCTCAAAAAAAAAAAAAAAAAAAAAAAAAAAAAAAAAAACTAAAATTAAAAAAAAACGGAAATCGGAACTGCTTAATTTATGGTGTTGGCGACATAAGAAGGGAGACCTAGAAGGAAGGATGGGTAGGATAGTGGCTAAGGTGTGGTGTAACCGCGGTGCGTTGTTGTGGGCACTTGTTTATGCGGTTGGATAGATTGTTGATTTGGTGTAGAGGAGATTAGGACTGACCTTGTAAGCTCGGAGTTGCGGAAGTGTTTTATTTATGTGCATTCTGTTGTTGGCACATATATTTCTACAGCTTCTTGGTCTTTGGTTAGGATTGGAGTAATAAGGGGCGTTAGTCTTGTTTTTCACTCTTATCTTTTGTTGGCTTTGTATGATTGTGCTTCATGGAGTATGCTAGTAGCCAAGTGTGGGGAGGAGGTGTGGTGCGTGGATTGCTCTGTTTTCATGTTTTCATGTCGTGTTGGGGTATGCTTGATGGTCTCTATCGTCATTGGTGCTCCTTAGATGAGGTGTGTGTTTTTCTCTTCCCTTTTTATTGTGTCCTTGCAACATTGAGGACAATGTTTCATTCAAGTGTGGGGAGGGAGAATCGTTCCGATTTGTATACGTTTGTAATGTGTGGTGTTTTTATTTCAGTACTTTATTTCAAAAAAAAGAAAAAAAATGAAAAAGAAAAAAAAAATGAAAAAAGCAAAAATAAATAAAAAGATTAATCCCGGCTAGGTGAAAACCCGAAAGGGCGCCTAGGCAAGATTGGGATGTGGCCGAGGACGGAGTGAAAACCCGAAAGGGCGCTCCGGGTAAAATGAAGAAACGAGTTGCGTGCCACTGAGAGTAAAGGTGAGATGAAAAAAAATGATAAGCTAGAGTGAAAATCCGCAAGGGCGGACGCTCTAGGCAAAATGAGAGACATAGGTGAAGAAAAAAATCCGATGCTATTTTGATCTCCTGCTGCTAAGTTGAAGACCGTCTGGTTCAAGTATTACTACATGTTTTATTACTTTTCTTACCCTTCTGTGGATCGGTGTTGGTATGACCTTGTAATGAGTCCTTTGAGTTTACTCGAGGACGAGTAAAGATCTAAGTGTGGGGAAGTTTGATATGCCGTATTTAGTACGGGTTTAAGAGGCGTGAGTTAGTTGGATAAACATGATATAAATGGGTTGTTAGAAGGATAATTGCATTAAGATCCATTTTGAGTTGTTGGCATTATTTTGGGAGTTTTAGAAGAGATTATGGATCAATGAAGTGTGGATATCTTTTGGCTTTGAGTATTCGTTAATCATGGATAGGGTGCATACGGTTTTGCCCTTTTTGGCCCATCAGGTGAAGGAAGCGAACCATTGGTCAAGCCCGTTGTTCAAGCAAGGAAAGACGAAGAAGGAAGAAATGCGTCAGAAACTCCCGCGGGTCGCGGATTTTTCCCGCGGGTCGCGGATGTGGCCGCGGGTCGCCCGTGTGTCGGCTAGCATCGGTTTCTAATTTCTTTGTTTCCAACTTTCAGCGAGACTTTGAGATTTTTATTTTATCTTTATTTTGTTTATGACTTTAGGAATATTAGGTTAAGTATTTAGCATCCGTCACTTTATCATTGATACAACTTTAGAATTGCGAAAACTTCAAGAACCCTAATTTCTTTTGCTCAATAATTATGAGGAACTAATCCTCTCTTTTTTTGGATTGATAAACGGAAGCTTCGACTAATTAATTGTGAGATTGTTCTTTCTCCCTTTTATTTCTCAAGTATTGTTTATGCCTCTTGCTCGTATTTTATGATTATTGTTTTCTCTCGCTAATCTGATCAATTAGTAATTGTTAACTTTAATCTATCGCATGTTTAGAAATTGAATCCGTAATTGTTCAATTAATCTAGACTAGAGTAGCAAGCTTTACCCTAATAATTTGTATGCGTTTCATCGTTATTAGGACGAAGTAGAGACTAAACATATAATTCGAATCGTTAACCGCGTATGTTAAAGATCGTTATCTTTATTGCTTCCTTGGATTGTTAATGCTATTGTTGGATTAAATCTAGACGCTTGGCTTAGATTGTTCAATAATTAGGGTCTTCTAATATCGCGTTTCGAGTTAGTTGACTATACTTAAGAGGAAGAAGGAAACCTGTATTTCCACAATAAAGTACTTGAGAGTAATTGAGTTAAAGACAATCGAAGACCAATTAGTTTGTTGATAGCGGATGTTTATTGACCCAAGATCTTTTAATCATCTGAATTCATTCATCTTTATTGTTTGTTTAGTAGACTATAGATTTTTCAATCACAAAACCCCCCTATTATTGTTACTTATTTTCTATACTATAATTCACATAAATTACATCGCCTTCTCTGTGGATCGATCCTTATTACCATATACTATATTAGTTTAAGGTTTTAAGTGTTATAAATATTATCTTTGGGAGCATACGACTTTGGCTCACCAAATTTTGGCGCCGTTGCCGGGGAAGGCAATAGTTAATTTTTGTGTTTCTTTAGTGTAGACTTTAATTTTATTGTTTTAGTTTATGCCTAATACTCGTTCTTCTGACCAACCACTCGAGCCTTACGACTCAGAGATTGAACGTACTTTTTTCAGGTTAAGACAAGTCGGAGAAGGTTTGCTAGTTGCTTTTGAGCACCCAGATTCTGAGAAAGATATACACTCAAATTCAGACACTTCGGAAATTTCTACTACTGTGAATATGGCTAGAGAGACTCGAACCTTAAGGGAACTTACAACTCCAAATCTTGACGTTCAACCATTGTGCATCACTTTTCCAGCCTTGGATGATGGAGCTACTTTTGAACTGAAATCTGGGTTGATACATCAATTACCCAGTTTCAGTGGTATGAGCATTGAAGATCCGAACAAGCATCTTTCGGATTTTCATATTGTTTGCACCAGTATGAAACCAGCCAATGTCACAGAAGAGCAGTTGAAATTGAGAGCATTTCCCTTCTCCTTGAAGGATAATGCAAGAGATTGGTTAAACTATCTACCACCGGGGAGTATCACTACTTGAGGTATGAAGAAGGCATTCTTGGAGAAATACTTTCCTCCTTCTCGATCATCTCAGCTGAAAAGAGCCATCAGTAATGTTGAACAACAAGATCGAGAAACTATGTATGAGTTTCTTGAGAAATTTAAGAAGCTTTGTGCTAGTTGTCCTTACCATGGATACTCCGACCAAGATCTCATCATGTATTTTTGTGGAGGGCTAAACCTAGATGATCGTCGTATGATTCACTCTGCTTGTGGGGGAAATATAGCCAATAAGAATCCAGATGAGGCTTGGGAGGTTATCACAGAGCTAGCTGAGACCTCTAGACAGTTTGAGAGGAGACCATCACGAAGAGGAGTGAGTGCTATGGGTGTTAGTCCTGGCTTGGAGGAGAAAGTTGATAATATTGCTTCCACCCTACGTGACATGTTATCTGGAAGACAAATGGCCGTTGTTTGTGGTATATGCTGTATTGAGGGTCATCCTAGCGATTTATGCCCCCAAATGCAAGAGGGTGGTTCTCAGACGGTGAATGGTATATGGGAGAGTAGTTCAAATAATAAATGGGATCCACACTCTAATACCTATAATGAAGGATGGAAGGCTCACCCTAACTTTCGTTGGGGAAATTCTCAAGCCGGTCCATTAGCTGGCCCTCCTAGAGGCCAGTTTCTCCAGCGACCACAAGGACAACAATTTACTCAACAAGTGCCACAACAAGTAGCTCAACAAGCACCACCGAGCTCATCAATGTCTACGGAAGATATGATTCGTGCTCTCACTCTCAGTGTTACTCAAGATCGAGCTGATAATAAGCAAAATTTTAAAAATCTTGAGAATCAAGTGAGCCAATTGGCTACTGCGGTCAATCGGTTGGAAGCTAAACAGTCGGGTGCTCTACCATCTAAAACAGTGTTGAATCCCAGAGAGAATGTGAGTGCCGTGTCATTGAGAAATGGTAGGCAATTGGTGGAGATTGAAAAGCCAAAAGCTAAGCCTAAGGTGGTGACTATTCAAGAAGAAGAGGAGTTAGTGGTTGAATGTGACAAGCTACTTAGTGATGGAGTGAAAGAAGATGCATCTAATTCCAATGAGGTGAAACCAGTTATGCCCACATATGAGTCACTCCCACCTTTTCCCGAGGCTTTGAAGGACAAAAGAAGAAAGGAGCATGACACTGATATTTACGAAACCTTTCGTAAATGCGAGGTAAATATTCCTTTACTTGACTTGCTTAAGAGTGTTCCTAGGTATGCAAAGTTTTTAAAAGAACTTTGTACAATTAAAAGAAATCAAAAGGAACGTAGTTTGAAAAAGCAAAAGGGTAAACCTAGTGAGTTTGTTTCGGCTTTGTTTAAGAGTAAGACCCCTCCTAAGTGTAGTGATCCGGGTGTGTTTACCATACCTTGCACTATAGGTGATACACGGTTTGAAAGAGCCATGTTAGATCTAGGGGCATCAATAAATGTTCTCCCCTACCATGTTTATGAGTCTCTTAAGCTTGGTCCTTTGAAAAGCACTAGGGTAGTAGTCCAACTTGCTAATCGGTCTAGTGTACACCCTAGAGGAGTAGTAGAGAATGTTATGGTCAAGGTAGATCAACTGGTTTTTCCAGCAGATTTCTATGTTTTGGATATGGCACAGGAGGTTGATGCTATCCCAATTTTATTGGGTAGACCATTCCTAAAGACCGCAGGAACCCGAATTGATGTCCCAAATGGTTCCTTGACTATGGAGTTTGATGGGAAGGTGGTTAAATTTCAAATTAATCCACCTAATTCAACTAATTCTATGGTTTCTACTTTGTGTGTCATTACTACCAATCATACTTCTATGAGAAGCCGGAAGCCACCACTTCCGAGCAAAGCTTGTGAAATTTTGCAGGACTCCCCGCCTAGAGAGAAAAGGTGTATCCTTCTATGGGAGAATCACAGAGATGCTGAGGCTGGAAAAAGGAAGGGTAAGACTTGGTTTGATAATCTAATTCGCCGGAAGAGCTCCGCTAAAGCAACACAAGTTATACATATTAAATCAAGTGTTTACCCCCGTCCCTTGAAAAGGTAAAGCTCTAAACTCTATCTTAAGTCGGGTGTTTCACCACTCCGCGAGATGTCGAGCCAACGACTTTAAACAACAGCGCTTCTGGGAGGCAACCCATAGATTTGTGTGTTCTTTCTCAAAAAAAAAAAAAAAAAAAAAAAAAAAAAAAAAAAAACTAAAATTAAAAAAAAAACGGAAATCGGAACTGCTTAATTTATGGTGTTGGCGACATAAGAAGGGAGACCTAGAAGGAAGGATGGGTAGGATAGTGGCTAAGGTGTGGTGTAACCGCGGTGCGTTGTTGTGGGCACTTGTTTATGCGGTTGGATAGATTGTTGATTTGGTGTAGAGGAGATTAGGACTGACCTTGTAAGCTCGGAGTTGCGGAAGTGTTTTATTTATGTGCATTCTGTTGTTGGCACATATATTTCTACAGCTTCTTGGTCTTTGGTTAGGATTGGAGTAATAAGGGGCGTTAGTCTTGTTTTTCACTCTTATCTTTTGTTGGCTTTGTATGATTGTGCTTCATGGAGTATGCTAGTAGCCAAGTGTGGGGAGGAGGTGTGGTGCGTGGATTGCTCTGTTTTCATGTTTTCATGTCGTGTTGGGGTATGCTTGATGGTCTCTATCGTCATTGGTGCTCCTTAGATGAGGTGTGTGTTTTTCTCTTCCCTTTTTATTGTGTCCTTGCAACATTGAGGACAATGTTTCATTCAAGTGTGGGGAGGGAGAATCGTTCCGATTTGTATACGTTTGTAATGTGTGGTGTTTTTATTTCAGTACTTTATTTCAAAAAAAAGAAAAAAAATGAAAAAGAAAAAAAAAATGAAAAAAGCAAAAATAAATAAAAAGATTAATCCCGGCTAGGTGAAAACCCGAAAGGGCGTGTAATACCCCAAGAGTATGAGATGAGATTGTGTGGAGATTTGTCCCACATTGGTAGAATGTGATGCTTATGATATGTTTATAATAGCTTCCACCCACCATGTAGTAACAAGGCCTTGTGCTTTTGGGCTTAAGTGAGGATAAATAACGGCCCAAAAGTGTGCACCCATCTTATTGGGTTGTGTTATGACGGTGGCGGGTCGGGTTGTTACAAATGGTATCAGAGCGACCCTGCGACCGTGTGGTGAGCCTGTGGTCGGGAGTACCCGGGTCACACACCTAGCGGGGGAGGATTCTGGCCCTGGTTGTGGTCAAGTTTGAGGCACAACGAGGACGTTGTGTTCTTTAAGTGGGGGAGTTTGTAATACCCCAAGAGTATGAGATGAGATTGTGTGGAGATTTGTCCCACATTGGTAGAATGTGATGCTTATGATATGTTTATAATAGCTTCCACCCACCATGTAGTAACAAGGCCTTGTGCTTTTGGGCTTAAGTGAGGATAAATAACGGCCCAAAAGTGTGCACCCATCTTATTGGGTTGTGTTACGACCGTGGTGGGTCGGGTTGTTACAGGGCGCCTAGGCAAGATTGGGATGTGGCCGAGGACGGAGTGAAAACCCGAAAGGGCGCTCCGGGTAAAATGAAGAAACGAGTTGCGTGCCACTGAGAGTAAAGGTGAGATGAAAAAAAATGATAAGCTAGAGTGAAAATCCGCAAGGGCGGACGCTCTAGGCAAAATGAGAGACATAGGTGAAGAAAAAAATCCGATGCTATTTTGATCTCCTGCTGCTAAGTTGAAGACCGTCTGGTTCAAGTATTACTACATGTTTTATTACTTTTCTTACCCTTCTGTGGATCGGTGTTGGTATGACCTTGTAATGAGTCCTTTGAGTTTACTCGAGGACGAGTAAAGATCTAAGTGTGGGGAAGTTTGATATGCCGTATTTAGTACGGGTTTAAGAGGCGTGAGTTAGTTGGATAAACATGATATAAATGGGTTGTTAGAAGGATAATTGCATTAAGATCCATTTTGAGTTGTTGGCATTATTTTGGGAGTTTTAGAAGAGATTATGGATCAATGAAGTGTGGATATCTTTTGGCTTTGAGTATTCGTTAATCATGGATAGGGTGCATACGGTTTTGCCCTTTTTGGCCCATCAGGTGAAGGAAGCGAACCATTGGTCAAGCCCGTTGTTCAAGCAAGGAAAGACGAAGAAGGAAGAAATGCGTCAGAAACTCCCGCGGGTCGCGGATTTTTCCCGCGGGTCGCGGATGTGGCCGCGGGTCGCCCGTGTGTCGGCTAGCATCGGTTTCTAATTTCTTTGTTTCCAACTTTCAGCGAGACTTTGAGATTTTTATTTTATCTTTATTTTGTTTATGACTTTAGGAATATTAGGTTAAGTATTTAGCATCCGTCACTTTATCATTGATACAACTTTAGAATTGGGAAAACTTCAAGAACCCTAATTTCTTTTGCTCAATAATTATGAGGAACTAATCCTCTCTTTTCTTGGATTGATAAACGGAAGCTTTGACTAATTAATTGTGAGATTGTTCTTTCTCCCTTTTATTTCTCAAGTATTGTTTATGCCTCTTGCTCGTATTTTATGATTATTGTTTTCTCTCGCTAATCTGATCAATTAGTAATTGTTAACTTTAATATATCGCATGTTTAGAAATTGAATCCGTAATTGTTCAATTAATCTAGACTAGAGTAGCAAGCTTTACCCTAATAATTTGTATGCGTTTCATCGTTATTAGGACGAAGTAGAGACTAAACATATAATTCGAATCGTTAACCGCGTGTGTTAAAGATCGTTATCTTTATTGCTTCCTTGGATTGTTAATGCTATTGTTGGATTAAATCTAGACGCTTGGCTTAGATTGTTCAATAATTAGGGTCTTCTAATATCGCGTTTCGAGTTAGTTGACTATACTTAAGAGGAAGAAGGAAACCTGTATTTCCACAATAAAGTACTTGAGAGTAATTGAGTTAAAGACAATCGAAGACCAATTAGTTTGTTGATAGCGGATGTTTATTGACCCAAGATCTTTTAATCATCTGAATTCATTCATCTTTATTGTTTGTTTAGTAGACTATAGATTTTTCAATCACAAAACCCCCCTATTATTGTTACTTATTTTCTATACTATAATTCACATAAATTACATCGCCTTCTCTGTGGATCGATCCTTATTACCATATATTATATTAGTTTAAGGTTTTAAGTGTTATAAATATTATCTTTGGGAGCATACGACTTTGGCTCACCACCATAGATGGTGAGACCCGTGCCGCTACTTCTAGTGTGACACCTCACCAGAGATCAGTGTACCAGGGGAAGAGACCATTTGTTCCTTCTACTTCTTCGCCTTCTTCTCAGAAGAAGCGTTTTGAGAGGTTCTCTGCTCCGGTTGCTAAGACCACATTTCACACCGACACTGCTTCTACTGTTTGCCGCCGTTGTGGTAAACCGCTTCATCCAGGGTTTGATTGTTTCAAGAATGCCTATAAGTGTTATACTTGTAATGGATATGGGCATAGATCCTTTGATTGTCTTGAGAAGGATACTGTTCTTGGCAAGGCTGCCACTGCTGCTGCAGCGACCAGAGGAGGAAAGCCGAAGGGGAAGATCTTCGTGATGACTAGGGCTGAGGCAGAGGCTCATCCAGACATTGTTGCCGGTATCTTTTCTGTTCTTGGTGCTGAGTGCCTTATTTTATTCGATACTGGAGCTTCTTTATCATTTATATCGACTCAGTTCGCCGATCGTCTAGCTCTTGAGTCTTCATTGGTTGAGGAGACTTCTATTTCCTTACCTTCTGGAGACGTGTTTTCCTGCTCTTCGTCCCATAGGGATGTTCCTATTATTATTGGTCAAGCCACATTTCCAGCGGACTTACTGAGATTTCCTCTCGAGGAGTTTGATATTATCCTCGGTATGGATTGGTTATCGCGATACCATGCTCGCTTCGAGTGTCGCGACCAGAAAATCTGCTTGAGGAGTTCTTCAGGAGTTCGTGTTTCCTATAGGGGAACTCGCCCTCAAAAGGGTGTCCGAGTGATTTCTTCAATGAAAGCTTCTCATCTTCTTAGGAAGGGTTGCCAAGCCTTCCTGTGTGTTGTTACAGCTGCTAAACCATCGCTACCGAAGCTTGAGGATGTAGCCATCGTTCGTGAGTATCCAGATGTTTTCCCAGATGACTTGCCAGGGATACCGCCAGAGAGAGATGTGGGTTTACTATTGAGCTTGTTCCAGGTACCGGACCGATTTCTAAAGCTCCTTACCGTATGGCTCCGCCAGAGTTGAAAGAGTTGAAGCAGCAATTGGAAGAGATGATCGAGAAAGGTTTCATTAGACCTAGTGCTTCTCTGTGGGGTGCTCCCGTTTTATTCGTTAAGAAGAAAGATGGTTCCATGAGACTTTGCATTGACTATAGAGAGCTGAACCGAGTGACCGTGAAGAATAGATATCCTTTGCCTAGGATAGATGACTTGTTTGATCAGTTGAGAGGTGCTTCGAGATTTTCTAAGATTGATCTTCGATCGGGTTATCATCAGATTCCAGTGAGAGAGGCTGATATTGCGAAGACTGCTTTTCGTACCAGATATGGGCATTTTGAGTTCGTGGTTATGCCATTTGGGTTGACTAATGCACCGGCTATTTTTATGGATCAGATGAACCGTACTTTCAGTGAGTTCCTAGATACATGTGTTGTGGTTTTCATTGATGACATCTTGATATATTCGAAGACCGATGAGGAACATGCTGAGCATCTTCGATTGATTCTAGGGATTCTGCGCAGACAGAAATGGTTCGCAAAGTTTTCGAAGTGTGAATTTTGGCTCTCGAAAGTTGCCTTTTTAGGACATGTGATATCCAGCGAGGGTGTGATGGTAGATCCCGCGAAGATAGAGGCTGTGGTTGATTGGGAGAGTCCCAAAGATGTTGGAGAGATCCGTAGTTTCCTTGGATTGGCAAGTTATTATCGTAGATTCGTTGAGGATTTCTCTAGATTAGCTCGCCCGATGACTCAGTTGCTGAAGAAAGAAGCCAAATTTGTGTGGACCGACAAGTGTGAGAGTTCTTTCCAGGAGTTGAAGACCAGATTGACTTCCGCCCCCGTGTTAGCTTTGCCAGAGATCGGAGTTGACTTTGATGTGTATTGTGATGCTTCGATGTTAGGGGTTGGATGCGTACTGATGCAGAGTGGTAAGGTGATAGCATACTCATCTAGACAGTTGAGAGTTCATGAGGTGAACTATCCGACACATGATTTGGAGTTGGCCGCAGTCGTTCATGCTTTGAAGATGTGGCGTCATTACCTGATTGGATCCCATTGCCGTATTTTCACAGATCACAAGAGTCTTAAGTACATTTTTACGCAGAAGGACCTTAACATGAGACAGAGACGTTGGCTAGAGTTGGTGAAAGATTACGACATTGAGTTGTTATATCATGAGGGAAAAGCCAATGTGGTTGCAGATGCGCTTAGCCGCAAGACTTCTCACTCGATGAGTGCCATGAGAGTATTACCCGATGAGTTGTGTTCCGAGTTCCGGAAGCTGAGATTAGAGATGGTGGGTAGTGGTTTCGACTGGTTAGCTGCTATGACTACCGAGCCGTCTTTATATTGGGAGATTCGCCAGAGTTTGCCTTCAGATGCCGATTTCAAGAAGTTCGAAGCTAAGATTTCGAGTGGTGTTGCACCTGACTTGGTGATTGATGCTGATGGTTTCCTTAGGTTCCATGGTAGGATGTATGTGTCGGATGTGCCAGATTTGAGGAAGAGGGTTCTTGATGAGGCTCACTTGTCACCGTATTCCGTTCATCCAGGAGGAGAGAAGATGCATAAGGATTTGAGGCTCGTGTTTTGGTGGCCTGGTATGAAGAAGGAGATCTTGGATTATGTTAGTAGGTGCTTGACTTGTCAACAAGTCAAGATAGAGCATAGGAGACCTGGTGGTTTGCTACAGCCGCTTCCCGTTCCTCAGTGGAAGTGGGAGTGTATATCTATGGACTTCGTTACAGCATTGCCTAAGACAGTTTGAGGCAAAGATGCGATTTGGGTTATTGTTGATCGTCTAACTAAGTGTGCCCGATTTGTGCCTATCAGAGAGACTTGGGATATGGACCGTTTAGCCAGGGCTTATATTGCTGAGATAGTCCGCTATCATGGTGTCCCGAGGGAGATAGTTTCAGATCGAGATCCGAGATTTTGTTCCAGGTTCTGGAAGGCTTTGCAGGAGGCTATGGGTAGCCGTTTGTTGATGAGCACCGCATTTCACGCCGCGACCGATGGTCAGTCCGAGAGGACCATACAGACACTAGAGGATTTGCTCCGTGCTTGTGCCCTTGATTTTCAGAGTTCTTGGGAGCAGTGTTTGCCGTTGGTAGAGTTTTCTTACAACAACAGTTATCATGCTTCCATTGGTATGGCTCCGTACGAGGCTCTTTATGGTAGGAAGTGCCGTAGTCCGATTTGTTGGGACCAGGCTAGTGACGTTCGTGACCTAGGACCGGACCAGTTAGCTGTTACTATCGATCAGGTCCAGCTTATCAGGGGTAGGATGAAGGCCGCAAAGGACCGGCAGAAATCCTATGCTGATGTTCGCCGTAGACCCTTAGAGTTTGAGGTGGGTGACCGAGTCTTCTTGAGAGTTTCTCCGATGAAGGGTGTTAAGAGGTTTGGAGTTAAGGGCAAGTTGAGCCCTAAGTATATTGGACCTTTTGAGATCGTGAAGAGGATTGGTGCTGCTGCTTACCGTTTGGACTTGCCTCCTAATTTGGGCAAGGTTCATAGCGTTTTCCATGTTTCCCAGCTCCGCAGATATGTTAGTGACCCGAGTCATGTTTTGCCTAGAGAGATCGAGAACTTGGAGCCGAGTCTTGCTTTCGAGGAGCGTCCCGTGAAGATCCTAGATCGTCAGGATAGGAAGCTGAGGAGCAAGGTGGTGCCGCTAGTGAAGATCCTTTGGCATTGCGGTGATGTTGAGAAGCAGACGTGGGAGACTGAGGCATCGATGCGTGCTGCGCATCCCTTCTTATTCGATTGGGGTATAGTATATAGATTTATATCCATTCGAGTTTCGAGGACGAAACTTTTTGAAGTTGGGGTGATTGTAACATCCCGTATTTTCGTAAAATCTAATTTAATCGTTTTAATTTATTTTATGTAATAAAATAATGTTTTAATAATTTAACTCGGAAGATTTCAATTTAATAAGTGAGATCCGTCTTAAGAACCTCAAGTCCTTAAGACGAATACAACTTGGCATGTAAATATCCGACTTAAACATCCGTTCCATTTATCCGACCCATTTTAATTACTCGGAAAGGACAGTCTTTAAAACCCCATAAACCCCTAATATGACGACATTCATCCTCCTTCATCAAACTCTTTTACAGTAAACTCTTCATCCTCAAAACCTCCATAAACCTCTCCTTATTTTGAGCTTTTCTTCATCATCCATTCTTCAAATTGCAAAAGTAAGTACATTTTCGGAATCCTCGTTCAATTTCCAAGTCATCTATCACTTCGGTTTCTCATTTTTCCCCATCTCGAAAATCTGGCCTGTTTTGTACAAATTCCGTTTTTGGGTTCTTAAACCGGTTTTCTGTGTTTTCAGGCGAAGGATTTGACAACCCGGACATTGATAGCTTCATACTCGAGGAAGATCTTTAGCCGGATTAGCTTGAGAGGTGACGATAATGAGAAACTCGGCCTTTATGTGTATATTAGCATATTTGTTGTGATTCTTGTTTGGTTTCTGATTGTTGTCGAAATATAATGTTAAAGGACTTAGTAACATGTTTAGGGTGATGTTGTTGTGAAGAATTCATGCTTGGATTGATTGTTATATGCTTTTAAGTATATTTTCAGTTTTTCTCATTTTGCGACGGATACATGTTAAATTCATTTGAGGATTGTTATGGGACTTACTTGCTGATAGATTGGTAGTATTTGGCGTTTGATATTATTGTTTAAACATCACATGAATCGTTGTGCAAGTATTGGTGTCGATTGATTGAGTTTTGTTGAAGGCTGAAATTGCGATTTTCGTATCAGGCTCTCTGAGCCGGTCGACCGACCGGCCGCCGGTCGACCGGCTGGGAGAGCATATGTGTGTTTTTCGTATTTTTGGAAAATGGCCTTGGACTGCCAGCCGGCCGACCGACTGCCTGCCGACCGGCTGGTAGTCGTTGTATGTTGTGTATGTTTTGCGAGAACGTAAGTAGGATGGGAGCCCAGCCGGCAGACCGGCTGCCTGCCAGCCGGCTGGGAGTGCATATGGGGTGGTTTGCGAAATAGGGAAGGCTAGGGAATGGAGTCCCAGCCGGCCGACCGGCTGCCTGCCGACCGGCTGGGAGTCCTTTGTGATGTTCTCGGTTTTGAAAAGAAAGGCGTTGGCTGAGGGACCACCAGCCGGCCGACCGGCTGGGGATCCCTGATGGCGGTTTCGAATTGTTTTCGCGTGTAACTTTCAAATGGTTAATCGGTTTTGATTGAAACTCGTTTTGTGTACCCTTGACATGTATTTGAGGTCCCCGGAGGATGGGCAACATTATATTGGGTTCGGGAATGGAGTAAGGATAGAGACCCCCCGATCGGGCAACCGAAAGGGAAACCGGCTCTCCCTCATCTTTGTTTCCGGGGTCAAATAAGTGTTGATTAGAAGTTAAAGGTAGAACTATAGAGTAGTTCATAGACTTGAATGATATTGTTTTGATGCGTATTAAGTTATGCCTTAAGCTGGCCTCTGAACTTAATACGTGAGTTGTTTGTCGTGTATGGGAACATGCGTTGAGTTTTCGCCTCTGAGTTCCATACATGTCTGTTTGTCGTGTCTGGGACATGCGTTGAGTTTTCGCCTCTGAGTCCAGACATGTATGTGTGATCGCGTCAGAACATGCGTTGAGTTTTCGCCTCTGAGTCTGACGAGTAGAGCAACTGCACGACGGGGCAGTCAGGTTGTCAAACCTTACCCGGAGTGCAGGTGTTTGGTGCTAGAACATGCGTTGAGTTTTCGCCTCTGAGTCTAGTATCTTGTGATGTGGTAGGGGAACATGCGTTGAGTTTTCGCCTCTGAGTTCCTTACTTGTGATAGTGAATTGAATGCTAGTCCATGCGTTGAGTTTTCGCCTCTGAGTCTAGTGTTCGGTGATAGCTGGTCCATGCGTTGAGTATTCGCCTCTGAGTCCTTGCTTGATATTGTGAACTTGGTATTTAGGTTATGCGTTAAGATGTCGCCTCTGAACCTTTATACTTGCTGAATAATTTAGTACCTAGGTTATGCGTTAAGATGTCGCCTCTGAACCTTTGTACTTGCTGTTTCATATCTGCTTGCCTTGATGATGGTACAGTGTCAGATATGCTTAATAAGTTATTGATGTTTATATGTTTGTGGCTAAATCATCCAAGGCATTGGATGACTCTTAGTTCGGTTTCATAAATAATTGGATTGAAAGACCCCCCGACTGGGTAACCAGTAGGGAAACCGGCTCTCCTTCCTATTTGTTTATGAAGTTGGTTGAGAGCCGTGCACTGTAATCGCATGTTAGTAAGAGATCAGATGATGAGATGTTTATGCTTCACATGTTGTTATATGTTGGAGTATTTTGTATTGTTTTATATGTTACGTGTTGTCACAAAAGGTGGCTAGGAGAACTCTAGTCACTCCCCACTGATTGTGGCGTACATGTTTTCATGTATGTAGGTACATGCTGGTTGGAGATGGGTTCATGAGAGCTAGCGAGTGATGATCCTGCTGTCATCATATGACTTACCTTTTATCGTTTAGCTGGACTCGTAGTTCTTACTTTCGTTTTGGTGCCTGTAGAGATGTTCCATCCCAGGCTGATGTACATATTGGTTTTGATAGTTAGAACTGTTACTTATCTAATTGGTTTTATTTCAGTTTCAGTTTCTGTTTCGGTTTAAGACTTCTCGCATGTTGTTTTAGTTTAAAAGTTTTAAATTCCGCTGCATTTTTGGTACTCTTGTATGTTTATATTTCCGCTTTCGCGAGGGGTTTTACATCACACTAGCAGCAGCAACTCTGGTCTCAACATCTATAGCACGAATAGAACTCTCTGCCCAAATAGCATCATCATAAACCTCAACGAAAGAAGTCGAGTCACGGCGGACCATACTCTCGATGCGTGGCCCCAACTTCCCCCGATAGAAGTAAACTCTCTCAGCCTCATCCCTAACAAACTTCGAAGCAAAATGTGCAAGCTGGTTAAATTTGACGGTGTACTCCTGAACGAACATCTTACCCTGCCTCAAGTCCATGAACTCCTTAAGCCTCTGTGATCTAAGCTCCTTAGGATAAAATCGCGTCTCGAGCTTATCCTTAAAAGCCTCCCAGTCAAATAAAGGATCCAGAATGAAAGTCGGTCCAGTCAATGCCCACCATCTGTCGGCCTCTAAGGTCAAAAAGTGAGTGGCTAGCCTCACTCTATCCTCTCTGCCTACCGAGTACATGGTGAAGCTCTTTTCCATCTCACGGAACCACTCAGTAAGAGCTACCGGATCAACCTCGCCTCCATAAGTCTTCACGTGGCTCCTGGACATCTGTGATGCTATCCAAGAGAAGCTACCAGGCCGGTTGGCCTCATTGCCTGGTGGTGGTGGAGGAGGAACAGTCTCTGCCTGCTGTCTCTGGTTCTCAAGCAACTGATGAAGTGCTTGCATGATAGCATTCTCAGCAGCTGTAGTCCTCGCCATCCTTCAAAATAAAAGCAAGTGTTAACTTAGCAATTAGCAATCACAAATAGACTACGATATAAATCCTTAGATCTACCCCATCTCTCATTCATTATTTGTTTATATGGTCAAGTTAAGGTTGGGGGTCACATGAGTGCGTCGGGAGCAATAATGCTCTGATACCAACTGTAAAACCCCTCGCGAAAGCGGAAATAAAAATCATACAGAATACTAAAAATGCAGCGGAATTAAAACTTTTTAACATAACTAACATGCGAGGTGAATTAGCAACTGAAAACTGAAACTGATATAAACAGAAATAGATAGGTATAACTGTCTAAGTACTGGAAGTAAATATATTCAAACAGCCTGGGATGGTACATCCCTACAGGCACTCAAAACAACAACTGTATCAAAAGTCTAGAGTCTAGCTACGAAGTGTGTAAGTCAAATCGATGATAAGCGGATCATCGCTCGCTAGCTCTCAGCAACCCCTGCCAACCTCCTACATGTACCTACATACATGTAAACATGTACGCCACAATCAGTGGGGAGTGACTAGAGTTCTCCTAGCCACCTTTTGTAACGACACGTAACACAGAAATACAAACAGAATACTCCAACATATATAGACATGTGAAGTATATAATCTCAATAACTGAATCTCATATCATCATGCAATCACTAATGCAAGGCTCTCAACCAACTTCGGAAACCATTTGGAAGGAGAGCCGGTTTCCCTGCCGGTTGCCCGGCCGGGGGATCTTTCAGTCCAAACTTATTACGAAACTGACTAAAGAGTCATCCAATGCCTTGGATGAACAATACCATAGTCAAAGTACCATACTCATCAATATCAACATCTGTATCTGACACTGTACCAACTCTAGGCAAGCAGATAAAACTCAACAAGTATAAGGTTCAGCGGTCAACTTAAGACATGACCTGAATAATAAACAATCAACAAGTATAAAGGTTCATAGGCGACATCTTAACGCATAACCTAGATACCAAACAATCAGCAAGAATAAAGGTTTAGAGGAGACATCTTAACGCATAACCTAGATACCAAATTCACAATCTCAAGCAAGGACTCAGAGGCGACAACTCAACGCATGGACCTGCTACTCAACAAGACACTAGACTCAGAGGCGACAACTCAACGCATGGACTAGCATCCAATTTCACAATCACAAGTAAGGAACTCAGAGGCGACAACTTAACGCATATTCCCCTACTACATCACAAGACACTAGACTCAGAGGCGATAACTCAACGCATGGCCTAGCATCCAACACCTGCACCCCGGGTAAGGTATTACAACCTAACTACCCCGTTGTGCAGTTGCTCTACTCGTTAGACTCAGAGGCCAACTTAAGGCATGTCCTGACGCGATCACATCAAACATGTCTGGGCTCAGAGGCGACATCTCAACGCATACCCCCATACATGACAAACAAACACATATAGGGCTCAGAGGCGACATCTCAACACATACCCCTATATATGACAAACAACCTACGTTTTAAGTTCAGAGGCGATATCTTAACTCATAACTTAACACGCATCACTACAATAACATTCAATTCAATAACTAAATCTTTAGTTCATATCTCTTATACTTCTAAATAACACTCAATTGACCCCGGAAACTAAGTTGAGGGAGAGCCGGTTTCCCTTTCGGTTACCCGACCGGGGGGTCTCTATCCTCTCTCCATTCCCGAACCCAATATAGTGTCGCCCATCCTCCGGGGACCTCAAACATACATATATGGTACACGGAACGAATCTCAAACAAAACCGATTAACCATTCGAAAGTTATAAACTATTTAAATGAGAACAGGGGCTCTCAGCCGATCTAGGACCGTCTGCCGGTCAGCCGGCTGGGAGTCCCTCCCTAAGCCTTCTTATAACTTTCCCCAAAACCAAGAAGGATTCTGAGCTGGTCGACTGGCGGCCGACCTGCCGGCTCAGAATTCCTTCCCCGGACTCAAGCATTTCAAAAACTCAACAATGACTCTGCTGCAGGCCAGCCTACCGGCTCAGAGTCCCTGCACGAAAATCGCATAATTTCCCATATGACTCAAATCTTAACAAATAGATTATAACTTCTAAAATTGCAACCAACACATATTACCCAGCATCTATAAGGCTTATTTACATCAAAAGCAAGTATCAATTTCCACATTAACACCATAACAAGTTCATACTTTGTAATCGTCTTAAGCATAGGATTTCTGAAATTTCATCATCTAAGCATATAAAACACAATCAAAGCATGTGAAAGTCTTTCTCATGTAATCCTAGCATGATTCTAAGTCTTAACAACAATCACTATGTACAAAATCAGAAACTAAAACCATCAAAGTCAAGAAACATGCTAATATCACAATAAAGGCCGAGTTTCTCATTATCGTCACCTCTAAAGCGTTTTTGTTCCAAGCTCCTCTTCAATGATGTAACTATCCACGTCCGGATCCTCTAAATCTTCTCCTACAACAAGAAAAACGACTTTGAGAAGCTAAAATCGGATTCTACCAAAAACAGGCCATTTTTCAAGTTGGATGAAATGGAAATTCAAAGTGATAGATGTCTTGCAAATTTCAAGAGGATTTCAGAAATGTATAACTTGCCTTGGTTTGGAAATCGGATGATGACTGGAAATGGAAGGAGGAAATGAGAAAATGGAAGCAGTGTTCTTATTTTTGTGAAAATGATTATGTCGACATATCAAATGGGGTTTAGGGTTTTAATTGTCCTTTTCCGTTTAAATGGAAACGGGCTTTTGAAAGTGAACGGGATTTTATGGGACGGACTTAGCTTGCCAAGTTATATTCGTCTTAAGGACTTAAGGTTCTTAAGACGGATCTTACGGATTATTTTAAAATAAATTAACATTAAATATTAAAATATTATTTTATTCCGTAGAAATAATTTAAAACCTTTAAAATATAATTTACGAAAATACGGGATGTTACAATCCCCTTATCTGAGTCCTCTCTTCCCTTGAAAAAAGCCAAAATGATCCCCATTGAGATTGAGGGAATAAGAAGCAGTTGTTACATATTGCATGAGTAGATCTTTGAACTGAGCAGGAAACCGCAGGCAGTGTAGCATTTGTTCTAAAAAGGACCACTCTACTGTGTCATATGCCTTCTGCATATCCAATTTGAATAAGCATCTGGGAGATAGAGCCTTCATGTTTTATCCCCTAACCAAATCCTGGCATATAATAAGAATCTTCTCAATAATACTCCTTCCTTTGACAAACCCTCCTTGTTCTGAGCCTATCAAGTCAGGAAGAATTTGCCCCAGTCTGTTGCATATAATTTTGGATATACATTTGTATACAACATTGCAACATGCAATGGGTCTGGACTGCATGACATTAGTTGGTCTAGCAATATTTGGATGAGAATAGTAGTGTTAAGTTGCTTGAGCATTTGGCCATTCTGAAAGAAATCTTGTATTGCCAGACAAACATATGTGCCCACAATATCCCATGAATCTTTAAAAAACTTACTGGAGTAGCCATCTGGGCCAGGGGCCTTATCATTGGGTATACTATGCATAACCTCCTTAATTTCAGCATTAGTGACAGGAGCTTAAAGAACATGTACATGGGCATTAGTGCATACTACTCCTTGATTCACAATTCTTGGCTGGACTTTTATTGTGTGAGCATGAGACCCAAGCAGTTGTTCATAGAATTGCAGAAAACTGTTTTGAATACCTTCTGCATTAGAGTGGACATGACCAGTATTGTCCTCAATTTGATAGACAACATTAGTAATCCTCCCTGCTTTGATGGAGCCATGAAAGTATGCAGAAATTGTGTCCCCTTTATCAAGCCATTGTACCTTAGCCTTCTGTTGTAAGAACTCTTGAACCAAAGGTTTCAATCTAGTATATTCAGTCTGCAATTCATATTCTTGCTTGAGTAAATCTAAGTCTGATGGTTGACTTTGCAGCTGAGTGTGGACTTCCAGCAGCTTAATGTGAGCAATAGTAGCTTACTGCTCTATATCAGAAAATCTGTCTCTATTTAGCTTCTTCAAAATGCCCTTGAGTCCCTGCAACTTTTTAACCAGTCTGAACATGGGTGTGCCATCAATATTCTGATGCCAACCAGAATGTACCAGCTCTGTAAACTGACTACTATTACTCCAAAAATTGAAATATTTAAATGGTCAAGTTTTTGCACCTGACAACTGACCTTGGGACACTACGCAGGGAGTATGGTCAAAATAATCTTCTGGCAAGAAATTAGCTTTAGTAGTTGGGAAGGCATGAATCCATGGTTCATTGAGCAGACATCTGTCCAATATACTACACACTCTTTCTTCAGGGACATGCTTGTTATTCCAAGTATAGAAAGCACCCAGGGCAGGGCTATCTATCAGTTCACAGTTAGCAAAACAGTCCTTCAATGGGTTAGCTTCAGCAGGGTCAAAACCACCCCCAAGTCTCTTCTCTTGGTTCATAACACAGTTAAAGTCTCCACATACCATCCAGGGACCTTGCATATGAGTAGCAATCTGCTTAAGATCCTCCCATAAACTTACCCTCTCTTGAACCTTCTGTGCTCCAGCTTGTTGCTCCTTGACTTTTGCCACAGGAGGTACAACTACTTTAGGTTTCCACATTTGCTTAGGAGCTTGAGGTGCACGGGGCTTTAGTTTCCTATAGTCCTTCTTTTCATGCCCTAGTTTATTACACCCAGAACACAAAATAGGCTGCCACTCATACTCAACATCCACAGTCACCTTACAATCTTTTTCATCTAAGAAGTGGATTGCTTTTTTCCATTTTCTGACCTATTTTGACTTCTACCAGCACTCTAGCATACCTCGGCCTTGTCTTTGCTGAAGTAAAGGTATCAGATTGTATATATTTGCCCACTAAACCAGCAATCCTAATCAGACTAGCCCCCCAAAATTTTAAATGCAAATTATGTAACCTAACCCATACAGACACAAGTTTTACATCCTCTTTTTCGAGTACTGTATCTTCAGTCCATTGCTTGATTATAATAGGTTTATTATCAAATAGATGATATCCATGTATCAACACAGCTTGTTGCATTTCATGGGTACGAAATCTTACCACAAAAACTCCATTAGGAAAGAAAGAGATCTTATCCATAGTATGTTGACTCCAAATTCGTTTCAGATATCCTTCTAATATTGGCCATGGAGGATGAGCACCCAACACAAACCATAAATAGCAGTTTTCCAATATTCCAATTGTGACACCCTGCGATATAGCACAAAAATAAAGAAGTAAATTGCAGCGGAAATACGATACTTTTAAAAACTTTTCGACATATTTATTAAACCTTTTTCGCGGAATATCAAAACAACAAGCGGAAGACTAAAACTAATAAGAAAGTATAAATTATACACGAATACTTAAATAAACGAGGGATAATGAAGTGAACCAAGGTGACCTACCTAATGTCTAAGCCAAGTCCAAGTTCGAACCATCCAAGGGCTGTTCTAAAGCCACTCCTTAGTCCTACCAAGTACATATCCTAAGAGGTGGGACATTTTTTATGTTATATTAAGTTATGTTATGTTAAGTAAAGAGGCATACAAAATCAGATTGTCAAGATGCTAGGAAGGGGCACGGCTGATCACAAGCTCAAAGTCCTTATTTCCTCTTTTGGTTAGACATCTTAGAAAGCAAATGGAATCAAATGCCCAAGTAAGGAAGGTCAACAAGGCTGTTTTGTGCATCAGAAAAGGGGCTGCCATGGGACTGTTTTTTCTGATTTGTGTAAGATAAAGCAAAGCAAGGTCCCTATCAAGACTGAAATGTGTAAGGGCAGCCTGTTCTTATTTGTTTTTTGTGTCTAAAACAGCCGTTGAAAGGCCTTGTAATCTTCTTTTTTCTGAAACTTTTGTGCACCACAAGATTAACATGTATTGTAGGGTGTGGATTGGTTTGCTTGGCCTATAAAAGCATCCATTCTAACACTCACAAATCAGATTGAATTGAGTTTATAAATCAGAAACTTTTCTAAGTTTTCTAAACTACATTGCTTAGTGCTTGTAGAAGTCATTTGCTTAGTGCTTTGGCTTGTTATTTTGCTTTGCTTAGTGCTGGTAGGATAACTAGTTCTTGGTTAGTGGCTGTGTGCTTAACTAAGTCCATATCCCAAGTGAAAACATCACAAGAAACGACATACACAAACCCCTCTAAACTTTCTGTTTTCGACTTCAAAAATGACTAAGTACTAAACCTAACTAGTTTTAGTTCAATTGGTTATCAGAGCTTAGGTTTTTTATTGTGAGGATACATCCCTAACTACATCAAAAACACAAAAAAACAACCATGAGTGAAGAGAGAATAGCTGGTATGGAGACTAAATTGGACACTCTACATGATGAAGTTCAAGTCATGATGGAAGCCATGAACACCATAATGGCTAACATCCCTACTCCAAGAAGAGGAGCACAACCAAACCGTGGAAGGGGCAGGGGTCGTGGCTTTGTGGGAGCTGGAAGAGGAGCTTACGAGGAAGAAGAGGAGCCCAACTCAGATTCCGAGGAGTCCACCATAGAAGCTCACCATGGAGGCCTCAACAAAGATGTCAAGGTAGAACTTCCTGAATTTCTTGGTAATTTAAATCCCGAGGACCTCTTAGATTGGCTTAGAAGTGTTGAGAGAGTCTTTGAATTTAAAGGATATTCTGATTCTAAGGCTTTTAAAGTTGCTATCCTTAAGTTCAAAGGCTATGCCTCTCTTTGGTATGAGAACATGAAAAACCAAAGGAGAAGGGAGGGTAAAGAAACCATTAAGTCATGGACTAAGTTAAAAAAGAAACTCAAGGAAAAGTTTGTACCAAGAGACTACACCCAAGACATGTTTGTTAAACTCACCACCCTTAAACAAGACCAACAACCACTTGAGACTTACCTTAGGGAGTTTGAACAACTCACTTTACAATGTGAAATGAATGAGAAACCCGAACAGAAAATTGCTAGGTTTGTTGAGGGCCTAGATTACCACATTGCTAGTAGAGTCAAAATGCAACAAGTATGGTCCTTTGATGAAGCCGTGAACTTGGCTATGAGAGTGGAAAAGATGGGTAAGGGTCGAACCAATGCTACACAAAAAC
Source organism: Silene conica (assembly GCA_029255685.2). Lineage (NCBI taxonomy): Eukaryota > Viridiplantae > Streptophyta > Magnoliopsida > Caryophyllales > Caryophyllaceae > Silene > Silene conica. Next base: position 46,305,632 of record CM055318.2, on the reverse strand, counting down.
AGCCACAAAAACAACCTACACCTAAGCCTCCTTTTGGAACCAAAACCAATGAACCACCCACACAAAATCGAACCACCACCTTTGACAAAAAATCAGAAACTAATACCACACAAAAACAGCCCATTCCCCTCAAAAGATGCTACCAATGTCAAGGCTATGGCCATTTTGCAAAAGATTGTGCTTCCAAAAGAGCCCTTAGCACATTTGAGGTAGTCCATTGGGGTGAAGATGAGATCCTTGTGTGTGATGATATGGAGGAAGTGTCGGAGGAAGTAGAGGATGAGGTGGTGATGCCGGATGCGGGGCTTAGCCTAGTCACATGGAGAGTGATGCACACCCAACCACAACCCTTAGAAATGGACCAAAGACAACAAATCTTTCGTTCTAGATGCACCATCAAAGATAGGGTTTGTAATGTGATCATAGATGGAGGGAGTTGTACCAATGTGGCCTCAAGTACCCTTGTTGAAAGACTATCTTTAACCACCCAAGAACACCCTAGTCCTTACAAATTGAGGTGGCTCAACAAAGGGGCAGAAGTTAGAGTGGATAAGCAATGTGTTGTACCCTTCTCAATTGGCAAGAACTACAATGATGAGGTCCTTTGTGATGTGTTGCCTATGGATGCTTGTCATTTGTTGCTTGGGAGACCATGGGAGTTTGATAGAGATTCTGTCCATCATGGGAGGGATAACACTTACTCTTTCAAGTTTGGTTCAAGGAAAGTCATACTAACACCCCTACCACCATCCATCAAAAGCACAACACCACCATCCATGCTTGAACCCTCAAGAGAAGTCCTATTGATTAATGAGGCCGAGATGTTGCAAGAGCTAAAAGGGGAGGATGATGTGTACCTCCTAGTGACCAAAACAGGCCGTGGGGAAGGAGAAGAGGGGCTGTCCATAGAGGTTCAAAACTTGCTTAAGGCATATGAAGATGTGTTCCCTAGTGAGCTTCCTAGTGGCCTACCTCCATATAGAGGCATTGAACACCAAATTGATCTTATTCCGGGAGCCACATTACCAAACAAGGCAGCCTATAGGAGTGATCCAAAGGCCACACAAGAGCTACAACAACAAATTAGTGAACTCATAAGCAAGGGTTTCGTGAGAGAGTCCCTTAGTCCTTGTGCGGTTCCGGCCTTGCTTGTGCCAAAGAAAGATGGTTCATGGAGGATGTGTACGGATAGTAGGGCCATCAACAACATCACCACCAAGTATAGGTTCCCTATACCTAGGCTTGATGACATTTTGGATGAGCTAAGTGGGGCTAAGTTGTTCTCTAAGGTTGATCTAAGGCAAGGGTACCACCAAGTGAGGATCAAGGAGGGTGACGAGTGGAAAACGGCCTTCAAGACTAAGCATGGGTTGTATGAGTGGCTTGTTATGCCATTTGGTCTTTCTAATGCACCTAGCACCTTCATGAGGCTCATGACCGAGGTGCTTAGGCCACACTTGGGGAAGTTTGTAGTTGTGTACTTTGATGACATACTCATCTATAGTCCATCCGAGGAGGAACACCTTAAGCACCTCCAAATCTTGTTTGAAACACTTAGGGAGCACAAGTTGTATGGGAAGCTAGAGAAGTGCTCTTTTATGCAAAGGGAAGTTCAATTCTTGGGGTTCATCATTTCTGACCGTGGCATTTTGGTTGATCAAGAGAAGATAAAAGCCATTGAGTCTTGGCCTATACCTAAGAACATAACGGAGGTGAGGAGTTTTCATGGATTAGCATCCTTCTATAGGAGGTTCATCAAAGATTTTAGCACCATCATGGCTCCCATAACCGAGTGTATGAAGAAGGGGGAGTTCAAATGGACACCAAGGGCAGAAACTTCCTTCAATGATATCAAGAACAAGCTATGTGAGTCTCCTATTCTTTCCTTACCCAATTTCGAAAAGTTGTTTGAGGTTGAGTGTGATGCAAGTGGTGTTGGCATTGGGGCTGTCCTAGTACAAGAACACAAGCCCATAGCATACTTTAGTGAGAAGTTGAGTGGTGCTAAGCTCAATTATTCAACCTATGACAAAGAGTTTTATGCCATCATTAGAACCTTAAACCATTGGAGTCACTACCTTAAACCAAAGCCTTTTGTGTTACATTCTGACCATGAGGCCCTCAAATACATCAATGGGCAACATAAGTTAAACCATAGGCATGCTAAGTGGGTAGAGTTCCTCCAATCCTTTAACTTTTCAAGCAAGTACATTGAGGGTAAGAACAATGTGGTAGCGGATGCTTTGTCTAGGAGATCACTCATGTTGAGTTACATGGAGCAAAGGGTGCTTGGGTTTGAGTATATGAAGGAGCTTTATCATGAAGATGTAGACTTTAAAGAGGAGTGGGAGTTGCTCAATGAGGGGCGTGGGAAGGAAGGAGGCAAGTATTGGCTTCAAGAGGGGTTCTTGTTCTTGAGGAACCGATTGTGCATACCAAAGAGTCCCTATAGAAACTTGCTTGTGAAGGAGGTACACTCCAATGGGCTGGCCGGCCATTTTGGCATACAAAAGACCTATGACATCCTCCAAGAGCAATTCTATTGGCCTAAGATGCTTGGGGATGTGCAAGATGTGATCAAGAGGTGTGCTCCTTGTCAACATTCGAAGGCTCATTTCAAAACAGCCCCCTATACACCCTTACCCGTTCCAAACAAGCCATGGGAGGACCTAAGTATGGATTTCATTGTTGCACTACCAAGAACTCAAAGAGGAAAGGATTCTATCATGGTGGTTGTGGATCGTTTTAGCAAGATGGCTCACTTCATTGCTTGCAAGAAAACAGAAGATGCTAGTAGTGTTGCCGAGCTATACTTCAAGGAGATTGTCAAGTTACATGGTGTACCAAGGTCCATTGTGTCGGATAGGGATACTAAGTTCGTAAGTCACTTTTGGAGGACCCTATGGAAGCTACTCAATACTAGGCTCTTGTTTAGTACCTCTCATCATCCTCAAACCGATGGGCAAACCGAGGTTACTAACAAGACTCTAGGGAAGATCCTAAGGTGCATAGTGGCTAAGTCCTTGAAGGATTGGGATCTCAAGCTAGCTCAAGCCGAGTTTGCCTTCAATAGAGCTCCATCAACAAGCACGGGCAAGTCTCCCTTTGAGGTTGTGTATGGTGAGAACCCCCTCATACCTACTGATTTGGCTCCTATCAAGAGGGTTTCCATAGATTATGATGCTAAGAAAAGGGTGGAACAAATGCTTAACATCCACCAACAAGTGAAGAGGCAAATTGAGAGGTCCAATGAGCAATACAAGGCTCGTGCTAAGGGGAACAAGAACATCAAAAGCTTTGAACCGGGGGACTTAGTGTGGGTGCACTTAAGGAAGGAGAGATTTCCACTCAAGAGAAAGAACAAACTAATGCCTAGGGCAGATGGTCCTTTTGAAATCATTGAGAAACTTGGTCCGAATGCCTACAAGGTTGATCTCCCGGGAGAGTATGGAGTCCATGGCACCTTCAATGTGGGGGACTTGAGTCCATATTATGAAGACATCGAGGTTGAGGATGCACCGGATTTGAGGACAAATCCTTTTGAAGAAGGGGAGGTTGAAGTGAACCAAGGTGACCTACCTAATGTCTAAGCCAAGTCCAAGTTCGAACCATCCAAGGGCTGTTCTAAAGCCACTCCTTAGTCCTACCAAGTACATATCCTAAGAGGTGGGACATTTTTTTATGTTATATTAAGTTATGTTATGTTAAGTAAAGAGGCATACAAAATCAGATTGTCAAGATGCTAGGAAGGGGCACGGCTGATCACAAGCTCAAAGTCCTTATTTCCTCTTTTGGTTAGACATCTTAGAAAGCAAATGGAATCAAATGCCCAAGTAAGGAAGGTCAACAAGGCTGTTTTGTGCATCAGAAAAGGGGCTGCCATGGGACTGTTTTTTCTGATTTGTGTAAGATAAAGCAAAGCAAGGTCCCTATCAAGACTGAAATGTGTAAGGGCAGCCTGTTCTTATTTGTTTTTTGTGTCTAAAACAGCCGTTGAAAGGCCTTGTAATCTTCTTTTTTCTGAAACTTTTGTGCACCACAAGATTAACATGTATTGTAGGGTGTGGATTGGTTTGCTTGGCCTATAAAAGCATCCATTCTAACACTCACAAATCAGATTGAATTGAGTTTATAAATCAGAAACTTTTCTAAGTTTTCTAAACTACATTGCTTAGTGCTTGTAGAAGTCATTTGCTTAGTGCTTTGGCTTGTTATTTTGCTTTGCTTAGTGCTGGTAGGATAACTAGTTCTTGGTTAGTGGCTGTGTGCTTAACTAAGTCCATATCCCAAGTGAAAACATCACAAGAAACGACATACACAAACCCCTCTAAACTTTCTGTTTTCGACTTCAAAAATGACTAAGTACTAAACCTAACTAGTTTTAGTTCAGATAAGGTATCCCACGATAACAACATGAATTAAATATAAACTAAGCGTAAGGGTAATTGTCGAATGATCGACAATGCTCGCTAGCCACACGTCTTCCCCAAACAGCACCAACCTACATTCATGAAACATGAACGCCACAGTCAGTGGGGAGTAACTCAGGGTTCTCCAGCCACTTTACGTCACAATACAAATAGATAACAATAAGAATATATTGTATATGGAGTAGTACATGTGAATATGAGAAATATCAAAGAATGATACTCAAAATCAGGTAAACAACCATGTGATCGACCCAGAGACCAACACTTGATGGCATGTCCAATCACACATACAACAACAACCAAGAATAGAATGAACTTCATCAGGTAGCATAACCGCTACAACTGACAGTTAGGGAGTATAACCGCTCCACTAACATGCTAGGGCGTATAACCGCGCCCTAGCTACCGGAGCGCATAACCACGTCATTCGGATACTATGTATAGCGCATAACCGACAACTATATGCCTAAAACCTGGTCAGATCTCTCGATGTAATAACCTACACCGAACGACACACGGGGACCGGGCCGCATAACCACGAACACCGACCAATCCCAAACATAGTTACATAAAATCCCACAACAAGAGTGGCGTTTGTTCATTACAGTGATACACAAATCGTATCACCGCTATCTATTCACAACAAAGGCAACATAACCATTACCAACACAATTTAGGGTTACATAACCGTCACCTAAACACAAGCAAGGCAACATAACCGTCACCTTACTCATCTTAAGATAACATAACCGTCATCAAAACACAATTTAAGCTAACATAAACCGTTAACCAACTCATTTACATACAAGAGCCAACAATCGATAAATAAGACAACACTTAAGTCCATTCCATATGGGAGAAGAATAAACGAAACTGATTAATAAAACATAAGTCTTAAAAGCGTTTTACATTTCAGCTGTCCTCTGCCGTAAACTTCATAATTAATTCAAATAAAATCAAAATGATACAAGGCTAACTGGTTCAGATAAATAAGACTTTTATCTACAATATTTATCAAATAAACATTTTCAAAATACGGACTTAACACGAGGTTATTGTCTGATCTTTACAGTGTGTCAAAAATCGTCACACAAAATGTATTGCTTCATAAAACGGGTTTAGCAAATCATTTTGGGGCAAAGCAAACTCCTAACATCATCTAAACTCTTCAAGTTTAATTATTGAAAAGGACCAGAATAGTTTCAAAGTATAAAAATGGTTTTCGAAATAATCTTTGAGCTACTGTCCGTTCTGCGAGTATTTCAGCGCAATATTCGTAAATAATTTATTGTGAAAAAACGACATGCAAGACAATTACGAAATTTTGGAGGTAGACTCTAAACTTAAAATAAACAGGGGTCTATTTTCAACATTTTCAAAGATGGATACTCTAAGATGTCGAAACAAATTGTACAAGACAATGGACAGATTTGTCAAGGTGCTGAAACTTTATCAAATAACCAAAGTAAACCAAGCACTATGAACTTGAAAGACTATCAAACTAATCATCCTCAATGATCATCACCTCATTTATCAATACAATCCTTAATGAATTTCCAACTAGAATAGCATCCAACACAACCATGGAAGATCAAAATCATCCAAACATATGACTAATAAAGCTAATCATACAACTAATTAATCAAACATATTTCTAGTATAATATGTATCACTAATTTATGTAACACATGCAAACATAGACGATTAAAGTCGAGTAACCCATCACCGTTACCTTATAGCTCTTCAATAAGCATGATTTTGACTCAAAGCCACTCCGGTTTGGACAACCGAACTAGCTACACATAAATAAACGAGGTTAGCTAAGAGAACCGTGCCTTAAAGGCCACGACCAGAGTACATTAAGGAAGAAATTTGATACTTTTATTACCTAGAAAGATGGAGGTCGAGGAGAGGAAGAGATAGGCGCGAAAATCGTCGAAAACCGATAAGAAACGAAGATTTTACGATCGTTTTACGGTGAGGTGAACAACAATGGTGTTCTTTGTGTTTGGGTGTTCTTAGCTGAAAAATAAGTAAAGGAATGAAGAAGAAGGAAGGAAGTAGAAGGAATGACCTTGGGCAGCAAGGCAAAGTTCTATACTTAGCCAAGTGTCCCTAAGAACATGTGGAAAAGAGTAAAGAGTAAGCAACGAGCGAGTGTCTCGTTTGCGGTGTGGGGAATAAAACGCGTATTCACCCCAAAATTACAGGATTATAATGAAATATGCAATTGTGAATATTGTCATAAGATTAAAACATGAGAAAAGAAGTACAACCTTTAGTCCTCGCGCAAAAGGCCTAAGAACAGGAATTAATGCAAATTCCCTCCTATAACTTGCACCCAAGACTTAGTCTGAGACGTGGCCGCGTGTGCTAGAAATCCTCTCCAATTGCCTTGCAATATCGGGAGAGCCCTTGAGGTTTTAGATGTGAGATCTGAGGTTTTGGGAGAAGAGTGCTCTCAAAACCCTAATTTTACTTGAGAATTCTTTTACAGTATGCCAAGAGTCTCGACAAAAGGAGAAGTCTCCTCCTTTTGTAACAGGGGCCGGCCGAAATAGGGTTTGGGTAGGAGTGGGCTTTCCACTCTTACCTTATCCCAATGCGTGATTCGACCCATTTAGCTTTAAGTTGTTCGCGGGTTTTATTTATAAATCGTAACATGTTATCAGATATTAATACAGTCGATATATTAATAATGGTCTGATAAAATACGATATTGTATAATTACCTAAATTAATATAACTGTTTATATTAATTCGCGAATACAATATTTAATTAAATATAACTGTTTATATTTAATTTACGAATTAATCTTGTAATCCGTATTAGCTAAAATTATTTAATCCGTATTAAATAATAATTCTCAACATCTTATTGACTAATTTAATAGTCAATACCTCTGACTAACCGTTTAGTCATATCCGGCAAAATGTGACTGTATTTTCATACCTTCACATCTCTCAAACGTGTCCTATAGGTGTGACGTATAGGGACCAGTTGACCACCGCCATCCGTATGACAATAACGTCAAACTTATCTAGCAAGCCAACCGTTATTGATAAACGTGGATCAACTGGTAATAATACAAAAGTATGCCCTTGTGATCCTTAAAGAGATTTAATAAGTCATTGTACTTAATTGTCAAGGACACCAGCCCCAACAATCTCCCACTTGTCCGTACAAGGGTATGTGCAATGACGTTATCACACTACATGTGGAGGACACAAGCTCCAACAAACTCCCACTTGTCCGTACAAGTGTAGGTGCGATAACCGAATCTCATATCCTTTTAAAATTTCTCCCACTCAATGTAAGACAATTTGCAAATCCGCATTCGCAAAGGTCGTATCTCACAAGCGATCTGTATCAAGAGTGGTTTCCCCGACTAGAGAGTAACTTAACTGATAAAACGAATCTGTATTCGAGCATGGCCATGCATTTCAGTTACTACTCCTCGAGTGGCCCTGAGAAATGATAAAATCCTGATAAGGGTTTGGATATTTCCCTCAACTCGAATCCTGCCGATATCGCCCAGCATGAAATAACCCAGAAAAAATCCTCTTGGCCCCTGTTACGGTGACCGTGGGAAAGAAACCAAAGTTACCCAAAATCTGTCTTAATCTCAAGAAACAGTTGAAAGTCAAAAGACTCGACTCTAAGGAACACTATGGAGGTCCTATCCACGACCTGGCACCCAATGTTATAAAACATTTAGGACTCCATAACGTTGTCACGGGGTGTCCTACGAGATATCCGTATAACTCGCCTTTGTGATTGGTCAGTCATCCACGTGACTTATGGCTCGTTGAACCCACCATCAACCAACGTCACAAAATGATTACCTGAGTTATCAGCTCAAGTGGGTAATCAAGGACCAAAACGATGTAATGTTAATCAGTTCACTTTGTGGTGTTCAAAATTGGCGTACAATTCCACATGAAAAACAAAACATTTTATATCATAACAATAAGGTTGAATAGAGTACACGAGAAAATGAATTATTACATGAATTCATAAAAGAGTACTACAACTTAGGAACACATCCAATTCCCATGGAATGAATGTGCCCTTCATGCTTATCACGTGGTAATGCTTTTGTGAGAGGATCAGCTATGTTGTCATCCATAGCGATCTTATCAATAAATATCTTCTTTTACGCGGACTCAGTCGTAGAATCTGCTGTAACATTCTGTTTAGAACTTTTCCAGCTGACAGCAGCGCCATTAAGAGTAAAGACAAATCCAGACTGAGATTTCGAGTCATCTCGATCTGTTTGGAAGCTAGCATCTGCGTAACCCGTGGCGCAGAGCGTTGAGTCGCCTCCATAAGTCAATCCCCAATCTTTAGTCCTCCGTAGGTACTTAAGAATGTTTTTCACGGCCATCCAGTGTTGTTCACCTGGATGAGCTTGGAATCGACTTGTCATACTCAATGCATATGCAACGTCAGGACGTGTGCATATCATGGCATACATGATCGATCCTATTGCCGAAGCATAAGGAATCCGACTCATGCGCTCTTTCTCTTCCACTGACTTAGCTTCTTGAGTCTTGCTCAAGTGAAGCCCAGGAGTCATGGGAAGGAACCCCTTCTTGGAGTTAGTCATGCTGAATCTCTCCAGAATCTTCTCTATATAAGATTCCTGACTGAGAGACAACATCCGTCGTGATCTATCCCTGTAGATACGGATGCCCAAAATTCTTTGTGCCTCTCCCAGATCTTTCATCTGGAAATGGTTTTTCAACCATAATTTAACCGAAGATAAGAGAGGTATGTCATTCCCAATCAAGAGTATGTCATCGACATACAGTACTAGGAATACAATCTTACTCCCACTCGACTTGATATAGAGACATGGTTCCTCGACTGATCGAATGAACCCATTCTCTTTTATCACTTAGTCGAAGCGATGATTCCAACTCCGCGATGCTTGCTTAAGTCCATAGATGGAACGCTTAAGCTTGCAAACTTTCTTAGGATGTGCTGGATCGATAAAACCCTCGGGTTGTACCATGTACAACTCTTCCTCCAAATAACCGTTTAAGAAGGCGGTTTTAACGTCCATTTGCCATATTTCATAATCGTGAAATGCGGCGATCGCTAAGATAATCCGAATGGAACGTAGCATGACTACGGGTGCAAAGATCTCATCATAGTGCAAGCCTGGCACTTGAGTGAAACCTTTAGCAACTAGTCTAGCCTTATGGATATCTTGTTGTCCTTCCACGGCATGCTTTATCTTGTAAAGCCATTTGCAATGAAGGGGACGTACCTTTGCAGGTAGGTCCACAAGATCCCACACGTTGTTCTCATACATGGAGTCCATCTCGGATTGCATGGCTTCTAGCCATAGCTTTGAGTCAGAACTGGTCATGGCACCTTTATAGGTTGTGGGTTCATTACCCTCTAGGAGTAAGACGTCATCTGTATCGTGTTCCTCGACCATACCAATGTATCTGTCCGGTGGAATAGAGACTCTTCCTGACCTCCTAGGTTCCTCAGGGATATCTACCGCAGCCTCGGTTGGAGGTACTGTTTCCTCCAATGGTTGCTCGGTAGTTGGTTCTTGAACCTCCGATAACTCGAAGGTTCTATTACTCGACTTGTTCTCGAGAAATTCTTTCTCTAAGAACGTCGCACTAGCCGCAACAAAAACACGTTGTTCGGTAGGCGAGTAGAAGTAATGACCAAACGTTCCCTTTGGATAGCCTATAAAGTATGTCTTGACCGATCGCGGGCCGAGCTTATCCTCGTGTCTCCACTTGACATAAGCCTCGCAGCCCCAAACCCGAATAAAGGACAAGTTAGGGACCGTTCCCTTCCATAGCTCGAATGGAGTCTTGTCAACAGCTTTAGACGGACTTCGGTTAAGTATTAGAGCGGCTGACAAAAGAGCATAGCCCCACAATGAATCAGGCACAACGGTGTGACTCATCATGGATCGAACCATATCAAGTAAAGTTCGATTTCTCCGTTCGGACACACCATTTAATTGTGGTGTTCCAGGTGGAGTCAACTGTAGTACGATCCCACAGTCTTTTAGGTGTTGATCAAACTCGCGTGAAAGATACTCACCACCACGATCCGAGCGTAGTGCTTTAATCTTTCTACCCAGCTGGTTCTGTACCCGATTATGGTATTCTTTGAACTTGTCAAAGGATTCACTTTTGTGCTTCATTAAGTAGACATAGCCATATCTACTTAAATCATCCGTGAAAGTGATGAAATACCTATAGCCATCTCGTGCGTTGATCGACATAGGGCCACATACGTCCGTATGTATGAGTCCTAATAGGTCGGCAGCGCGCATTCCAACACCTTTGAAGGAAATACTAGTCATTTTGCCGATGAGACATGATTCACACGTGCCATATGATTCGAAATCAAAGGGCAAAATAGCTCCATTCTGTATGAGCTGTTTTACGCGTTTCTCATTTATGTGTCCCATACGACAATGCCATAAGTAAGTTTGATCTTTGTCACCTACCTTTATTCTTTTATTATTCACATGTAATATCTCGGTAGTTTGATCTAAAACATAAATTCCATTCATGGAAACTGCCTTGCCATAAATCATATTGTGTAAGGAGAAAATACAGCTATTATTCTCTATTACAAATGAAAATCCGAGTTTGTCAAGTGCAGAAACTGAAATAATGTTTTTGGATAAACTAGGAACATAATAACAGTTATATAAAAATAACTCGAATCCACTTGGAAGCTGGATTACGTATGTTCCCTTCGAGACTGCAGCCACACGTGCTCCATTCCCGACACGCAGGTCCACCTCACCCTTGATTAGGGGTTCTTGGTTTCGGAGGCCCTGCACATGATTACATAGATGAGAACCACAACCGGTATCAAGTACCCAAGTTCCGCAACTTGCATGGTTAATCTCAATCATGTGAATAAAAGAAGAAGAAGACATACCAACAGGGGTAACGCGGCCTGCCTTAATGTCCTCGCGATACACGGGGCATGAGCGCCTCCAATGCCCAGTCTTGTGGCAATGGTGACATTCCATGCTTGTATCCTTGCTCTTTGTCTTGCCTTGTGAGTTACTCGACTCACCAGGCCCACTCTTAGCAAATCCTGGTTTCTTGAACCTGGGCCTACCTACCGCTAGGTCGCCCTGAGCTTTAGCCTTCCCTTTACCTTTTCCCTTACTTGAGATCATGGGAACATCCTGCTTTAGACTCCCACTCAACTTTAGATCCTTCTCAGTCTGTACGAGAAGGGAGTGGAGCTCATGAGGAGTCTTCTTCATGTCGTTCATGTAGTAGTTGGCCCTAAAGAGGGCGAACCCATCATGAAGTGAATGAAGCATGCGATCAACGATGATGTTCTCACTGATCTTGCAGTTTAGGGACTCCAGTTTCTCGATATTCTCAATCATGTTGAGAATATGTGGGCTAACAGCTTGGCCCTTCTGGAGTTTCGCCTCAAAGAAGCGACAGGTATGCTCATAAGAAACGATTCTCGGAGCCTTGGAGAATTCGTTAGTGAGCGTGGTGAAAATCTTGTTTGCACCATGGGTTATGAAGCGTCTTTGCAAATTGGATTCCATTGCATAGATGAGTACGTTCTTTATCGCACCCGCTTCCATAACGAAATCGCTATGAGCGCGAATTTCGTTGGCTCTAGCTCCAGTTCCTGGGTGTGGCGGAATGGGCTCAGTTAAGAACTTGAGCTTTCCGTCAGCGATGGCAGCATTCCGTAGTGCTGCCTCCCAGTCAGAGAAGTTTGACCCCTCATTCCTCAGTCTAGTTGACTGATTCATGGAGTCCATGAAGGCTTTTAGCCAGGATTCACGTGCTAGCTTGGCACTTGGCATTGGGTCTTCACCAGCCATTTTAGTTTTACAGCAGTTTTAATGAACGTGTTCTACACTGAAAAGAAGATAAAACAAAACCATATAAGCAACTTATTGTTGTGATTTAAGTCTATATTAAATTGAATTTAAACTCGTAGACTCATGCATTTATATAATTGATCTCCCTCAAGAATTATATAAACGATCCCAAGACTCAATTTCCGTATATTGATAAGCCCACAGTTTGGCTAATTCCAATCGTTGGAACTCTTGGTCGATAGATTTCCGTAAATCCTATCTATTAGTCCATCTCAGTCACTGGAATATTATCGAGTGACCATGATGTTGAGATAAAATAAATCATCTGTTCCCACTTACCCGACGTAGAAGGGGTCATATTATGCCTACCGACGAAGAAGGGATTCATGGGAGGCTGATTTATAAAGACTAATCTCAATTTTTGGTTATACGAGGAAGACCCCATCAACTTTTATTTATCCATATATAAGTGAACTAAAAACTAGCATTTGCGTGAATGAATTAAATAAAGTGATGGCTTTTAAATGACATGTGACATCTGTATTGTCACAGAAAACTAACGCGAGACCTCTACATGAGTCAGTTTTCAGGCATGATATAGGTGGTTTGGTTTTTAGGCGGAATATGATGCAAGCTATTATCGATGAAAGCGTAAAGATAAATGCAATAAACGTAAATAAAAGTCCTAGTGTGGCCTATCCTACCAAAATAAACATAAAACAACTTGGAATCCACTGTTGGACCCTAGAAGCTTGTCTTGATGTTCCATCTTGGTCCTTGCAGCGGGAGTGAGCATCCGGTCTCCGTCTTGTCTTTGGTCTTCACAAAATTACTAATTTAAATTACAAAAGTAATCCTAAATACATTCTAATTTAAATACAAAAGTAATTACATGGCAAAAACCCAAAACGGAGATTCAAGATCTCAAAATTACAAGCAAGATCGTGTCCCTTCATTACGGTGACACAATCTTCTAAGGCCACACTAAGTTACAACCGTTTGCAAAAATTAAATACGTTATTGAAAGCATTCAAGGCATTCACAAGACGATAAAAAAATGCATCAACTAAAAACAATTTATACATGACATAATACCGTTATTATGATTAATAAATTTATACCAAACCACCTTTTAAGATTAAAATTAAGTGACTATACCGTTTTAATCACCAATTTTAATAAACATATAATCCATTGTTTTAAACTGTTTTAAAAACAATATGTATCAAACGAGGGTGAACCGTTTCACTAAATAATATACTATTTCCGTATACAGTATATTATTTTAAGCCATGTGAAAATAAGAAAACAAGTTATTTTCGAAAATAAACACCCCGAAACGAGAGCACTCGATCGAGTAACAGGGGCACTCGATCGACTGTCAGGGTCACTCGATCGAGTGCAGCAGTGCTCGATCGAGTGGCTTGTAAAATTTGCAAATCGCTGCACTTTTACATTAAAACGAGTTTATAACTTGGATTTAAAACTTGTAAATCATATATAAACAAAACAAAAGATTCACATATTGCTAAAAATATCGATTAATTAACAATATGCAAATTATAATCGAAAACAAGATCGATTTCTCACTAAAAACTCACGCACGGCAGCCTGGTACGAGGGCACTCGATCGAGTGTCACAGGGACTCGATCGAGTGCCTACGACAGAAGGTACGGTTTTCAAAATATTAAAGCTTATGAAAGACACAATTGTAAAATTTTCATGGCCTAAGGCTCTGATACCACTTGTGGGGAATAAAACGCGTATTCACCCCAAAATTACAGGATTATAATGAAATATGCAATTGTGAATATTGTCATAAGATTAAAACATGAGAAAAGAAGTACAACCTTTAGTCCTCGCGCAAAAGGCCTAAGAACAGGAATTAATGCAAATTCCCTCCTATAACTTGCACCCAAGACTTAGTCTGAGACGTGGCCGCGTGTGCTAGAAATCCTCTCCAATTGCCTTGCAATATCGGGAGAGCCCTTGAGGTTTTAGATGTGAGATCTGAGGTTTTGGGAGAAGAGTGCTCTCAAAACCCTAATTTTACTTGAGAATTCTTTTACAGTATGCCAAGAGTCTCGACAAAAGGAGAAGTCTCCTCCTTTTGTAACAGGGGCCGGCCGAAATAGGGTTTGGGTAGGAGTGGGCTTTCCACTCTTACCTTATCCCAATGCGTGATTCGACCCATTTAGCTTTAAGTTGTTCGCGGGTTTTATTTATAAATCGTAACATGTTATCAGATATTAATACAGTCGATATATTAATAATGGTCTGATAAAATACGATATTGTATAATTACCTAAATTAATATAACTGTTTATATTAATTCGCGAATACAATATTTAATTAAATATAACTGTTTATATTTAATTTACGAATTAATCTTGTAATCCGTATTAGCTAAAATTATTTAATCCGTATTAAATAATAATTCTCAACATCTTATTGACTAATTTAATAGTCAATACCTCTGACTAACCGTTTAGTCATATCCGGCAAAATGTGACTGTATTTTCATACCTTCACATCTCTCAAACGTGTCCTATAGGTGTGACGTATAGGGACCAGTTGACCACCGCCATCCGTATGACAATAACGTCAAACTTATCTAGCAAGCCAACCGTTATTGATAAACGTGGATCAACTGGTAATAATACAAAAGTATGCCCTTGTGATCCTTAAAGAGATTTAATAAGTCATTGTACTTAATTGTCAAGGACACCAGCCCCAACATGCGGATGGTCCGTGACAGCCTTTCGTATTTTCGGCATAATTTCCTCCACAGAACTCGTAATGAGGTGTTTTCGGTGGCGTTGGAAAGCTAAGAAAAAGAGCTAAAACTTTTTGTTTTATAAGAAAAAGCTATATATGCCCTTAAAATATCTCAAAATTAGTAACAAGGACAGAGTAGCGTTTCACAAGTTTAAGGAGTATAAGTTTAAGACGGACATATTAATATCATTATCAAAAACGATAAATTTTAAAAGGAAATTTATTTATTGTGGAACATACTTATTATTAAAATAAAATTTTAAATAATATATAATGACTTGGAAATTACGGGGTGTTACACCAATTCTACTGCTACTTCCTTCTCTGTGATTTTTATCAGTGAAGGTTGCTCTGTTTCTGGTTCATCAACATTCACAACCTTGTTGCTCCGAATTTTGAACCATTGTCCATTCTCCTGATCATCCTCTTCCTCATCATCCACTACTACTTTATCTTCAGAGCAAAGATCATACAGAGCAACTCCTATCAATTCCTGCATCATTTTCTCCTTAACCGGTCTCTGTTCGTGAGTTTCAGAACTACTTGCTACATCTCCATCAGATTGTTTCTTCTTCTTTTGGGCCCTTTGAGTGACGTTCCTAGGAGGAGGAGTCATCGTTGATGCCCTAGCCATGGATGCTAGGAGACCTCCGTCAATCTCCTCTTAGGAGTTGTTCCCTAGGGGTTTTTTTAAGAATGTTATGATTTTTAATATTGTTTACTAATTGTAGTATTAATATAAGATATTAAAACTAGGTTATTTGTGTGAGGTTTCTAGCTAAAACAAACACAAATATTAACAAGAGTGTGTCTTTGTGCATCTTATTGGAGGTCTTTTATTTTGGGGACTATTGGAGGATCATTCCATTGTTGAAAGCTCAAGAACTAGTAAAGAATGAATCTTTACTAGTGCCCCTTTTAGCCGAAATAATCAATGTAAGAACAAGATTGTTTCTTTTATTTTCGGCTCTTATGTTATACATGCATAAGATCATTGAACATTATTAGATAATCTAATTTAGTATGACTATATGAGGTTTAAGAAACCAACAATTGGTATCAGAGCATAATGGTTATTTGCATGCATAATCGGTATTGTTTAATGAAATTATATCCAATTTAATAAAATTGAGCAAGTATATAACAATAAGACTTAAGAGAAAATTGCACATATAAACAGTTTCAAATGAGACTCGTTTAAATTTTTATTTATCGTTGAACCTATTCTAATTTTAAGAAAATAAAAGACCAATGTTTTAATGTTAAGAATGTTATTATTATCTTCACTTTATATTTACAAAAATTTTTATTACTTTATAAATGATGTAAAATTAGAAATATCTGATATATATTTATTGCTTAAAATATCAAAATAATAAACGTCGAAATTTTAAATTTTGTATGAATTTTGATTTTTAATTGTTGCTTAATTTATCTAGAAATTAAAAGGTAAAAGTGTAATCTTTGCTATGTTATTTGTATTTAATGTATTAGAGTTTCTTTTCTTGTATTTTTCTTTTAAATAAGAAATAATTAAGTGACTTTATAGGTTTTTAACGGTGAAATGAAATACTTTTGACTTGTTTTTTTATTATTTTATTTTATAGATTTATAGATAAATGAATTAAATGAATTTTATATAATAAATTGATAGTCCATGTCACATTAATTCGCCATGTCATATTAAAACTTTCCATGTCACATTAAAACTTTTATGTCACATTATTTTAGCTAGCCTTTTAATAAGATTTTATAGATTAAAATAAGGTTTATAACTCTACTAGGTTTTTTGCCCGTGCGATGCACGGTTTTACAATTGTGTTTTTGTTATATATTTTATATCATTTTTGGTTACTTTAAATTTTTTAAATTGTCTCAATTTTGTAAAAAGGCTCGATTTTCAGTTATCATGTCACTTTGCAGTTTATGTATTATGGATGTGAAAGTGTATGAGTTATGTTTTAGTATATTGGTTAAATATTTACTTAATTTGTGGTTTAAAATATTCATTTTTGCTCAAAATTTTGTGATCCGTATTTGTTAGGTCATACCGTTTATTTTGTGGTCATAAATGACATATAATTTATCATTAATTTGATGTTATCCTTTTTATCTTTTGCAATTTTATCTTTTTGTTAAACCTCCATTTCTCGTAAGCGTCTTTAGTTGAGGAGATGTATACCCTTTTAACCTTTTTTTGTTGTATTGTCTTTGCTGGGTGTGCTATTTTGGAACTTGTTTTGTTTTGTTTTGTTTAATATAACACAAATTTTAATCTAAAATTGTTAATATCCGTCACAAGCTAAGTTAAAGACGGTTTGTTTCCATCTCACAAAATTCAAGTGGCACGAAAATAAAAGGCTAATTGTTGATAAAAGGTATGTAAGATTATCAAAATAGAAATTATCATACATAAGTTAATCTAAACCTGCTTGGCCCTTTTCTAACTGAGGCCCAACATAGCCATTATAACATGAAGCAAAAATGAACACGGTATCATAAGATTAGACTCCTACCAACCACACATCCAACAAAATCACATTTTTCGTGGCTATCTTCGTCTTCAAACTTCGGCCCCGTCCCCATCCATGACCTTACCCAAAAAATGAGTAAGGTATTGTGCATCTTCAGCCTTATTCTTCTTATTTCTGCTTTTAATCATAATTTTATTTCGTCGTTAATTGTATCAACTAATTTAGACGGATGAGTAACTTGCTCATCTAGGTAAGATAATACTCTTGGTCCGCATTCTGATAGTAAGGGAGCTTGTCTCATGTAGTTTCCATGGATTCTTTTTAATTAAGAATACTAATTCAGTGCCTTAGGTTGTAACTTTAATTTGTTACTGCATGTGCACTGACAGAAGAGGAGATCAATATTCTCCTAAGCAGCGATACAGAGTCATGTCCTCTGAACACTTTCAATATTAAGGTAAATCAGCCTGGTCTTGGTGTTCATGGTTTGATACCCCTTTGAATTGTTGTAGCCAGTAGATTTTTTTTGGTTTTACATAGCATTTTAACCAGTTTTAATTCTGCTTTTAGTCATCAGTTCCATGTCATCAATAATAGTATTAGCTAATCTAGACGGGTGATTTAGTTGTTTTATTGTTTGACACAGGTTTCTTTGTGTAAAAACGTAAGCCTTGTTATTTATTTTTGTTGGTGTTGTTGTATAGTGTGATAGCTGTTGTATATGGCCTCCATTATTTATGGTTATTTGATATGATACCTTAGGTCACTGTAAGACGCAAAAGTATGGGTTCGATATCTCATTTCTGGGTGTAAAAGCAGTTAACGGGGTTGTTGAGATAGCAAAACAAAGTTTCAACGGCAATTGTGATCTACCAGCTGGAGTATATGAATAGTTTATATTCATTTTCTCACTTTCCTCTCCCTGTCTTTTTTCCTTTGGCTTGATTGGTTTATTTTCTTAGTGACATTATGTTTTTTTCTTGCTTTTATGTTTTATAATGCATTGGGCGGCATCAGAGTTCATTTGTGGTATTTCGTTTCTCGTAAAAACTGAATTACTGATGTTGTGTGTATTATTGTTGTCGACTTATAACATTCCTCGTAACTACTGAATTACTGATGTTGTGTATATTTTTTGCTTATTGGACTAAAAACTACTTTATTTTCATGAAGGGTGATGGTTATCCTGTCGTATCTAACGATATATGTCTGATGAATCAAGTATTTGAAGCGCACTGGGATGTCCACCCTGATGAAGATGTAATCCCTTTTACGATTTTAACCTTTTTTTATTACATTATTCCTGAATATTTTTCTTGATTCATAGTTTGGAAATTGTAATTCTTTCAGCTCTTTTCTTTGTTGCCATTTTGAATTTGGTTCTTTTTTCGTCGTAGAAGTATATGTTACATTTAAATGAGTCATGAATATCTGTGTTTCTTGTTCTCATTTGATATTTTTGTTAAATGATGTTAGGCAAGTGGGCTCAGATTGCGCATCTTGCCCATGCTCGTTGGCGATGTTTCTGAAGATCTCAATAGTGGTTGTTGCTTGAAGAGGATGTTACAGTCAGGTATGAGACTCTACAGAGTGTTGTTCATGTAGTTCAATCTTTATCTCTAGTAAGCGTGTATTTGTGTAGTTGATGGTTTTGCAAGGTCTCTTTGTCCCTTTATATCTTAGTGTTTTGGTTTTTGATCCGATTATGGATAGGGCATCGAGTCGTTATTTCATTCAAGGATCGCTAAGGCAAATTATATTAGCTAAATTATTATTAATTATCATATGGCTAGTATTTTTGCTAATAAAGGTTCGATGGGCTTTAAGACCTTGGGTTAATAAAATAAAATCAAGAAACGGACCAAGATCAAAGGAGGCTAGGAATGGAGAGACGGTCCAAGAATGGGTGGCACGGACCACGACCGGCCGTGTACTCGGGCATGGACGAGAGGTTGCTCGGACATCAAGGCTTGTTGCTCGGCCAAGGTGGATTCCAAGAAAGACTTGGAATATTTAATTATTATGTTATTTTTATCCTTATTAAGTTTGTTGTAGTTTGTTAGTTTGTTGAGGTAGTTAGGAGTTTGTTACAAGGTTGTTACAAACTAATAACTATCTTATTTGTTATCCTAGGGTTATTAGGGTTAGTTATTTAATTCTTTTTAATTCCTAGGATAGGGTTTGTTTAATAAGGATTATATTTAATCCATTAGATATAGTTTAGGACTTCTAATCTCATTAGAAGAATGAGATAGGAGGCGTGTTGGATGTGTGTGAAAGGAAACTAGTATAGTCATACTAACAATTCCTAATAATTTAGTCTTACTAATTATTTTACATTTTAATTAATCTCATATTAACAATTCTTACACACGGTCCAAAATTTGCTTAGGACGATCCTCCAAAAGCAACCAAATTAGCTTGCCTCCTTTACGATGCACCCAAGACCTACCCTTAAACGCCGAAACACGAGCACGAGCTAGGTGAAGGAATCGGTAATCTTAAAACCGTGTACTAATACTTTTATTAGTATACTAGAGGATATTATATAGATAATATTTAGAGGTTATCACAATTTTTCTTACACTAGAAAAATTCTAACATCAAGATTAGCCTTTGTATATGTGAAGGATCACATATATATAGAGTGATGCATGGGGTTTGGATGTGCCGTGTAAGACTCGACCTAGGGTAGAGTAAGAGCCAATTTGACTTACCCATAACCATAGGCATGAAGGCTAATTAATCATTATCTTTTTAGGGTATCATTTAACATTTTAAAACCCATAAAACATCATTAATAAACCGGCACCTACAAACGTAAAAATGGACTTTCATTTTTACGATTTGTAATTTGTACAATTTACTAACATGTAACATTTTATGTGACATATTAATTGTATTAATTTAAGATATATATATATTTATCATATAAATAATATTTCTAAATTAATTAAATCATATTTAACAAATTCTTTAGTAATTCAAAATCACTATCCCAACATATGGTTATCGTAATAATCGTCAATACGATATATTAACAACGTTTGTTATAACCATGAACCATTCATCGTACTAATTTCGATATTTCTAAAATATCGATTAATATTTGACAATCGACACATTTCAATTTCAAATATAAATCTTACCCTAAGATTCAACCTCTGATTTCTTGATATACGGTTTTAAGAATATCGATCAATCTGTATCCTATACAATTAATCAATATATTATTTAAGGGGTCTGTCCTATAGGTGTGACCTAAAGGGATCAACTGAACATCACCGTCATACGACAGTAATGTCAAACTCTAGTCAGTCAATCATTACCGATTAATGTTGGTCAGTTGACTATATCAAATATCGGATCGTCCCTTGCATATTCTTTTGATAAGATTTATGACAATGATTTTTATCACCGTCGTGATCGCACTATTGTTGAGGACACATTTCCAAACAATCTCCCACTTGTCCTCGACAAGTGTGCGTCACCAATTCTCTTGTCCTATTACGTCATCTCCCACTCAATACAAGGTGTCTTCCAGGTCGTACTTGCATTTGATCATATCTTGAGCGGTTTTCTCGATCTGGAGATTTAACTGCTTTGACCGGAAATATCTACCATAGATACCTTCCGAGCGTGGCCACGCATTTTCAGCTAAACTTCTCCTCGAGTGGCCCTGAGATTTTAAGACAACCCCGACGAGGGACTGGACAATTCCTTTCCTACTGCTCCCTTCGACTAACACAGTCCATCATGACCCAAAAGAAGCCCATTTGACCCCCTTTAACGGTTGATCGTAGAGCTAAAATCAAAGTCAATCTGAGGCTGCATCACCTTGGGCGAACAGTCTCAAGTCAAAGAATCGACTTATGTGAATAATATAGTAGCTCTCGCCACGACCAGGCTAATTATAAAATTTCCAGAACTCTATAAGCGGTCACTAAATGCCCGACAAAGTGTCACACAGTCTGCCTATGTGATCGACTAGTCATCCCATATGACTCTATGACATTTGAACTTGCCATCAATCGCCTCACACTCTAGTCGCTTCGAGACGTCACCTCATACAAGCGACTATGGGCTATACTAAGTTAATCCAGTTCACTTATGGGGTTCAAAATTGTCTCCTACAACCCATTTGGATTTACAAAGTATAAATTGTGAGTTAATAATAATAATAACTCAAACGATAAGAGTGATTGTTATGTGCGAACAATCAATACGATATTGCTGCTCCACATAAACAATCTTTGATGCTCATACATCAATTTGTATTAATGGTTTTAGTATGTGAATATACCATATCTTCACATCCTTTAACCTACAAATTCCGGTTTCCTTATGACTCATATTATCTCGCATAATATGATCTTATTCAAGTGCATTTCAAGTCTTTATACTCGATTCGAGTCTCCTTACTTTAAGGAAGCTCCCACTGTTTTCTTAAAACTCATGATATGTCATTCTTATGAACATAGTCATATTGTACTAGAATTTATATTGTAGTTAACCTAGATTCGATCCACTAGTTCTCCCCGAGAAACTTGTATCGAAATCAGGTACTGTTTCAACTTATGGCATTTTAATCAAGGTTATATGAATTAACATTTTCATATCTTGGATTCAAATCCAAACCTTGTAAACTAATCGGTGACGTTTCATTATCACATAATAAACTCACTTATGATTTATGTTCTTAACATACATTTATTTAGAATTGAAACCTCATATTCTTTAACTTTTAAAGAATCACCATTCTCTCTTAATGGTAGGTTTCGTTTCCTCAATAACTTTTCTCCCACTGAATTTCGTATCACTATCTTATAGTTTAATAACTCTCACTTTCTTCATAGTGATTAGGTAACATCTTCAAACATCTTCTCAACTCATAATGAACATTTCATTTAGATTTACTTCAAACATCTTCTCAACTCGCTATGAGCATTTCATTTTCATTTTCCTTCCCACGGAAAGAATCTTATTATTATCACGAGAACGGGAGATGATTTCTCCTCTATTAACTTTATAAACAGAAACATTAACATCATGGAACGATTTCTTTCCGTTAACACTCGCGGTTCCCTTTATCCTCTCTAGGAACTTTGACAACATTTGGAACATTTTCCTATTGTGTCCTCGCGTAGTTTCTTCTGTGTCCTCTCGTAGTTTCTTCTATCCAATCTCTTAGATTTCTTCTCAAGGACTCCTTATAGGACTCTTCTCTAAGATCCTATGTTTATATCATTGGTTTGCGGGCGTAGAATTTCTCCCACTCTATCCTCTAAAATACTCGTTATTTTAGGAAGGATAGCATTTTCGCCCGTCAACATTGTATTGGATAAATAATTTTGAGTAGTGAGATATAAGAACTCTTATTCATTTAAGTGATCATCGTATAATGAATTAATGTTCTCATGTTTGAATTAGAAGTATATCATGTGGTGTAATTCTTATTTTAAGTAAGTCGTATTACTTTAATAATGATCCTATCATGTCAAGTGTAGGGTGAACTATTCAGGTACCTTATTACGATCTATGAGTATCGTATCAACTCATGTTACATAAAAGCATTTTAAAAACCAACATGTTTGATTAAGAACAAAAGGATGACTTGGGTTGAAAACCAAGTCACCATTATTACAACCATTGTTTCAACAAGATTCTTGTCGTACAAGAAATACAAAGTTCTTAAAATGCAAAATGAAAGAAGACATCAAAATGAAAAATTAGAGCCGTGCTCTTAATGTCTTCAATCTTGGATGCTACCATAGCCATCCATGGAAGGGACTTCAAGTTCTCCTTTCCTTTCTCCTTGTCCTAGTTCTTGGAAGGAGTCCCTTTAAAACAATTAAAAAGGATTAGTATTAACAACTTGTATCATTATACAAAATTTAATGTTATAACATGCGTTTAAATAAGAATTATTACCAAAAGTGTGAAATTTTCAAGCTTTAGGTCGGCCAAGTACATCGGGCAATCGCGTTTCCAATGCCCCATCTTCTTGCAATAATGGCACTTATCTTCAACCTTTGAAGATGATGCGGTCATGGATGCCATTTTACCTTTGCCTTTTCTATTTCTCCTTTTATATTTCCCTTTGCCCCTTTTCTCAAGATTGAGTATGTTCTTCTTGGTACTTCGAATAAGTCCAAACTCCCTTTCTGCTTGTGAAGGCATATCAAGGAAGCGAAGAATTCGATCTATTATGAGATAGTCTGGAACTTCCACCCTTTGATCTTGCAAGATTTCTGATGGTACAACCGACTTAATCACATAAGAACTCGTAATTTGACCCTTATACGAGTTTGGGTCAAAAGATGCAGAAATTACTTCATGAACCAACGTCCTATGAGTTTGAGAAAACATATTCTTAAGCTTAGTGTAAATCTCATTTGCCGTGCTAAGCATAATCATCCTTTCTTGGAGATCCGACTCCAAAGAGAAAATGAGTATGTCCCTAAGAATGTTTGACTCCTTCATATAGGCCTCATAGGCCTCACGAGTCGCAATCGTGGAATCAGCGGTGGGAACAGGAGGAGCAGCTTCGGCAAGGAAACGAATCTTATTGTCACCTTCCGCAGCTATAAGTAATTGAGTTTCCCAATATTTAAAATTAGTGCCTTGCTTCCTAAGCTTGCAGCGATTCATAAAACATTGGAGCCATGAAACGTGGTGTGGGAGAGGTGGAGCGTTATTTGCCATTTGATGATTGATAGTCGAAATTGAACTACAATAAAATAAAGGAATTAAAACACAATTATCGTTTTAATAAATAAACTTGTAAATTTTAAACAAGTTAAACATCTACTTAATGATCTCTTACCCAATTAAGTAAATGATCCCGAGATCCAAATGCACACTAACTCGGGCACGGTTTAGCCGATACATCCCTTATTAATGTGACTCGGTAGATTAACCCCTTAATCGATTCTACTTTTAGAACTCTCGGTCGATAAAATTACACTAATTCTTATCTTACCCCGAACTTATTACCGCAACGGTGGCTCGAATACCTTCGTCGAGATCAACCAAATTTCGAGAACGTAATCATATTACCCCACTTAACCAACGTAATAAGGTTTGCACCCCGGTTTAGCCGAGCCTACTCCCTTATGAAGAAGATCATTCGCGGGTTCTTTACTTTTTGGTAAGGCTATGTCTCGATTTTTAAATAATGTAAGAGATCTTGTTAATTTATTATCTATCTCCTTTAAGTGAACTAAGTCGGTGAATTATCGATAAATTGATTGACACGGTCGATAAAATCGATGAAATGCATGATATGAATGACGATTTGGCTATGCATGCAAACATGATAAGCATAAATAAAAGCATAAAAACTTAAAATCATAAATAAACCCCTAGTATGGCCTTTCCTAAAATAGAAAATAAAGTAAATTACAAATTCGGAAACCAACTCCTTTGGTCCCTTGAACTTCACACGCGGCACGCATCCCAAGGCAAACTCCGTCTTGGTCGGAACTCCTTTCCGAAATGGCACCGTCTTCAAGGATCTCCGGAATTACAAATAATTACAAATTTTCTATCTATTTTATACATTATAAAATAAAACAAAACAATAAAATAAAGTGATACGAGATCACATTAAATTACAACCGAATCGATAATATCGATTAAAATCTAAGGCCATACTAAGTAAATTACATAATTCAAAATTACGTAAATAAATTATGACATTCATAAACAATAATTAAATATGCAATGCTTATGTAAAATGCAAAACCTAAGCCAAATCGTCCTATTTAAACACATTTTAAATATCGTTATTCGTAATAACATGGTTTTATGGAATAACGTGATTTAAACATTTTTAAAATCACTAATCACTCTATGAATCACTATTCATGATTTAGTTAAGTTTCCTAACACATTTTAGGATTCAAAATTTAGTCTTACTCAAATTTCAAAAATTAACTTAACTTTTATTTTAATATTGCTCGGTTTTAATCGGTTTTACGGGAAATAGCATTAAAATAATCAAATGAGTCATAAAAATTTCGAAAATTCAAAATTCAAAATTTGGAACATACTGAAAATTTTCTAAAATTCAGATCCTTAAAATTTAAATATTTTCGAAATATACCCTTTTATTTCGTAAAAATAGTCGTGTACATGCATAATTAATCGAAAAATTCAAAATTACTTCAAAAATTATGTAATAAAATACCAATATAATTTTTACATCTTCCTAGACACTCAAAGTATCTGAAAAATGCAAGAAAAATCAGATGCACACTGTTTTAGGATTGAAAAATGATTATGACTCTTCCAACACTCAATCTCCAATTTTAACCTTTTAAAATTAAAAATTAAAATTTCAGAAACTTTTGGCACAAAATAAAAATATGTTGATGATCATATATAATATGAATAATATGGGTGAATTTTTCGGACCATTTAAGTAAATTTTACTATTTTTAATAATTCGTGTCGTATATTACGCGATTTTACCGATTAAAATCATTTCTCATGCAAAATTCGATATTAAAAGCTCAAAATTCACATGCATGCTAGAAATAATATATGTGACACTATATTAAATTTTTATGGTCAAATTCGAAGTTAAACTATTTAAGCTAAAATATGTCACTAATATTACGATTTTTACGATAAAAACCAATATTCATGCAATATTAACGAAACAATTCTGAAAAAATTTATCATATATTTTATATATTGCATGTGACATCTACAAAAAAATTTATAGTTAAATTCATAATATAACTATTTATCCCATATTTATCTCATTTTATGACTATTTAACCTTTAAAATTCATAAACCATGCATAAAACTTCAATAATTTCGAAAATTATATATTCATAATATGTTAAATGCATGTGAGAACATATTTAAAATTCTCAGCCAGAAAAATTATTTAGCTATTTTTCCCAAATTAAAACGTTTTTCAACCGATTTAAGCCACAAATTAAACAAATTAATTATAATGATGAACAATATTATTCCATAAATCATCAAAATGACTTAAAACTATTTTAAGACCGGAAAGTATACATGCAATATGATTTTCGTGCATATATTATATGTACTACTCATTTTCGTTTTTAATTAAAATCGTATTTTCTCGCAAAAACGTAAAAAACGAGTTGCATGCAAGCAACCTGGCTCTGATACCACTTGAAAGGAAACTAGTATAGTCATACTAACAATTCCTAATCATTTAGTCTTACTAATTATTTTACATTTTAATTAATCTCATATTAATTATACTCAAGATTTTATGCATGCAAAACCAGGGACGAAGCTCGAAAGAAATGTGTGAGGGGGCCGAAAATTTATAGTATTAATCATACAATTAAATCATGAATACTATAATAACTTGATTTTTGTATGAGGAAGAAATATAAAGAATAAAAATATTAAAAAATAAAGAACAAAATATTTTATTGGGAAATGATGATAAATGAAGAGGAATAAGTATGATTGGGAAAATAAACATAACAAATACATCAAAATTTGATCATAGGGGGAATCGAGCCCACAATCTCATGACAAGTCATAAATAGTACTTACCAACTAAGCCATACAATTAAGTTGAGTATAATACTATACTTAAATTAATTTACTTTGAGCCCGGGCAGTGGCCCGGTGGGTCCTGCCTGTGCTTCGTCTCTGTGCAAAACTAAAGCGGAAATAAGGAGAATCGTATTCTTACACACGGTCCAAAATTTGCTTAGGACGATCCTCCAAAACCAACCAAATTAGCTTGCCTCCTTTACGATGCACCCAAGACCTACCCTTAAACGCCGAAACACGAGCACGAGCTAGGTGAAGGAATCGGTAATCTTAAAACCGTGTACTAATACTTTTATTAGTATACTAGAGGATATTATATAGATAATATTTAGAGGTCACAATTTTTCTTACACTAGAAAAATTCTAACATCAATATTAGCCTAGGGTAGAGTAAGAGCCAATTTGGCTTACGCATAACCATAGGCATGAAGGCTAATTAATCATTATGTTTTTAGGGTATCATTTAACATTTTAAAACCCATAAAACATCATTAATAAACCGGCACCTACAAACGTAAAAATGGACTTTCATTTTTACGATTTGTAATTTGTACAATTTACTAACATGTAACATTTTATGTGACATATTAATTGTATTAATTTAAGATATATATATATATATTTATCATATAAAGAATATTTCTAAATTAATTAAATCATATTTAACAAATTCTTTAGTAATTCGAAATCATTGTCCCAACATATGGTTATCGTAATAATCGTCAATACGATATATTAACAACGTTTGTTATAACCATGAACCATTCATTGTACTAATTTCGATATTTCTAAAATATCGATTAATATTTGACAATCGACACATTTCAATTTCAAATATAAATCTTACCCTAAGATTCAACCTCTGATTTCTTGATTTACGGTTTTAAGAATATCGATCAATCTGTATCCTATACAATTAATCAATATATTATTTAAGGGGTCTGTCCTATAGGTGTGACCTAAAGGGATCAACTGACCACCACCGTCAGACGACAATAATGTCAAACTCTAGTCAGCCAATCATTACCGATTAATGTTGGTCAGTTGACTATATCAAATATCGGATCGTCCCTTGCATATTCTTTTCATAAGATTTATGACAATGATTTTTATCACTGTCGTGATCGCACTATTGTTGAGGACACATTTCCCAACAGTGTGTATGGGACGTGTGATTACCATAGGGCACATGGTTCTTCTTGTTTTTTATTCAATTATTCAATCATTCAAGTTATAAAAATTACAAGTTTTCTTTTAAGGCATACTGAAAGAATACAAGGACTCATCGCGTGTTGATCCGAACCATTGGTATTTGTCGCGTTTCAAATATTAACACGAATTACAAACTATAGGTCTAGTGAGTAATTCACCATTGTTTGAACTATAGGTCTAGGGCAAACAAATATCCTTCTACCTTGGGGGTTCACCTCAAGACCGTCACAACTACAACAACAACCACCATTATCACCACCACCGACGGACCACCACCATCACGACAACACCACCACCGACGTTCATCATTCATCACCATTATTCATCAAGATTCAATCAAGATCGTTCCATACTTTGCCTATTTTACTAATTCGTTCAAGATTGTTCTCAAGATTTCTAAGAAGCTTCCGCGGACGATTTCCTTGCTCAAGAATTCGTATCATTAGTGGTATCAGAGCTTCGGCTCTTGAATTTTATTTGTTTCAAGAAAATCCATTCGGGGCAACATGAATTTTGAAGATCCAAGATTCTTGCCACGACCCGGCTATCATAAAATCATTATAGCAGTTCTAAGAATTGACTCACAAGAATACTATAGCAGTTCTTGCCACGACCCGGCTATCATAAAATTTCCAGAACTCTATAAGCGGTCACTTTGCCCGACAGAGTGTCTCTTGCAGTCTGCCTATGTGATCGACTAGTCAT
The DNA here is from genome assembly GCA_029255685.2 of Silene conica. NCBI lineage: Eukaryota > Viridiplantae > Streptophyta > Magnoliopsida > Caryophyllales > Caryophyllaceae > Silene > Silene conica. Next base: position 46,276,618 of record CM055318.2, on the reverse strand, counting down.
CATATATGACTCTGTGGCATTTGAACTTGCCATCAGTCGCCTCACATTCTAGTCGCTTTGAGACATCACCTCATATAAGCGGCTAGGGGCTATACTAAGTCAATCCAGTTCACTTTATGGGGTTCAAAATTGTCTCTTACAACCCATTTGGATTTTGACAAAGTATCTTTTATTTTGAGTTAATTATAACTCAAATGACATTGTCATGCAAAAACAGTCAATACTATTTCATTGCATTTGATGCACGATCATCAATTTATATTAGTGTTTTACGAATAAACCTTTTATTCATGATTCTAAAACTTACAAATTTTGGTCTCCTTCCATCTCATATTATCTCACATAATATGATCTTATTTGAGCACATATCTAGAACTCATTCTAGATCTTGAGTTTCCTTTCCTGAGGGAAGCTCCCACTGTTATCTTATAACTCGTGACGTATTGATATATTAGAGGGATTAAAGAATCACTCGAAATTACCTAGTCACTCATGTACTGAAATCTATATTGTAGTTATTTATGATTTCACCACTCTAATTATTTTCAATTATCTTGGCCATTTGATCAAGGTTATTCATATCTAACCATTTTGATTTCTAATGGGCGACCTTTTATTATCAATATAATAAACCTTCCCGTGAAGCTCCATCATCGTATGATATAAGGTATTTTGTTCATCTAGAATTGAGAACCTCTTATTCTTTACATTTTAAAGAATCACCATCCTCTCTAAATGGTACGTTCATTTTCTAATGAATATCGCTCCCACTAAAAACAACATCACTCGATTTCTTAGATGAACCTTTAATTTCTCGCATGTAAATCTTTTGCTATCACTTGAATCATTATCACTATCACTATCCCTATAGTGGTTTACCTTCATTCAATCGACATCACAAGAACTCATAATATCACTTTTCGATACAATAGATACTAACATTGAGAGAACTGAGATGATATCTCCTCTATTATCTTATAATTTTGAAAATTTCATTTGTTAAGGAACCGTTTTCCTTCCGATTTCATACGGGGTTTCCTTTATCCTCTCTTTGAAACAATGAACATAAGGAACATTTCCTCTTGTGTCCTCCCGTAGTTTCTTCAGTGTCCTCTCGTAGTTTCTTTTGTTTATTCATTTAGGGTTCTTCTTAAGACTCCCTTGTGGGATTCTTCTCTAAGATCCTACATTTATATCATTGGTTTGCGGGCGAAAATTTTTCTCCCACTCTATCCTTTTAACAATAACCTTTATTTGTATAAGGATAGTAATTTTCGATTTAACCAATGCATATGAATGTTTGAAGTTTTATAGGTGTGATGTATACATTCTCATTTTCACTTAAAATGATCATCGTATAATGAATTAATGATGTCTCAATTCGATTGAACGTATCTCATGTGGTGTAGTTCTCCGTTTTAATTAACACTTTGATTTTATTATATTGATCATATCAATGTTTCTTATTTCGTGATAAAAAATCACCATTATTCATGTTTTAACAAGGCATGCAATTTATTTTAGGAATCAAATAATTGATTAAGAACAAAAGTAGTGACTCGGGTTGAAACCCAAGTCACTAATATCCAAAATACAACCATTGTTTGAGATTCAAATCCTTGTCTTACAAGAAAGTAAATTGTTCTAGGAAATAAAATGCAAAATATGAAAGAAGACAATAATGAAAATTAGAGCCTAGCTCTTAAGTCTTCAATCAATTGGATGCTACCATAGTCATCCAAGTAAGGAACTTCATGCTTCCTTCTCCTTGCCCTTGTCATTAGGAGGTGACCCTTTAAAACAATTAAAAAGGGTAAAGATCAACAATTTGTATCACTATACATAAGTTGATAAAAATAACATGAAGTTAAACGAGAATTATTACCTACGGCGGTTGCCTTTCCATTTTTGAGGTCGCTCAAGTATTTGGGGAAATTACGCTTCCAATGTCCTAACCTCGTGCAATAATGGCACTTGTCTTCAGATTTAGAAGATGAGGTGGAAGCGCCTTTCGAAAAGGTCTTTTCTTTGGCCGGTTTGGGCTTGAACGTTTTCTTGCCCTTGCCTTTGAAGGCATTCCTCTTGAAGTTAGTTTTCCCTTTCTTTTCGATGTTCAAAACATCCTTAGTGGAACTTTCATGAAGTCCCATGTCCCTCTCGGCTTGGACAAGCATCTTATGCAATTCATCCAATGTGGTCTCTTGATTTCGCATGTTGAAATTCACCCGGAATTGAGCATACGATTTCACCTTATTGAGAGAGTGAAGGACTCGGTCAATGATGAGTGAGTCGGGAACATCAACTCCTTGCACTTTTAGAGTCTCCGCTAACTCAACTAATTTGAGTACATGAGGGCTTATCTTTTGTCCTTCCTTCAAACTAATGTCGAAGAAGGCGGAAGCCGCCTCATATTGAATCACCCTTGGAGTTTGTGAAAACATTGTTGCAAGTTTGGTGTATATCTCATATGATGTGGTTAACTTGATCATACTCCTTTGGAGATCCGGCTCCATGGAGAAGATAAGCACATTTTTAAGAGCGGAGGACTCCTTCATGTAGGCTTCATGGGCCTCACGAGTTTGAACCGCGGAACGAGCGGTCGGAGCGGGAGCAGCGGCTTCGGATAGGTAACGAGTCTTATCGTCACCTTGAGCGGCCAAAAGTAATTGCGCATCCCAATCCTTAAAATTGGAACCATGCTTATCGAGTTTGCAACGATCCATAAAGGATCAAGGCCATGATACATTAGTGAGAGGCTAGGTAGCACCAAAACGGACACGGACACGACACGGACACAAGACACGGCATGCCATGAAATTTAGGACACGGGACACGGCATTTAAATTTAATAAAATATACATTTTATAGTTATAAATTTTTGATTTTATTTTTGTAAAAGTATTTGATATTAATTTTAAATAAGTAAATGTAAAACTTCCCCTTGATAATAAATTTATTTTCATTCCTCATCCGAATTAGTATTCTAATTGATCTTTTTCGATAACGCATTTCTTATCTCAAGACATCATTCACCGCAAATGATAACCAAATATCGTGGACACGCGACGGACACGGCTCAAATACCATGGACACGCGTCGGACACGTGCCCAAATAAATGTAGAAAGTTAGACACGACAGTTTAGCTGTTGGACACGTTTCGACGTGTGTCCGTGGAGTGTCGGTGTCGGACACGGTACAGCTCATTTGGAGAAGTGTCCGTGCTACCTAGGTGAGAGGTGGAGCGTTGGTTGTCATTGATGATGTTTGAAAATTAAACTGCAATAAAAGGAAGGAATTAAAACAACATCATATTTTTAAAACTCGTAATTAAATTTAAATTTAAACAAGTTTAGTTATTTACTTAATGATCTCTTACCCAATTAAGTAAACAATTCCGAGACCCAAACCCATACTAATCCGGGCACGGTATAGCTGATTCAACCCTTATTGGTATAATTTGGTGGATTAACCTTTTGATCGGTTCTACCTTAGAACTCTCGGTCGACAATTTTATAAAAATCGTCTTTAGCCCGAACTTATTGCAACTACGGTTACGAATACCTTCGTTGAGATCGACCAAATTTTAAGGTGTAATCTTATTACCCCACTTACCCAACATGACAATTTTAGTACCCCGGTGTAGCTGACCCTACATTCTTGTGAAGAAGAGATTCATGGGTCTATACTTTTTGGTAAGGCTAAGTCTCAATATTCATTTGTAAGAGATCTAGTCAAAATTATTATCTATCTCCGTTTTAAGTGAACTAAGTCGGTGAATTATCGATAAATTATTGACTAGGTCGATTAAATCGAATAAAATGCATGACATGATATGACGATTTGGCTATGCATGCAAACATATATAGCAAAATAAAAGCATAAAATAATAAACCCTAATATGGCCTTTCCTAGAAAAGAAATAATAAAAGTACAAATTCGGAAACCAACTCCTTTGGTCCCTTGAACTTCACGAGGCACGCTTCCCAAGGTAAACACCGTCTTGGTCGGAACTCCTTTCCGAATGGCATCTTCTTCAAGGCTCACCGGAATTTACAAAAATTACAACTTTTCTAGTCTACTTTATACATTATAAAATAGAAAACAATAAATAAAGTGATACGAGATCACATTAATTACTTCCGAATCGATAACCCCTTACATTACGGGAAATACCGATTTAAAAACAAAGGCCATACTAAGTAAATTACATAATCCAAAATTACGTAAATAAAATCATGACAATCATAATTAAAATATGCAATGCTTATGAATATGAACTAACATGCAAACCTAAGCGAAATCGTCCTATTAAATATCATTTATATGAATAGTTATCGTATACCTCGATTTTTATGGAATTGCGTGCTTCAACGATTAAAAACACTTGCATTATGTGAAACGGAATTCACTCTTAAGTTAATCATCCCAACTCATTTAGGTTTCAAAATTTAGTCTTACTCAAACTTTGAACATGACTTAACTTAATATTATAATATTATTCGGTATTACTCAGTTTTACGGGAAAAATAATATAAAATTCAAAAAGAGTCATAAAATTTCGGAAAAATTCAAAATTCAAATTTTGAAAATTCTAGAATGTTCTTAAAATTTAAGAAGTTTAAAATATTAGTATTTATACGGTTTTAATATTTATTTCGAAAATAATACGTAAAACGAGCATTTTGAGTCGGAAAATTAAATAATTAGCTCCATAAATGCAAATAAAATACTAATAATATTTTTACACTTCTAAAATACTTTAAGAACCTGAAGTGGACAGAAAATTAAATGGCACACTTCCCAATAGCCGATATTTTAACTAAAATGACTCTTATTATTCAATTTTAAATGTAACTTTTTAACAAATAAAAATTAAATAAAACAGAAACTTTTGGCTCCCAAGAAAAATATGGTGATGAACATATCAAATATGACTATTATGGATTAAATTTTTCGGCCATTTTAACAACTATTGCTAATTTTAACGATTTTCGTCATATATCGTACAATTTTAACCATTAAAATTATTTCTCAAGCATAAAATCAAATAAAAATATCGAAATTTTTATACATGCTGGAAATAATATATATGACATCGTGTGAAATTTTTATGGCCAAATTCCAACTTAAACTATTAAAGGCGAAATAATGTCACTTATTACCCGATTTTTACATTAAAAATCAATAATCATGCAATAAATGAGATAAATTTCTGGAAAATTTAGCATACATTTTAAATATTGCATGTGACATACTCATAAAATTTTATAGTCAAATTCGAAATATAACTATACAAACCCATTTTTATTCATTTTATGGCATTTTGACATTTAAAATTCATAAACCATGTATTTTAACTCCATAATTTACGAAAAATCATATTCATATCATAGGAAATACATGTGAAAACATACTGAAAAATCTCGGCCAGAAGTTTATTTTAACTATTTTTCCCAAAAATAAACATTTTTAACCATTAAAAATTAATAAAACCGAAATAAAAATACCAATGAACAATATATATGCAAAATATATTCCAAATATCCTAAAATACATTTAGAATCAGTAGGTATTCATGCATAAATTATTTCGGCCATATCATATACGAAATGAAATATCAATTTTATTTTTGTTATCCTAATAACTTCGTAAAAATTAAACGAAAAGCATGCAAACAACCTTGTTGCTCTGATACCAATTGATAGGTTTAAGTATCTCATAACCTAAAGATTTTAGTCATACTAAATAAATTATAATTAACATTTTAATTACTATACTTTTAGATCTTATGCATGCTTATAGAAAATGCGGAAATGGGATTCGTATTACTTACAATCCGACGAAATCAACTATGCAAGGATGATCCTCCTTAGTATTCAAGTAGAATACCTCCTCTATGATGCACCCAAGACACCCTTCAATATTAACCGAGACTTGAAGCAAGCTAGTATAAGAATCGGATTTCCTTAATATGTTCTAAACTCTAATTAGAACTAAGTATACTAATATTATAACTTATTATAGAATTAGTATTATTATTATCTTATAATAATTTCTAGAGGGTTTTGTTTATATTTTTCTCACCTTAGAAAATTGTCAAACATTAGAACTAGTAAACTTGTGAGCAATAACACAAGTTATAAGAGGGTTGACTTGCTCTTTGGGTGGCCGGGCATGAGAAGAAGCAAAGGGGGAACAATTTCCCTTTTCCATGCTCTTAGGGTGGCTCTAGGTCCTATTTACAAGAGCAACCTAATGATGGTGTTTTAAAGAGTGTCATTAAGAAGCTTAAACACTCCTTAACCCACTCACCCCAAACCGTGCCATTTAAGATAAAATGGACATCCATTTTATATCTTGTCAATTGTACAATTGTATGTTATGTGACATACAATATGTCACAATATTATAAAATACAATTGTTTCAATTTAAAACATATATATTTATCAAATAAATATTATTTATAAATTAAATAAATCATATTTATCAATTTGACAAGTAATTCGTAATTACTAATATAAAATGATTATTTACAATAATCGTCAATACGATTTACAACCTTTGTATTTAATATACAACCCGATTCATTCTAATTACGATATTGTAAAATATCGTTCAATGTTTAATAATTGACACGTTTCAATTATAAACATAAATCTTACAATAAGATTTAACCTCTGATTTCTCGGTATACGAGTTTAAGGAATATGATCAATTGGTATCAATATACCTTTGATCATCTTATCAATTAAGGGAATTGTCCTATAGGTGTGACCTAAAGGGATCAACTGACCACCACCGTCATAAGACAGTAATGTCAAACTCTAGCTAGCCAATCATTACCGATTAATGTTGGTCAGTTGACTAATATAATTTCGTATCATCCCTTGCGCATTCTCGTCATGAGATTTAATTACGTGAACGCACTATTGTTGAGGACACATTTCCCAACACGTATGTTCGAGTTCAAGGAGTTAGATGATCGTAAGATGTGCAAGTACGCAATCCTAAGATTAAGCAAAGGCGCATCCTTATGGTTTGATAGTCTCAAGGCTCAAAGGGCTAGGGCCGGGAAAGACAAAATATGTTCTTGGGATGGTTTAAAGAAAAGATTAAGAAAACGGTATGTACCCACAACTTATAAACTTGCTTTATATCGTAAGATTTCTAATCTTGTGCAAGGCAAGATGTCGGTGAGTGAGTACTTGGATGAATTCGAGAATATTACTTTAATGGGAGAGGTGGAGGAGAATCAAGAACAAAAGATGGCAAGGTTTTTGCGAGGGTTAAACAAAAATATTCCTAATCCTCACTACAACAAAAAGTCATATAGACATCACTTAATAGGCATCAGATGTTTTTAAAAATCTGATGCATATATATATATATATATATATATATATATATATATATATATATATATATATATATATATATATATATATATACATCAGTTATTTCGAAAAATCTGATGTCTATTCATTTATATAGACATCTGACTTCCCAATAACCTATGCCTATTCTAAGATGCACTTTTTAATTCATATTATATACATCAGATTTATTAAAACCCATGTATAACTAACCAAAATTATTGGCGCGGTAGCATTGGTAATCGTAGGCGCGCGCATTATTAGTAAAATTCATATTATTATTATTATCAAACAAACTATTATTATTTCCTATTTCCAAGTTTATTCGTATTCTTCAAATTATTATTTCCTATCCCCAAATTATTATTATTTCCTATCCCCAAATTAATTGCAATCCCTAGCTTACTTCTTCTCCGTCCAACACAATCAAAAAAACTTACCTTAATTTCTTATCTTAATCATCTTCACCATCGTCGTCAACAACTGTACAACTTCGTTCATCATCTTGACCATCGTCGTCAACAACTGTACTCGCCGGCTTTATCTCATATCTTGGTTGCTCCATTATCGGTACATGTTAACTATTGTATATGGTACTTATCTTAATTTGGGATTTATTTCTGATTGTGTTTTGATTTGTGTATCAATTTTCTATTCTGACATTCAATTATTTCATTCATATTTCTTAGTTCTATTCAATATTTTCTAATTCGAGGTTCGCTCTTAATTAGACAAATTCGAAGTTCGCTCTTGATTAGCCAGACTCTATAAATAAGTTATAGCACTAGCATGCTCAGGTGATGTTGGTGCGTTTCATTACTGTACAGGTTGCGTAGCATTTTCTGTTTGGATAAGGTATGGTGTTTTAAGTGAGCGAGTAGGAGCGTTTGTTGCAGTAGACGGTAGTGCTCGACTGGTCAGGTTCTGTTGTATTAGTAGGATTGAGCGTGTCCAGGGTTGCTGTCTATGTTGCAGCGGTTCTGGTGTACAATGGGGATTTGAAGGAGCTGACAGGTCTGGAATCTGATTTTCTGGACTAGTTTTGGTATTCAGAGGCAGATCAGCTCCTTCAGCTAAGGTAGCTTGGTGCGGTAATAGTCCGTGAATGGGTGTTGCTGAGATTTGGAAGATGTCTGGGTCTAAAATTGCTTCAAAAATACCTAGTTTGTACTATTTGGAAGATGTCTGGGTGAATGGGTGTTGCCGGGGTTTGGTTTGGACTATTTTAACTCTAAAATTGCTTCAAAAATACCTAGTTTGTAATTCTGATATTGAAGTTGATTATGTTTCCCATTTATTTGTTTACGGCTTTATTTTTAATGTTTGTGCCGAGTTTTTAATTACTTTGTCTTTAGGTTAAGGGATCAAAAAGGCGCTGCTTTCAGTATCCAATAAGACTGATTTGGTAACTCTTGCTACTGGATTGGAGAGCCATCTCTCTTTTTTTCGTTATGCTTTGCCATGACCATTGTTTAAAGAAGCTCATTTTCTGTATTGGTTATGTTTTCTCACTGGTAATTCAGTTCATCTACTAGGATAATTCCCAAGTTTTGTTTAGTAAATGAAGTGATCATGTTTAATAATTTACTTTTTGTCCTTTCTTGCATAAATACTGTCTTAAAAGATTCGTACTTGTATCTATGTGACTGTTTGAACTTTCTTCTTCCTTATTGGGCTATGCTTTTGCTTCCTCACTTTAAGTTGGTGCTAGTTTTATTAGTCATTGAGTTGTTTCATATTAAATTTGTATGATCTTTAATACCTTTCCTGATCACACATTTAGGATCATTTAGTGTAAAAGGAGGGTTATAAACATTTTTGTACAATATAATATTTCCTGTTGATGCCTGGTGCTGCTGCTCATGAGCATGCATAGTATCCTGTAACGTAGAGCTCCGTTTGAAAACAAGGTTATACACTTGAGCAGTAGGTTTTGGTCTAAGCATTTACCAGAATATTTATATGAATGAGGTGACGATAATGAGTAACTCGGCCTTATTGTTTATATTAGCACAATATGTGGTTTTAATGTTGTGTTTTATATGAATTATGAACTTGGATGATGTTAGGAACCTAGTAGCATGTTGGGTTATTGTTTTATATGTTCAATGTATGCTAGATTAGGTAATCTGAAAAATAGAGGTTAGTCATTAATGCCAATCTGATACTACATTCTGATGGTCGTTGCCTCTACTCCATGCTGCTAGTCACTGATGTTATACTTTACTGCATTCTACATTCTGATTTCCTAATACTAGTCTACACTCACTGATGTTTTACGCTGCTACTGCACTGCGTTCACGGCTATACACTGCTGGTTTGTCTACTGCTACTGCTACAACAGACTACATCACTGTTGTGATGCGTCTGGCCTTACCCGCGTGCCTGAACCTTGATGGGTTTGGTTATATTATATTACGTACGTATACACCATATTTTGTAACTTACATTTGGTGGCTTTTGATATTATTCAATGCTAGGATAGTGGTTTTTGCGTATGTACGTAATGTATTGGTCATGGATGTATTTGGTGACAACGGATTTTGGATAATGCTTGTGATTTTTGCATAGTTGATGAATTGTTGAGCTGGTTGATTATAATAAACCGGCTTATTAAGCTTTTTTTAAAAACACGAAAATAAAGAATATGCATCGGATTTTTAAAAACCTGATGTCTAAAAGAGAGAATAGACATCAGTGTTTAGTAGAAAACTTATGCATATTTGACGAATAGACATCAGAGAAAATTAAACGGATGTATAACAAAAGTAATAGACATCGGATTTTACTAGAAAACCGATGCATATCCTTGATATAGACATCAGATAAATACAACTGATTCTATTCTCAAAATAGACATCGGTTTAAACCGATGTATATGTGTAAAAGTATATACATGTGTAGACTGTGCATCAGTTGTAAATCTGATGCATATTGACGAAAAAGTCCGATGTCTATTACTATTTTTCTAGTAGTGCATGTGGAACTTTAAATTTATTCTGATTTTGATACTCTAACAAGTTTTGTGTTTGAGGGTGGAAGCACAAAGCAAGAACACGTTCAGAGGGAATCCCATGTGGGGGCGTGCGAGTGAAGGGGGCGAAAGAGAGACTTCAAAATCAAACCCTAATTCGGGCTTGGTAAGTGGCGCAGGGAAGGTGTGTGGGGAATATAGCATGTATTCGCCCTAAACATGAAGGATTATAACGAATTTTACAGTTGAGATTATTGTCATAAGTTAATAAAAACATGAAAAAGGAATACAACCTTGGGACCTTGCTTGAATAGGCCTAAGAACAGGAATTAAAGTAAATTCTCTCCTATAACTTGCACCCAAGACTTGAATGAGATGTTGTCGCGTGTGCTAGAAATACTCTCCAATTGCCTTGCAATATGGGGAGAGCTTTTGTGAGGTTTTAGATGTGAGATCTGAGTTTTGGGAAAATAATGTTCTCAAAACCCTAATTCTTGAGATTATCAATTAACCATTCGAATTAATCCCCTGACACAAGGAGAAGGACTCTCCTTATGTAGTATGGGTCGGCCGAATTAGGTATTGGGTAGGAGTGGGCTTTCCACTCTTACCTTATTCCAATGCGTGATTCGACCCATTTGCTAAAATATAATTCGCGGGTATTTATTATAAATCGTATACTTGTTATCAGATATTAATGTAGTCGATACATCAATAATGGTTTGACAAAATACGATATTGTATAATTGGCCAAATTAATATAACTGTTTATATTAATACGCAAATTCAATATTTAATTAAATATAACCGTTTATATTTAATTTTACGAATTAATCATGTAATCCGTATTAGCTAAAATTATTTAATCCGTATTAAATAATAATCTCAACATCTTATTGACTAATTTAATAGTCAATACCTCTGACTAACTGTTTAGTCGTATCCGGCATAAATGTGACTGTATTTTCATACCTTCACATCTCTCAAACGTGTCCTATAGGTGTGACGTATAGGGACCAGTTGATCACCGCCATCCGTATGACAATAACGTCAAACTTATCTAGCAAGCCAACCGTTATTGATAAACGTGGATCAACTGATAATAATACTGAAGTATGCCCTTGTGATCCTTTAAGAGATTTAATAAGTCATTGTACTAACTGTCAAGGACACCAGCCCCAACAATCTCCCACTTGTCCGTACAAGGGTATGTGCAATGACGTTATCACACTACATGTGGAGGACACAAGCTCCAACAAACTCCCACTTGTCCGTACAAGTGTAGGTGCGATAACCGATTCTCATATCCTTTTAAAATTTCTCCCACTCAATGTAAGACAATTTGCAAATCCGCATACGCAAAGGTCGTATCTCACAAGCGATCTGTATCAAGAGTGGTTTCCCCGACTAGAGAGTAGTAACTTAACTGATAAAACGAATCTGTATTCGAGCATGGCCATGCATTTCAGTTACTACTCCTCGAGTGGCCCTGAGAAATGATAAAATCCTGATAAGGGTTTGGATATTTCCCTCAACTCGAATCCTGCCGATTTTCGCGCAGCATGAAATAACCCAGAAAAAATCCTCTTGGCCCCTGTTACGATGACCGTGGGAAAGAAACCAAAGTTACCCAAAATCTGCCTTAATCTCAAGAGACAGTTGAAAGTCAAAAGACTCGACTCTAAGGAACACTATGGAGGTCATATCCACGACCTGGCACCCAATGTTATAAAACATTTAGGACTCCATAACGTTGTCACGGGGTGTCCTACGAGATATCCGTATAACTCGCCTTTGTGATTGGTCAGTCATCCGTGTGACTTATGGCTCGTTAAACCCACCATCAACCAACGTCACAAAATGATTACCTGAGTTATCAGCTCAAGTGGGTAATCAAGGACTAAAACGATGTAATGTTATTCAGTTCACTTTGTGGTGTTCAAAATTGGTGTACAATTCCACATGAAAAACAAAACATTATATATCATAACAATGAGGTTGAATAGAGTACACGAGAAAATGAATTATTACATGAATTCATAAAAGAGTACTACAACTTAGGAACACATCTAATTCACATGGAATGAATGTGCCCTTCATGCTTATCACGTGGTAATGCTTTAGTGAGAGGATCAGCTATGTTGTCATCCGTAGCGATCTTATCAATTAAAATCTCCTTTTGCTCCACGTAATCTCTGATTAGATGAGCTTTCTGTTGTACATGTCTAGCCTTGTTGCTAGACTTATGCTCCTTAGCTTGGAACATGGCACCTTTATTGTCACAATAAACGGTGATTGGGTCATTCGAACTAGGCACTACTGAGAGTCCTTGTAAGAATTGACGCATCCATATTGCTTCCTTAGCTGCTTCCGAGGCGGCATAGTACTCGGACTCAGTAGTAGAATCTGTTGTAACACTCTGTTTAGAACTTTTCCAGCTGACAGCAGCGCCATTAAGAGTAAAAACGAATCCAAACTGAGATTTCGAGTCGTCTCGATCCGTTTGGAAGCTAGCATCTGCGTAACCCGTGGCGCAGAGCGTCGAGTTGCCTCCGTAAGTCAATCCCCAATCTTTAGTCCTCCGTAGCTACTTAAGAATGTTTTTCACGGCCATCCAGTGTGGTTCACCTGGATGAGCTTGGAATCGACTTGTCATACTCAATGCATATGCAACGTCTGGACGTGTGCATATCATGGCATACATGATCGATCCTACAGCCGAAGCATAAGGAATCCGACTCATGCGCTCTTTCTCTTCCAATGTCTTAGCTTCTTGAGTCTTGCTCAAGTGAAGCCCAGTAGTCATAGGAAGGAACCCCTTCTTGGAGTTCGTCATACTGAATCTCTCTAGGATCTTATCTATATAAGACTCCTGACTGAGAGACAACATCCGTCGTGATCTATCCCTGTAGATACGGATGCCCAAAATTCTTTGTGCCTCTCCCAAATCTTTCATCTGGAAATGGTTTTTCAACCATGCTTTAACCGAAGAAAGGAGAGGTATGTCATTCCCAATCAAGAGTATGTCATCGACATACAGTACTAGGAAGACAATCTTGCTCCCACTCGACTTGATATAGAGATATGGTTCCTCGACTGATCGAATGAACCCATTCTCTTTTATCACTTGGTCGAAGCGATGATTCCAACTCTGTGATGCTTGCTTAAGTCCATAGATGGAACGCTTAAGCTTGCAGACCTTCTTAGGATGTACTGGATCAATAAAACCCTCGGGTTGTACCATGTACAACTCTTCCTCCAAATAACCGTTTAAGAAGGCGGTTTTAACGTCCATTTGCCATATTTCATAGTCATGAAATGCGACGATCGCTAAGATAATCCGAATGGAACGTAGCATGACTACGGGTGCAAAGATCTCATCGTAGTGCAAGCCTGGCACTTGAGTGAAACCTTTAGCAACTAGTCTTGCTTTGTGGATATATTGTTGTCCTTCCACGGCATGCTTTATCTTGTAAAGCCATTTGCATTGAAGGGGACGTACCTTTGCAGGTAGGTCCACAAGTTCCCATACGTTGTTCTCACACATGGAGTCCATCTCGGATTGCATGGCTTCTAGCCATAGCTTTGAGTCAGAACTGGTCATGGCACATTTATAGGTTGTGGGTTCATTACCCTCTAGGAGTAAGACGTCATCTATGTCATGTTCCTCGACCATACCAATGTATCTGTCCGGAGGAATAGAGACTCTTCCCGACCTCCTAGGTTCCTCAGGGATATCTACCGCAGCCTCGGTTGAGGGAACTGTTTCCTCCAATGGTTGCTCGGTAGTTGGTTCTTGAACCTCCGATAAATCGAAGGTTCTATTACTCGACTTGTTCTCGAGAAATTCTTTCTCTAAGAACGTCGCACTAGCCGCAACAAAAACACGTTGTTCGGTTGGCGAGTAGAAGTACTGACCAAAAGTTCCCTTTGGATAGCCTATAAAGTATGTCTTGACCGATCGCGGGCCGAGCTTATCCTCGTGTCTCCACTTGACATAAGCCTCGCAGCCCCAAACCCGAATAAAGGACAAGTTAGGGACCGTTCCCTTCCATAATTCATATGGAGTCTTGTCAACAGCTATAGACGGACTTCGGTTAAGTATTAGAGCGGCCGACAAAAGAGCATAGCCCCACAATGAATCAGGCACAACGGTGTGACTCATCATGGATCGAACCATATCAAGTAAAGTTCGATTTCTCCGTTCGGACACACCATTTAATTGTGGTGTTCCAGGTGGAGTCAACTGTAGCACGATGCCACAGTCTTTGAGGTGTTGATCAAACTCGTGTGAAAGATACTCACCACCACGATCAGAACGTAGTGCTTTAATCTTTCTTCCCAGTTGGTTCTGTACCCGATTCTGGTATTCTTTGAACTTGTCAAAGGATTCACTTTTATGTTTCATCAAGTAGACATAGCCATATCTACTCAAATCATCCGTGAAAGTGATGAAATACCTATAGCCTTCTCATGCGTTGATCGAAATAGGGCCACATACGTCCGTATGTATGAGTCCTAATAGGTCGGCAGCGCGCATTTCAACACGTTTGAAGGAAATACGAGTCATCTTTCCGATGAGACATGATTCACACGTGCCATATGATTCGAAATCAAAGGCCGAGATAGCTCCATTCTGTATGAACGGTTTTACACGTTTCTCATTTATGTGTCCCATACGACAATGCCATAGGTAAGTTTGATCTTTGTCACCTACCTTTAATCTCTTATTATTCACATGTAATATTTCCGTGGTTTGATCTAAAACATAAATTCCATTCATGGAAACTGCCTTGCCATAAATCATATTGTGTAATGAGAAAATACAACTGTTATTTTCTATTACAAATGAAAAACCAAGTTTGTCAAGTGCAGAAACTGAAATAATGTTTTTGGATAAACAAGGAACATAATAACAGTTATATAAAGATAACTCGAATCCACTTGGAAGCTGGATCACGTATGTTCCCCTCGAGACTGCAGCAACACGTGCTCCAATCCCGACACGCAGGTCAACCTCACCCTTGACGAGGGGTTCTTGGTTTCGGAGGCCCTGCACATGATTACATAGATGAGAACCACAACCAGTATCTACTACCCAAGTTCCGTAACTTGCATGGTTAATCTCAATCATGTGAATAAAAGAAGAAGAAGACATACCAACAGGAGTAACACGACCTGCTTTAATGTCCTCACGATACACGGGGCATGAGCGCCTCCAATGCCCAGTCTTGTGGCAATGGTGACATTCCATGCTAGTATCCTTGCTCTTTGTCTTGCCCTGTGAGTTGCTCGACTCACCTGGCCCACTCTTAGTAAATCCTGGTTTCTTGAACCTGGGCTTACCTACCGCTAGGTCGCCCTGAGCTTTAGTTTTTCCCTTACCCTTACCCTTACTGGAGATCATGAGAACATCCTGCTTCACGCTCTCACTTAATTTCAGATCCTTCTCGGTCTGTACGATAAGGGAGTGGAGCTCATGAGGAGTCTTCTTCATGTCGTTCATGTAATAGTTGGCCCTAAAGAGGGCGAACCCATCATGAAGCGAATGAAGCATTCGATCAACGATTATGTTCTCACTGATCTTACAGTTTAGGGCCTCCAGTTTCTCGATATTCTCAATCATGTTGAGAATATGTGGGCTAACCGCTTGGCCCTTATGGAGTTTCGCCTCAAAGAAGCGACGGGTATGCTCATAAGAAACGATTCTCGGAGCTTTTGAGAATTCGTTAGTGAGTGTGGTGAAAATCTTGTTTGCACCATGGGTTATGAAGCGTCTTTGAAAATTGGATTCCATTGCATAGATGAGTACGTTCTTTATCGCACCCGCTTCCATGACAAAGTCGCTATGAGCGCGAACTTCGTTAGCTCTAGCTCCAGTTCCTGGGTGTGCCGGAATGGGCTCAGTTAAGTACTTGAGCTTTCCGTCAGCAATGGCAGCATTCCGTAGTGCTGCCTCTCAGTCAGAGAAGTTTGACCCATCATTCCTCCGTCTAGTAGACTGATTCATGGAGTCCATGAAGGCTTTTAGCCAGGATTCACGTGCTAGCTTGGCACTTGGCATTGGGTCTTCACCAGCCATTAGTTATACAGCAGTTTAATTGAACGTGTTCTACACTGAAAGAAGATAAAACAAAATCATATAAGCAACTCATTGTTGTGATTTAAGTCTATATTAAATTGTATTTAAACTCGTAGACTCATGCATTTATATAATTGATCTCCCTCAAGAATTATATAAACGATCCCAAGACTCAATTTCCGTATATTGATAAGCCCACAGCTTGGCTAATTCCACCGTTGGAACTCTTGGTCGATAGAATTCCGTAAATCCTATCTATTAGTCCATCTCAGTCGCTAGATAGTATCGAGTGACCATGATGTATGTTGAGATAAAATAAATCATCTGTTCCCACTTACTCGACGTAGAAGGGGTCATATTATGCCTACCGACGAAGAAGGGATTCATGGGAGTCTAATTTATAAAGACTATTCTCAATTTTTGGTTATACGAGGAAGACCCCATCAATTTTTATTTATCCATTTTAAGTGAACTAATATCTAGCATATGCGTGAATGAATGAAATAAAGTGATGGCTTTGCAATTCACATGTGACATCTGTATTTTCACAGAAAACTAACGCGTAACCTCAACATGAGTCAGTTTTCAGGCATGTTATAGGTGGTTTGGTTTTAGGCGGAATATGATGCAAGCTATTATCGATAAAAGCATAAAAATAAATGCAATAAACGTAAATAAAAAGTCCTAGTGTGGCCTATCCTACCAAAATAAACATAAAACAACTTGGAATCCACCGTTGGACCCTAGAAGCTTGTCTTGATGTTCCATCTTGGTCTTTGCAGCGGGAGTGAGCATCCGGTCTCCGTCTTTGGTCTTCACAAAATTACTAATTTAAATTACAAATATAACCCTATTTACATTCTAATTTAAATACAAAAGTAATTACATGGCAAAAACTCAAAACGGAGATTCAAGATCTCAAAATTACAAACAAGACTGTGTCCCATCATTACGGTGACACAATCTTCTAAGGCCACACTAAGTTACAACCGTTTGCACAATTAAATACGTTAAAGAAAGCATTCAAAAGGCATTCAACAAGACGATAAATAAAATGCATCAACTAAAATTAAAATTCATTCATGACATAATACTGTTATTATGATTAACAAATTTTACCAAACCACCTTTTCGGGATTAAAATTATGTGATTATACCGTTTTAACCACTTTAATTTTAATAAGTTTATAATCCATTATCTTAAACCGTTTTAAAATAATATGTATCAAACGAGAGTGAACCGTTTCACAAAAATAATATACTATTTCCGTATACAGCATATTACTTTTTGGCCAAGGGAAAATAAAAACAAGTTATTTTCGGAAAAATAAAACACGACTGTTACAGGGAAGTAGTCGACCGACCTCAACATGGGGTCGACCGACCTACTGTCAAAAAAAAAATCATGTAATAGCAGAGTGGTCGACCGACCCATTAAACGGGTCGACCGACCACAAAACACGAAGTCGAGTTTCTGAAAACGCGAAATTGCTGCACTTTTAATCAAAACAAGTTTTAACCTTTGATTCAAAACGCGTAAATCAAAATAAACAGCAACAAGGGTTCACATATTGTCAAGAATATCGATTAATTAACAATATGTAAACAGGAATCGAAAACAAGATCGATTATACAAAAGAGAAACTGCCGAAAAACAGAAACCCTACGCGGGCAGAGGTCGACCGACCACAATAATGGGTCGACCGACCCACACGCCAGCAGAAATCAATTTTCAAAATTTTTAAATTAAAACTTATGAAAAACACAAAAGTAAAATCTCCTGGCCTTGGCTCTGATACCACTTGTGGGGAATATAGCATGTATTCGCCCTAAACATGAAGGATTATAACGAATTTTACAGTTGAGATTATTGTCATAAGTTAATAAAAACATGAAAAAGGAATACAACCTTGGGTCATTGCTTGAATAGGCCTAAGAACAGGAATTAAAGTAAATTCCCTCTTATAACTTGCATCAAAGACTTAAATGAGATGTTGCCGCGTGTGCTAGAAATACTCTCCAATTGCCTTGCAATATGGGGAGAGCTTTTGTGAGGTTTTAGATGTGAGATCTGAGTTTTGGGAAAATAATGTACTCAAAACCCTAATTCTTGAGATTATCAATTAACCAGTCGAATTAATCCCCTGACACAAGGAGAAGGACTCTCCTTATGTAGTATGGGTCGGCCGAATTAGGTATTGGGTAGGAGTGGGCTTTCCACTCTTACCTTATTCCAATGCGTGATTCGACCCATTTGTTAAAATATAATTCGCGGGTATTTATTATAAATCGTATACTTGTTATCAGATATTAATGTAGTCGATACATCAATAATGGTCTGACAAAATACGATATTGTATAATTGGCCAAATTAATAAAACTGTTTATATTAATACGCAAATTCAATATTTAATTAAATATAACCGTTTATATTTAATTTTACGACTTAATCATGTAATCCGTATTAGCTAAAATTATTTAATCCGTATTAAATAATAATCTCAACATCTTATTGACTAATTTAATAGTCAATACCTCTGACTAACTGTTTAGTCGTATCCGGCATAAATGTGACTGTATTTTCATACCTTCACATCTCTCAAACGTGTCCTATAGGTGTGACGTATAGGGACGAGTTGATCACCGCCATCCGTATAACAATAACGTCAAACTTATCTAGCAAGCCAACCGTTATTGATAAACGTGGATCAACTGATAATAATACTGAAGTATGCCCTTGTGATCCTTTAAGAGATTTAGTAAGTCATTGTACTAACTGTCAAGGACAACAGCCCCAACAATCTCCCACTTGTCCGTACAAGGGTATGTGCAATGACGTTATCACACTACATGTGGAGGACACAAGCTCCAACAAGGTGGGTGCGAGCGGGACAACACAATCCAAATCTACTCCAACTCCAACACTAAGAGAAATCAACCTATCGAAGGTAAGATGCTTTAAGTGTCAAGGGTTTGGACACTTCAAGAATGTTTGCCCTAATAAAAGGGTTGTGACGATGAGGGAGGCATTAACTTGTCTAAATCTAGTAGGGGAGGAAGAGGAGTCCGAGGAGGAGGATGAGGTGTTGGGCGGTTTTGGTGAGCGTGATGGGGAGAAAGACGAGCATTTCGAAGCACCAAATACATCTACCTTAGTGCTTAGGCCATTACAAGCCCAACCTACACCCATAGTGGCGGAGCAAAGGGATCATATCTTTCACACTAAGTGTCTCGTAAAGGACAAGTGGTGTAGTATGATCATAGATAGGGGGAGTTGCACCGATGTAGCCTCGGAGGAGATGGTGTCTAAGTTAGCCTTAACTAAAATCAAACACCCAAAACCATATGCCTTACATTGGTTGGGAGATTCAAACAAGGTTAGGGTTACCAAACAAGTGAAGGTGAACTTAGCCATGGGTTCATATAAGGATGAGGTGCTATGTGATGTAGTACCTATGGATGCTTGTCACATTCTTCTAGGACGTCCTTGGCAATTTGATCGGGATGCCTTACATAGGGGGGGGGTGAACGAATATAAACTTATGGATGGAGGGAAAAGAATTATCCTTAAACCTATGAGTCCCAAGGATGTGGGGTTGATGAGAGCCAACTCGGGGAAGAACACTCATATAACCAACTCAGTTTTTGCTATTGCAAGGGAAGATGAAGAGGTTGAGGAGGTGTTAGGGGCTGATTTGGATAAGGAGGAAGGTAAGGGCTTAGTGTTAACCACGGAGGTAACGAAGGTGGTGTTGGGAAATGTGTCCTCAACAATAGTGCGATCACGTAATTAAATCTCATTACGAGAATGCGCAAGGGATGATACGATTTATATTAGTCAACTGACCAACATTAATTTGTAATGATTGGCTAGCTAGAGTTTGACATTACTGTCGTATGACGGGGGTGGTCAGTTGATCCCTTTAGGTCACACCTTTAGGACAATTCCCTTAATTGATAAAATGATCAAATGTATATTGATACGATTTGATCATATTCCTTAAACCCATATATCGGGAAATCAGAGGTTAAATCTTATTGTAAGATTTATGTTTAAAATTGAAACGTGTCAATTGTTAAACATTGAACGATATTTTATTATATCGTTATTAGAATGAATCGGGTTGAAATTAATACAAATGTTGTAAATCGTATTGACGATAAAATATCATTTTACAATTGTAATTTCGAATTACTTGTTAATTAATAAATGTGATTTATTTAATTATGTACAATATTTATAAGATAAATATTTATATGTTTTACATGTACTAAAACATTTTATTAATTAGTGACATATAAGATGTCACACTTTGTACAAATTTTAAGATTGACAAGTTGTAAAATGAAATCCATTTTATGGATTAAGGGTGTCGGTTTTGGTGAGGGTAGTTAATGGCATGATTAGTGTTTATTAGGGTATAAACACAATCATTAAAGGTGTCTTGAAAGACTACCTATAGCCACCCTAAGAAGCCTTGGGAAGAGAACATGTTCCCTTCTTTTCTCCTTCCCATACCCGGCCACCACTCCCTATACTCCTTTAGTTAATTGTTAATTTAAGACTAGGGTTTATACAATATATAAGATATATCACATACCCATTCACTTCCTCTCTTAGCCGAAAATATACTAAGTAAAAGAGAGATTTTACAACCTCAAAATCCATATTATAAGATAATATAAATATACTATTTATAGTATTGAAATAATATTCTAATTAGAGAGATTAGAATAGTTTAAGGAATAATCGATTTCTAGTCTAGCATATACAAGATTTCGGTTCATTAAGGGATTGTCTTGGTGCATCTTAGAGGAGGTATTCTTGTTGAGCATTTTGGAAGATCATCCTAGTATTTGATTTGGACCGTGTGTAAGGACTCCAAATTTCTACCTTTTCCGCAACTTTAAGCATGCATAAGATCTTTTAAACGAGTTAATTAAAATGTTAATTAAAGTTTTATGATTGGTATGACTAAATAATTAGTTTATGAGTAACTAAAAACCTAACAATTGGTATCAGAGCAATAGGTTGTTTGCATGCTTTCCGTTTACGTTTTTACGGAGTTATAGTGATAACAAAATAAAATTTGATTTTTCGTTTAATATAAGATATGCACGAAATATTATGAGCATGAATACCTACTGTTTTCTAAAATGTTTTAGAATGTTTGGAATATTTTTTGCATGCATATTGTATAATGGTATATTATATCTCGGTTTTATTGATTTTTAATGGTTAAAAATGTTTATTTTTGGGAAAAATAGTTAAAATAAGCTTCTGGCCGAGATTTTTCAGTATGTTATCACATTTATATCCTATGTTATGAATATGAATTTTTGTAAAATATGGACTTATAAAACGTGTGATATGAATTTTAAGGGTTAAAATGCAATAAGATGAATAAAAATGGGTTAAAATAGTTAAATTACGAATTTGACTATAAACATTTATGAATATGTCACATGCAATATTTAAAATATATGTTGAATTTTCCAGAAATTTATCTCAAATATTGCAATATTATAGGTTTTTAATGTAAAAATCGGGTAATTAGTGACATTATTTCGACTTTAATAGTTTAAGTTGGAATTTGGCCATAAAAATTTAACACGATGTCATATATATTATTTCCAGCATGTATAAAATTTTCGAGATTTTTATCTTATTTTATGCTTGAGAAGTATTTTTAAAGGTTAAAATCGTACGATATATGACGGAAATCGTTAAAATTTACAATAGTTGTTAAAATGGCCGGAAAATTTAACCCATATTAGTCATATATGATATGTTCATCATGAAAATATTCTTGGGAGCCAAAAGTTTCAGATTTGATTTAATTTTAAATTGTTAAAAGTTACATTTAAAATTGAATATTTAGAGTCATGTAATTAAAAATTTCGGCTCTTGGGCAGTGTACCATTTAATTTTCTGTCCATTTTATGTTCTTAAAGTATTTTGGAAAGTATAAAAATTTTATTAGTATTTTATTTGCATTTATGGAGTTAATTATTGAATTTTTCGACTTAAAATGCTCGTTTTACGTCTTATTTACGTAATAATGTTAAAACCGTATAAATACTAATATTTTGAAGGTTCTGAAATTTTAAGAACATTATGGAATTTTCAAAATTTGAATTTTGAATTTTTTCGAAATTTTTATGACTCTTTTGGATTTTTATATTATTTTTCCCGTAAAACGAGTAATACCCAACAATATTAAAATATGTTAAGTTAAGTCATGTTCAAAGTTTGAGTAAGACTAAATTTTGAAACCTATATGAGTTGGGATGATTAACTTAAAGATGAATACCGATTCATATTATGCATAGTGTTGTTAAACGTTAAAACACGCGATTCCATAAACCGAGGTAGTATACGATAACTATTTATATTATTGATATTTAAATAGGACGATTTGGCTTAGGATTTGCATGATAGTTCATATATTTATAAGCACTGCATATTTTAATTATGAATGTCATGATTTATTTACGTAATTTTGGGAATTATGTAATTTACTTAGTATGGCCTTAGTTTTTAATCGGTATTTCCCGTAATGTAAGGGGTTACCGATTGGGTTGTAATTTTGTGATCTCGTATCATCCAATTGTAATTTATTTCTATTTTATAATGTATAAATTAGACAAGAAAAGTTGTAATTTTTGTAAAATTCGGAGTTCCTTGAAGACGGTGTCATTCGGAAAGGAGTTCCGACAAAGACGGTGTTTACCTCGAAGTGCGTGCCTCGTGAAGTTCAAGGGACCAAAGGAGTTGGTTTCCGAATTTGTACTTTTATTTCTTTTCTAGGAAAGGCCATACTAGGGTTTATTTTTATGCTTTTATTTTGCTTTTATATGTTTGCATGCATAGCCAAATCGTCATATATCGTCTCATGCATTTTTCGATTTAGTCGACCTAGTCTTTTATTTATCGATAATTCACCGACTTAGTTCACTTAAACGGAGATAGATAATAATTTGACTAGATCTCTTACATATAAATATTGAGACTTAGCCTTACCAAAAAGTACGGACCCATGAATCCCTTCTTCACAAGAACGTAGGCTCGGCTACACCAGGGTACTAAAATTGTCACGTTGGGTAAGTGGGGTAATAAGATTACACCTTGAAATTTGGTTGATCTCAACGAAAGTATTCGTAACCGTAGTTGCAATAAGTTCGGGCTAAAGACGATTTTTAGAAAATTGTCGACCGAGAGTTCTAAGGTAGAACCGATTAAAGGGTTAATCCACCAAATTATACCGATACGGGTTGAATCGGCTACACCGTGCCCGGATTAGTATGGGTTTGGGTCTAGGGGTTGTTTACTTAATTGGGTAAAGAGATCATTAAGTAAATATACTTAACATGTTTAAGGTTTTTAAAATTTAAATTATGAATTTTAAAATGATGTTGTTTTATTTCCTTCATTTTATTGTAGTTTTATTTTCAACAACATCAATGGCAACCAACGCTCCACCTCTCACTAACGTTTCATGGCTTCGGTCTTTTATGGACCGTTGCAAACTCGATAAGCATGGTTCCAATTTTAAGGATTGGGATGCGCAATTACTTTTGGCCGCTCAAGGTGACGATAAGAGTCGTTACCTATCTGAAGCCGCTCCGACCGCTCCGACCGCTCGTTCATCGGTCCAAAATCGTGAGGCCTATGAAGCCTACATGAAAGAGTCCTCCGCTCTTAAAAATGTGCTCATCTTCTCCATTGAGCCGGATCTCCAAAGGAGTATGATTAAGTTGACCACATCATATGAGATATACACCAAGCTTGCGACCATGTTTTCGCAAACTCCAAGGGTGATCCAATATGAGGCGGCTTCCGCCTTCTTTGACATTACGTTCAAGGAAGGACAAACGATAAGCCCTCATGTGCTCAAACTCGTTGAGCTCGCGGAAACTCTAAAAGCGCAAGACGTTGATGTTCCCGATTCTCTCATAATTGACCGAGTTCTTCACTCGCTCAATAAGGTTAAAGCGTATGCTCAATTCCGGGTGAATTTTAATATGCGAAACCAAGAGACCACATTGGATGAGTTGCATAAGATGCTCGTCCAAGCCGAAAGGGACATGGGACTTCATGAAAGTTCCACCAAGGATGTTTTAAACATCGAAAAGAAAGGGAAAACGAGCTTCAAGAAAAATGCCTATAAAGGCAAGGGCAAGAAAACGTTCAAGCCCAAAGCGACCAAAGAAAAGACCTTTTCGAAAGGCGCTTCCACCTCGTCTTCAAAATCCGAAGACAAGTGCCATTATTGCACGAGGATCGGTCATTGGAAGCGTAATTGCCCCAAATACTTAAGCGATCTCAAAAATAGGAAGGCAACCGTCGTAGGTAATAATTCTCGTTTATGATTCATGTCATTTATCAACTTATGTATAGTGATACAAATGTGTTGATGTTTACCCTTTTTAATTGTTTTAAAGGGCCACCCCCTAATAATGATAAGGGCAAGGAGAAGGAAGCATGAAGTTCCTTACTTGGATGGCTACGGTAGCATCCAATTGATCGAAGACTTGAAGAGCTAGGCTCTAATTTTCATATCGTCTTCTTTCATATTTTGCATTTTATTTATGGAACAATTTATTTTCTTGTAAGACAAGGATTAAAATCCTAAAACAATGGTTGTAATTTTGGATATTGGTGACTTGGTTTTCAACCCGAGTCACTACTTTTGTTCTTAATCAATATCTTGATTTCTCAAATAAATTGCATACCTTGTTAAAACATGAATAAAAGTGATTTTATCACGCAATAAACCTTGATACAATCAATTTAATATAATCAAAGTGTTGATTAAAACGGAGAACTACACCCCATGAGATACTTTCAATCAAAATGAGACAATATCAGTTCATTATAAGATTTTCATTTTAAGTGAAAATGAGAATGTATTCATCACATCTATAAAACTTCAAACATTCATATGCATTGGTTAATCGAAATAGCTATCCTTATACGAATAAAGGTTATTGTTAGAAGGATAGAGTGGGAGAAAATATTTCGCTAGCAAACCAATGATAAAAATAAAGGATCTTAGAGAAGATTCCTACATGGGAGTCTTAAGAAGAGCCCTAAATGAATTGAAGGAACTACGAGAGGACACTGAAGAAACTACGGGAGGACACTCGAAGAAAGGTTCTTTATGGTCATTGTTTCAAAGAGAGGAGACATGAAACCCCGTATGAATTCGGAAGGAATATCGGCTCCTTGAGATAATGATTTTTTAAAGATTATAAGATAATAGAGGAGAAATCATCTATCTATACGGAAGGAAAGACCGGTTCCTTAATGAATGATTTTTCTAAATTTATAAGATAAAAGAGAAGAAATCATCTCAATTCTCTCAATGTAGTTATAATGAAATTATCATGTCATATTCGTCTCGAGGAAACGAAGACATGAAAATAGGGTGATGATTGATTGAATGGAAATAGATCACTATAGGGATAGTGATGGTGATAATGATTCAAGATATAAATAAAAGATTTACATGCGAGAAATGAAAAGTTCATTTAAGAGATCGAGTAATATTGATTTTAGTGGGAGCAATATTCATTAAAAGAATTAAGCCTACCATTTAGAGAGGATGGGTGATTCTTTAAGGTGTAAAGAATAAGAGGTTTGAAATTCTAGATGATCAAATACCTTATATCATATGATGATGGAGCTTTACGGGAAGTTTTATTATATTGATAATAAAAGGTCGCCCATTGGAAAGCAAAATGGTTAGACATGAATAACCTTAATAAAATATTGCCAAGATGATTGAAAATTATAAGAGTGATGAAATCACTAATAACTACAATATAGATTTCAGCACATAAGTGACTAGATAATTCCGAGTGATTATTTAATCCCTCTAGTATAACTATACGTCACGAGTTATAAGATAACAGTGGGAGCTTCCCTCAGGAAAGGAATCTCAAAATCTAGAATGGGTTCTAGATATGTGCTCAAATAAGATCATATTATGTGAGATAATATGAGTCGGAAGGAGACCAAAATTTGTAAGTTTTTGCAATCATGAATAAAAGGTTTATTCGTAAAACATTATTACAAATAAATGATTGTGGATCAAATGCAATAAAATAGTATTGACTGTTTTTGCATGACAATATCATTTGAGTTATGAATAACTCAAGATAAAAGATACTTTGTCAGAATCCAAATAGGTTGTGAGAGACAATATTGAACCCCATAAGTGAACTGGATTGACTTAGTATAACCCCTAGCCGCTTGCATGAGGTGACATCTCAAAGCGATTAGAATGTGAGGCGATTGATGGCAAGTTCAAATGCCATAGAGTCATATGTGATGACTAGTCGATCACATAGGCAGACTGCAAGAGACACTCTGTCGGGCAAAGTGACCGCTTATAGAGTTCTGGAAATTTTATAATAGCCGGGTCGTGGCGAGAGCTGCTATAGTATTCTTGTGAGTCAATTCTTAGACTAAAGACTACTCTCCCAAGATGGTACAGTTTAGGCATAACCTTGATCCATTCTCTACGACTTTTCGTAACTGGAGTCAAATGGGATTGCTTCAGGCTGTGACTGACTGTGACTAGTCAAAGGAAATAGTGCGATAGAAATTGTCCACCCCTTGTCAGGGTTGTTCAAATCTCAAGGCCACTCGAGGAGAAGTTAACTGGAAATGCGTGGCCACGCTCGGAAGGTATCTATGGTAGATAATTCCGGTCAAACAGTTATTCTCCAGATCGAGGAAACCATTCATGATATGATCAAATGCAAGTACGACCTCAGAGAGACATCTTGCATTGAGTGGGAGATTGTAATAGGACAAGAGAATTGGTAACGCACACTTGTCGAGGACAAGTGAGAGATTGTTGGGAAATGTATCCTCAACAATAGTGTGATCACGTAATTAAATCTCATTACGAGAATGCGCAAGGGATGATACGATTTATATTAGTCAACTGACCAACATTAATCGGTAATGATTGGCTAGCTAGAGTTTGACATTATTGTCGTATGACGGTGGTGGTCAGTTGATCCCTTTAGGTCACACCTTTAGGACAATTCCCTTAATTGATAAAATGATCAAATGTATATTGATACGATTTGATCATATTCCTTAAACCCATATATCGGGAAATCAGAGGTTAAATCTTATTGTAAGATTTATGTTTAAAATGAAACGTGTCAATTGTTAAACATTGAACGATATTTTATTATATCGTTATTAGAATGAATCGGGTTGAAATTAATACAAAGGTTGTAAATCGTATTGACGATAAAATATCATTTTACAATTGTAATTTCGAATTACTTGTTAATTAATAAATGTGATTTATTTAATTATGTACAATATTTATAAGATAAATATTTATATGTTTTACATGTACTAAAACATTTTATTAATTAGTGACATATAAGATGTCACACTTTGTACAAATTTTAAGATTGACAAGTTGTAAAATGAAATCCATTTTATGGATTAAGGGTGCCGGTTTTGGTGAGGGTAGTTAATGGCATGATTAGTGTTTATTAGGGTATAAACACAATCATTAAAGGTGTCTTGAAAGACTACCTATAGCCACCCTAAGAAGCTTTGAGAAGAGAACATGTTCCCTTCTTTTCTCCTTCCCATACCCGGCCACCACTCCCTATACTCCTTTAGTTAATTGTTAATTTAAGACTAGGGTTTATACAATATATAAGATATATCACATACCCATTCACTTCCTCTCTTAGCCGAAAATATACTAAGTAAAAGAGAGATTTTACAACCTCAAAATCCATATTATAAGATAATATAAATATACTATTTATAGTATTGAAATAATATTCTAATTAGAGAGATTAGAATAGTTTAAGGAATAATCGATTTCTAGTCTAGCATATACAAGATTTCGGTTCATTAAGGGATTGTCTTGGTGCATCTTAGAGGAGGTGTTCTTGTTGAGCATTTTGGAAGATCATCCTAGCATTTGATTTGGACCGTGTGTAAGGACTCCAAATCTCTACCTTTTCCGCAACTTTAAGCATGCATAAGATCTTTTAAACGAGTTAATTAAAATGTTAATTAAAGTTTTATGATTGGTATGACTAAATAATTAGTTTATGAGTAACTAAAAACCTAACAGGTGGCCCTAGGTGTTCGGGAGTCAAAGGAGCGCGTGCCTAGTCTTGGGCGTGTGGAGGAATTGTTGCGGAGTATGAGCATAGGGCGTGAGGCTAGGAGGACAAGGGGCGTGGTTGATAGTCCTATACGATCAAGTCTAGGGCTGGAGGGTTCATTGGGGGAGCGTGATCACGAGCCTAAGAAGGAAGGAGACAAGGTGGTGTCGCGGGAAGGTGCTAAGAGGCGCGGCCACAAAGGTGTTTTCTTAACAAATCAAGTTTTATCCATTTGTGCAGGAAACATGACCCAAGATCGAAGGTTCTTGAATTTTAATCATCAAGAATTGAGGTCAATTCTCTTTCAAGGGGGAGGGGATGATCCGATTATGGATAGGGCATCGAGTCGTCATTTCATTCAAGGATCGCTAAGGCAAATTATATTAGCTAAATTATTATTAATTATCATATGGCTAGTATTTTTGCTAATAAAGGTTCGATGGGCTTTAAGACCTTGGGCTAATAAAATAAAATCAAGAAACGGACCAAGACCAAATGAGGCTAGGAATGGAGAGACGGTCCAAGAATGGGTGGCACGGACCACGACCGGTCGTGTACTCGGGCATGGACGAGAGGTTGCTCGGACATCAAGGCTTGTTGCTCGGCCAAGGTGGATTCCAAGAAAGACTTGGAATATTTTTAATTATTATGTTATTTTTATCCTTATTAAGTTTGTTGTAGTTTGTTAGTTTGTTGAGGTAGTTAGGAGTTTGTTACAAGGTTGTTACAAACTAATAACTATCTTATTTGTTATCCTAGGGTTATTAGGGTTAGTTATTTAATTCTTTTTAATGCCTAGGATAGGGTTTGTTTAATAAGGATTATATTTAATCCATTAGATATAGTTTAGGACTTCTAATCTCATTAGAAGATTGAGATAGGAGGCGTGTGGGATGTGTGTATGGGATGTGTGATTACCCTATATATATATATATAGGGCGCATGGTTCTTCTTGTTTTTTATTCAATTATTCAATCATTCAAGCTATAAAAATTACAAGTTTTCTTTTAAGGCATACTTAAAGAATTCAAGGACTCATCGCGTGTTGATCCGAACCGTTGGTATTTGTCGCGTTTCAAATATTAACATGAATTACAAACTATGGGTCTAGGGAGTAATTCACCATTGTTTGAACTATAGGTTTAGGGCAAACAAATATCCTTCTACCTTGGGGATTCACCTCAAGACCGTCACAACTAAAAAAACAACCACCATTATCACCACCACCGACGGACCACCACCATCATGACAACACCACCACCGAGGTTCATCATTCATCACCATTATTCATCAAGATTCAATCAAGATCGTTCCATACTTTGCCTATTTTACTAATTCGTTCAAGATTGTTCTCAAGATTTCCAAGAAGCTTCCGCGGACGATTTCTTTGCTCAAGAATTCATATCAGTTTTTGGTATTGTTCCCCAGTTATCCGATAGTCGTAAAGTTTTACCAATATAATTGCAACATTGTGAAAAACAAATCAGATGTGACAGGTGCATATGCTATCTAGTTTATCTTAATGTGTACATTTACTTGCATCTTGGTTTCTTTAATATGGGTTGTGATGATTTACATTGTCTAGTGTAATTGGAGAAAGGGAATGTATCCGTCCGTAATCACAAATTCTAAACCAAAGTGTAATGAAATATATGCTCTTGGATAGCTGTATTTTTCTTGGACCTTAGATAAATCTGTAAATACCTCGTTGAATACTATATTTCTTGTGTACCCCTTGTATAACTGTCCTGAGTCGTTGGTGAAAAACTTCAGACCTTCTAGCGATGTTGTCTGTGAGGCTGCAACGTATAATTGCCCATGACTGAAAACTGGTTTGGGCAAATAGACTCCCACATGTGTAAGGGACTGTCCTTGACTCTTGTTTATCGTCATTGCATAGCAAGGCTTAAGTGGATATTATCTTCTTTTCAAAATGAATGGTATCTTAGTTTCTGATGATCTCATCATAATTCTTGGTATGAGTACTTGTTTCCCAACTTGAGAACCCGTAATGATATTTGCTTCGACTATAAAATCTCCGGTACGTGTGATGATTAGTCTCATCCCATTACATAATCCCCTAGAGGGGTTGACATTCCTTAGTAGCATAACCGGCTAACCTTTAGCTTGAGCTCATGGTTTGGTAGGCCTTGTAGCTGTTGGAGGAAGTGTCCTCGACAATAGTGTGTTGACGTAATTAAAACTCATTTAAATGAAACACAACTGGGAGTGTTACTCTTTTAAAGTCAACTGATCAACATTTATCGATAATGATTGGCTGTCTAGAGTTTGACATTATCGTCATATGATGGTGGTGATCAGTTGATCCCTTAAGGTCATATCTTTAGGGAATTCTGTCTCAATGGAATAATTAATTAATATTGTATTGGATACAAATTAATTAATAACTGGAAATTTTGGAAATAATTTTATATGACGAATATTTTATAATGGGATTATAATAATAATAGTCAAAGTAATAAAATAGTTTTATTGCTCGGTTTTATTTATTCGTTTGGGAAACGATTAAATTGAGAATGAACACGGTTGATCATAAAATTACAAAGAGTTGTAATTAAATTATGACATTACATTTTTGTACAAAATAATTTCGAATTATTAGTGTAATTATTTAAATGTAATAAATTTGTAAATTATGAATTTTAATAGTTAAAATTGCACAATTAACAAATTGGGTCATGTGTTATGGGACATGTGTGACATGTTACAAATTAACACAATTGACAAAGATAAAATGGGTCCATAAAAGACCCATTTCAGCCGTGTATTTGTGTAGTATGTAGGTTGAGTGTGTGTAAGATGATTGTGTGTGTAAGTGGGTGTGTAAGTGTGTAAGACTTTGTAAGGCATATTCTTGCCTTTGTGTAAGAAATAGAAAGGCATGCATTGGCCTTAGAAGGCTTGCATGGCCGGCCAAAACAAAGAGCAAGCAAGCTCATTTTGTCCTTAAATACTACACTACACTACACACTCACTTGATGGTTATGTGTTAATGCTTGGTCATTTCTCCTCAAAACACATACTCATACTACCACTCCATTCTCTCTATATTCCTTAAGTAAAATAGTTTTCACTAAGGAAATAATTATTTCCATTACTAATAATATTAAGGGTAATATTATTAATATTTCTAGTATACTAATACTAATTTTCTAGTAACAAAATTAGTAATGGTTTGAGATCGGGTCCTTGATACGCACCTTTTGGAGACGATTTTTCTTAGATCGTTATAAGGGTATTTCGGTATTGAAGACTCAAGTAATAGGTGATTATTGAGTATAAACCTTCTAAAACCAATGTAAGGACAATCTCATCTTATGATATCATCTTGCATGCATAAGATCTATTTAAGTTTTTATGACTAAACTTAAAGAAACAAAACTCATATTAGATTTGAGTATAAAATAAGGAACCTAGTTTCCAACAATTGGTATCAGAGCATTACGGTTGTTGCATGCATGATCGGATTCATGTTTTATGTTAAAATTGGTTTAACATACACATTTCGAAAATTTCGAAATTATTGTGTTTATTATGATAAATCACAAAATAATTTTGCATGTTAAAGTTTCTGTTTCTAAAATGGTTTTAGGACATAAAAATAATTTTATGGATTTTTATTGTTCATTTTTATATTTATTTGTATATTTTGTAGTTTAAATCGGTTTTAAACAACAATTAATGGGAAAAATAGCTAAAAATAGTTTCTGGCCGAGATTTTTTGATATGTTCTCACATGCATATTTAATATATTGTATATGATTTTTCGTAAGAAATGGAGTTAATATGCATGGGTTATGAATTTTATGAGATAAATAGTCATAATATGAGTAAAAATGGGTATATAAGGTTATATTTCGAATTTGACCTTAAAAATTTTATGAGAAGTCACATGCAATATATAAAGTTCCTGTATGAATTTTCGAAATTATTGGAATTATTTTGCATGATTAATGATTTTTATAGTAAAAATCGGATTAATAGTGACTTAAATTCGACTTTAATAGTTATAGTTGGAATTTTGCCATAAAAACTTTACACAATGTCACATGCAATATTTACAGTATGTATGTAAGTTTTGGGAATTTATTCTCAAGTGATGCATGATTTATGATTTTAATGGTTAAAATCGGATAAATAGTGACTTATTGTGTTAAAAATAGTTAATCTTAATATTATGGCATGAAATTTTACCCATAGATGTCTTATATGATAGGAACATCAGATCTAAAAGTTAGATATCAAAAAGTTTCTGTTTTTATGATTATTAATTTTTAATGAGTTAATTAGCTAATAATCGTAATTTATGAGTCGGAAAATAAAATTTCGAGTATGGTCTGTAATTTTTGATCATTTTCAGATTCTAATATGTAATTTAGGATGACTAAAAATTTATGGCAATTTATTTCAAGTTTTTATGATTTAAATCGGTTTTTTAACCATAAAAACGGCTTTTACACGATATATTTGAGAAATAAGCCACAAATAATTGCAAAAGACCATTTTAATAATTTCTGAATTTTCAGAAAATTTCCAGAAAGTTTAAAATTTTGAATTTTAAATTTCGAATTTTATTGACTCATTTGGCCATATTTTGTTTATTTTTCCCGAAAATACAAGTAATTTATGAACAATAATGCAAAATCAAGTTAGATCATGATCAAATATTAGTAGAGACTAAACATTGATTCCTAAAGTAAGTTAGGATGATTAACTTGGACATAAATGAGATTTATGTAATTTTGGATGATTTTAATAGTTAAAATCGCGCATATCCGTAAAAACCGTAAACAAATATGAGATATTTGCTCCCATAAGGCGATTTGGCATTAAAAATTGAGCATGTGCATACATATTTTATTATTGCATTTTATTTAATATGAATGTCATATTTTGAATGTTATTTATATAATTTGGAATTATGTAATTTTTCTTAGTATGGCCTTAGTTTTAATCAATATTACCCGTAATGAAAGGGAATATTGATTCGGTTGTAATTTATGTGATCTCGTATCACGGGTTTGTAATTTAAATTTTCAATTTTACAATAGAATAGTTGTATTATTTTATTGTAATTCCGAAGATCCAAAAGACGGTGCCATACGGAAAGGAGTTCCGACAAGACGGTGTTTTCTTGGATGGCGTGCCAGTGAAGTTCAAGGGACCAAGGAGTTGGTTTCCGAATTTGTAATAGTTGATTAGTTTTTTTACTATTATTAGGAAGGCCATACTAGGGTTTTATTGCTTTATTGCTTTTATTTTTGCATTTTAATATGTTTGCATGCATAGCCAAATCGCCATAAACATGCATATTAGTTTAGATCGTTATAAACGACCGTGTCAATTATAATTATCGAGTTCACCAATTTAATTCGCTTAAAGGAGATGGATAATAAATTGACAAGACCTCTATATTAAACAAAACAATTGAGAATTAGCCTTACCAAATAGTAGAACCCATGAGCTTCTATTTCGTGGGGTGGTGCTAGTCCAGTGGGCAGTACGAACCCCATTACGTAGGATAAGTGGGGCGATGGGGTGGATTCAGTCCAGTGGGCGGATCGCATCCCGATGCATTTGAAATTTGGTTTGTACTCAACGGAAGTGTAGAGGACCAGTGGTCAATGTGTTCCGGGCTAAGATGAATAAATAATGATTTGTCATCAACCAAGAGTTCTATGGTAGAACCGGTTTATTTTAACCCACCAAACCATATTGTTGGGTCGGAGTTCCAGTGGTTCACGATTTCGGTGGTATGGGTTTGGGTCTTGGAATCATCTATAAAATTGGATAGAGGTCATTTTATAGATGCTTTGACTTGTTAAAATATTTACAAGTTGAATCAAAATGATGAATGTTTGTTTTTTCCTAAATTTGTTGTTTTATAATTGTTCTTTTTTACTCCTATATAATATCATTCGATTGTAACCAATATCTCCGCTAAACATCTTATACTATATCGACAAATAGAATCTCTTTTTCCTCACTTAAAACCGTGTCTTTGGTTATGAACAAAGTCCATAGGAATTATTCTATTCCATAGAATTTGATAGGAAGGTCCTATGCAAACATAAGATTAACATCTTAAAATTCCTATTAAACCATTATGATTTCTTATAAAGAAACTTAAATAGAAGTGATTTTAGTCAAAAAGGTGTTGATTAAATCTTCTATTCATACATGGTTCTAAAGTCTTATTGCTCAATTTAATAACTTATCGTCTAAAACTTAAGGGTTAAGAACATGACGAAGTTAATATAAATTGGTAAATTGAATTGAGAAAATCATTATAACCAATATCACCTCACTTCATAGATATTAACTCCTATGAGGAATTAATTTGGAATTAATTGAAGAAAAGGTCTTCTTCAATAATAAATTCTTAAAGTGAGTGGGAGCTATGGGAAGACCAAATTTTCTTAAGTAGTTAAGAATAGAACGAGGTTGAGAGAAAATCGTGTAAGACACGAAGTTAGAAACTACTCCAAATTGTAAAGTCTAAGGATGTTGGAAGTATGACTCCAACATATTTCTTAGGTAATACTTATGACATTGAGTTTTCATTCTACATTATTTGTATATAAGTGCAAATTGGTGAATCATGTTAGTAATTCCATTTTCATGTGATTGAAGTATGATAAAGGAATGACAAAACCCGCTAATCTAAATGGGAATTTAGAGGAGGATGTGTTAATAACACAATCCGGGGGTTCTTGTGAATCCTATCGTCCTAACATGAAGAAAATCGTATGACGATTTGTCAAGAATGATAAACGTAAATGGAACTAAAGTAGTTGCCACTTCATCTAATATGACATTTACATGTCATATTATGCTTAACCAAGTTTTGGATTTAGAGTAATACACAAATAATAGTTATTATGTACAATTATCTCTAAATATAATTTGAGTTTTGCATAAAAGGTAAAAGTTTTACCATTACGCAATTGAAACAAATGTTGTACTCAATGTTACCATGAATTGGTTCATGGTTAAGCCATACGAATCAAGGTAATTATATTCCAAAACTAAGGTGGAAATGTCATATGTACCCTAAAACTCTAGTTGGTGCCCCAAAATTTTTCCATCATTACTCGATTGAAAGTCGCATTTGAGGTTAGGAATCTCATGGGTTATGCGAATCTTGCATTCAAAGCAAGTCATTCACCCTATAAACACTTTAAGGTGTGTAGGTGAGTGAAATTTCAAATCTTGAAAGATATTTTAATTCTTCGACTGAGGAAATTAATGCGCAAGAAATTCACGTTTAGAATGTTGTGCATTGGCTCAAGAAGATGTTCTTGGAATTAGATAATGATCTAATTAAGCCTAGTAATTTACACCAAATAGATTGTGCTAAAGTATCACAAGTTTACTTTCGTAAGCACGTTTATAAAATGCGCGAAAAAGTAATATTGAATCATATGAGATATGATTAAATCTTTACAATTGAGTGGGAGTTACTTTCTATTCCGATTTTGTCGAGCATTTATTTTTCCGCTATGTCATAAAGCATGGGCATACAAGTCATATGAGATATGAATAGGCAAGGTGCCTAAGTTGTAGCCTATTTCGAATGACAATTTTTCCTATATGATCATGAGAACAAAAGGTTTGTGGCTCATGATGCTGTCTATAAAGAAAGGAGGATTATTTCTTTTAGACAGAGTGGGAGAAATTATTATAGAGCCACAATTTCAGTATGATGCAATAGGAAAATGTTCTTCCTAGTTGAGATAAGTGGAAATTTCATTCGAAAATTAAGTTGACGAGTGTAATGTTGTCTTCTCAGTGCAACAAACTTGTAACTTGTATAAATGCTTTATTTAGTTTCGACTCTACCTGAATCCGAAATAGCTCAGTTGATTGGTGGAAAGGGTTTCGCACGCAACAACGGATCTATATTAAAATCGAATCAAATAATGTTGTTGGATTTTAAAATCATCTACGATGAGCTTTTGAAAATCACAACTATCCTAAGAAAGGATGACAAGAGTTAAATTAGATAAATTGGTGGCAAAGAGTTTTCCACGCAATAACATGGCTTCGAGTTCAAATATTTGGACATGTTGGATTTTAAAAGTCATCGTGTATGAGCTTGGTAAAATCGCAACTATCCTAAAAGGGAAATGTCAAAAGGTTGAATTCTTTATTTTGATCATGTGATAAGCATTTTCTTGAAAGTCAAGAAGTTATGTTTATACATGAAGTTTAGTGGGAGTAAAGTTTTTGATCATGTGATAAGCATTTTCTTGAAAGTCAAGAAGTTATGTTTATACATGAAGTTTAGTGGGAGTAAAGTTATGTCTCTAGTCTTACATGAATGTGACATGTTGATCATTATAAATGATAAAGATCATTATGAATGATAAAGACTTGTAAAAGGAATAAATACATCACTAGGATATCCTATTAATGGATATTAGCGTATAAGTACATATTCTTATGTCGATAAGAATAAGGGTAAGTTCAAATGTTTTGAACTATAGAAATTGAATCCACATGCTTCCATTGCAGGATCAATTCTTTACGCTAAGATGTATTACCATTATCAAACTTCGTATACTTGGAGTATGACGAAATGTTACAAATCGAATTTGGAGAGAAATCTCTATGTGTAGCCATATAGTTCATCAAACACTACTGAATAAGTACTAAAAGGATGAAGCTAAATGTTTGGATATTTCATTGGTTTAATGTGCAAAGAGTTGCACAATACCATGTTCAGAACACATATGGATGGTTAGAGAACCATTTTTGACTACAATCATAAAGGAAGAAATCTGTTAGAATTATTCTAGACAGTAGAACAATGAAGGTATTCAACAAATATGAGTACACTTATATCTATGAGATATAATAGAGGGAAGAGTCTCTCAGATGAATTATTCTAGACAGTAGAACAATGAAGGTATTCAACAAATATGAGTACACTTATATCTATGAGATATAATAGAGGGAAGAGTCTCTCAGATACTGTGAAAACAGTGGGAGCTATTCTATTGTAAGAAAGCTTATGTCTAGATACGGATCAAGACACGTACTCGTAAGGTTAGCATAATGAGATTATGCATAACCAAGGGAAATTATAGTAAGGTTATGTGAAGCACAAAAGTTGTTAAGGCTTATTAACCAAAGGCCCTCTTATAGGCTTAACATGATAAATCATGTCATTTCAATTGAGTTGAGATGTAATACTATACAAGTATGAATTATAGATTATGTAGTAATTGATATGGCATCAATTTTACATATGTGATAATGCATTCATCATTTGAGTTATTTATAACTCACGAAAGGTCAAGTAAAATTCAAATGGGATGGTAAGACCATATTGAACCCCATTAAAGTGAATTGAATTATCATGACCTCGCCCCTAGTTGCTTAAGTGAGGTGACATCTCAATGCAACCGGATGTGTGATGCGATTGATGGCGAGTTCAATTGCCATAGAGTCATACAGGATGACTAATCGATCACCTAGGCATAGACATGTTAAGATACATTTGCCGGGCTAATGACCGCTGATAGAGCTCTGGCGTACTCTTATTAAAAGACTGCCTGGTCATGGCGGGAGCATCTATCGTGTTTCACATGAGTCAGTTCTTGGACTGATGACTGTTCTCTGAGGTGGCATAGTTTTCAGATTAACTTTGATTTATGTCCTAACACCTTCGTAACTGGGGTTTATAAGGACATATTTTGGGTTATGATGGGCTGTGGCCAGCCGGAAGGAATAAGTCGATTAGGAATTGTCCACCCCTTGTCAGGGTTGAGAAATATCTCTAGGCCACTCGAGGAGAATAATAACTAGAAATGCGTGGCCACGCTCGGAAGGTATCTATGGTAGATAATTCCGGTCAGTAGTTATAACTCCAGATCGAGATAAACCACTCTAGATTTTAATCAATTGCCGGCACGACCTGAGAGGACGCCATGCATTGAGTGGGAGATAGTAATTGTAATACCTCGATTTTTGACTACGTTATCTAAGTTTCCTTGTTGTGTTTTTATATAGTATTTTAACGGTTATGGTACTCTATACGTATTTAATCAAATAGTATAGTTTTATGTTGGTAAGGGGGCTCGATCTCTAGACCTTTGGCACACTAGTTGGGCCTCGAAATGTGTGCAACCCTACAGCCCACGATTTGTGTTTTCCTCAAACACCTTCAAACTAGTCTCTCTGCCGTCACTTTTGAGCATAATTCCTAACCCTAAACTACCCTAATTTCCTTTCCAAACACCACTCATCCACAACCGACATAGCAAGGAGTAGATAGGTGTTACTCACGGTGGTCACAGGGCGGTCTAGAGGTGGTCGATATCGGTAAGAGGTATGTATGTCGTCACGTTCTCCTCCTTGTTGCGTTTTTCCTGTGTTTTCAGTGGTTGTTTCGTAGGTGTATATCGTGGCAGTGGGTTCTAATCTTTACGTGACCTCGACCTAGGGTGTTCGTAGTTATGTTTGGACCATAGTAGTAGTCACCTTCGGCCACCCAGGACCACCAGTCGTGGTGGTTATGTCACCGGTGTCAAACTTCCTTATTCCCTTTTCAGAACAACGTTTCAGGTGTGTTTATTTTAATGGGTTTTCGAGGCTAATTGTGTTAACACCGGTTCTGGTTTAGGGAAGGTTGATAGGTGTTGGTTTGTGGGGAGTGTCAAGGTGGTTTATTGGTGTTTAGGGTGGTGAGTGGAGGTCGTATGATGCCGTGTTTTATTCGAGAAGTGCCTGGTAGTGCTAGAAAGTGCAGAAACAGGGATTTAAGGGCTGTTGTGCACGAGTTTTGGGCAGTCTTTTCATAAGGCGATGGTGGCGTCGAGACCTGGTGGTTACCACCAGGGGAGTCGGGGAAGGTGAGAGGTGTCAAGGGTGATGTCAGGGGGCGGTTAGGGTAGTGATGTTTGGTGGTAGAAGTCGGTTTAGCAGTAGGGGTACACGGGTTTTGCAGGGGATGTTGTAGGAGGGGCTGATGGACCACGGGTTTTGCAGGGGTCATAGGAGGCTCGTATAATTGATCTAGGGTCTGTGGTTGGTCTCTATGGATACGTTATGGTGTAGTGATGGCAGCCCCTGTAGGTTGGTGGTGGTCCAGATGGTATACGGTGGTCGATAAGGCTGTTTTGGGAGGCTGTCGGAGGTGGTGTATATAGGGGCTGTTACGTTTTGCTTTTGTTCTCGTGTAATTTGGTTGGGCTGTTACCTTGTGTTTTATTTGTCTTTATTGTTAACACTAATTTTATTAGTGGAATTATTATTATCATATTATTATTATTATTATTAGTATTGTTATTATTTTTGTTGAGTTATTAATATTAATGTTAGTAATATTATTACCTTAATTATAATTAGTATTGTTTTATTTTCTTACGTGTTCGGGTCGTGTTATTTAATGTGCGAGTCGGGATTTATGTAAGTCATGGGAGCGCCTATATTTGGAAGTTACTATTTTGGGAAAGTTTCTATTTATGGAAACTTTCCACTTTTGGAAGGGTGCTATTTATAGTAATTATGTTCGTTAAGGGGTTCGGGAAGTTTGTTAATTCGTTGAATATATCTGTTTAGGTAGCGAGTTTCGCGTGGAACATTTTTAACAAGCCTCGGATTTGTCCGCGTTCCTGCTAATTCAGGTAGGGGAAGATACTGGTTTATAATAATGCGTAATCTGTTCATATTTGGAAATAAGCATGTTTATGTGATAATATCATGTGATCGTTATATTATGCTATCTATATCATTCTGAGATATTGTTACGATGTGAATATATATTGGGTCTTGTGATACGGTGTTGGATCGGTGCGGAGTATATTTGGTGTTGGATCGGTGCGGAGTTTATACGGTGTTGGATCGGTGCGGAGTTTATACGGTGTTGGATCGGTGCGGAGTTTATACGGTGTTGGATCGGTGCGGAGTATATATGGCGTTGGATCGGTGCGGAGTTTATTATATTGTTGTTGTATTTATTCTTTTCCCTACTCAACCTTGTGGTTGACCCTGTGTATTCGTGATCACCTGTGATGAACCAATTTATTGGGGAGCAGATTGACAGGTGGCTGAGACTAAGGGGGAGCTATGGGAGGAAGAGCTTGGATCCGGACCAGATTAGAGTCTAGATCACCTTAGTCAGTTTAGCATGAGATGTACTTCATTTATTTTGTTAAGACTTTTGGGTACTGATGTAAGAATTGGTTATGAGTTTAACTTTAATTAAAGTACTGTTATCTTTCCTTTGTATCTACTGCCTCGGGAAACCGAGATGGTAACACCTTCATTTATCTGAGGAGTCCTAGTACAGGCCCTTAAATAAACGGGGGTGTTACAAAGTGGTATCAGAGCGAACGATCCTCAGGCCTAAACCAAATGAATAACAATGAATATAGAAAGAGTCTAATAAAATGAACCCCGAGATGAAACTGTCAGGAGCCCCAAAAAGGAACGGGATGAGTTAGGGGCCCCCTCACACCAAACCTGGGCCCTTTCTGTTCTGTCTCGGGAACCCAAAGAGAGTAATTGAGGAGTGGGATAGACTATATAGTGACCTGGTTATATTGTGCTAACGTTTTTGCAGGAGAAGAACGAGGTAAGTCATACGTGAGTTCTGATTAAGGATATGTGCAATATGAACTGTGGATTGATATGATGGTTGAATTGAAATTATCAGAGTTTTGGAGTTGTATTTGTTGGGCCATGGTTAGAGTGATGTGATCATACGATTTTGATATTTTGAAGTGTTCATACGATTATCTGGAATTGAATGACTATCGTATCTATGTAATATATTATTGGTATTTGAACATGAATGATCAGACTTATATAATTTAGTAATCCCTGTCTGGTGATATGTGGAATGTGTTACCCCAAGCCTTAAATGACATGTAGTTATGTGTTACATTTGTATATATGTGTACAAGTATTGAGTGTTTGGTTGGTTTCTCGAAATCTTGACTGTGCTCTAGAGGACGATTAAAGTTGGAATGAAGAATGAATATTAATATGGTGCAATGTCCATGCTTTAAATGATACCTCAACGCGTTTCGGAAGATGAATGGTTGAGTTTCGAAGTAGTAATGTGAATTGTAACAGAACCAAAATTTTAAATAAACTCTTAGAATGTTACCTTGTTTATACGGACTGTCATATTAAATGTGCTCTATATTTGAGTATGAAAATTTTATGTATGATAACCCCTTGAGTTGGGTTCACAATGCTTTTCTTTTATGTTAATAGGAGTTATATTTTGAGAGAAAGGAATCTTTTAGTTGACAGTGGTTAGATGGTTGCTGTACAGTTCCATTTTGACCCATCTTTTGTAAAAGAAATCATTTAAGACTTGGTTATTGTTTATGCATAATTCCACCTCTACTGTTCAGAATATGCGTATACGTTTTCAAGATGATAGGCCATGTAAAACCTTAATGAGTCGTTATTTAGTTGTGATTCGTGCAAGTTGCCTAATATTCTGTTGAATTGGTGTGAAGTTCTTATTCAGACCGACTGAGTTATGGAAATGGTGTTAAATAATTCCCTTGAGATATGCATTCGACTCTTTCCCTATGTTTAGCTAGTCCTTTATATTTTCTAAAAACTATGATCGCTCGCATGAAAGCTAAGCTGTTATTTAATTATGGTTTGGTAAGCTGATGCGTAATGTTTAAATGTTGAAATCGTGAGATATAAAAGTTTCATATAAAGTTTAATCAAGTGTGGCTTATGTGATGCGACCACGTGGTATCCTGATATGACATTAGTAACATGAATAATAGGCGAACGGTATGAGTATGAACCCTCATTATATGATAGAGTAACCTTGTTTATTTCGCCAAGTTTAATATAGAATTTTTTCAATTATATGTCAAATTTTACGACCTCAAAATAATTAGGTGCTACTCGTATGTGTTGTCAAAAACTTGTTTACCTAAGAGGAGTCTTGTCAGGTGACAGAATGAAATTTAACTGGTCAGTTTATCAGCATGATATAGTAATCTTAGTTATACGTAATTGTGATTATTTGATTAATGTGAATCGGGTTGATGTTCTTTCGGATGTTGATGGTTTATCACTGTCTAGTTCTTGTGATTATAATCTTTATAACTTTTCAAGTATACTGTTATATTAGGATCTGATCACGATGTGTTGAATTTTCAATTGTTGACATATGATTTATGGAAGTACTAGTCTGATGAATTCGTTGACTTTTATCGTTAATTTTGTTTTCATAATTCATGAATTACAAGAACAATGTTTTAGTAAAGGAGAGTCAGAATGTCTCCGTGTAATCTTGATTCGATCTACAACTTGTAAAATTGTCTTTGGTTCGTGTTTATAATTGTCTCCAACAACCCTTTCGATGTTTCAAACTTTTCAAAATATTTTCAGAATGATAAACCAGGTTTAAGCTTGATGTTTGATAATTATGGTGATTGTTTGTAAAATGACAGTCATGTAACTATGTGTAGATGAAATCCTGCTTGAATGTTTAATTGTTGCGCATTGTATAAACTCCTTATTGTGCAAGTCATACATAATAATAGCCTCATAATAAAGGATGTAATATGGGTGGGTGGGAAACGTACCTAAGTGATTTTGTTAACTGATTGATATCTGGGGATGTTAAACGATCTTGTGAGTCTACGAGTTATGTATGCCTTGGGAAATGTGTCAATGTTCCGTGTTTAATTACGTTAATTAATTTTGCGCTATGCCTTTTCCTAATACGATTTGCTTCTGTAATATGTTTATGAGCATGAAACATTTTAAGTTGCCAATTATGAGCTACGAGCTTCTTGTTTGTTACAATGTTGTGAATATATTAACCCTGTGTTAAAATTCCAAGAGTATGTAGGTGTTAATCACTCTG
Source organism: Silene conica (assembly GCA_029255685.2). Classification (NCBI taxonomy): domain Eukaryota; kingdom Viridiplantae; phylum Streptophyta; class Magnoliopsida; order Caryophyllales; family Caryophyllaceae; genus Silene; species Silene conica. The sequence goes on along the minus strand of CM055318.2, from coordinate 46,233,144 downwards.
ATTCTGTTTTACTGCATATGCGTTTCCTACCGATCATAATATTCTTATTATTGCTCAAGTTATATATGTTGCGTGATGATTGCTATGGGTTTCTTACAAGTACTTATTTGGGTTGAAAATTTATAATCGTTCCTTGATTTTGATAGTAAATAAATTCTTTTGATAAGATAATTCTTTTGTTGTGAGTTGGGTTGAATTGTGAAAACGGTAAACTTTTGGTACGTGATTAGTTGTGTTATGTTATATAATTTTATTTTGGTGGAACTAATTTGGACAAGAGTATGGTAATGTCCTTTTAGCATGAAATTTATTGATATGAATGATACGATGAGCAAGCGCTAGAGAATTAATCTTGGTACGTTGCTAAGTGAGCTAGTAAAGTGTAAGTTCAAAGTTAGGATATTGATGTTAAGGATTCGTTCTGGTCTTTTGGTTGATAAGCTCGAGTTGTGTTCTAGTCGTATTTTTATCATTGTTACCTTTGATTAAGACTTGTGGGTGAGTAGCTTAAAGTTCATACTTTAAGTGTTGTGCACGGTTCTGTGAACCTCGGACGATATTGATGTTGATATTGATATTAAAAGTGAGATGGAGATTGGTTACTAGTATTGAGTAAATGGGCATGTGCGCCGAGTTATGTTTACGGTCCAGAGTGACCATGATTACTGAGTTATTTGAGTTTGGAATCGATATTGAGATGGGAGTGTTGTTTTGGAAGTATAGTTTAAGTTAAATGTTAGTTCACTCACCCCTTGTCTTTGGTCTTAGGTTCGATGATGAGATTACGATACTTGATTTCTTGGAGTAAGATCTTTTGAGATAAGTAATGAGTAGGATGGAGTAATGAGTTGGGGATGTTATAATGAGGTTACGGGGACGTAACCGTGTTTTAAGGAGGATAGGATTGTAAAATCTTAATGATTTTATGATATGGCTAGTTGTTATGACATGACTAACTGATATGTCGTGATTATTTGAATATACTTGATAACCATGCAGCGTATGTTACAGTCTATATCGTGATTGTTGAAGTATCATGTATTGTGATTGGTACCGTTTTCTTAAGGGGGATAGAATGTAACATCTCGCGTTTCTTAAGCGTCACTTGTGTTTGTTCATGTTGCTAAGTGTTTCTTTACCGCTTTTGTGGTGGTGAACTTCGGGACGAAGTTCATTCTAAGGAAGGAAGACTGTAATACTTCGTATTTTACCTTAATATTATTTATTATATTAGCGTGTTGATATTCCTGGGCATTGATATTCGGGGCATTCATGTTCCAAGTTAATGTTTTGGTTAATGTTTTGTTTATGTCTGTGTTTCAAGTTCGCGTAAGTGGGATTGGTTGTTACCTGACTGTGGTTGAACTTCGGGACGAAGTTCATTTTAAGGAGGGAAGACTGTAATACCTCGATTTTTGACTACGTTATCTAAGTTTCCTTGTTGTGTTTTTATATAGTATTTTAACGGTTATGGTACTCTATACGTATTTAATCAAATAGTATAGTTTTATGTTGGTAAGGGGGCTCGATCTCTAGACCTTTGGCACACTAGTTGGGCCTCGAAATGTGTGCAACCCTACAGCCCACGATTTGTGTTTTCCTCAAACACCTTCAAACTAGTCTCTCTGCCGTCACTTTTGAGCATAATTCCTAACCCTAAACTACCCTAATTTCCTTTCCAAACACCACTCATCCACAACCGACATAGCAAGGAGTAGATAGGTGTTACTCACGGTGGTCACAGGGCGGTCTAGAGGTGGTCGATATCGGTAAGAGGTATGTATGTCGTCACGTTCTCCTCCTTGTTGCGTTTTTCCTGTGTTTTCAGTGGTTGTTTCGTAGGTGTATATCGTGGCAGTGGGTTCTAATCTTTACGTGACCTCGACCTAGGGTGTTCGTAGTTATGTTTGGACCATAGTAGTAGTCACCTTCGGCCACCCAGGACCACCAGTCGTGGTGGTTATGTCACCGGTGTCAAACTTCCTTATTCCCTTTTCAGAACAACGTTTCAGGTGTGTTTATTTTAATGGGTTTTCGAGGCTAATTGTGTTAACACCGGTTCTGGTTTAGGGAAGGTTGATAGGTGTTGGTTTGTGGGGAGTGTCAAGGTGGTTTATTGGTGTTTAGGGTGGTGAGTGGAGGTCGTATGATGCCGTGTTTTATTCGAGAAGTGCCTGGTAGTGCTAGAAAGTGCAGAAACAGGGATTTAAGGGCTGTTGTGCACGAGTTTTGGGCAGTCTTTTCATAAGGCGATGGTGGCGTCGAGACCTGGTGGTTACCACCAGGGGAGTCGGGGAAGGTGAGAGGTGTCAAGGGTGATGTCAGGGGGCGGTTAGGGTAGTGATGTTTGGTGGTAGAAGTCGGTTTAGCAGTAGGGGTACACGGGTTTTGCAGGGGATGTTGTAGGAGGGGCTGATGGACCACGGGTTTTGCAGGGGTCATAGGAGGCTCGTATAATTGATCTAGGGTCTGTGGTTGGTCTCTATGGATACGTTATGGTGTAGTGATGGCAGCCCCTGTAGGTTGGTGGTGGTCCAGATGGTATACGGTGGTCGATAAGGCTGTTTTGGGAGGCTGTCGGAGGTGGTGTATATAGGGGCTGTTACGTTTTGCTTTTGTTCTCGTGTAATTTGGTTGGGCTGTTACCTTGTGTTTTATTTGTCTTTATTGTTAACACTAATTTTATTAGTGGAATTATTATTATCATATTATTATTATTATTATTAGTATTGTTATTATTTTTGTTGAGTTATTAATATTAATGTTAGTAATATTATTACCTTAATTATAATTAGTATTGTTTTATTTTCTTACGTGTTCGGGTCGTGTTATTTAATGTGCGAGTCGGGATTTATGTAAGTCATGGGAGCGCCTATATTTGGAAGTTACTATTTTGGGAAAGTTTCTATTTATGGAAACTTTCCACTTTTGGAAGGGTGCTATTTATAGTAATTATGTTCGTTAAGGGGTTCGGGAAGTTTGTTAATTCGTTGAATATATCTGTTTAGGTAGCGAGTTTCGCGTGGAACATTTTTAACAAGCCTCGGATTTGTCCGCGTTCCTGCTAATTCAGGTAGGGGAAGATACTGGTTTATAATAATGCGTAATCTGTTCATATTTGGAAATAAGCATGTTTATGTGATAATATCATGTGATCGTTATATTATGCTATCTATATCATTCTGAGATATTGTTACGATGTGAATATATATTGGGTCTTGTGATACGGTGTTGGATCGGTGCGGAGTATATTTGGTGTTGGATCGGTGCGGAGTTTATACGGTGTTGGATCGGTGCGGAGTTTATACGGTGTTGGATCGGTGCGGAGTTTATACGGTGTTGGATCGGTGCGGAGTATATATGGCGTTGGATCGGTGCGGAGTTTATTATATTGTTGTTGTATTTATTCTTTTCCCTACTCAACCTTGTGGTTGACCCTGTGTATTCGTGATCACCTGTGATGAACCAATTTATTGGGGAGCAGATTGACAGGTGGCTGAGACTAAGGGGGAGCTATGGGAGGAAGAGCTTGGATCCGGACCAGATTAGAGTCTAGATCACCTTAGTCAGTTTAGCATGAGATGTACTTCATTTATTTTGTTAAGACTTTTGGGTACTGATGTAAGAATTGGTTATGAGTTTAACTTTAATTAAAGTACTGTTATCTTTCCTTTGTATCTACTGCCTCGGGAAACCGAGATGGTAACACCTTCATTTATCTGAGGAGTCCTAGTACAGGCCCTTAAATAAAAGGGGGTGTTACAGTAATAGGGCAAGAGAATTGGTAACACACACTTGTCTCGGACAAGTGGGAGATTGTTGGAGGAAGTGTCCTCGACAATAGTGTGTTGACGTAATTAAAACTCATTTAAATGAAACACAACTGGGAGTGTTACTCTTTTAAAGTCAACTGATCAACATTTATCGATAATGATTGGCTGTCTAGAGTTTGACATTATCGTCATATGATGGTGGTGATCAGTTGATCCCTTAAGGTCATATCTTTAGGGAATTCCGTCTCAATGGAATAATTAATTAATATTGTATTGGATACAAATTAATTAATAACTGGAAATTTTGGAAATAATTTTATATGACGAATATTTTATAATGGGATTATAATAATAATAGTCAAAGTAATAAAATAGTTTTATTGCTCGGTTTTATTTATTCGTTTGGGAAACGATTAAATTGAGAATGAACACGGTTGATCATAAAATTACAAAGAGTTGTAATTAAATTATGACATTACATTTTTGTACAAAATAATTTCGAATTATTAGTGTAATTATTTAAATGTAATAAATTTGTAAATTATGAATTTTAATAGTTAAAATTGCACAATTAACAAATTGGGTCATGTGTTATGGGACATGTGTGACATGTTACAAATTAACACAATTGACAAAGATAAAATGGGTCCATAAAAGACCCATTTTAGCCGTGTATTTGTGTAGTATGTAGGTTGAGTGTGTGTAAGATGATTGTGTGTGTAAGTGGGTGTGTAAGTGTGTAAGACTTTGTAAGGCATATTCTTGCCTTTGTGTAAGAAATAGAAAGGCATGCATTGGCCTTAGAAGGCTTGCATGGCCGGCCAAAACAAAGAGCAAGCAAGCTCATTTTGTCCTTAAATACTACACTACACTACACACTCACTTGATGGTTATGTGTTAATGCTTGGTCATTTCTCCTCAAAACACATACTCATACTACCACTCCATTCTCTCTATATTCCTTAAGTAAAATAGTTTTCACTAAGGAAATAATTATTTCCATTACTAATAATATTAAGGGTAATATTATTAATATTTCTAGTATACTAATACTAATTTTCTAGTAACAAAATTAGTAATGGTTTGAGATCGGGTCCTTGATACGCACCTTTTGGAGACGATTTTTCTTAGATCGTTATAAGGGTATTTCGGTATTGAAGACTCAAGTAATAGGTGATTATTGAGTATAAACCTTCTAAAACCAATGTAAGGACAATCTCATCTTATGATATCATCTTGCATGCATAAGATCTATTTAAGTTTTTATGACTAAACTTAAAGAAACAAAACTCATATTAGATTTGAGTATAAAATAAGGAACCTAGTTTCCAACAGTAGCTTTAGGCTGTTCAAGTACTTCGTTGGGTATGAGGTAAACCGTTCTTCGTTGTCTATAGACGAAGCACAAACTTCATCACAACTCTTATAGAACTTGTAGTTACCAGGCATTAAATCTACCATGTAATCGTTGATAGAGTCCGTGTTCTCATTTAATGGTGTGAGAATCGCTCTTTCTCTGAGGTAATTGTGATCCTGAGTTTTAGTTAAGAAATTTGGCTATATTTCTTGGACCATTACTTGAATGTCAACTGTTCCGGTACTGTAAACATATTCATTTGGTATTTTTATCCACGTGGCCTCGTCTTCAATTGGTTATGCTTCAGTTTGAAGCCTTCCGTCACCCAAAGCTAATAGCCACTCGTTAAACTCTTGATGATTTCTTTTCCTATCCTCTCCAATGCCCTCTATTTCTCTAACTCGTATACTTGTTCTTAGGATGAAAACTTTACATGTCTTCCAAATGTAGGATCTGTTTATCGATGCTTAGACTACATCTTGTCTCTTCCCCTTAGGTAGTATAGCAGTACCTGCCGGAAGTCACCTCCAAGTAATAAAACCTTACCTCCAAACAACTTTGACAATGCATTAGGATCTTTGAAACTAACAATGTCCCTTAATGTGCGGTCAAGTGCTTCGAAAGCGTGTCTAGGGTCCATAGGTGCTTCATCCCATATTATCAGTGATGCTTGCCGGAGTAGTTCTGCAAGATGGTTGTTTGTCTCACATTGCACGTAGAATCCTCAAATAAGTCAATTGGTATTTCAAACCGACTATGTGTTGTTCTCCCCCCTCCTGGTAACAGTAAAGCTGCGATACCTATAGTTTGCTTAGATTTAGTAACTGTTCATTTTGTTAATGGTTAGTATTTTTTTATGTTTAGTATTGTACCTGATGAGGCAACATCCAGGACAATCTTATCTGACGCACGTAGCTTAGCCGATATTGTCTCATATGAGTATGTCTTTCCGGTGCCTCAGTGACCATAAACAAATATTATAACACCTGTTTTTTCTTCCAAGGCATTTGTAACTGTTTCGTACACATCTGTTTTTTCAATAAGCATAACAAAAGTGAACTTCATACTCTATAGTAACATCATTCAGAATTAAGATTGATCGTTACTTACCTAATTGGTCTTTATTTAGCATTTTTATCTTACTATCACATTCGGTTTGCAGTTGCTTCTGTTGGGTTTCTTAAACTCATAAAAAAAATTTAGTCATACTAATTATTTTATCTCATAAACTTAAGATCTTATTGCATACATAACTAAAGTTGGCCGAAACAAAGAAGAAGAAATCCAATCCTTACATTGTTAATTTTCGCTAAAATGGGCACAATCAAAGACACCTTCTTTGATTGTTCTTGAGCTCAATATCAAGGTATGATCCTCCTAAGTCCCCAAATTAGAAGACCTCCAATGAGTTAACACCAAGACACTCTCTAAAATTATTTGTGATTGATTTTACTAGAACCTCACACAAATAACCTAGTTTCTTTTATTATTATCTTATAATAATTATACTACAAAATCAACTTAATTGATTGTTATAGAGGAGCAAATGCACGGTTAAGAGAAGTAGAGAGAAAAAATTTTCTTTCTCTTTCTAAAAACCTCATGCAAAATTGATGAATGAATGTCATGTGTATTGGAAGACACTCTTTGTTCTTCTCTAAGCATTTGGCCGGTTAGGTTATGGTGCCCTATGCATGGGCACCAAACCACCACTTGGCATTTCATATATTAAAACATTTTAATTAAATTTTATCATATAAAATTAACATAATATAAAATGTAATGGTAGTGTGATCAAGCATCACACGGTCCAAACACAACCATTAGTGTTCATTTTATCAATTATAAAATAAACATTTACACATTTTACAAGTTTAACTAATTTAAACTTAATTCTCATAAAAATAATAATCCTATTATTATTATTATTAGATTTTATATTAAAACATTTCTAATAAATATATTCATTCTTAAATAATGTTTCATAAACATATTAATTTTAGTAATGACAATTCATTCACTAAAATGTTACAATTTATAATCGTATTATAAATGTACTCCATATATCAAATATAAACTAGGATCGATATAACTCGTATCAATATACAGTTATATCATTTTTCTATTTATAGAGTTGTCCTATAGGTGTGACCTAAAGGGATAGACTGATCACCACCGTCATACGACAGCAATGTCAAACTCTAGTAAGCCAATCATTACCGATTAATGTTGATCAGTCGACTGTATGAAAAGAATCATCCCATGAGTATTCTTATTGTAGATTTATCAGTGATTTAAATTTACTGACGTGATCGCATCTATTGTTGAGGACACATTTCCCAACAGCTTCTTGTCGTACATCTTCTCCTCCATGATCAACCTGTTTTTCAAGCCTTCCACATCTGACTCATATGGTTGTGGCATACCCCTTACGTCCTTGAGTCTTTTTTCTTACTTCATTAGAATCTTATCTATCTCGATCAAGGTGTATGTTTTCCTGGCGGTGTCGGAGAGGTTGCGGTCTGGATACCCAAATAATCTTCTCTTCTTTCTCTCTCATTAATTAAGGCGTAATTCCTGAAATAATATGAGGTGATCAGTAAAAGTGTTTGATGTATCTATAAAAAGGTAGAAATACGTGAGATAGCAAGATTACCTTTGTGTCATGGTGATGAAGATGTATAAGGTGTTCCGTATATTTGAAGCTTATACTTGTTAAGGTAAGGTATAATCAGATGTTGAATTGTGATGTGATGAATGAATGTCTAGATGAAAAGCTATATTTATAGTATCAAGTTTTGGTTTTTATGTTGATATAGGAATGTAAATTTTGACTTCATATTCATGTAGGAAAAAGACTTTATGTTGATATAAGATTGTTATACTGGAAGATAAGATTTGTCCGTATGTGCTGGTCCAATTTTTGGCAAAATTTTTCATGGAATGGATGCTGCAGATATATTTTAGTTTTATATTGTATTGGAAGAGCTGATTTGTACGTGCAATGTAATTTATGTTGAAATAGGATAGTAATTTTTTGCTTCTCATGGATATAACTTTGACTTTTGATTTGTACGTGATATAGCTTTAGTGTCAACTGTTTATTCAACTATGCTTACTTTTAATTTCCTAATTCTAATTGGAAATTTTAATATATATATATATATATATATATATATATATATATATATATATATATATATATGAAATTTATTGTATATAAAATTTAGTGTCTTCTAAAAGTTGGAGACTACCACGGTTCTCAAAAAAAGTCTGCTTTAATTATATATATATATTGATTGATTGATTGATTGATGGATTGATGGATTGATTATGCCAACGACAATGAATGACATACTTATTTTTGAAATTCTTTGGTTGTATTGATTCAACCCAAATATATTATAACGTTTTAAATAAATGGGTTAAAAAGTGTAAACCCTGACCCGTGTGGTGACCCGACCTAATACATGAATAAGGCCGAAATGCACGTAGCCGACCCAAAATGGTGTAGGCGCAAAAGAACAGTGCCCGAAATGCAATGTATTAAGTATTTGCAGTTGAGCCCTTGGTTGCGTTGTACTGTTGTTACAAAGAATTGAAAACCCTAAACCTTGATGGGAAGGTATTAGAATGATAATAATCAAGTAAAGATGAATTCGACAGCAATAGAGGCACTTGGTCATCTCTTCAAACTCACTGAAATCTTCATTGAGTACGACTATTCTTCTTTCTTATTGTTGTTGTTGTTGTTTTCAGTGTGTAATTACTAATTAATACTAGTAGTAGTAGCAGCAGCAGCAGCAGCAGCAACTAACGAGTTTGTGTATTTACAGGGACGATGGTTATTCTTCTACTGTTATTCCACAATCTACTTTACCCAAACACATCGTAATTTCCTTCATTTTAATTCGTTTTTCTTTATTTTTCCGGGATATTGTTACTCATTTGTTTTGATTTAATCAGAGATTCAAGGATGAGGATGACGATGACGATGACGATGATTCTAGTGCCAAAATTAGCTCAAATGCCACCCTGGAATCCTCAGGTGGTGGTCGGTCACTTGCCCTTTTTTTGAATTATGATTTTGATTTATTAGAAATACAGATTTTGATTACTGATTTGCTGCTTGTTTGTGTGGCTGGTAGAAGATGCATCATTAGTTGTTGATCATCAAAGTGTCACTGAGGAGATGACTATTCTTGGCCTTCCTTTGTCGTTCCGAACTAATAAACAAGTATGGTCTGCTTCCTGTCATTGCTTTGTGTGCCATGTCTTGCTTATGTCACTTCTCTATGCATAAATCCCATCTACTATTCATTCTATTACTTCTTCACTTCCTCTGCTCAACCTCTATTATTCAAACACTCAACTAGATATTCCGAATATTGCGAATTTTATTCATGTCAAAATGATTCCAGATATTCTGGTGGATATAGTGGGATTGTTCTTTCGGCTTATCAAGTGTCCCACTGTCATACCATTGTCCCAGTATTGGTGCCAGATACAGGGATACAAATGATAGGACGTGTTGAAGATAATTTGCCGTGTATGTGCAAATCGGGTTTGATAATGGATGTTACTTGACCCAAATGCTTTAGTTTGTTTGTAGATGTAGGCAATAGCTTCAAGTATAAGACCTACCGCCTACTAGTCTGTATATATATGCGATATATTGTGTGGTTTTGAGCTAATTTCCTATAAGGAAGTATATTACTCCCAGTCTCCCACTATCCCATTCAACTGCTTTGGAAAATACTCAAAATGATCATATTCTTATCCCAATCTTCTCATTTCACACATTCAATATGCCCTTTTTTAGAGGGTAATATGAGAGTTTCCCTAGTTTTGAAATTTGGGAATAATTTGGGACAAAGTCGACAAACTAAAAGCCCTGTTTGTAATGGGGAGTTGTTATACAGGGATACAAATGATAGGACGTGTTGAAGATAATTTGCCGTGTATGTGCAAATCGGGTTTGATAATGGATGTTACTTGACCCAAATGCTTTAGTTTGTTTGTAGATGTAGGCAATAGCTTCAAGTATAAGACCTACCGCCTACTAGTCTGTATATATATGCGATATATTGTGTGGTTTTGAGCTAATTTCCTATAAGGAAGTATATTACTCCCACTATCCCATTCAACTGCTTTGGAAAATACTCAAAATGATCATATTCTTATCCCAATCTTCTCATTTCACACATTCAATATGCCCTTCTTTAGAGGGTAATATGAGAGTTCCCCTAGTTTTGAAATTTGGGAATAATTTGGGACAAAGTCGACAAACTAAAAGCCCTGTTTGTAATGGGGAGTTGTTATATGTGAAGCAATGTGAAGGTTATATAGAAGTTACAATTAAGTTTGGAGACCTTAACTTTGTTAGCTCCTCCCCCAGATGGGTGGCAGCTTTGTTTAGAATGTAACCTTTAATAAAATAGCGAGAGGTATGCATGTGATCGCATAGGGCTTTATCGATGCTTTCTCTGGTTTACGCAAAATACGAAGATATTTTATTTTTGAAGTAAATGTACGTCGGCTGAACGGATGCAGTATTTACATTGAAGTATGAAAGCAAGAGTATTTATAGAGAAGATTTTCATGGGTAAGCTGTGAGGAGCCATCTAAACGAGCACACACTGTTTGTGAAATTTTAACCGTTGGACTTTCAGTTGCCTCAGCATAAGTGGTATTTTTTTTGTGTGTTATTTGGTCAGTCTTTTTGTATAAAGCATCCTTCATAGAGTTAGATGATGCTTTTTTTTGTTTGAGGAAATACCTGTTATTGTTGTTTACAGAAACAGCAGTTGCTGTCTACTGTTTTTGCTCCCCGGTTACCTGGTGATGGGGAGTTGAAGGGTGTACTATACCTACTCTTACTTTATGATTGCCTGTCTAACAAGAGATTCAGTTGGATAACGGTATTTATTGAGTAATGAGGTGTTTTCCACTGCGCCTGCTAAGAGGTTTTTGACAAACTGAATCTTTAACCTAAGCATCATTATTTAAGCACTCTTTAGTAATTCCAACTTCAAATTTGCTTTTAATTGTATTTCCAGAATGGGGTAGGGCAAATTAAGAGGAAAAGTAAAATTGCTCAACATAGTCAGCAGAGGCCTGATGAGCAAGTTGAAGAATCTTGCAAGATGAATGAAGAGGTGCCTGATCAATCTGAGCATATGCATGACAGTTCACCCAAAACTCAAGCAATTAATGACAGTTCGGTGGTGGTTGATTTGCAGATGAATATCGAAATAATGTCTGCGGTGGATAGACCCGACTTACTTACGGCAAGCACATCTTCTGGAAGCAGTATGCTTGATGACCACATCGAGGACGATATGTATTTAACCGGGCAGCTCAACGCACTGGGCTCGATCTTGGGCAGCAGTATAATGCAACCAGAGAGCTTTCATTCTACTATTGTGGAGCATCCTGCGCTATCTGATTTGTCTGAAAAAATCCAGAACGTTGTGGCTAACGATCAAGAATACAAAGATAGTGGTAGATGCTGTGGCACTTGTGGTGATTGGGGTGCTTATTGGGACTGTTTCTATTTGAGATACTATTTTTATAATTCTCAAACCAAGGAATCTACCTGGCATCCACCTCCAGGTATGGAAAACTTTGCATCTAGTGAAAGTTGTTGCTCATTTGATGCATCTAATGCATCTAATGTGGGGTTATCTATGGCCGATGCCGGTCTCGGGAAAGACCAAAGTGAAGAAGCTCAATCCATTAGATATGAGCTGGTTGATAAAGTTGACTTAAATAATTTAAACAAAGAGTCGGGTGGCAATGTACTCGTTGCTGCTAGTTTATCATCTCCAAGTTCAGATGAGTCTCGTATTCTTGATTACCATTGCAAAGATGACTTTCATACGATGGATACATGTGTTGGTACCAAACAGTCGACCAAGAGGAAAGTTCGGAGGAGGAGGAGGAAATCAATTGTGAACAGCGAGGCTAATGAGTTGTATGAAGCTGAAGAAAGTTATATTGATATAACAAAATATTGGTGTCAAAGATATCTATTGTTTTCCAAATTTGATCATGGTATTAAGATGGATGAAGAAGGGTGGTTTTCTGTGACTCCTGAAGCGATAGCTAGGCACCAAGCATCACGTTGTGGAGGTGGCACTATTGTTGATTGCTTTGCTGGAGTTGGTGGCAATGCCATACAGTTTGCCAAGACAAGTAAACATGTGGTTGCCATTGATATTGATCCAAATAAAATTGATTATGCGTATCATAATGCAGCAATCTACGGGGTTGAAGATAATATTGATTTTGTAACGGGGGATTCTCTTTCACTGGCGTCCGAATTGAAGGCTGATTCAGTGTTTCTATCACCTCCATGGGGAGGGCCTGATTATGTTAAAGTCAAGCGGTATAGCATACACATGCTTCAGCCATATGATGGGCAGCTTCTTTTCGAAACTTTCAAGGTAACGGCTCGAAAGATAATTATGTTCTTGCCTAGAAATGTTGATATTGAAGAGTTGGCTGAAGTATCTCTATCGGCTGATCCTCCATGGTCACTCGAAGTTGAGAAAAATTACTTGAATGGCAAGCTTAAAGCCGTGACTGCCTACTTCAGTAGGATGTTAGGATGAAGATGTAGACAACTCAGAGGGCAAGTTTAAGTTTGCAGTACATGACTCTCTGCAACTCTAATGTCGAGTGTGCTTTAGGTCCTTGAACAGAATGTGAATATTCCGTTAGATTATCAAAGATTAAGAATTTAACTCTGGAGTTATACGATGGTATTGTTATCATAATTTTGTTCCTTAATACCGGGTTAATGATGCCCATTGTATTACACACGTTCAATGATTTTTATGCCCTGTTTTACCCAGTGAGTAACATAATCTAAACTTGTCGCACAGCAATGGTATTTCTGGGTGTGGAAATCAAACTATCAATTTAGGGGAGTAAATTAGAAAATTGTAAGTTGACAGGAATTTAGGATTAATTGAAGTTCAAAACTAGGTAACATGGGAGTAAACCTCTATTTTAAGTTGATTTATTTTAGTATGTTTTACCGTCTACTTTATGTTTTAATAATATTAAAAGCAAATCTGGTATGTCTTACCGCGCGCGCGTGTGTATATATATATATATATATATATATATATATATATATGTGTATATATATATATAGACTTGAGATCCGGTGAGAACCACCTTACAATGAGAACTTTGTGAGAACTCTACCTTACGGATTTTTTTAGAAAAAATTAATGACATATTTGGATTCGGCATGACATTTTATAGCTAGAGAACATATTTCTTGGTCTAGAAAATAAATACTAGTGACGGAAATCAAGGTGAGATACGTTTTATTTATTTGCATGCACCTACTATCTATTTTTTCGCACCTATCATTTTTCCGCCACTAGTATTTATTTTCTATACCAAGAAATATGTTCTCTGGCTATAAAATTCTATGCCGAATCCAACTATGTCATTAATTTTTAGAAAAAAACTCCATAAGGAAGAGTTCTCACCGGTTTTCATTGTAAGGTGGTTCTCACTGGATCCCAATATATATATATATATATATATATATATATATATATATATATATATATATATATATATATATATATATATATATATAGACTTGAGATCCGGTGAGAACCACCTTACAATGAGAACTTTGTGAGAACTTTACCTTACGGACTTTTTTACCGAAAATTAATGACATATTTGGATTCGGCATGACATTTTATAGCTAGAGAACATATTTCTTGGTCTAGAAAATAAATACTAGTGGCGGAAAAATGATAGATACGAAAAAATAGATAGTAGGTGCATGCAAATAAATAAAATTCCATGCCGAATCCAATTATGTCATTAATTTTTTTAAAAAAATTCCGTAAGAAAGAGTTCTCACCGGTTCTCATTGTAAGGTGGTTCTCACCGGATCCCAACCCTATATATATATATATATATATATATATATATATATATATATATATATATATATATATATATATATATATATATATATATATATATATATATATATATATATATATATAGAGGCGGGATCCGGTGAGTCCACCTAAATATTTGAGTCCATGAGTCCATTTAGAGTATCACAAGTTGTATTAAAAAATAGTATCACTTTTTTTTTACACTACAAAGTCTACAATATCACAATCTTTTCAATACAATATCACATGAAACAATATCACGCACTATATAAAACAATATCACGAAATTTTTTCCAAATTTTTTTTTCCCGAAATTTTTATTTTCAAAATTTTTTTTTTCCAATTTTTTTCTCAATTTTTTTTATAGAATTTTTTTTTGTGATATTATTTTGAAGAACCGGTGATATTGTATTGAGTAACTTGTGATATTGTAATGAAAAAAAATCGAAAAAAAATTTCGAGAAAAAACGCCTTTTGTTAAACAATATCACGCATTATATTAAACAATATCACAAAAATTTTTCAAGAACATTTTTTCTCGGAAATAATTTCAAATTTTTTTTTTTCAATTTTTTCTCTCGAATTTTTTTTCCGAAATATTTTTTTCTCGAATTTTTTTTTTGTGATATTGTTTTGAAGAACCGGTGATATTGTATTGAGTGACTTGTGATATTGCAATGAAAAAAAATCGAAAAAAATTTCGAGAAAAAACGCCTTTCGCTAAACAATATCACGCACTATATTAAACAATATAACAAAATCTTTTCAACAACTTTTTTTCAATTTTTTCTCTCGAAATTTTTTTCCGAAATATTTTTTTCTTGATTTTTTTTTTGTGATATTATTTTGAAAAACCGGTGATATTGTATTGAGTAACTTATGATATTGTAATGAAAAAAAATTCGAGAAAAAACGCCTTATTAAAAAAACGTGTTTGTTTAAAAAAATGCATACTGAAAAAGAGAATTTTTTAATAAAGAAAATGCCATTTTAAAAGAAAAGGCAAAAAAAAGGAAAAAAAAAGTAATATTGAAAAAGAAAAAACAAAAAAAGGAAAAAAATTTGATATTGAAAAAACGTGATACAGTTTTATATAACTTGTGATATCATTGTTAGACTCATGAACTCAAATATTTAGGGTGGACTCATGTGATCCCAACTCTATATATATATATATATAAAGATCCGGTGAGAACGGTTATTCGGTGCATATAGTGAGAACGAATAATAACCATGGATTAAAAAGAAATCAACGATGAATAACTCGCGAATAGTGAATAGTCTTGGGGAATTCATACTCATACTCCACTAAGCTAAGAATTAACTTGCTGAATAGTCAGGAAATTCATAATCCAGTAATAAAATACTCCCCAACATTCTATACACACATGCATCTTCATCTTTCAATCTCCATCACCTCGGGTTGCCATTATCAGAGGTCCGATATCACCGCCGAAGTCTCTGCCACAATAATTCTCCCTTGGTTCAACATCATCGGCAATCTCCCATCACCCTTGCACGAAATTGATGTATCTGATTAATGTTTTAATGTATCTCAAACCAATTTTAATGTACCTAGTAATTAACTTTGTGTATCTATGTTAGATACATCAAATTAATGGTTAAATACATTAAAAATTAGCATATATAGATTGAAATAGATTGGGAAATCAGAGCTAAAAACTTACAATCAACACCTGTAAGACGATCTGACTAAGGTTTCTGTAGAATCCGTAACATTTTCTTCTCAGGCAAGCATAATTCCCCTGTGTGTCGGTAATGTTGCATCAAAATGGGCTTGTTTATCGCGGTTTTAAGGTAGTTTGATTATCTTTTGGGATTGTTTATTGGATTTGATTATGTAGGTTTAGCTTCATTTCGTAATGTTGTTGTCAATTTTGGTTTTTGAGTTATGGGTTTTGATCATTTTTGTGTTTAGTTACGTTGGTTCAACTCAATTGAGGCTGTGAATCGTGTATTCTGGAGAATTAATATTAACTAGGGTTGAAGTGGGTTTGCTCTATTTGGGAATGTTGTTGATATTGGACTCTTAGTTATGGGTTTAGATCATTTTTGTGTTTTGTTAAGTTGGTTCATCTCATTGTGGCTGTGAATCTTATATTTTGTATTAATATAGGGCTGTTTTTTGGGTTTAAATATGTGGGTTTTATTCCATTTGGTAATGTTTGTCGTCAATTTTGGTGTTTGAGCTATATGTTTGGATCTTTTTTTGTGTTTGCTTAAGTTGGTTCAGCTCAATTGAGCTGCTGGATCTTGTAGTTTTTATTTAATTATGTGGGGTGAAGGTAATTTGATTATTATTTGGGTTTAATTATGCCGGTTTCGTTCTATTTGGTAATGTTTGTAGTTATGGGTTTGGAATAGTTTGGAATTTGGATCATCCGTAACTTACAATGGTGGTCAGCTCTTCGCCGGAGTTGTGAATGTGACGTATGTTGGGCGAAGATGATAACGGAGTTGTGAACGTTGGTCGTCGTTAACTGGTAATTGGGACTGATGGGTTTATAAAATTAGTGAACAGTTGCCGCAACATTTTGTTTGTGGGTTACTTTGTTACTTAATATAATTATTAATTACTCCTTCAAAAAACGTATCTAAGATTATGTAAAAAAGTAAAAAAATGTATCTACTCAGTAAAAAAAATGTATCTAGGTTTATGTTAAAAAGTAAAAAAAAATGTATCTACTGCGTCAAAAAATGTATCTAGGTTTATGTAAAAAAAATGTATCTACTCCGTCAAAAAATGTAACTAGGTTTATGTAAAAAACTAAAAAAAAATGTATCTAGGTTTAAGTAAAAAAAAATGTATCTACTCCGTCAAAAAATGTATCTAGGTTTATGTAAAAATATAATAAAAATGTATCTACTCCGTAAAAAAAGGTATCTAGGTTTAAGTAAAAAAAATGTATCTACTCCGTCAAAAACTGTATCTAGGTTTATGTAAAAAAGTAAAAAAAAATGTATTTATTCCGTCAAAAAATGTATTTAGGTTTAAGTAAAAAAAATGTATCTAATCCGTTAAAAAATGTATCTAAGTTTATGTAAAAAAGTAAAAAAAAAAAAAATATATATATCTAGTCCGTCAAAAAATGTATCTAGGTTTATGTAAAAAAAGTAAAAAAAAAATGTATCTACTCCTTCAAAAAATGTATCTAGGTTTATGTAAAAACAGTAAAAAAAATGTATATACTCCGTCAAAAAATGTATCTAGGTTTACGTAAAAGAGTAAAAAAAATGTATTTATGTATCTACTCCTTCAAAAAAATGTACTTCTTCCATTCATATCCAACCTACATATATTCCTTTTTCATTCATTCATATCCACTCTACCACTTTCCTAAAAAAGAAAACAAAATGACTAAACTACCCTTATGAAAACCATTTATCTACATAAAATGCCATTATATGACCCACCTATAATCCACCATCACACATTTAAATTAATAAAAAAACATCTTACACACTTCCAAATGTACTTTTAATAGTTTTTTAATATATTTCTTAATATTTGTGCAAAAAGCATA
Organism: Silene conica; assembly: GCA_029255685.2. Taxonomy (NCBI): domain Eukaryota; kingdom Viridiplantae; phylum Streptophyta; class Magnoliopsida; order Caryophyllales; family Caryophyllaceae; genus Silene; species Silene conica. Next base: position 46,215,527 of record CM055318.2, on the reverse strand, counting down.
TGTGCGCTTTGGATTCGAACGGAGGAAGTATCTAGGTTTATGTACAAAAAGTAAAAAAAATGTATCTACTCCTTCAAAAAATGTATCTAGCTTTATGTAAAAAAGTAAAAAAAAATGTATCTAATTCGTCAAAAAATGTATCTAGGTTTACGTAAAAAAGTAAAAAAAATGTATCTCCTACTTCAAAAAATGTATCTAGGTTTATGTAAAAAAAGTAAAATAAATGTATCTACTCCTTCAAAAAATGTATCTAGGTTTATGTAAAAAAGTAAAAAAAATGTATCCACTCCGTCAAAAAATGTATCTAGGTTTACGTAAAAAAGTAAAAAACATGTATCAACTCCGTCAAAAAAATGTATATAGGTTTACGTAAAAAGGTAAAAAAAAAAAAAAAGTATTTACTCCGTAAAAAAATGTATCTAAGTTTGTGTAAAAAGTAAAAAAAAAATTATCTACTTCGTCAAAAAATCTATCTAGAATGTGGGTTGTGGGTATTTCTTAACCGTTGATTGTGTTTTAATCCAACGGACGTGACTCGTTCTCACCGTATGCACCGTATAATCGTTCTCACCCGATCCTAAATCTATATATATATATATATATATATATATATAGATAGATAGATTGAGGACCGGTACCGTTAGATTTAAGCAAAATGTACGCATATGATTAGAACACCTGTCATCACGCTTATTTTGTTTTCAGTGTGTTATTACGTACTTTCTCTCCCCCGTGTTTTATCAAATTTTGTCTTATCTAATCCATTTTTCTCCAATTTTTTGGATTTATTTTCTCAATCAATTCAATTCTCTGATGTATTTTTGATCATCATTTCAGTTCGATGATTTAGTTTACTCATTCATACAAGTATCTTACAATTAATTCACAGCAGGTAAGTTTCCAATTTTTTCATATCGAATTTTCAATTAATTCACTTAATTTAGTTTGAGGTTATGATTCCGCTATCACATTTATACCTTTTTTAGCTTCCAAAATACTGATTTCACTACATGCATGTTGCAATTGTTGGGTGTTTTGTTGATATTTTGTTGTTTGGGTCATGTAGTGTCAGTTGCGGATGTTCTCTGTTTGCAGCGGGTTGAGATACGGGTGATGATTCTATGCATTGTAATTTTTTTTGTTAGTGTCTCAGTTTAATTAATCATATATGTTTTCAGATTGAAACCTAGATACGCATTTCAAATGTTTAGGTGTCAGGGACCTGAAATCATTACAACTGATATGTGTTCAAATGCAGTTTTGGTGGTCTGCCCATTGCTTTATATCAATCAGACTGTAATGTATGATGATAGGTGCGTTGTTTTGTGTTCTGGGTACGTTTTAATTGAAACCTAGATACGCATTTCAAATGCTTAAGATCCTCCTTCACCGTACATTTTGTTGTTGTTATTGTTGTAATAAATTATCTGCTTGCGACCGCGTCCTATTAATGATGTGGCTAGACAAGGAAGGTAGGAAAGGAGCAGGAAGAGGCTTAATGCATGAAGTGCCTAAATTTTGTAGGACACTTTGAATGCAATTATCTGCTTATCTATTATTGGTGATGTTGCAGTTAGTTATCATAATTCATATCGTTGTCGGACTCGCATCAAATGGCCTTAAGGCATGTTGCCATGTGATTCAATCTTGATCAACAATTTAATCAAGCTACCGTGATGTGGGGTTAGTTTAGTCATCTAATTAATCACTTGTTGCTAGTTTAAGTGAAGTCAATTTGTACTGGAAATCTTTTTTGATGAGAATTAAGTAATTAATTAGATGATTCATAAACTTTTCGACGATTGTACTGATAACCGACTGCAATTGTAAAACCCCTCGCGAAAGCGGAAATATAAACATACAAAAGTACTAAAAATGCAGCGGAATTAAAACTTTTTAACAACTAAACAACATGCGAGAAGTCTTAAACTGAAACGGAAACTGAAACTGAAATAAAACCAAAATAGATAAGTAACAGTTCTAAGTACTGATATGAAATATATATACATCAGCCTGGGATGGAACATCCCTACAGGCACCAAAACAAATGTATCAAAAGTCTAAGAGTCTAGCTAGGCGATATAAAGGTAAGTCATATGATGACAACAGGATCATCACTCGCTAGCCCTCTCGTAACCCTGCTCCAACCTGCATGTACCTACATACATGAAAACATGTACGCCACAATCAGTGGGGAGTGACTAGAGTTCTCCTAGCCACCTTTTGTGACAACACGTAACACATAAAACAATACAGTATACTCCAACATATATCAACATGTGAAGCATAAACATCTCATCGATTGATCTCATAAAAACATGCCAACTCTAGTGCACGGCTCTCAACCAACTTCATAAACCGTTAGGAAGGAGAGCCGGTTTCCCAACTGGTTACCCAGTCGGGGGGTCTATCAATCCAACTATTTATGAAACCGAACTAAGAGTCACCCAATGCCTTGGATGATCAAACCATAACTCAAACAAATATACATTTACTCATCCTTATCAATAACTATATCTGACACGTACCAACTCAAGGCAAGCAGATAAGTTCAGCAAGTAAAAGGTTCAGCGGTCAACTTAAGACATAACCTAGTACCAAAACGTTCAGCAAGTGTAAAGGTTCAGCGGTCAACTTAAGACATAACCTAAACACCAACACATTCAGCAAGCAAGGACTCAGAGGCCAACTTAAGGCATGGACCTTCCAATCAGCAAGACACTAGACTCAGCGGCCAACTTAAGGCATAGACTAGCATCCAAAAGTAAAGGACTCAGAGGCCAGCTTAAGGCATGTCCCTTCACCACAGCACAAGGTACTAAACTCAGAGGCCAGCTTAAGGCATGTCCTAGCACCAAACATCTGCACCCCGGGCAAGGTGTCAGTTCCTTAGCTACCCCGTTGTGCAGCTGCTCTACTCGTCAGACTCAGAGGCCAACTTAAGGCATGTTCCGATGCGATCACTATCACACATGTCTGAACTCAGAGGCCAGCTTAAGGCATGTTCCAGACACGACAAACATGCACATATAGGGCTCAGAGGCCAGCTTAAGGCATATCCCCATATATGACAAACAACTCACGTATTAAGTTCAGAGGCCAGCTTAAGGCATAACTTAATACGCATCAATACAATATCAACCAAAGTCTATGAACTAAACTATAGTTCTACTTTTCTTAACTCCTAATCAACACTTAATTGACCCCGGGAACTAAGTTGAGGGAGAGCCGGTTTCCCTTTCGGTTACCCGACCGGGGGGTCTCTATCCTTACTCCATTCCCGAACCCAATACAATGTTGCCCGTACACCGGGGACCTCAAATACATGTCACGGGTTTACAAAACAAGTTTCAATCAAAACCGATTAACCGTTTGAAAGTTACAAATGAATTACGAAATCAAAATATGCTACAGGGGTTCCCAGCCGGTCGGCCGGAAGCCGGTCCACCGGCTGGCAACCCAGTCTTCTTTTCTTTCTTTTAAAAAAAACAACGACAACACAAAGGACTCCCAGCCGGTCGGCAGGCAGCCGGTCGGCCGGCTGGGAATCTATTTCCCTAACCTTCACAATTTCGTACACCAACCCCACACGTACTCCCAGCCGGCTGGCAGGCGGCCGGTCTGCCGGCTGGGCTCCCTTTCTTTCCTATGTTCTTCGCAAACAACACAAAACACTACACACGAGACTACCAGCCGGTCGGCAGGCAGCCGGTCGGCCGGCTGGCAGTCCTAAGGCCAATTTCCCTAAAATCGCAACAACACAAAGAAACACTCCCAGCCGGTCGACCGGCGGCCGGTCGGTCGACCGACTCGGAGAGCCTGATACGAAAATCGCAAATTTCAGTCTTCTTCAAAACTCAATCATTCGACACCAAAACTTGCACAACGATTCATGTGATGTTTACACAACAATATCAAACGCCAAATACTACCAATCTATCAGCAAGTAAGTCCCATAACAATCCTCAAATGAATTTGATAAGTATCCGTCGCAAAATGCGAAAAACTGAAAATATGCTTATGAACATATAACAACACTTTAAAGCATGAATTCTTCACATAGCAAACATCCTAAACATATTACTAAGTCCTTTGATCAACGTATATCAACAAAAAAAGAAACCAACACAAGAATCACAACAAACATGCTAATATACACATAAAGGCCGAGTTTCTCATTATCGTTACCTTTCAAGCTAATCCGGCTAAAGATCTTCCTCAACAATGTAGCTATCTATCTCTGGATCCTCTAAGCCAACACCTACAAGCATAGAAACGGATTTTAAGCACTTGAAACAGAATTAAGAGAAAACAGCCCAATTTCGAGTGAAAGGATTTACAAAAAGAAAGTGATAGATGGCTTGGAAATCGAATGAGGATTCCGAAAATGTCGTTGTTACCTCGATTCGAGTACCGGATGATGAAGAATTTCTCAAAAGAAGGAGGAATAAAATGGAGGTTTATGAGGTTTGTGTTTTACAGTGAAATGAATTGAAGGAGGAAGCATTATGTCGATTAAGGGGTTTTGTGGGGGTTTTATGGACTGTCCTTTCCGAGTAAATAAAATGGGTCGGACACTTGGACGGATATTTATGATACGAGTTTAAGTTTACCAAGTAGTATTCGTCTTAAGGACTTGAGGTTCTTAAGACGGATCTTACTAATTAAATTAAAACCTTTCACAATAAATTATTAAAATATTATTTTATTACTTAAAATAATTTAAAACGCTTAAATTAGATTTTACGAAAATACGGGATGTTACAATCACCCTGATACGTGTCTATTTTATGATGTTTTACATCTATTTTTACACGTATTTGGTCGCTCATTTACTATGTTTTAGCCTCTATTTCCCACAAATTGTGTACTTTCGTATTTTTATGCACTTTTGCAGATTTATGCGGAAAAGAGACGATTTAGCACCAAATTCGTATCCTCAAGTCTTTTGCTTAATTAAGGAATAAATGGAAAGTCAACTGGAGTCAAAATCAAGTACCAAGAGTCAAAACAGAAGAAATCCGAAGATTTCCGTACAGAAGCGGTCGACCGACCAGCTAAACGGGTCGGCCGACCAGACCCAATTTTCATGAGGCCCAAATTTCAAGAAAACCGCAAATAAGAGAAGCCCAGCAGGAAGTGGTCGACCGACCAACTAAACGGGTCGGCCGACCAGTACGAGGCCCGTACGATTCGTTTTCGGAAATAAAGTAGAATTAGAATCTTAAGGAAACTCTTAGTTTTTACCCTATATAAACTAATCTTGTGATTAGGGTTTTGCATCTTTTATCTATCGATTACACCATCTCTTTTACTATCTAGTTTTCTCATCCATTATCATTCATACATCAAGTTTTATTCAAGCTTCAGTTTTGTAATCTTTCAATAGTTCCCAAGCACTCAATAAAGTTTGTTCCTTTCTTCCTTAATTCCAATTGTGGTAATTCTTCTTTGATCTAGTTTCATTATTGTTCTTATCGCTTTTATTACAATTGTTAAGTTAGAATCCCAAGCTTTATTTGAATCTTGCATGCTTAGATTATTCACTATGTTCTCCATGTTTATTCCCAATTTTATATTCGTCTTAACAGTTATGAGTAGCTAATTTTCATATGTTAGGATGTAGGGGATAATATGCATAGGTAGATAAAATCCGAAAAAACCGACCTGTAGCAGGACCACGGTCGGCCGACTGAAATAGTCGGTCGGTCGACCGAGGCCGTGGTCGGCCGACTGGAGTAGCCGGTCGGTCGACCACTCGCGTCTGTTTTCTTATTTCGTTTTTTCTTGTAAATTATAATATCCTGCAATGAGACCAATAGGAGACTTGTAGGATGTTAGTAATGACCTACCCAAGATTGAAAGATACGGGAAGGGCATTGGTTTACACCTTAAGACGGATAGGTTACTAAAGACTGAAAGGTATGTAACCTGGGATTTAGGAATCACCCTTATTGTTGACACCCAATAATTGTGAGACCTAGGAACTAATAGCATAGGCCGAAAGGAGCTATTAGGTAGCATAGACCTAAAAAGATATGTTACACCCTCTTACGCGACTGCAATACATGTTGACCTTAGGATTTATTTTACCTTAGCTATTTATTACCCGAACATCCTAGCATCCTCTTTTATTATTTTTTATTCTCATCTTTTAATTCTTGTTTTATTTTAATCTTTGCTTTAGATATAGTAATCAACCAATCAACCCCAAATTTGTTACCTTTAAACATTAACATTAAGACAATAAACATTCCCCACCTCTTTGTGGTTCGACCCTGACTTTCACTATCTATTGTTAAGGTTAGGAATTATAAATTTATCTTTGGTACCCTCAACGACGGGCATCAAATTTTGGCGCCGTTGCCGGGGAGGTGACGCCAGTGTTTATTGTTTTTTTTTGTTTTTGTTTCTCTTTGTTTAAGGAACTTTTTGTTCCTTAAACCTTCTCACCTTTTTCTTGTAGTTTCCTCTTATGCGCAGGTCAGTTCAAGGAGAACTCCTACCACTTGATCTCGAAATTGAGAGGACTCTTAGGGAAAGAAGAAAGCAGCTTCTAGCAAATCAAGAGGGAGGGTCACCATCCTCTTTATTTCAAGAAGACCTTTTCGAGTTACCACCATCTTTACCAAAAACACCACCTTCACAACCAAATTCACCCATCAATCCACTTTCACCAAGAACACCACCTTCCACCTACTTTCCAGTTTTTCCTAAAGAAGAAGATAACATGACAGAAGAAGCTACTATTGCCAGTCACTCTATGCCTCAGGCAAAGGACCTATACAAAGGGTTCACTTTACCTGCAGGTACTGGGAAGCCATTCGAGGCCAAGCCTGCCTATATTACTATGGTTGAAAGAAACCAATTTGGAGGCTCGGCCAATGAGGATGCAGCTAAGCATATTGAAATCTTCACAGATTACATATGTTCTATAGCACCCTGACACCCGTCGTTGAGGGGTGCCAAAGATAAGATTTATAAAACCTCAGCTTAAACTCAGATAGGATAAGTCAAGGGTCGAACCACAGAGAGACAGGGTAAATTATGTTTGTAAATTTAAAGTCTATTGCAAGTAACCAAAAAGGGGGGTTTTGAATTGGGAATTAAACTAACAACTAAGGTAAATAACTAGCAAGAAAACTAAAATAAGATAAAAAGGAGATTAGGAACTTTGGTTCCCCATGGTCAAAACAAGTCAATGAAGGGTAAGAATAATCAAATAACACAATCCCAAGGAACAAAGAATAAACCTTTAGGTCAATATTCTACCCAATCCTTACGGTCTTAGGGTTCCTACAAAAGCACTAAACTTTCGTTCAAAGGCAATCCCAAAGTCGTTGTCAAACTAATCCTAATAATCTTTCAATCCCAAGGATTAGTTCACCAACAACAATGGGGGATTGGTAATTTAATCATCAAACCTATCAAAGTCAAGTCTTTACATGGTTCCCCTAATTCCTAATCACAAGAATTAGCTATGCATACCTTTAATTATGGAAATAACAATTATCAAGAAACTTAAAGAGATGAACATAATTAAAGAAGTTAATAAAAGAGAAAACATAAAACAAGAAAGTAACAACAAGATAAATAACAAGATTTAATTAAAGGAAAGGTTAATTAAAACAAACTTACAACTTGAAAGGAAATCTCAAGGACAAAGATGAAAGCTTTGTGATAATATTCTCACAATGGAGTCTCCAAACATAAAGTACTTGAAAGAAAATTACTTCGATACAAACTTTCTGAAAAACTGCTTAACCTAATAGAAGAGTTTTGATCTCCTTAAATAAGAAATATTACAAGATTAGGAAATAAGAAAAGAAAACGGAAGTCTCGAAAACAGCGTCTGGTCGGTCGACCTGTTTCTTCGGTCGGTCGACCGGTTCCGCTGAGACGGATTTATTTTCTTCGTATTTGGGCTTCCGTGGAGAGTTGGGCCTGATTAATTATTTGACATCGGTCGGTCGACCAGATATCTCGGTCGGTCGACCGCTTCTCTTTTCCTTAGGTTTTATCTGGCCCGATGATTGTATTTGAATGCACCATCCGAATTTATTGCTCCAAAAATAGCCCCCTAAAGGCAAATAAGGCTTGGTTTTGCTTACTTCCGCGTATTCCTGCATACAAAACATAGAAACACCAAAGTAGACAATATGGGAGAAAAAGCAACTAAAAATTCACGAAAGTGAATGAAAATACGTGCCAAAAGAGTAAATGAAATGCATAAAATAGGCACGTATCAAACTCCCCAAACCAAACCTTTCTTGTCCTCAAGCAAGCACTAAGACTCAAAAGAAAATAAAATTCCTAATGGAACGGACTTCATACTCTTCATAACTAAACATAACACTATGCTTAACCAATTTAATGCATCCTTCAACTATAATCAAACACAATGTCAAGAGCAAAACGAGTTAAACATGTTGGAAAAGCATGCTAAAATTTCGACCTTGCAAGACTCATTCTAATTGGACTCTCGCGGTACGCTCGAGACACTCATGAAAGCAAAGGGTCAAATGTATATGTGAAAGATAAGAAGATAAATAAAAGTAAGGACTCTCACCTATCTACGACCCGTAAGAACATGCCTGCAATCTAACATGAATAAAATCTCTACAACCGTACATATGCATTCCCACACTAAATAACCATGACACATGCCGAGGCAAATTTGGGATTGTGAGGCTAAAGGTAAGAAGGGGTTAAAATAAGTTATGGAAAGAGGGGTTAAGCCAAGCTATCATCCGTCTGTCCGTACTATAAGATCACTTCTTATTATTTTTTTTTTCATATGCGCCAATGCTCCACAATTCTTCTAACTTTTAATCCTTTCCCCTTTTTTTCTTTCTTTTCTTTTTTTTTTCCTGTTTCCCTTTTTTTTTTCTTATTTTTTTTTGAAAAACGAACCTAACCAATGGTCCTGGTCGACCGACCAGGGGAACTGGTCGACCGACCAGCCTTGAAGACAGGCTGTTCCGTTTTTTTTTTTCATTTTTCCGTATCTTTTTTTTCATTTTTTTTTTTTCTTTTTTTTCAATTTCCCAAAGTCAAAATTCATCGATGAAACACAAACCAAAGGATAGCAAGAAAAACAGTCCCATTACTAAATTACTAGCTCGGCTAGGGTAAGCAATTTTTAGAATGTAGCTAATGGGTAGAAGGGTTCAATTTGGCTATGTGAGGATAATGGGAATAATGAGAAAGGGGAACCTCTACCACATGTGTCAACAAACCACAAAACCGAATGCATACAGGTATTAAGAAGACAAAATTCATGTTTATGCATATTGATGTAACATGCCTCAAGAGGAGAAACTACTCACAACCTATATGAAATCGGTCATGGATGTCACCGATTTGTTAAGCTCTAATCCTTAGAATATGTAGTAGTTTGCCAAAAAGGGAGTCAAGTCTAATAATTTAGCATGAAATCAACAAAAACTTGTAGATAATGCAAAAGACTAGCTTGAAAATTTTTGAAAAATGCAAGGCAAAGCAATAAATGTCATGTGAGGCATGAATTGTAACAATCCGTTCCGACTCGACCTAAAGACTTAAGACAGAGAAGAACGCGCGACAGGTATGCACACGCGGCAAGAGAGGATGGAAACAAGAAAAACACCTAAAGGAATGAAAAACAAAAGACACAAAAACAATTGCATACTCACAAAGGAGTATGCAAACACCCTCCCCAAACCAAAACGCACAATGCCCTCATTGTGCTCAGCAGCCTTTCAACCACAGCAAATGGATGGGGGTAGGCGGAAAAGAAGCAAACAAAGAAAAGAAAAGGAAAAAGACTAAAAACTACAAACAGAGTCTATGGAGGAAGGAGGGAAAAACTGGAAATCTAAGGGGGAAAATTGGAAATCGAAAGAGGGAAAACACTTACAAAGTAAATGTGGACCTCTCCAAACCGAACCAATCAATAGGGGCCTCCCCAAACCGAACCCCTAAAGAGGGTAAGGTTAAGCATGTCCCTATCCCGCTGAGTCGTAGAATGGCTCAGCGTTCTCCTCATCTTCTCCCTCATCGCCATCCTCCTCAGACCCTCCTCCTGCACCTGAGGCAGAGCCTGAAGCTTCACCATGGACATGACCGCCTGCGAGAGGTGTGTACCAGGAGGGGTGAGTCCACTGGCCGGTCGGGAGCCTACCTTGTGTGACATACTCCTTGTAGGCCGGGTACTGGTAGAGACTATCGTCCAACCGTTTTTGGCTGAACTGCGTGCAAAGACTTGCCAGCATTTGTGGCATAGATCTGTCATCAACAAAAGGAGGAACATAAACATTAGGAGGAGCAGTAAAATCAGGTGGGTATCCTGTCCCAGGTGTGGCATGGTGGCCACCGGGAGCAGGAGCCCTGGAACCTCTAGAAGCGCCTCCCCTAAGCGGGAGGCGATAAGACGGGAGTAGTGGTCGTGGCTCCCCAATAACAATAGAAAGGGGGGTACATAGGGGGAGCCGTGGTGATGGGGATGCGGTCACTAAGATAGGTGTCTATTTTCCAAACACCTCTACTGTTTACCCAACGCACGGACCTGACATAATCCATGTCCATGTATCGGGAGAGAGGGGTGACCGCATCCTCATGGCGAGGGAACTGGGGTACAAAATAGCGGGCTAATCGGGTGACTAGCCCACCACAGACAATAGTGGTCAAAGAAGTTCCCTCACCCACTGACACAAAATGAGTGGCGACCAAAAGAGCAGTGTTATAAGACTGCTGACCCGTACGTCCGATGTTAAGATAACCGGACATGATGGAGAGCTCAATGTTGTTAACATTCTGAGACTCTTTGCGGCCAAAAACAGTGTTGGCCAACAGACGCAAAAAATAACGCGGGGTAGGGAGGTGGATGGTACTGTTTTTCTTCTTCACATCGTTGGAATCAGAAATACAGGACCACATATCAGAATACGACCCCGTAAGGTCATCAGTAAGACCCTCAGAAGACAGACCCAAAATTTGAGCAAATTGGGTTAAAGTTAAAGCATAAGTTTCGTTAAACATGCGAAAAGAGATACAAAAACTATCATAGCCGGGGTGAATAGCCCCTAAATCAAAGGTAAAAGAAGAGAAGAACTCAAGAGTAAGAAGGCGGTAGGTGATCTCGTCCATGGAGACAAGGCCTGCAAACCCGGTCCCAATGAGCATAGCAACCACCTCATCATGGCATCCCAATGCGTGCAGAGCTGAAACACAAAGGAAACGGGTCGCCACCACCGCGCAATGGTCACTCAGATGGAGGAATCGGGCCTTCTGGGCCGGAGAGCTGAAGGTGATCTGCGGATAGTCCGGTAGACTATCCGTATCCTGAACTGCTAGACCTCTCGACCTAGAGACACGTCCTCTAGACGTGCTAGCACCCGTAGTGCGTGCGCGCTTCCCACCTCGATCACGGCTAGACATCGGAAGGCTGTAAAGTTCAATAAAAAATAAGTCTTATGAGTATATGAAAACAATGCTTTAACTAAATTAGGAAAGAAAAGGTGCAAAAACAGAATTCTTGTTATGGCCCTGGTCGGCCGACTACAGGAGTAAGTCGGTCGACCAGATTCTAAGACGGTCTGCACTTTTTTTTTCTGCTGCACTGGAAAAATCAGAAACTTAAAAAAAAATCACGATAAAACGCAGGTATGGTCGGTCGACCGGAATAACAGGTCGGTCGACCGAATGACGAGAAAAAACTCAGAACAGCAACAAACAAAACTCAGGAAAACGCGACTCTGGTCGGTCGACTACGGTTACCGGTCGGTCGACCGACCTATGTCAGAAACGAAACCCCGATCCGCAAAATTTTAGAACCCAGAAATTCGAATTTTGGTCGGTCGACCTCCGTTTCCGGTCGACCGACCGCTACAGTGATGGCGTCGGGTTTGAATTTCGCGCGGAAAAAAAAAGCATAAAAATTGTAAGGAAGAATTAAACTGTCCTAATTAGCACAAAACTGCCCAAAATTTTCAGATCTAAGCATAAAAACTTAAGAAGAAGGAGAGAACCAACATAAAAACATATAAACAAGCATGAAAACGGAATTAAGAGCAAAAATAGAACTTACAAAGATGAATTAAAACTACCTAAAACGAAAATAAGAAGGTAAAACTAAAAAGAGAGAAAGAAAATGGAGGAAAAACTTACCTTGAGGATGGAAAAAGCAAGAGAGGAAGTAAAAAATGGAGAAGGTGGAAGACGAGTGAATAGTTATTTTTTTAGGGTTTTATGAGAGAGAGGGGGGGCTGGTAAACAGAATGGGTCAAAGCAATAATTTCATGTTCAAAAACACAACAACCCGTGACAGCTTTTTCTGCAAAAATAAAACCGTAAAAAAAAAAGCTGTGGTCGGTCGACCAGAAAAGCTGGTCGATCGACCACTGTACTGTTACCTGTTCTTCAATTTTACTTACCCCGTCAGAAAAAGTGCAAAAAATTGTCAGTCTGGTCGATCGACCAGAGAAGCTGGTCGGTCGACCACGGTACTGACGAATACCTATTTTTTTCTTTTTCTGCAGAGAAACCAATTTCCACCTGAGGATAAAACAAAAAAGTAAAAAGAAAACGTAAAGCTAAGACTAAAGCACGGGTTGCCTCCCGTTTAGCGCTGGTTTAAGAGGTCCCGCACGACCTTTTACCTTCTAAGGAGCATCTAAAAGGGGTCAAAGTAAGAAACTTCGACTTTTCCGACATATTCATTTTCTCCTCGGAAGTGCTTCACATATTGGCCATTGACTTTGAACCTCTCACCAGATGAGGTTTCTAATTCGATTGACCCGAATTTTGAGACAGCTGTGATGGTGTAGGGTCCGCTCCACCTGGATTTCAGCTTACCAGGAAAAAGACGAATACGAGCATTAAAAAGCAGTACCCTATCACCTACCTGAAAATCACGTCTAATGATTCTCTTGTCATGCCAACGCTTTGTTTTCTCTTTGTAGATCCTGGCATTGTCATAGGATAACAACCTGAATTCTTCTAACTCATTTAGCTGCAATAAACGTTTCTCACGGGAAAGATTAGGGTCTAAATTAAGATCACATATAGCCCACCAAGACTTGCGTTCCAACTCAACTGGTAAATGACAAGTTTTACCATAAATTAATCTGAATGGTGACATTCCTATTGGAGTTTTGAACGCGGTTCTATAGGCCCATAAAACGTCATCAAGTTTTAGGCTCCAATCTTTCCTAGACTTAGAAACTACTTTGGCTAGGGTCTCCTTGAGTTCTCTATTAGAGATCTCAACTTGACCACTAGTCTGAGGGTGATAAGCTAAACCCCTACGATGTTGGACACCGAATTTATTTAACAAGTCACCTAAGCGTTTCTCCTTAAAATGCATACCTCCATCACTTATGACAACCCTAGGGACACCAAAACGAGGAAATATGATTTTTTTAAACATCTTAATAACAGCTTTTGCATCACAATGGGGAGTAGCAACAGCTTCTACCCACTTAGACACATAATCAACAGCTACAAGAATATACCTGTTACCTTGACTACTGGGAAAAGGTCCTTGATAATCAATGCCCCAAACATCAAAAATCTCTACCTCTAAAATACCTACTTGTGGCATCTCATGTCTTTTGGAGACATTCCCAGTCCTTTGACAGGCATCACAGTTACCTACAAAATTTCTACAATCAGCATGTAAAGTAGGCCAGTAAAAACCAGACTGTAATACCTTGGCCACGGTCCTAGATGGACCGTGGTGACCACCATATGCAGAAGAGTGACATGCTTCCAAGATGTCCTTCACCTCCCATTGGGGGACGCATCTCCGGATAAGTCCATCTCCGCACTCTTTAAAAACGTAAGGGTCATCCCAAAAATACTGTCTTGCATCAAACATAAATCTCTTCTTTTGTTGCCAAGACAACTCAGGAGGGATTTTACCTGTAACAGCAAAATTAGCAAAATCAGCATACCAAGGAGGGGGATAAGAACCTGAACTATTAATGATAAATAAACTTTCATCAGGAAACGAATCATCAATAGGTAGAGAATCTTCCCCATCAGTCAGCTGCAGGCGAGATAAATGGTCAGCTACCACGTTTTCCGCGCCTTTCTTGTCCCTGATCTCGATGTCAAACTCTTGGAGAAGGAGGATCCATCTTAAAAGTCTAGGCTTTGAATCTTTCTTTTGAAAAAGACTTTTTAAAGCTGCATGGTCAGTATAAACAATTACCTTATTACCTACTAAATAAGATCTAAATTTTTCTAAGGCAAAAATGACAGCTAGCATCTCCTTCTCTGTGGTAAAGTAGTTGACTTGAGTCTCATCCAGAGTGCGGCTCGCGTAGTAGATAGCATTAAGAGCCTTATTCTTCCTTTGACCAAGCACAGCACCCAGAGCATAATCACTAGCATCACACATGATCTCGAATGGGAGATCCCAATCTGGTGGTTGGATAATTGGTGCTGAGATCAAAGCTTCCTTCAACCTGTTAAAAGTCTGATCATCAGGATGGATGGGAATCTGGAAGAAACCTGAATAACCGTCTAGAAAACAGAAGAATTTATTAGAAGCCAATCTTTCAGTCATCTGGTCAACAAAAGGAAGGGGAAAATGGTCTTTCTTGGTAGCGGCATTTAACTGTCTATAATCAATGCACATCCGCCACCCAGTCACAACTCTAGTTGGTATTAATTCATTTTTTTCATTCTTAACCACTGTGGTCCCTCCTTTCTTAGGAACCACCTGAACTGGGCTAACCCACTTAGAGTTACCAACTGGATAGATAATACCTGCATCAAGAAGCTTCATAACCTCAGCCATAACTACATCCTGCATCTTAGGGTTCAATTTACGCTGTCCCTGTCTATAGGGCTTATGCCCTTCCTCTAAATCTATTCTGTGCATACAAACATCAGGGCTTATGCCCTTAATATCATCCAAAGAATAACCTAGAGCTTTTCTATTCTTTTTAAGAACAGTCATTAAGGCAGAAAGTTGGTCAGGACTAAGTTTAGAGCTAACAATTGCAGGGTATTGCTCAGTATCATCTAGAAAAACATACTTAAGATTAGGAGGAAGTGGCTTACGCTCTGGTGCTTTTACCTCAACTGCCTGGACAGAATTAGCATCTATAGAATAGCATATGTTTACCAGACTTGTATTGGCTAGGCTCATGAGCTTCTCACCCTCTTCTTCAGTGAGCTCATATTCCTCTTCCTCTTCTTCTATCAAATCCAGCTCTTCAGCATCTTCAGCTGGATTACCTGCACACTTATCCAAAATTGTCAGATCATCCAAGGGATCCTTGGTCAAGGATTCCCTCCAATTAAGGATAACATTCCTGTCTACAATATCAATGGAACAACAAGTATCGTCAGTAGGAATAGTTGCCTTATGGGCAAGACTAAACTCGATAGTGTCATCCCCAATTTCTAAGGTAATGGTCCCGCGTTTGACATCTATCACAGCCCCAGCTGTGTGTAAAAAGGGTCTACCTAAAATAATAGGTATTCGACTATCTTCAGCAATGTCTAAAACAACGAAATCGACAGGAATAAAGAACTTTCCCACTTTTACTGGGACATCCTCCAAGACCCCTAATGGTCTTTGGGTTGATCTATCAGCCATCTGTACAGTAATATTGGTGACCTTAAGTCTACCTAAACCAAGTCTTTCACATACAGAATAAGGTATGACACTGACACTAGCCCCTAGATCACAAAGGGCTTTCCCTATTAAATGATTACCTATGGTACAAGGGATGGAAAAACTACCTGGGTCTTTTAACTTGGGTGCTATATTATCCTGTGAAAGAACATAACATTCTTCCACAAAAGCAACAGCACCGTCGTCCTGAAAATTCCTCTTACGACTTAAAATATCTTTCATGAATTTAGCATAAGAAGGTACCTGGGTAATTAGGTCAGTGAAAGGGATGGTTACCTCAAGATTCTTCACCATCTCCAAGAACTTACCAAACTTCTTATCCTCCTTTGAATTTTTTAGTCTTTCTGGATAAGGAATGGTGACTTTAGCCATAGGATCAGTAACCTTTGGCTCTTTCAGCTGTAAAATTTCAGTAAGGCCTTGAATAAAAGAAGGATCTAGCGATTCCGGAGTAAAAACGACACTTTTTTCAGGAGCACTGGTCGGTCGACCAGTATCAGCGGTCGGTCGACCAGTATCAGTGGTCGGTCGACCAGAGCCTGCAAAATCCGTCTTTTTCCTTTTTTCAGAATCTGATCTCGCGTCAGGAACAGTGGTCGATCGACTTACCGAAGCGGTCGGTCGACCTCCTGCTCCTTTGACGGGATCGGATTCCTTGGTTGGAACCTCGGCTGGATCATCCTCTTGAGTTGCTTCTTCACAAACACGGCCACTCCTTAGATTTATGACGTTCAGCGTCTCCATGGGTCCCTCAGAACTAGCTGGAGAGCTAGTTCTTTGGTTGGCTATGTTTATCAATTGTTCCTTAAAAATCTCCGTGGAAGTGCAGTGAGCCTCATGCATCTTAAAAACTGCCGTGGTTAAGGCATCAACAAGTGCTCTTAATCTCTCAATTTCTCCCGTGTTGTCGACCGTAGTAACAAGGTTCGCACTTTCAAGCTTTAGCTGGGTTGCCTCAAGCTTTTCAAAACGGGCCTCAACTGTTGTCTCAAGAGCCATCACTCTATTCATCTCTACATTCAGCTTTCTTGAATTCCCACGTGAACTCTTAAAAGTAGCCCTATGCACCGCCATGTCTTCAATGGTTTGCCAACCCTTCATATGATCGGTGTTGTTCTGGAATCTTCCATTGGCGGCCACATCAAGAATCATCTTATAGTCATCGTAAAGAGAATTGTAAAAGCAGTTACACAGGTCCCATTCTGGAAGGTTATGGTGAGGGATAGAACGGACCAATTTCTTGAATCGATCCCATGCTTCACAAAATCCTTCGTCAGGTCCCTGTAAAAAGTTACGGATTTGGTTTCTCAAGTCCTCAGCTTTTGCAAGAGGGAAGTATTTCTTGTAAAAGGCCAAGGCCAAGGTGGTCCAATCTTTAATCCCTTCACTTGTCTTTTTAAGGTCCCGGTACCATTCTTGCGCGTCTCCCTTTAAAGAAAACAAGAACAGAGTTGCCAGCACCTCATCTCTAGATACCCCTTCAGGTAGGGGTATAAAACAGCAATAATCTGTGAAGGTTGTAACATGCTTTATTGGATCTTCATCAGGTAGACCAGAAAATTGACTCTGCTCCACCAAATTGATATGAGTCGAGCGGAGTTCAAAGGTGCCAGTGGTGGGTTTAGGCAAGGTGAATCCTTTCGGTAAATCTTTAGGCTTCGGCTGTAAGTAGCTATAAATAGAATCCATAAAGAGAGTACTCAAGCCTTCCTCTCAAAAACCAGTCTTCTAAACAGCACTAGAAGAAAAGGTAAGAACGGTCTTAAGGAACCTAAGTTCCTTAAGACAAGAAAAATAAACTAAAATTAACAAACAAAATTGTACCGTCTCCCCGGCAACGGCGCCAAAATTTGACACCCGTCGTTGAGGGGTGCCAAAGATAAGATTTATAAAACCTCAGCTTAAACTCAGATAGGATAAGTCAAGGGTCGAACCACAGAGAGACAGGGTAAATTATGTTTGTAAATTTAAAGTCTATTGCAAGTAACCAAAAAGGGGGGTTTTGAATTGGGAATTAAACTAACAACTAAGGTAAATAACTAGCAAGAAAACTAAAATAAGATAAAAAGGAGATTAGGAACTTTGGTTCCCCATGGTCAAAACAAGTCAATGAAGGGTAAGAATAATCAAATAACACAATCCCAAGGAACAAAGAATAAACCTTTAGGTCAATATTCTACCCAATCCTTACGGTCTTAGGGTTCCTACAAAAGCACTAAACTTTCGTTCAAAGGCAATCCCAAAGTCGTTGTCAAACTAATCCTAATAATCTTTCAATCCCAAGGATTAGTTCACCAACAACAATGGGGGATTGGTAATTTAATCATCAAACCTATCAAAGTCAAGTCTTTACATGGTTCCCCTAATTCCTAATCACAAGAATTAGCTATGCATACCTTTAATTATGGAAATAACAATTATCAAGAAACTTAAAGAGATGAACATAATTAAAGAAGTTAATAAAAGAGAAAACATAAAACAAGAAAGTAACAACAAGATAAATAACAAGATTTAATTAAAGGAAAGGTTAATTAAAACAAACTTACAACTTGAAAGGAAATCTCAAGGACAAAGATGAAAGCTTTGTGATAATATTCTCACAATGGAGTCTCCAAACATAAAGTACTTGAAAGAAAATTACTTCGATACAAACTTTCTGAAAAACTGCTTAACCTAATAGAAGAGTTTTGATCTCCTTAAATAAGAAATATTACAAGATTAGGAAATAAGAAAAGAAAACGGAAGTCTCGAAAACAGCGTCTGGTCGGTCGACCTGTTTCTTCGGTCGGTCGACCGGTTCCGCTGAGACGAATTTATTTTCTTCGTATTTGGGCTTCCGTGGAGAGTTGGGCCTGATTAATTATTTGACATCGGTCGGTCGACCAGATATCTCGGTCGGTCGACCGCTTCTCTTTTCCTTAGGTTTTATCTGGCCCGATGATTGTATTTGAATGCACCATCCGAATTTATTGCTCCAAAAATAGCCCCCTAAAGGCAAATAAGGCTTGGTTTTGCTTACTTCCGCGTATTCCTGCATACAAAACATAGAAACACCAAAGTAGACAATATGGGAGAAAAAGCAACTAAAAAGTCACGAAAGTGAATGAAAATACGTGCCAAAAGAGTAAATGAAATGCATAAAATAGGCACGTATCACACCCCCAGAAGGAGTGACGCAGGACCAGATTAAACAGACCATGTTTATCTTCTCCCTTAGGGACTCTGCGAGAGAATGGTACAGAGACCTTGACCGCACTGCTGCGGGAGTGACAGATTGGAACACCTTAGCCCTAGCTTTCTACAGGAAATACTATTCTGCATCAAAGACTAATGCCTTAAGAGCGCAGATTACTAATTTCAAGCAAGGACCCAATGAAGACTTTAGCGAGGCGTGGGACAGGTTCAAGAGACTTGTTCGATCCATACCACATCACGGATTCGAACAATGGTTTCTTTGCAACCAGTTCTACAATGGCCTCTATGATGACAACAGGGCCTACTTAGATGCTGCAGCTAATGGAAGATTCCAGGATAATTCAGGAGAGACTAAAGGTCTCAAGTTAATAGAAGATGTTGCTGTGCACCGCGCTGAGCATGGTACTTCCAGAGGCAATCAAAGAAAATCTGAGTACAACCTGTCAGCAATTGAGGCCTTAACGGCCAAGTTGGAAAAATTTGAAGCTGCAGGAAAGCTCGATCTAGGGAGTGGAAGCAAGGGAGGAATTTACCAGGTGAACGCCGTTCAGGACGGACCCTTTGCTTGTGAGAGGTGCGGTGGAGAAGGGCATGTGTCAAAGTTCTGCACTTCATCTAATGAAACATGTGCCGCTTTTCAGCATTATCGTGGGAACAATTTCTATGATCCAAATAATAACAATGTCCATCCCAACTTAAGGTGGACAAGCCAGAATGTTCAAAACCCACAGCACATGCAACCTCAGCAAAATTCCACATATGTACCCCCACATAAACAGAATTTCCAAAGACCACCTTTCAACCCTCAACCGCCTTCTAATCCACCACCCAACACAGATGCTCTTATCCAAAATCTTATTGGATTGGTTCAGAAGGAGTCACAGGCTAGAGAGGCGGGGATGAAGATGTTGGAGACCCAGATTGCTCAGATCGCAAGCAAGAATGATACTAGGGCTCCGGGTCAACTTCCGACAAAACCAGACCAGAAGAAGGAGACTCTAAACATCGTAACCCTGCGAAGTGGAGCTAAAGTGGGGGCTGAGAAAGAAAAAACAGCGAGTAGCAGCAAAGTCGGTCGACCGACCGAAGAATCTGGTCGACCGACCGCAGAGCAGGATCCGAAATTTTCGCCTGAACAGGAGACTGGTCGACCGACCGAAGATACTGGTCGACCGACCACCGAGGCAGATTCTGAAGTTCCCTTTCGTCCAGAATTACCAAATAACTTACGGGATTTTCTTTTCCGGGGTGATAAGACCCCTAGGTTTTTAAAAAGGGCTGCAAATACGGAATCCTCAGCTGCTCCCTTTCCAGAGAGACTCGTGCCTTCGAAGGATCAGGTATCTTTTGACAAATTTAAAGATGTAATTCGTTCATTAAATGTTCAAGTTCCATTTTTAGAATTAGTTCAAAGTTCCTTCTTATCTAAAATTCATGAGACAGCTTTTGTCAAGAAAGAGGTCTCTAGAAAAGGTTGAGTCGGTGGCTCTCACTGAAGAGTCATCTAGCTTTTTAAAACATGTCATTGCCCCTCATAAATTAGAAGACCCTGGAAGTTTTTCTGTCCCCTGTAATATAGGAACCTTCCCAGTTAAAAAGGCTTTATGCGACCTAGGTGCTAGTATAAGTGTCATGCCCCTAAGCGTTGCCTTAAAACTAGGAATGACCGAATTTGCAGTGACCAGTATGACGGTCCAGATGGCTGATCGCACATCTATGGAACCTATAGGGGTGTTAGAAAACATCCCTGTGCGTATAGATAGGTTTTTCTTCCCGGTCGACTTTGTTGTTTTGGACATCCCAGAGGATGCCCATATACCCATAATTCTAGGAAGACCCTTTCTTCACACTGCAGGTGCCATTATAGATGTAGGCACTGGGACTCTAACCTTCAAAGTAGGCAAACATTCTATCATCTATGGCCTATCCTATAGGAAGAAGGATGCTATGACCCCCATCACATGTAATGCTATCACTTCTGAAAAGAAGTATGAGGTCATCACTACTTCTCCCACTTTATTACCTGTTCCTGTATCTGTTTTTACACCTCCGCCCCAGATTGGGAGCAGTAGGGAGGACACTTCTATCGTGACTATTGCAGGAACTGGTTTGGGGAAACCCAAGGAGAAGGAAGTTATCATCCAGAGAGGAGGAATGGGATGCCTGAGCTATGAAGAGGATGAGGATCCAGACGTCGTGGATCGAGAAGAGAAAAAGAAGAGGAGGCAGGCTCAAGAAGAGAGACCGTCGCATATGCTTTGCGACGGAGGAAAGAAGATGTGTTTTGCTACTGAAGCAAAAACAGTGGAGACTACGGCGTACCGTCAGAAGCCGTGGTCGGATATCCTCCGCATTTTCAGCGGATAGTTGTTTTTAAGTTGCAGTTTTAAGACAATTTATTTTATGTTGTGTGAAACTTTTTAGTTTGGTTTGCTAGTAGTTAAGACTTTAAGAATCGTTTTGGCATCTCGTGCATTGTTGGGCACGCATATTTTCTTGCTTTTTTTCAGGATTTCCGAGAAAAAACGAAGACCTCCAGGACTCAGCTGGTCGACCGACCAGAATCATCAGTCGGTCGACCAGACGCGCTGCATCGAAGATTTTTCCGCTGATCACAGGAGGTCGATCGACCTGAAACACCGGTCGGTCGACCTACTGTCTGTCGCAGTCTTTCGTTTCTCTTCCTCGGAAATCGCGAAATCAACTTGGGTACTTGAGTGGCACTGCTGGCCACCAAAACCTCCCAGCTTACGCTGGTTTGGGGAGGTTTTTCTCATGCATCTTTTAACCCAGTGAGTTCTTTCCAGTTTTTCCTTTATTTTATTTTACTTGCATTTGTCTTTAATTTTCTGAAACCTTCACTTAGGCTAATGCACAATGGGGACATTGTGCGGGTTGGTTTGGGGAATGGTTTCGTGTTACATGCATTACATTTTGTCACACGTTTATTGCATTTCTGTCTTGCATCGTTCTTTTCTTTATTTTCCTTATATATACAAAAATCCAAAAAAATGAAAAAAATTCAAAAATTCCAAAAAAATGCACGTTTATTTTAGCATATAGGTCGAGTCGGAACGAGAGTATTTCAAGGATGATTTTGCTTTCTTACATGTTTAGGCCTTTACCTTGCCTTGTCAACTTGTTTTAGTATAAGAGTCTTTTGCATATCTACGAGTTTTTGTCAACTTGCATATCTTGAGACTTGACTTATACCTTGGCGACCTACTTATACATTCTAAGTTTTAGAGCCTTATTCCTGGTTTCATTCTTAAACCAGACGTCTAGGATGTGAGTAGTACTCCCCTTGGAACATGTTACATCAATATGCATAAACATGAACTTGAATTGCTATATACTTGTTTTACTATCTCATTTTGTGAATCTCGATACGTGCATTTGGGATCCCTTCTCTCATGTTTACCCATAAGCCTCACATAGCCAAAATTGCCTTTTTATTCCCCCAAAACTACATCCCATACTTAGCCTACCCTTCCAAGCTAGTATTTGTGGTCTTTGGTTTATTTTTTGAGGCATCTTGGTTTGTATGCTATCATGAGCAAAAAGAGAAAAGAAAGAAAGCAAGAAAGAAAAAAAGAAAAAGAACAAAAAAATTCAGAAAAGAAAAAAAAAAGAGAAAAAAATTCGGGAATTACGGAAGTCAGTCGACCGACCACGTATACAGGTCGGCCGACCAACTGGCAGGATTAGATTCAAATTTTCGTTCCAAAATCCCTTTCTTTTATATGTTATAACTCCCGTACCTCATCCAAAAATATTTGGGAGTCCTTTCTTGTGCAATGTGAGAGTTGTGCTACAAAAGAGCACCTCCTTAAATATCAAAAGTTGTGAAATATGTTGTTGGAAATCAGTTTTACTAGCTTGGCTACTAACCCCACATATCCAAAAACATCTTAACCACTTTTTACCTTTTACCTCACATATCTTTCGTTACCTCAATTGCATGTGTCCAAGTCACTTAATGAGATTGTTATACAAAGTTGTAGAATTCTTGTTCATGTTAGATTGCAGGCATGTTTTCATGGGTCGCAGTTAGGTGAGTGTCATTACAAAATTACTTCTTTCTATCTTTTACATATACTCACCCTTTGCTTCATGAGTGTCTCGAGCGTACCGCGAGAGTCCATATTATGAGTCTCTATAGTCTCTAGTGTTGCAAGTTTGACGACACCATAACTCGTTTGCATGATTTGAATACTATCTCACTTTATACTTGGCATTGGTTTAGGCTCACATGTAAATTTCGCTCTGAGATTGAAATCGTTCCATTAGTTAAGATCGAGTCTATTTCTTGCTTGAGGGCAAGCAAGGGTTTGGTTTGGGGAATTTGATACGTGTCTATTTTATGATGTTTTACATCTATTTTTACACGTATTTGGTCGCTCATTTACTATGTTTTAGCCTCTATTTCCCACAAATTGTGTACTTTCGTATTTTTATGCACTTTTGCAGATTTATGCGGAAAAGAGACGATTTAGCACCAAATTCGTATCCTCAAGTCTTTTGCTTAATTAAGGAATAAATGGAAAGTCAACTGGAGTCAAAATCAAGTACCAAGAGTCAAAACAGAAGAAATCCGAAGATTTCCGTACAGAAGCGGTCGACCGACCAGCTAAACGGGTCGGCCGACCAGACCCAATTTTCATGAGGCCCAAATTTCAAGAAAACCGCAAATAAGAGAAGCCCAGCAGGAAGTGGTCGACCGACCAACTAAACGGGTCGGCCGACCAGTACGAGGCCCGTACGATTCGTTTTCGGAAATAAAGTAGAATTAGAATCTTAAGGAAACTCTTAGTTTTTACCCTATATAAACTAATCTTGTGATTAGGGTTTTGCATCTTTTATCTATCGATTACACCATCTCTTTTACTATCTAGTTTTCTCATCCATTATCATTCATACATCAAGTTTTATTCAAGCTTCAGTTTTGTAATCTTTCAATAGTTCCCAAGCACTCAATAAAGTTTGTTCCTTTCTTCCTTAATTCCAATTGTGGTAATTCTTCTTTGATCTAGTTTCATTATTGTTCTTATCGCTTTTATTACAATTGTTAAGTTAGAATCCCAAGCTTTATTTGAATCTTGCATGCTTAGATTATTCACTATGTTCTCCATGTTTATTCCCAATTTTATATTCGTCTTAACAGTTATGAGTAGCTAATTTTCATATGTTAGGATGTAGGGGATAATATGCATAGGTAGATAAAATCCGAAAAAACCGACCTGTAGCAGGACCACGGTCGGCCGACTGAAATAGTCGGTCGGTCGACCGAGGCCGTGGTCGGCCGACTGGAGTAGCCGGTCGGTCGACCACTCGCGTCTGTTTTCTTATTTCGTTTTTTCTTGTAAATTATAATATCCTGCAATGAGACCAATAGGAGACTTGTAGGATGTTAGTAATGACCTACCCAAGATTGAAAGATACGGGAAGGGCATTGGTTTACACCTTAAGACGGATAGGTTACTAAAGACTGAAAGGTATGTAACCTGGGATTTAGGAATCACCCTTATTGTTGACACCCAATAATTGTGAGACCTAGGAACTAATAGCATAGGCCGAAAGGAGCTATTAGGTAGCATAGACCTAAAAAGATATGTTACACCCTCTTACGCGACTGCAATACATGTTGACCTTAGGATTTATTTTACCTTAGCTATTTATTACCCGAACATCCTAGCATCCTCTTTTATTATTTTTTATTCTCATCTTTTAATTCTTGTTTTATTTTAATCTTTGCTTTAGATATAGTAATCAACCAATCAACCCCAAATTTGTTACCTTTAAACATTAACATTAAGACAATAAACATTCCCCACCTCTTTGTGGTTCGACCCTGACTTTCACTATCTATTGTTAAGGTTAGGAATTATAAATTTATCTTTGGTACCCTCAACGACGGGCATCAAATTTTGGCGCCGTTGCCGGGGAGGTGACGCCAGTGTTTATTGTTTTTTTTTGTTTTTGTTTCTCTTTGTTTAAGGAACTTTTTGTTCCTTAAACCTTCTCACCTTTTTCTTGTAGTTTCCTCTTATGCGCAGGTCAGTTCAAGGAGAACTCCTACCACTTGATCTCGAAATTGAGAGGACTCTTAGGGAAAGAAGAAAGCAGCTTCTAGCAAATCAAGAGGGAGGGTCACCATCCTCTTTATTTCAAGAAGACCTTTTCGAGTTACCACCATCTTTACCAAAAACACCACCTTCACAACCAAATTCACCCATCAATCCACTTTCACCAAGAACACCACCTTCCACCTACTTTCCAGTTTTTCCTAAAGAAGAAGATAACATGACAGAAGAAGCTACTATTGCCAGTCACTCTATGCCTCAGGCAAAGGACCTATACAAAGGGTTCACTTTACCTGCAGGTACTGGGAAGCCATTCGAGGCCAAGCCTGCCTATATTACTATGGTTGAAAGAAACCAATTTGGAGGCTCGGCCAATGAGGATGCAGCTAAGCATATTGAAATCTTCACAGATTACATATGTTCTATAGCACCCCCAGAAGGAGTGACGCAGGACCAGATTAAACAGACCATGTTTATCTTCTCCCTTAGGGACTCTGCGAGAGAATGGTACAGAGACCTTGACCGCACTGCTGCGGGAGTGACAGATTGGAACACCTTAGCCCTAGCTTTCTACAGGAAATACTATTCTGCATCAAAGACTAATGCCTTAAGAGCGCAGATTACTAATTTCAAGCAAGGACCCAATGAAGACTTTAGCGAGGCGTGGGACAGGTTCAAGAGACTTGTTCGATCCATACCACATCACGGATTCGAACAATGGTTTCTTTGCAACCAGTTCTACAATGGCCTCTATGATGACAACAGGGCCTACTTAGATGCTGCAGCTAATGGAAGATTCCAGGATAATTCAGGAGAGACTAAAGGTCTCAAGTTAATAGAAGATGTTGCTGTGCACCGCGCTGAGCATGGTACTTCCAGAGGCAATCAAAGAAAATCTGAGTACAACCTGTCAGCAATTGAGGCCTTAACGGCCAAGTTGGAAAAATTTGAAGCTGCAGGAAAGCTCGATCTAGGGAGTGGAAGCAAGGGAGGAATTTACCAGGTGAACGCCGTTCAGGACGGACCCTTTGCTTGTGAGAGGTGCGGTGGAGAAGGGCATGTGTCAAAGTTCTGCACTTCATCTAATGAAACATGTGCCGCTTTTCAGCATTATCGTGGGAACAATTTCTATGATCCAAATAATAACAATGTCCATCCCAACTTAAGGTGGACAAGCCAGAATGTTCAAAACCCACAGCACATGCAACCTCAGCAAAATTCCACATATGTACCCCCACATAAACAGAATTTCCAAAGACCACCTTTCAACCCTCAACCGCCTTCTAATCCACCACCCAACACAGATGCTCTTATCCAAAATCTT
The DNA here is from genome assembly GCA_029255685.2 of Silene conica. NCBI lineage: Eukaryota > Viridiplantae > Streptophyta > Magnoliopsida > Caryophyllales > Caryophyllaceae > Silene > Silene conica. The sequence continues at coordinate 46,189,294 of CM055318.2, read as the reverse complement.
ATTGGATTGGTTCAGAAGGAGTCACAGGCTAGAGAGGCGGGGATGAAGATGTTGGAGACCCAGATTGCTCAGATCGCAAGCAAGAATGATACTAGGGCTCCGGGTCAACTTCCGACAAAACCAGACCAGAAGAAGGAGACTCTAAACATCGTAACCCTGCGAAGTGGAGCTAAAGTGGGGGCTGAGAAAGAAAAAACAGCGAGTAGCAGCAAAGTCGGTCGACCGACCGAAGAATCTGGTCGACCGACCGCAGAGCAGGATCCGAAATTTTCGCCTGAACAGGAGACTGGTCGACCGACCGAAGATACTGGTCGACCGACCACCGAGGCAGATTCTGAAGTTCCCTTTCGTCCAGAATTACCAAATAACTTACGGGATTTTCTTTTCCGGGGTGATAAGACCCCTAGGTTTTTAAAAAGGGCTGCAAATACGGAATCCTCAGCTGCTCCCTTTCCAGAGAGACTCGTGCCTTCGAAGGATCAGGTATCTTTTGACAAATTTAAAGATGTAATTCGTTCATTAAATGTTCAAGTTCCATTTTTAGAATTAGTTCAAAGTTCCTTCTTATCTAAAATTCATGAGACAGCTTTTGTCAAGAAAGAGGTCTCTAGAAAAGGTTGAGTCGGTGGCTCTCACTGAAGAGTCATCTAGCTTTTTAAAACATGTCATTGCCCCTCATAAATTAGAAGACCCTGGAAGTTTTTCTGTCCCCTGTAATATAGGAACCTTCCCAGTTAAAAAGGCTTTATGCGACCTAGGTGCTAGTATAAGTGTCATGCCCCTAAGCGTTGCCTTAAAACTAGGAATGACCGAATTTGCAGTGACCAGTATGACGGTCCAGATGGCTGATCGCACATCTATGGAACCTATAGGGGTGTTAGAAAACATCCCTGTGCGTATAGATAGGTTTTTCTTCCCGGTCGACTTTGTTGTTTTGGACATCCCAGAGGATGCCCATATACCCATAATTCTAGGAAGACCCTTTCTTCACACTGCAGGTGCCATTATAGATGTAGGCACTGGGACTCTAACCTTCAAAGTAGGCAAACATTCTATCATCTATGGCCTATCCTATAGGAAGAAGGATGCTATGACCCCCATCACATGTAATGCTATCACTTCTGAAAAGAAGTATGAGGTCATCACTACTTCTCCCACTTTATTACCTGTTCCTGTATCTGTTTTTACACCTCCGCCCCAGATTGGGAGCAGTAGGGAGGACACTTCTATCGTGACTATTGCAGGAACTGGTTTGGGGAAACCCAAGGAGAAGGAAGTTATCATCCAGAGAGGAGGAATGGGATGCCTGAGCTATGAAGAGGATGAGGATCCAGACGTCGTGGATCGAGAAGAGAAAAAGAAGAGGAGGCAGGCTCAAGAAGAGAGACCGTCGCATATGCTTTGCGACGGAGGAAAGAAGATGTGTTTTGCTACTGAAGCAAAAACAGTGGAGACTACGGCGTACCGTCAGAAGCCGTGGTCGGATATCCTCCGCATTTTCAGCGGATAGTTGTTTTTAAGTTGCAGTTTTAAGACAATTTATTTTATGTTGTGTGAAACTTTTTAGTTTGGTTTGCTAGTAGTTAAGACTTTAAGAATCGTTTTGGCATCTCGTGCATTGTTGGGCACGCATATTTTCTTGCTTTTTTTCAGGATTTCCGAGAAAAAACGAAGACCTCCAGGACTCAGCTGGTCGACCGACCAGAATCATCAGTCGGTCGACCAGACGCGCTGCATCGAAGATTTTTCCGCTGATCACAGGAGGTCGATCGACCTGAAACACCGGTCGGTCGACCTACTGTCTGTCGCAGTCTTTCGTTTCTCTTCCTCGGAAATCGCGAAATCAACTTGGGTACTTGAGTGGCACTGCTGGCCACCAAAACCTCCCAGCTTACGCTGGTTTGGGGAGGTTTTTCTCATGCATCTTTTAACCCAGTGAGTTCTTTCCAGTTTTTCCTTTATTTTATTTTACTTGCATTTGTCTTTAATTTTCTGAAACCTTCACTTAGGCTAATGCACAATGGGGACATTGTGCGGGTTGGTTTGGGGAATGGTTTCGTGTTACATGCATTACATTTTGTCACACGTTTATTGCATTTCTGTCTTGCATCGTTCTTTTCTTTATTTTCCTTATATATACAAAAATCCAAAAAAATGAAAAAAATTCAAAAATTCCAAAAAAATGCACGTTTATTTTAGCATATAGGTCGAGTCGGAACGAGAGTATTTCAAGGATGATTTTGCTTTCTTACATGTTTAGGCCTTTACCTTGCCTTGTCAACTTGTTTTAGTATAAGAGTCTTTTGCATATCTACGAGTTTTTGTCAACTTGCATATCTTGAGACTTGACTTATACCTTGGCGACCTACTTATACATTCTAAGTTTTAGAGCCTTATTCCTGGTTTCATTCTTAAACCAGACGTCTAGGATGTGAGTAGTACTCCCCTTGGAACATGTTACATCAATATGCATAAACATGAACTTGAATTGCTATATACTTGTTTTACTATCTCATTTTGTGAATCTCGATACGTGCATTTGGGATCCCTTCTCTCATGTTTACCCATAAGCCTCACATAGCCAAAATTGCCTTTTTATTCCCCCAAAACTACATCCCATACTTAGCCTACCCTTCCAAGCTAGTATTTGTGGTCTTTGGTTTATTTTTTGAGGCATCTTGGTTTGTATGCTATCATGAGCAAAAAGAGAAAAGAAAGAAAGCAAGAAAGAAAAAAAGAAAAAGAACAAAAAAATTCAGAAAAGAAAAAAAAAAGAGAAAAAAATTCGGGAATTACGGAAGTCAGTCGACCGACCACGTATACAGGTCGGCCGACCAACTGGCAGGATTAGATTCAAATTTTCGTTCCAAAATCCCTTTCTTTTATATGTTATAACTCCCGTACCTCATCCAAAAATATTTGGGAGTCCTTTCTTGTGCAATGTGAGAGTTGTGCTACAAAAGAGCACCTCCTTAAATATCAAAAGTTGTGAAATATGTTGTTGGAAATCAGTTTTACTAGCTTGGCTACTAACCCCACATATCCAAAAACATCTTAACCACTTTTTACCTTTTACCTCACATATCTTTCGTTACCTCAATTGCATGTGTCCAAGTCACTTAATGAGATTGTTATACAAAGTTGTAGAATTCTTGTTCATGTTAGATTGCAGGCATGTTTTCATGGGTCGCAGTTAGGTGAGTGTCATTACAAAATTACTTCTTTCTATCTTTTACATATACTCACCCTTTGCTTCATGAGTGTCCCGAGCGTACCGCGAGAGTCCATATTATGAGTCTCTATAGTCTCTAGTGTTGCAAGTTTGACGACACCATAACTCGTTTGCATGATTTGAATACTATCTCACTTTATACTTGGCATTGGTTTAGGCTCACATGTAAATTTCGCTCTGAGATTGAAATCGTTCCATTAGTTAAGATCGAGTCTATTTCTTGCTTGAGGGCAAGCAAGGGTTTGGTTTGGGGAATTTGATACGTGTCTATTTTATGATGTTTTACATCTATTTTTACACGTATTTGGTCGCTCATTTACTATGTTTTAGCCTCTATTTCCCACAAATTGTGTACTTTCGTATTTTTATGCACTTTTGCAGATTTATGCGGAAAAGAGACGATTTAGCACCAAATTCGTATCCTCAAGTCTTTTGCTTAATTAAGGAATAAATGGAAAGTCAACTGGAGTCAAAATCAAGTACCAAGAGTCAAAACAGAAGAAATCCGAAGATTTCCGTACAGAAGCGGTCGACCGACCAGCTAAACGGGTCGGCCGACCAGACCCAATTTTCATGAGGCCCAAATTTCAAGAAAACCGCAAATAAGAGAAGCCCAGCAGGAAGTGGTCGACCGACCAACTAAACGGGTCGGCCGACCAGTACGAGGCCCGTACGATTCGTTTTCGGAAATAAAGTAGAATTAGAATCTTAAGGAAACTCTTAGTTTTTACCCTATATAAACTAATCTTGTGATTAGGGTTTTGCATCTTTTATCTATCGATTACACCATCTCTTTTACTATCTAGTTTTCTCATCCATTATCATTCATACATCAAGTTTTATTCAAGCTTCAGTTTTGTAATCTTTCAATAGTTCCCAAGCACTCAATAAAGTTTGTTCCTTTCTTCCTTAATTCCAATTGTGGTAATTCTTCTTTGATCTAGTTTCATTATTGTTCTTATCGCTTTTATTACAATTGTTAAGTTAGAATCCCAAGCTTTATTTGAATCTTGCATGCTTAGATTATTCACTATGTTCTCCATGTTTATTCCCAATTTTATATTCGTCTTAACAGTTATGAGTAGCTAATTTTCATATGTTAGGATGTAGGGGATAATATGCATAGGTAGATAAAATCCGAAAAAACCGACCTGTAGCAGGACCACGGTCGGCCGACTGAAATAGTCGGTCGGTCGACCGAGGCCGTGGTCGGCCGACTGGAGTAGCCGGTCGGTCGACCACTCGCGTCTGTTTTCTTATTTCGTTTTTTCTTGTAAATTATAATATCCTGCAATGAGACCAATAGGAGACTTGTAGGATGTTAGTAATGACCTACCCAAGATTGAAAGATACGGGAAGGGCATTGGTTTACACCTTAAGACGGATAGGTTACTAAAGACTGAAAGGTATGTAACCTGGGATTTAGGAATCACCCTTATTGTTGACACCCAATAATTGTGAGACCTAGGAACTAATAGCATAGGCCGAAAGGAGCTATTAGGTAGCATAGACCTAAAAAGATATGTTACACCCTCTTACGCGACTGCAATACATGTTGACCTTAGGATTTATTTTACCTTAGCTATTTATTACCCGAACATCCTAGCATCCTCTTTTATTATTTTTTATTCTCATCTTTTAATTCTTGTTTTATTTTAATCTTTGCTTTAGATATAGTAATCAACCAATCAACCCCAAATTTGTTACCTTTAAACATTAACATTAAGACAATAAACATTCCCCACCTCTTTGTGGTTCGACCCTGACTTTCACTATCTATTGTTAAGGTTAGGAATTATAAATTTATCTTTGGTACCCTCAACGACGGGCATCAAATTTTGGCGCCGTTGCCGGGGAGGTGACGCCAGTGTTTATTGTTTTTTTTTGTTTTTGTTTCTCTTTGTTTAAGGAACTTTTTGTTCCTTAAACCTTCTCACCTTTTTCTTGTAGTTTCCTCTTATGCGCAGGTCAGTTCAAGGAGAACTCCTACCACTTGATCTCGAAATTGAGAGGACTCTTAGGGAAAGAAGAAAGCAGCTTCTAGCAAATCAAGAGGGAGGGTCACCATCCTCTTTATTTCAAGAAGACCTTTTCGAGTTACCACCATCTTTACCAAAAACACCACCTTCACAACCAAATTCACCCATCAATCCACTTTCACCAAGAACACCACCTTCCACCTACTTTCCAGTTTTTCCTAAAGAAGAAGATAACATGACAGAAGAAGCTACTATTGCCAGTCACTCTATGCCTCAGGCAAAGGACCTATACAAAGGGTTCACTTTACCTGCAGGTACTGGGAAGCCATTCGAGGCCAAGCCTGCCTATATTACTATGGTTGAAAGAAACCAATTTGGAGGCTCGGCCAATGAGGATGCAGCTAAGCATATTGAAATCTTCACAGATTACATATGTTCTATAGCACCCCCAGAAGGAGTGACGCAGGACCAGATTAAACAGACCATGTTTATCTTCTCCCTTAGGGACTCTGCGAGAGAATGGTACAGAGACCTTGACCGCACTGCTGCGGGAGTGACAGATTGGAACACCTTAGCCCTAGCTTTCTACAGGAAATACTATTCTGCATCAAAGACTAATGCCTTAAGAGCGCAGATTACTAATTTCAAGCAAGGACCCAATGAAGACTTTAGCGAGGCGTGGGACAGGTTCAAGAGACTTGTTCGATCCATACCACATCACGGATTCGAACAATGGTTTCTTTGCAACCAGTTCTACAATGGCCTCTATGATGACAACAGGGCCTACTTAGATGCTGCAGCTAATGGAAGATTCCAGGATAATTCAGGAGAGACTAAAGGTCTCAAGTTAATAGAAGATGTTGCTGTGCACCGCGCTGAGCATGGTACTTCCAGAGGCAATCAAAGAAAATCTGAGTACAACCTGTCAGCAATTGAGGCCTTAACGGCCAAGTTGGAAAAATTTGAAGCTGCAGGAAAGCTCGATCTAGGGAGTGGAAGCAAGGGAGGAATTTACCAGGTGAACGCCGTTCAGGACGGACCCTTTGCTTGTGAGAGGTGCGGTGGAGAAGGGCATGTGTCAAAGTTCTGCACTTCATCTAATGAAACATGTGCCGCTTTTCAGCATTATCGTGGGAACAATTTCTATGATCCAAATAATAACAATGTCCATCCCAACTTAAGGTGGACAAGCCAGAATGTTCAAAACCCACAGCACATGCAACCTCAGCAAAATTCCACATATGTACCCCCACATAAACAGAATTTCCAAAGACCACCTTTCAACCCTCAACCGCCTTCTAATCCACCACCCAACACAGATGCTCTTATCCAAAATCTTATTGGATTGGTTCAGAAGGAGTCACAGGCTAGAGAAGCGGGGATGAAGATGTTGGAGACCCAGATTGCTCAGATCGCAAGCAAGAATGATACTAGGGCTCCGGGTCAACTTCCGACAAAACCAGACCAGAAGAAGGAGACTCTAAACATCGTAACCCTGCGAAGTGGAGCTAAAGTGGGGGCTGAGAAAGAAAAAACAGCGAGTAGCAGCAAAGTCGGTCGACCGACCGAAGAATCTGGTCGACCGACCGCAGAGCAGGATCCGAAATTTTCGCCTGAACAGGAGACTGGTCGACCGACCGAAGATACTGGTCGACCGACCACCGAGGCAGATTCTGAAGTTCCCTTTCGTCCAGAATTACCAAATAACTTACGGGATTTTCTTTTCCGGGGTGATAAGACCCCTAGGTTTTTAAAAAGGGCTGCAAATACGGAATCCTCAGCTGCTCCCTTTCCAGAGAGACTCGTGCCTTCGAAGGATCAGGTATCTTTTGACAAATTTAAAGATGTAATTCGTTCATTAAATGTTCAAGTTCCATTTTTAGAATTAGTTCAAAGTTCCTTCTTATCTAAAATTCATGAGACAGCTTTTGTCAAGAAAGAGGTCTCTAGAAAAGGTTGAGTCGGTGGCTCTCACTGAAGAGTCATCTAGCTTTTTAAAACATGTCATTGCCCCTCATAAATTAGAAGACCCTGGAAGTTTTTCTGTCCCCTGTAATATAGGAACCTTCCCAGTTAAAAAGGCTTTATGCGACCTAGGTGCTAGTATAAGTGTCATGCCCCTAAGCGTTGCCTTAAAACTAGGAATGACCGAATTTGCAGTGACCAGTATGACGGTCCAGATGGCTGATCGCACATCTATGGAACCTATAGGGGTGTTAGAAAACATCCCTGTGCGTATAGATAGGTTTTTCTTCCCGGTCGACTTTGTTGTTTTGGACATCCCAGAGGATGCCCATATACCCATAATTCTAGGAAGACCCTTTCTTCACACTGCAGGTGCCATTATAGATGTAGGCACTGGGACTCTAACCTTCAAAGTAGGCAAACATTCTATCATCTATGGCCTATCCTATAGGAAGAAGGATGCTATGACCCCCATCACATGTAATGCTATCACTTCTGAAAAGAAGTATGAGGTCATCACTACTTCTCCCACTTTATTACCTGTTCCTGTATCTGTTTTTACACCTCCGCCCCAGATTGGGAGCAGTAGGGAGGACACTTCTATCGTGACTATTGCAGGAACTGGTTTGGGGAAACCCAAGGAGAAGGAAGTTATCATCCAGAGAGGAGGAATGGGATGCCTGAGCTATGAAGAGGATGAGGATCCAGACGTCGTGGATCGAGAAGAGAAAAAGAAGAGGAGGCAGGCTCAAGAAGAGAGACCGTCGCATATGCTTTGCGACGGAGGAAAGAAGATGTGTTTTGCTACTGAAGCAAAAACAGTGGAGACTACGGCGTACCGTCAGAAGCCGTGGTCGGATATCCTCCGCATTTTCAGCGGATAGTTGTTTTTAAGTTGCAGTTTTAAGACAATTTATTTTATGTTGTGTGAAACTTTTTAGTTTGGTTTGCTAGTAGTTAAGACTTTAAGAATCGTTTTGGCATCTCGTGCATTGTTGGGCACGCATATTTTCTTGCTTTTTTTCAGGATTTCCGAGAAAAAACGAAGACCTCCAGGACTCAGCTGGTCGACCGACCAGAATCATCAGTCGGTCGACCAGACGCGCTGCATCGAAGATTTTTCCGCTGATCACAGGAGGTCGATCGACCTGAAACACCGGTCGGTCGACCTACTGTCTGTCGCAGTCTTTCGTTTCTCTTCCTCGGAAATCGCGAAATCAACTTGGGTACTTGAGTGGCACTGCTGGCCACCAAAACCTCCCAGCTTACGCTGGTTTGGGGAGGTTTTTCTCATGCATCTTTTAACCCAGTGAGTTCTTTCCAGTTTTTCCTTTATTTTATTTTACTTGCATTTGTCTTTAATTTTCTGAAACCTTCACTTAGGCTAATGCACAATGGGGACATTGTGCGGGTTGGTTTGGGGAATGGTTTCGTGTTACATGCATTACATTTTGTCACACGTTTATTGCATTTCTGTCTTGCATCGTTCTTTTCTTTATTTTCCTTATATATACAAAAATCCAAAAAAATGAAAAAAATTCCAAAATTCCAAAAAAATGCACGTTTATTTTAGCATATAGGTCGAGTCGGAACGAGAGTATTTCAAGGATGATTTTGCTTTCTTACATGTTTAGGCCTTTACCTTGCCTTGTCAACTTGTTTTAGTATAAGAGTCTTTTGCATATCTACGAGTTTTTGTCAACTTGCATATCTTGAGACTTGACTTATACCTTGGCGACCTACTTATACATTCTAAGTTTTAGAGCCTTATTCCTGGTTTCATTCTTAAACCAGACGTCTAGGATGTGAGTAGTACTCCCCTTGGAACATGTTACATCAATATGCATAAACATGAACTTGAATTGCTATATACTTGTTTTACTATCTCATTTTGTGAATCTCGATACGTGCATTTGGGATCCCTTCTCTCATGTTTACCCATAAGCCTCACATAGCCAAAATTGCCTTTTTATTCCCCCAAAACTACATCCCATACTTAGCCTACCCTTCCAAGCTAGTATTTGTGGTCTTTGGTTTATTTTTTGAGGCATCTTGGTTTGTATGCTATCATGAGCAAAAAGAGAAAAGAAAGAAAGCAAGAAAGAAAAAAAGAAAAAGAACAAAAAAATTCAGAAAAGAAAAAAAAAAGAGAAAAAAATTCGGGAATTACGGAAGTCAGTCGACCGACCACGTATACAGGTCGGCCGACCAACTGGCAGGATTAGATTCAAATTTTCGTTCCAAAATCCCTTTCTTTTATATGTTATAACTCCCGTACCTCATCCAAAAATATTTGGGAGTCCTTTCTTGTGCAATGTGAGAGTTGTGCTACAAAAGAGCACCTCCTTAAATATCAAAAGTTGTGAAATATGTTGTTGGAAATCAGTTTTACTAGCTTGGCTACTAACCCCACATATCCAAAAACATCTTAACCACTTTTTACCTTTTACCTCACATATCTTTCGTTACCTCAATTGCATGTGTCCAAGTCACTTAATGAGATTGTTATACAAAGTTGTAGAATTCTTGTTCATGTTAGATTGCAGGCATGTTTTCATGGGTCGCAGTTAGGTGAGTGTCATTACAAAATTACTTCTTTCTATCTTTTACATATACTCACCCTTTGCTTCATGAGTGTCCCGAGCGTACCGCGAGAGTCCATATTATGAGTCTCTATAGTCTCTAGTGTTGCAAGTTTGACGACACCATAACTCGTTTGCATGATTTGAATACTATCTCACTTTATACTTGGCATTGGTTTAGGCTCACATGTAAATTTCGCTCTGAGATTGAAATCGTTCCATTAGTTAAGATCGAGTCTATTTCTTGCTTGAGGGCAAGCAAGGGTTTGGTTTGGGGAATTTGATACGTGTCTATTTTATGATGTTTTACATCTATTTTTACACGTATTTGGTCGCTCATTTACTATGTTTTAGCCTCTATTTCCCACAAATTGTGTACTTTCGTATTTTTATGCACTTTTGCAGATTTATGCGGAAAAGAGACGATTTAGCACCAAATTCGTATCCTCAAGTCTTTTGCTTAATTAAGGAATAAATGGAAAGTCAACTGGAGTCAAAATCAAGTACCAAGAGTCAAAACAGAAGAAATCCGAAGATTTCCGTACAGAAGCGGTCGACCGACCAGCTAAACGGGTCGGCCGACCAGACCCAATTTTCATGAGGCCCAAATTTCAAGAAAACCGCAAATAAGAGAAGCCCAGCAGGAAGTGGTCGACCGACCAACTAAACGGGTCGGCCGACCAGTACGAGGCCCGTACGATTCGTTTTCGGAAATAAAGTAGAATTAGAATCTTAAGGAAACTCTTAGTTTTTACCCTATATAAACTAATCTTGTGATTAGGGTTTTGCATCTTTTATCTATCGATTACACCATCTCTTTTACTATCTAGTTTTCTCATCCATTATCATTCATACATCAAGTTTTATTCAAGCTTCAGTTTTGTAATCTTTCAATAGTTCCCAAGCACTCAATAAAGTTTGTTCCTTTCTTCCTTAATTCCAATTGTGGTAATTCTTCTTTGATCTAGTTTCATTATTGTTCTTATCGCTTTTATTACAATTGTTAAGTTAGAATCCCAAGCTTTATTTGAATCTTGCATGCTTAGATTATTCACTATGTTCTCCATGTTTATTCCCAATTTTATATTCGTCTTAACAGTTATGAGTAGCTAATTTTCATATGTTAGGATGTAGGGGATAATATGCATAGGTAGATAAAATCCGAAAAAACCGACCTGTAGCAGGACCACGGTCGGCCGACTGAAATAGTCGGTCGGTCGACCGAGGCCGTGGTCGGCCGACTGGAGTAGCCGGTCGGTCGACCACTCGCGTCTGTTTTCTTATTTCGTTTTTTCTTGTAAATTATAATATCCTGCAATGAGACCAATAGGAGACTTGTAGGATGTTAGTAATGACCTACCCAAGATTGAAAGATACGGGAAGGGCATTGGTTTACACCTTAAGACGGATAGGTTACTAAAGACTGAAAGGTATGTAACCTGGGATTTAGGAATCACCCTTATTGTTGACACCCAATAATTGTGAGACCTAGGAACTAATAGCATAGGCCGAAAGGAGCTATTAGGTAGCATAGACCTAAAAAGATATGTTACACCCTCTTACGCGACTGCAATACATGTTGACCTTAGGATTTATTTTACCTTAGCTATTTATTGCCCGAACATCCTAGCATCCTCTTTTATTATTTTTTATTCTCATCTTTTTATTCTTGTTTTATTTTAATCTTTGCTTTAGATATAGTAATCAACCAATCAACCCCAAATTTGTTACCTTTAAACATTAACATTAAGACAATAAACATTCCCCACCTCTTTGTGGTTCGACCCTGACTTTCACTATCTATTGTTAAGGTTAGGAATTATAAATTTATCTTTGGTACCCTCAACGACGGGCATCACACCCCAACTTCAAAAAGTTTCGTCCTCGAAACTCGAACGGAGATAAATTCTAACTAACTCTACCTCAATCGAAAAGAGAAGGATGCGCGATACGCATCGATGCCTAAGTCTCCCACGTCTGCTCCTCAACATCACCGCAACGCCAAAGGATCTTCACCAGCGGCACCACCTTGCTCCTAAGCTTCCTATCCTGACGGTCTAGGATCTTCACGGGACGCTCCTCGAAAGCAAGACTCGGCTCCAAGTTCTCGATCTCTCTAGGCAGAACATGACTCGGGTCACTAACATACTTACGGAGCTGGGAAACATGAAAAACGCTATGAACCTTGCCCAAACTAGGAGGCAAGTCCAAACGGTAAGCAGCAGCACCAATCCTCTTCACGATCTCAAAAGGTCCAATATACTTAGGGCTCAACTTGCCCTTAACTCCAAACCTCTTAACACCCTTCATCGGAGACACTCTCAAGAAGACTCGGTCACCCACCTCAAACTCTAAGGGTCTACGGCGAACATCAGCATAGGATTTCTGCCGGTCCTGTGCGGCCTTCATCCTACCTCTGATAAGCTGAACCTGATCAATAGTAACAGCTAACTGGTCCGGTCCTAGGTCACGAACGTCACTAGCCTGGTCCCAACAAATCGGACTACGGCACTTCCTACCATATAAAGCCTCGTACGGAGCCATACCAATGGAAGCATGATAACTGTTGTTGTAAGAAAACTCTACCAACGGCAAACACTGCTCCCAAGAACTCTGAAAATCGAGGGCACAAGCACGGAGCAAATCCTCTAGTGTCTGAATGGTCCTCTCAGATTGCCCATCGGTCGCGGCATGAAATGCGGTGCTCATCAACAAACTGCTACCCATAGCCTCCTGCAAAGCCTTCCAGAACCTAGAACAAAATCTCGGATCTCGATCTGAAACTATCTCCTTCGGGACACCATGATAGCGGACTATCTCAGCAATATAAGCCCTGGCTAAACGGTCCATATCCCACGTCTCTCTGATCGGCACGAATCTGGCACACTTAGTTAGACGATCAACAATAACCCAAATCGTATCCTTGCCTCCCACAGTCTTAGGCAATGCTGTAACGAAGTCCATAGATATACACTCCCATTTCCACTGAGGAACGGGGAGCGGCTGTAGCAAACCACCAGGTCTCCTATGCTCTATCTTGACTTGTTGACAAGTCAAGCACCTACTAACATAATCCAAGATCTCCTTCTTCATACCAGGCCACCAAAACATAAGTCTCAAATCCTTGTGCATCTTCTCTCCTCCTGGGTGAACGGAATACGGTGACAAGTGAGCCTCATCAAGAACCCTCTTCCTCAAATCTGGCACATCGGGGACATACATCCTACCACGGAACCTAAGGAAACCATCAGCATCAATCACCAAGTCAGGTGCAACACCACTCAAAATCTTAGCCTCGAACTTCTTGAAATCGGCATCTGAAGGTAAACTCTGGCGAATCTCCCAATATAAGGACGGCTCGGCAGTCATAGCAGCTAACCAATCAAAACCACTACTCACCATCTCTAGCCTCAGCTTCCGGAACTCGGAACACAACTCATCGGGCAATACCCTCATAGCACTCAACGAGTGAGAAGTCTTGCGGCTAAGCGCATCAGCAACTACATTGGCTTTTCCCTCATGATATAACAACTCGATGTCGTAATCTTTCACCAACTCTAGCCAACGTCTCTGTCTCATGTTAAGGTCTTTCTGGGTAAAGATGTACTTAAGACTCTTGTGATCTGTGAAAATCCGGCAATGGGATCCAGTCAGGTAATGACGCCACATCTTCAAAGCATGAACGACTGCGGCCAACTCCAAATCATGTGTCGGATAGTTCACCTCATGAACTCTCAACTGTCTAGATGAATAGGCTATCACCTTACCACTCTGCATCAGTACGCATCCAAGTCCTAACATCGAAGCATCACAATACACATCAAAGTCAACCCCAATCTCTGGCAAAGCAAGTATAGGAGCGGAGGTCAACCTAGTCTTCAACTCCTGGAAAGAACTCTCACACTTGTCGGTCCAAACAAACTTAGCTTCCTTCTTCAACAACTGAGTCATCGGGCGAGCTAATCTGGAGAAATCCTCAACAAATCTACGATAATAACCAGCCAATCCAAGGAAACTACGGATCTCCCCAACATCTTTGGGACTCTCCCAATCAACGACGGCCTCAATCTTCGCGGGATCAACCATAACTCCCTCGCTAGATATCACATGTCCAAGGAATGCAACCTTAGAAAGCCAAAACTCGCACTTTGAGAACTTCGCGAACCACTTCTGACGACGCAATATCCCAAGAATCAATCGAAGATGCTCAGCATGTTCCTCATCGGTCTTCGAATAAATGAGAATGTCATCGATAAACACCACAACACAAGTGTCAAGATACTCACTGAAGGTACGGTTCATCTGATCCATGAAGATGGCAGGTGCATTAGTTAACCCAAAAGGCATAACCACAAACTCAAAATGCCCATATCTGGTACGAAAAGCAGTCTTCGCAATATCAGCCTCTCTCACTGGAATCTGATGATAACCCGATCGAAGATCAATCTTAGAAAACCTAGAAGCACCTTTCAACTGATCAAACAAGTCATCTATCCTAGGCAAAGGATATCTGTTCTTCACGGTCACTCGGTTCAGCTCTCTATAGTCAATGCAAAGTCTCATGGAACCATCTTTCTTCTTAACGAACAAAACGGGAGCACCCCACGGAGAAGCACTAGGTCTAATGAAACCTTTCTCGATCATCTCTTCCAATTGCTGCTTCAACTCTTTCAACTCTGGCGGAGCCATACGGTAAGGAGCTTTAGAAATCGGTCTGGTATCTAGAACAAGCTCAATGGTAAACTCCACATCTCTCTCTGGCGGTATCCCTGGCAAGTCATCTGGGAAAACATATGGATACTCACAAACAATGGCTACATCCTCCAGCTTCGGTAGCGATGGTTTAGCAGTTGTAACAACACACAGGAAGGCTTGGCAACCCTTCCTAAGAAGATGAGATGCTTTCATCGAAGAGATAACGCGAACACCCCTTTGAGGGCGAGTTCCCCTATAGGAAACACGAACTCCTGAAGAACTCCTCAAGCAGATTTTCTGGTCGCGACACTCGAAGCGAGCATGGTATCGCGATAACCAATCCATACCGAGGATAATGTCAAACTCCTCGAGAGGAAATCTCAGTAAGTGTAACACCCCCATTTATTTAAGAGCCTTTAGCCAGACATTCTCAAATAAATAAGACTGTTACCATCTCGGAATGACCGCGGTAGTGAATAACAAAGTAACACAACCCAAAGTACTTTATATGAATTTGATAAAATTTAAACTTTGATATTACAACAACTACAAGGTCCAAACTTTGATAAAATAAAAGTACAACTGAAGATATCTAAGTGTGATCTAACTCTAAGTAGGTCCAAGCCATGTCTCTCTCCATGCCCAAGCTCCTAGTCCATCTGTCACTGACCTGTAGAATCTACTCCCCATTCCGGATCATCGTAGGTGTCACACGAATACACAGGGTCAACCACGAGGTTGAGTAGGAAACATCAAAGAGACATAAATGGGAACAGATCAGAACACAACTCCGTCTCCATATCACCAGTCATCCACTTCACCTCCATCACACCACCCCTCCCATCACACCACACCTTCCATCACACCACACCTTCCATGGCCATATCACAAGTCCCAATATCACAAGACCCAGTATCACAAGACCCAATTCACCAGCTCCGTTCTCCACAATAATAAAAAATAATCAATCACAATATATCACAATTAAATATACCAATCAAATAATGAGTATCCTCATGTCAGATCACAATCACAGTCATAGATTTTCCCCTACCTCAACCGTCGAATGAAATTGTCACTTGCGCAGCTGCTAAAAGTGTTCCTCGCGGAACCGTCACCTAAACATATAATATTCAACGATTAACAACCCATACTAAGCCCTATACTTAACATCGTAACAAAATACCGAATATAGTAACTTTCTAAAATTGGAAAGTTTCCAAAATAGAAACTTTCCCGAAATAGCACTTCCTAAAAATAGTAACTTTCGACTCGTAAGGTCCCATAAATAATCGCAACATTTGAAATTACCAACCTTATTAAATATAATAGCTAAAATAATACTATTAATAGTAGTAATAAGACAAAAACAATAAAAGTAATACACCTTAGTAAGAAGATAACAAAACGTAACAACCAAAACAAAATTAACCAAAACAGCCTGACAGCCCTTCAACCAGCCCACTTCGCAGCCCTCTCGACACCCCTTCTACAGCTTGCACCACCACCCCACCACCGTGGTTAAGACCCCTGAACCACGGTCCAACTACTAACCCTGACCACTACCCTAGACTCAACCCCAACAGCCATCTACATCAACCCCAAACACGCTGGTCACAACAGCAACCCCAAGTTTTGCTCTTACCCGTATAACTCCCTTCTGCACACCTTCCTTTAATCGCCTACCAACGCCACCATCACCACAACCAACCACCAACCAACCACCACCCTTAACACCTCACCTCACCCACTACCCCCTGGTGCCAACCCCCAGCCTTCGACTCCACTCACCCCTCTGAACAACCACTCCCAACCCGCTGGTACCACGACCCCTGTTCTGGATTTTGTTTTTGGAACAGGCTGTCGAAGCAGCCTCCTCCGGCCACCACACGTTACTTCACCGCCACCAATGCCACCTACTGACACACTACTCCAGAACCCATGACACCATAACCAGAAATAGACCAGAACATGAAAGACTAAGCGAAACTAAATCAATAGAATTAAACACGCAATTTATACAAACAAAAACAGAGTATCGTTTTCGTGTTACTGTCGACATTCACGACCCTTGATGCGACTGTCATGGTGGTTCTAGGATAGACTAATGATGACACACATGTTGAGGGTACTACATAGTTTATTCTAGGCCTGATTATACTATGTCGAAGGTCCATTAAGAGCGAGAAAGAACGTGTTAACTTACTAGATGCGCAGGGATGAGAACGGTACTGGTGGTGGCTGCTGTTTCTTCTCCAATCCCCACGGTGGCTCCTTGGGTGTGAAGGTATGAGGATGGTTATGGTCTATGCTTTGCTTTGATGGGGGCAGGAGGCGTGATAGAGTATGAGGTTTGTTTTGAGTAGAAGTCGATAGATTGATGGAATAGTGTGGATGTCGATGGAAAGGGTAGGTTAGCTAGGGTTTCGTTTTAGGGTTTCTACTATATTCCTCACTATACACGGTTCTCAAACTACCAAGCATCGGCCATAGGCCCAGGCCCATCACGCATATCGAAACATCATATTATCCATATCTCATTCTCGACTCGTAAATTAAAATAAACGAGTATGTATATAATTATACCAATTAAACTATATATATATCATTAGTAAAAACCACTAAATCAATTATAAGAATATATATAAAGAACATCGAATTTAATTATAATTACGACTTAAATAAAAAAAAATAGAAATTAAGTATAGATTTAATTATCAATGTATTATTAAAATTAAAGAAATACGAATTAATACTTTATAACCATTCCATTTAAAACACTTGTATAAAAGATGGTTTGACTGCTGTTGACCGAGGCTAAAATACTGGGTATTACAGTAAGTCCGCTGGAAATGTGGCTTGACCGATAATAATAGGAACATCCCTATGGGACGAAGAGCAGGAAAACACGTCTCCAGAAGGTAAGGAAATAGAAGTCTCCTCAACCAATGAAGACTCAAGAGCTAAACGGTCGGCGAACTGAGTCGATATAAATGATAAAGAAGCTCCAGTATCGAACAAAATAAGGCACTCAGCGCCAAGAACAGAAAAGATACCAGCAACAATATCTGGATGAGCCTCTGCCTCAGCCCTAGTCATCACAAAGATCTTCCCTTTCGGCTTTCCTCCCTTAGTCGCTGCAGCAGCAGTGGCAGCCTTGCCAAGTGCGGTGTTCCTCTCAGGACACTCATAAGACTTGTGCCCAAATCCATTGCAAGTATAGCACTTGAAAGCATTCTTGAAACAGTCAAAACCCGGATGAGATGGTTTACCACAACGGTGGAAAACACTAGCAGCTGTGTCGGTGTGAACAATGGTCTTAGCAACCGGAGCAGAGAACCTCTCAAAACGCTTCTTCTGAGAAGAAGGTGAAGAAGTAGAAGGAACAAATGGTCTCTTCCCCTGGTACACTGATCTCTGGTGAGGAGTCATACTAGAAGTAGCAGCACGGGTCTCAGCATCTATGGCACGAATAGAACTCTCGGCCCAAATAGCATCATCATACACCTCCACGAAAGAAGTAGAGTCACGACGAACCATGCTCTCGATGCGTGGCCCTAGCTTGCCACGGTAAAAGTAGACTCTCTCGGCCTCATCTCTAACAAATCTCGATGCGAAGTGAGCTAGCTGGTTGAAACGGTCTGTGAACTCCTGAACTGACATCTTGCCTTGCTTCAAATCCATGAATTCTTTGAGTCGTTGTGATCTGAGCTCTTTAGGATAGAACCTCGTCTCGAGCTTATCCTTAAAAGCATCCCAATCGAACAAAGGATCAAGAGTGAAAGTAGGTCCTGTCAACGCCCACCACCTGTCAGCCTCAAGGGTAAGAAAGTGAGTGGCTAGCCGCACTCTATCCTCTCTACCCACCGAATACATAGCAAAGCTCCTCTCCATCTCCCTGAACCACTCGGTAAGAGCTACCGGATCAACCTCGCCACCATATGTCTTCACGTGGCTACGGGACATCTGCGAAGCTATCCATGAGAAACTACCAGGACGATTAGCCTCGTTGCCTGGCGGTGGAGGAGGTGGAACATTCCCTGCTTGCTGTCTCTGAGTCTCAAGCAAATGCTGAATTGCTTGCAGCACAATGTTATCAGCAGCCCTAGGTCTCACCATCCTTCAAAAGAGAAAACAAGTATTAGCTTAACAATTAGCAATCACAAATAGACTACAAAATAAGTCCTTAGATCTACTCATCTCTCATTCATTATTTGTTTATTTGGTCAAGTTAAGGTTGGGGGTCACATGAGTGCGTCGGGAGCAATAATGCTCTGATACCAACTGTAAAACCCCTCGCGAAAGCGGAAATATAAACATACAAAATTACTAAAAATGCAGCGGAATTAAAACTTTTTAACAACTAAACAACATGCGAGAAGTCTTAAACTGAAACGGAAACTGAAACTGAAATAAAACCAAAATAGATAAGTAACAGTTCTAAGTACTGATATGAAATATATACATCAGCCTGGGATGGAACATCCCTACAGGCACCAAAACAAATGTATCAAAAGTCTAAGAGTCTAGCTAGGCGATATAAAGGTAAGTCATATGATGACAACAGGATCATCACTCGCTAGCCCTCTCGTAACCCTGCTCCAACCTGCATGTACCTACATACATGAAAACATGTACGCCACAATCAGTGGGGAGTGACTAGAGTTCTCCTAGCCACCTTTTGTGACAACACGTAACACATAAAACAATACAGTATACTCCAACATATATCAACATGTGAAGCATAAACATCTCATCGATTGATCTCATAAAAACATGCCAACTCTAGTGCACGACTCTCAACCAACTTCATAAACCGTTAGGAAGGAGAGCCGGTTTCCCTACTGGTTACCCAGTCGGGGGGTCTTTCAATCCAACTATTTATGAAACCGAACTAAGAGTCACCCAATGCCTTGGATGATCAAACCATAACTCAAACAAATATACATTTACTCATCCTTATCAATAACTATATCTGACACGTACCAACTCAAGGCAAGCAGATAAGTTCAGCAAGTAAAAGGTTCAGCGGTCAACTTAAGACATAACCTAGTACCAAAACGTTCAGCAAGTGTAAAGGTTCAGCGGTCAACTTAAGACATAACCTAAACACCAACACATTCAGCAAGCAAAGACTCAGAGGCCAACTTAAGGCATGGACCTGCCAATCAGCAAGACACTAGACTCAGCGGCCAACTTAAGGCATAGACTAGCATCCAAAAGTAAAGGACTCAGAGGCCAGCTTAAGGCATGTCCCTTCACCAAAGCACAAGGTACTAAACTCAGAGGCCAGCTTAAGGCATGTTCTAGCACCAAACATCTGTACCCCGGGCAAGGTGTCAGTTCCTTAGCTACCCCGTTGTGCAGCTGCTCTACTCGTCAGACTCAGAGGCCAACTTAAGGCATGTTCCGACGCGATCACTATCACACATGTCTGAACTCAGAGGCCTGCTTAAGGCATGTTCCAGACACGACAAACATACACATATAGGGCTCAGAGGCCAGCTTAAGGCATATCCCCATATATGACAAACAACTCACGTATTAAGTTCAGAGGCCAGCTTAAGGCATAACTTAATACGCATCAATACAATATCAACCAAAGTCTATGAACTAAACTATAGTTCTACTTTTCTTAACTCCTAATCAACACTTAATTGACCCCGGGAACTAAGTTGAGGGAGAGCCGGTTTCCCTTTCGGTTACCCGACCGGGGGGTCTCTATCCTTACTCCATTCCCGAACCCAATACAATGTTGCCCGTACACCGGGGACCTCAAATACATGTCACGGGTTTACAAAACAAGTTTCAATCAAAACCGATTAACCGTTTGAAAGTTACAAATGAGTTACGAAATCAAAATATGCTACAGGGGTTCCCAGCCGGTCGGCCGGCAGCCGGTCCACCGGCTGGCAACCCAGCCTTCTTTTCTTTCTTGTAAAAAAAACAACGACAACACAAAGGACTCCCAGCCGGTCGGCAGGCAGCCGGTCGGCAGGCAGCCGGTCGGCCGGCTGGGAATCTATTTCCCTAACCTTCACAATTTCGTACACCAACCCCACACGTACTCCCAGCCGGCTGGCTGGCGGCCGGTCTGCCGGCTGGGCTCCCTTTCTTTCCTATGTTCTTCGCAAACAACACAAAACACTACACACGAGACTACCAGCCGGTCGGCAGGCAGCCGGTCGGCCGGCTGGCAGTCCTAAGGCCAATTTCCCTAAAATCGCAAAAACACAAAGAAACACTCCCAGCCGGTCGACCGGCGGCCGGTCGGTCGACCGGCTCAGAGAGCCTGATACGAAAATCGCAAATTTCAGTCTTCTTCAAAACTCAATCATTCGACACCAAAACTTGCACAACGATTCATGTGATGTTTACACAACAATATCAAACGCCTAATACTACCAATCTATCAGCAAGTAAGTCCCATAACAATCCTCAAATGAATTTGATAAGTATCCGTCGCAAAATGCGAAAAACTGAAAATATGCTTATGAACATATAACAACACTTTAAAGCATGAATTCTTCACATAGCAAACATCCTAAACATATTACTAAGTCCTTTGATCAATGTATATCAACAAAAACAGAAACCAACACAAGAATCACAACAAACATGCTAATATACACATAAAGGCCGAGTTTCTCATTATCGTCACCTTTCAAGCTAATCCGGCTAAAGATCTTCCTCAACAATGTAGCTACCGATCTCTGGATCCTCTAAGCCAACACCTACAAGCATAGAAACGGATTTTAAGCACTTGAAACGGAATTAAGAGAAAACAGCCCAATTTTCGAGTGAAAGGATTTACAAAAAGAAAGTGATAGATGGCTTGGAAATCGAATGAGGATTCCGAAAATGTCGTTGTTACCTCGATTCGAGTACCGGATGATGAAGAATTTCTCAAAAGAAGGAGGAATAAAATGGAGGTTTATGAGGTTTGTGTTTTACAGTGAAATGAATTGAAGGAGGAAGCATTATGTCGATTAAGGGGTTTTGTGGGGGTTTTATGGACTGTCCTTTCCGAGTAAATAAAATGGGTCGGACACTTGGACGGATATTTATGATACGAGTTTAAGTTTACCAAGTAGTATTCGTCTTAAGGACTTGAGGTTCTTAAGACGGATCTTACTAATTAAATTAAACTTTCACAATAAATTATTAAAATATTATTTTATTACTTAAAATAATTTAAAACGCTTAAATTAGATTTTACGAAAATACGGGATGTTACAGCAATGCTTAGCTTCTTTCAAAAAAAATGTATCTACTCCTTCAAAAAATGTATCTAGCTTTATGTAAAAAAGTAAAAAAAAATGTATCTAATTCGTCAAAAATGTATCTAGATTTACGTAAAAAAGTAAAAAAAATATATCTCCTACTTCAAAAAATGTATCTAGGTTTATGTAAAAAAAGTAAAAAAAATGTATCTACTCCTTCAAAAAATGTATCTAGGTTTATGTAAAAAAGTAAAAAAAATGTATCCACTCCGTCAAAAAATGTACCTAGGTTTACGTAAAAAAGTAAAAAACATGTATCTACTCCGTCAAAAAAATGTATATAGGTTTACGTAAAAAGGTAAAAAAAAAAGTATTTACTCCGTAAAAAAATGTATCTAAGTTTGTGTAAAAAGTAAAAAAAAAATTATCTACTCCGTCAAAAAATCTATCTAGAATGTGGGTTGTGGGTATTTCTTAACCGTTGATTGTGTTTTAATCCAACGGACGTGACTCGTTCTCATCGTATGCACCGAATAAATTATATATATATATAGATTTAGGATCGGGTGAGAACAGTTATTCGGTGCATACGGTGAGAACGACCTACAACCGTTAGATTTAAGCAAAATGTACGCATATGATTAGAACACCTGTCATCACGCTTATTTTGTTTTCAGTGTGTTATTACGTACTTTCTCTCCCCCGTGTTTTATCAGATTTTGTCTTATCTAATCCATTTTTCTCCAATTTTTTGGATTTATTTTCTCAATCAATTCAATTCTCTGATGTATTTTTGATCATCATTTCAGTTCGATGATTTAGTTTACTCATTCATACAAGTATCTTACAATTAATTCACAGCAGGTAAGTTTCCAATTTTTTCATATCGAATTTTCAATTAATTCACTTAATTTAGTTTGAGGTTATGATTCCGATATCACATTTATACCTTTTTTAGCTTCCAAAATACTGATTTCACTACATGCATGTTGCAATTGTTGGGTGTTTTGTTGATTTTTTTTTGTTTGGGTCATGTAGTGTCAGTTGCGGATGTTCTCTGTTTGCAGCGGGTTGAGATACGGGTGATGATTCTATGCATTGTAATTTTTTTTGTTAGTGTCTCAGTTTAATTAATCATATATGTTTTCAGATTGAAACCTAGATACGCATTTCAAATGTTTAGGTGTCAGGGACCTGAAATCATTACAACTGATATGTGTTCAAATGCAGTTTTGGTGGTCTGCCCATTGCTTTATATCAATCAGACTGTAATGTATGATGATAGGTGCGTTGTTTTGTGTTCTGGGTACGTTTTAATTGAAACCTAGATACGCATTTCAAATGCTTAAGATCCTCCTTCACCGTACATTTTGTTGTTGTTATTGTTGTAATAAATTATCTGCTTGCGACCGCGTCCTATTAATGATGTGGCTAGACAAGGAAGGTAGGAAAGGAGCAGGAAGAGGCTTAATGCATGAAGTGCGTAAATTTTGTAGGACACTTTGAATGCAATTATCTGCTTATCTATTATTGGTGATGTTGCAGTTAGTTATCATAATTCATATCGTTGTCGGACTCGCATCAAATGGCCTTAAGGCATGTTGCCATGTGATTCAATCTTGATCACCAATTTAATCAAGCTACCGTGATGTGGGGTTAGTTTAGTCATCTAATTAATCACTTGTTGCTAGTTTAAGTGAAGTCAATTTGTACTGGAAATCTTTTTTATTGACTAACTTTTTCATGTCTGATGAGAATTAAGTAATTAATTAGATGATTCATAAACTTTTCGACGATTTTACTGATAACCGACTGCAATGCTTAGCTTCTTTCTCATTTTAGTTTGCAGTTGTCAGATCAGCTGAAAGGCCTTTGAATCTGTTCATTATCCCCATGTACTGATGTACTCATGTACATCTTGAGTACTGAATTTTCTGGCTTTCTGCTTTATCTGCATAGTTTTAATAGCGCCACGACACCTATAGTGAAACACAAATACTCCCTTTGTGTCAATCATTTATTTACATTTTCAATTCTTTGTGAGAGGTATCTGAATCAAAGGCAAACAAATGAACCGGACGAAATTTATGTTGTAAATTTTTGCCCTTATAAGTTATAAGCTTTAGTTATAATTTCACTGGTAGTAATGAACATTCTCAGCAGGCAATGAATCACTGTATTTTATTCACTGATGTGTCCTTGAATTCTGATTTATGTAGTTAGCTAAAGTTGATAGTATGGGTCATTTGTTCTTCAGTTGACGTCCTTTTGAGCACAGTTGGTTTTTTATTATTATCGGTTCCTCACTCGTGTTTTGTTTCTATTTTATATGTTTGTTTTCGTTCCATGATTGTTATGATTTCATACTTGTGGAAATATAACATAACAGACATGATAAAATATTAAAATCCAATTCTGAGCTACAACTCTGTTCTTTATTATTACTGCCTGTTAAGAAGTATCAGATGGTAAACTTGGACCTATGCAACCAGATCTCTTTAGCACTCTAGACTTATATGGAGTCGAGACAGACTGATTTAAATTCCGTTATGGATCGAACACCTCCCTTGATTAGTACTACTGAAATGAAAAATCACGTGCTTTAAATCCTTCTTCCAGATGGCTGATTGCGTATCATTGCTGTGCTAGGAGGGGGTCGATCTCCTATTTTTTGTCTCAAGATCCGCCATTCATGACTCAGGCATGAGAATAAATCGTTCCCTAAGAGGTAATATTATTAAAAATGCATCATCTGATCGACTGCATGCTACCTTATTTCCTTAGACTTGCAAGATAACCTTGCAAGTGAACAAAGCAGACTGGTTGATGAATTTCTTTCTGATGAACCTATACGAAATCCGAATTTATTTTTTTATTTTTTATGTATCTAACTACTATTTGAGTGTATTTATCATAGATACACAAAATTACATACTAGATACATTGAAATTGGGATGAGATACATCAATATATACACCAGATACATCTATTTTGTGCACCCAGCCATTGTTTGCATCAACATCATCATGCATCTCCTATGAAGAATATGAACAATCCGTAATCTTCATTAATTCAGCAGTCCATCTCACCCATCGCCATTTTCAGCTATATAAAATTAGTGTATCTGGGTTTTGCATTGATTTATCTCAAACCAATATTTATGTACCTAGTAATTAATTTTGTATATCTATGTTAGATACATTAAAACAATGGTTAGATGCATAAAAAAGTAGCATATATACATTAAAGTAGACGGGAAATCAACAAAGGGAAGGGCGTGAGGTAGATTTAAAATCCGATCGTTTTACAGAACAATAATGTCGTATTTTTTTATAAAAAAAAGAGCTTCATCAGGTGTTAACATAGGATATACAAAGAGCCATGCTCCACTATTATCAAGGCGGCGATGACAGGGCAGCTGATGAATCGAACCAAAACGGCGCAGTTTCGTGTAATTTCGGTGGATACTACGTCACCGGAGTCTTGATGATGATGATCTTGAGTGTGACGATTCGATTTGCAGAACTTAAATCATGTCTTCAAGCAACGTACAATTATAATTGTAGTGGAGGACGATTATAAAGGGAAATTGATGAATATTATGATTGATGATTATTTAACAATTTAATAATTGGTGTGGTTATAGAATGAAATTTGATGAAGGTAACTATTGGTAATTTTTTTTACAGTAGAGAACTTTGATGATGAGCAAGCATGAAGAAAGTTTAATTAATAACCTTTAATATCAGTCGTTCATTCCTCTTCATCCAAGGGATAAGGGTCGTTCTCACCGTATGCACCGAATGATCGTTCTCACCGGATCTTGCCTCTATATAGATATATATATAGAGGCAAGATCCGGTGAGAACGGTTATTCGGTGCATATAGTGAGAACGAATAATAACCATGGATTAAAAAGAAATCAACGGTGAATAACTCGCTGAATAGTGAATAGTCTTGGGGAATTCATACTCATACTCCACTAAGCTAAGAATTAACTTGCTGAATAGTCAGGAAATTACTAATCCAGTAATAAAATACTCCCCAACATTCTATACACACATGCATCTTCATCTTTCAATCTCCATCACCTCGGGTTGCCATTATCAGAGGTCCGATATCACCGCCGAAGTCTCTGCCACAATAATTCTCCCTTGGTTCAACATCATCGGCAATCTCCCATCACCCTTGCACGAAATTAATGTATCTGATTTATGTTTTAATGTATCTCAAACCAATTTTAATGTACCTAGTAATTAACTTTGTGTATCTATGTTAGATACATCAAATTAATGGTTAAATACATTAAAAATTAGCATATATAGATTGAAATAGATTGGGAAATCAGAGCTAAAAACTAACAATCAACACCTGTAAGACGATCTGACTAAGGTTTCTGTAGAATCCGTAACAGTTTTTTCACAGGCAAGCATAATCCCCCTGTGTGTCGGTAATGTTGCATCAAAATGGGCTTGTTTATCGCGGTTTTAAGGTAGTTTGATTATCTTTTGGGATTGTTTATTGGATTTGATTATGTAGGTTTAGCTTCATTTCGTAATGTTGTTGTCAATTTTGGTTTTTGAGTTATGGGTTTTGATCATTTTTGTGTTTAGTTACGTTGGTTCAGCTCAATTGAGGCTGTGAATCGTGTATTCTGGAGAATTAATATTAACTAGGGTTGAATTTGTAAATTATGTGGGTTTGCTCTATTTGGGAATGTTGTTGATATTGGACTCTTAGTTATGGGTTTAGATCATTTTTGTGTTTTGTTAAGTTGGTTCATCTCATTGTGGCTGTGAATCTTATATTTTGTATTAATATAGGGCTGTTTTTTGGGTTTAAATATGTGGGTTTTATTCCATTTGGTAATGTTTGTCGTCAATTTTGGTGTTTGAGCTATATGTTTGGATCTTTTTTTGTGTTTGCTTAAGTTGGTTCAGCTCAATTGAGCTGCTGGATCTTGTAGTTTTTATTTAATTATGTGGGGTTAAGGTAATTTGATTATTATTTGGGTTTAATTATGCCGGTTTCGTTCTATTTGGTAATGTTTGTAGTTATGGGTTTGGAATAGTTTGGAATTTGGATCATCCGTAACTTACAATGGTGGTCAGCTCTTCGCCGGAGTTGTGAATGTGACGTATGTTGGGCGAAGATGATAACGGAGTTGTGAACGTTGGTCGTCGTTAACTGGTAATTGGGACTGATGGGTTTATAAAATTAGTGAACAGTTGCCGCAACATTTTGTTTGTGGGTTACTTTGTTACTTAATATAATTATTAATTACTCCTTCAAAAAACGTATCTAAGATTATGTAAAAAAGTAAAAAAATGTATCTACTCAGTAAAAAAAATGTATCTACTGCGTCAAAAAATGTATCTAGGTTTATGTAAAAAAAATGTATCTACTCCGTCAAAAAATGTAACTAGGTTTATGTAAAAAACTAAAAAAAAATGTATCTAGGTTTAAGTAAAAAAAATGTATCTACTCCGTCAAAAAATGTATCTAGGTTTATGTAAAAATGTAATAAAAATGTATCTACTCCGTAAAAAAAGGTGTCTAGGTTTAAGTAAAAAAAAATGTATCTACTCCGTCAAAAACTGTATCTAGGTTTATGTAAAAAAGTAAAAAAAAATGTATTTATTCCGTCAAAAAATGTATTTAGGTTTAAGTAAAAAAAATGTATCTAATCCGTTAAAAAATGTATCTAAGTTTATGTAAAAAAGTAAAAAAAAAAAATATATATATATATCTAGTCCGTCAAAAAATGTATCTAGGTTTATGTAAAAAAAGTAAAAAAAAAAATGTATCTACTCCTTCAAAAAATGTATCTAGGTTTATGTAAAAAAAGTAAAAAAAATGTATATACTCCGTCAAAAAATGTATCTAGGTTTACGTAAAAGAGTAAAAAAAATGTATTTATGTATCTACTCCTTCAAAAAAATGTATCTAGGTTTATTTACAAAAAGTAAAAAAAAATGTATCTACTCCTTCAAAAAAATGTATCTAGCTTTATGTAAAAAAGTAAAAAAAAAATGTATCTAATTCGTCAAAAAATGTATCTAGGTTTACGTAAAAAAGTAAAAAAAATGTATCTCCTACTTCAAAAAATGTATCTAGGTTTATTTAAAAAAAGTAAAAAAAATGTATCTACTCCTTCAAAAAATGTATCTAGGTTTATGTAAAAAAAGTAAAAAAAATGTATCCACTCCGTCAAAAAATGTATCTAGTTTTACGTAAAAAAGTAAAAAACATGTATCTACTCCGTCAAAAAAATGTATATAGGTTTACGTAAAAAGGTAAAAAAAAAAAGTATTTACTCCGTAAAAAAATGTATCTAAGTTTGTGTAAAATGTAAAAAAAAAATTATCTA
Source organism: Silene conica (assembly GCA_029255685.2). Lineage (NCBI taxonomy): Eukaryota > Viridiplantae > Streptophyta > Magnoliopsida > Caryophyllales > Caryophyllaceae > Silene > Silene conica. The sequence goes on along the minus strand of CM055318.2, from coordinate 46,161,248 downwards.
CTCCGTCAAAAAATCTATCTAGAATGTGGGTTGTGGGTATTTCTTAACCGTTGATTGTGTTTTAATCCAACGGACGTGACTCGTTCTCACCGTATGCACCGTATAATCGTTCTCACCCGATCCTAAATCTATATATATATATATATATATATATATATATATATATTAGTGAATAGTCTTGGGGAATTCATACTCATACTCCACTAAGCTAAGAATTAACTTGCTGAATAGTCAGGAAATTCATAATCCAGTAATAAAATACTCCCCAACATTCTATACACACATGCATCTTCATCTTTCAATCTCCATCACCTCGGGTTGCCATTATCAGAGGTCCGATATCACCGCCGAAGTCTCTGCCACAATAATTCTCCCTTGGTTCAACATCATCGGCAATCTCCCATCACCCTTGCACGAAATTGTGTATCTGATTAATGTCTTAATGTATCTCAAACCGATTTTAATGTACCTAGTAATTAACTTTGTGTATCTATGTTAGATACATCAAATTAATGGTTAAATACACGGGGGAGAGAAAGTACGTAATAACACACTGAAAACAAAATAAGCGTGATGACAGGGGTTCTAATCATATGCGTACATTTTGCTTAAATCTAATAGTTGTAGGTCGTTCTCACCGTATGCACCGAATAACCGTTCTCACCCGATCCTAAATCTATATATATATATATATATATATATATATATATATATAGAGAGAGAGAGAGAGAGTTGGGATCACATGAGTCCACCCTAAATATTTGAGTCCATGAGTCTAACAATGATATCATAAGTTGTATAAAAAAGTATCACGTGTTTTCAATATCAAATTCTTTTCCTTTTTTTGTTTTTTCTTTTTCAATATTACTTTTTTTTTGCCTTTTCTTTTGAAATGACATTTTCTTTATTAAAAAAATTCCCTTTTTCAGTATGCATTTTTTTTAAAACAAACACGTTTTTTTAATAAAAAGGCGTTTTTACTCGAATTTTTTTTTCATTACAATATCACAAGTTACTCAATACAATATCACCGGTTCTTCAAAATAATATCACCAAAAAAAATTCGAGAAAAAAAATTTTCGGAAAAAAATTTCGAGAGAATAATTGAAAAAAAAAATTTGGAAAAAATATTTTCGGGAAAAAAAGTTCTTGAAAAAATTTCGTGATATTGTTTAATATAGTGCGTGATATTGTTTAACAAAAGGCGTATTTTCTCGAAATTTTTTTCGATTTTTTTTCATTACAATATTACAAGTTACTCAATAAAATATCACCGGTTCTTCATAATAATATCACAAAAAAAAATTCGAGAAAAAAATATTTTAGAAAAAAAATTTGAGAGAAAAAATTGAAAAAAAGAATTCGAAAAAAATACTTGCGCGAAAAAAAGTTCTTGAAAAAATTTCGTGATATTGTTTAATATAGTGCGTGATATTGTTTAACAAAAGGCGTTTTTTCTCGAAAAAATTTTTCAATTTTTTTCACTACAATATCACAAGTTACTCAATACAATATTACCGGTTCTTCAAAATAATATCACAAAAAAAAATTCTGAAAAAAAAAATCGAGAAAAAACTTTGAAAAAAAAATGTCGAAAAAAAAAATTCGGGAAAAAAAGTTTTGGAAAAAAATTTCGTGATTTTTTTTATATAGTGCGTGATATTGTTTGCTGTAATATTATATTGAAAAGGTTGTGATATTGTAGATTTTGTAGTGTAAGAAAATCGTGATATGTTTTAATACAACTTGTGATACTCTAAATGGACTCATGGACTCAAATATTTAGGTAGACTCACCGGATCCCGCCTCTCTCTCTCTCTCTCTCTCTCTCTCTCTCTCTATATATATATATATATATATATATATATATATATATATATATATATAGAGGCCGGATCACGTGAGGCCGCCTATTACGGTGAGGCCGCCGAACCCTTACTATGTTGCACATGATTTTCAATGTTCATTGGACTAATTTCAATGGGATGAAAATTATGGGTCATTTATAACAATTCATTTGGCCCAAATATTTTCTCTATCTAAAAAAATTATCCATTTTGCTCTTTTTCTTATTTCGTGAAATTTGGGCTTAAAATATTTGTTTAGTCACAAAATGTTTAATTTCTTATTTTGCGAATCTTCGACCTTAATTTGTGAACTCGGGACCTTATTTCGTGAAACTTAGACTTAAAATGTTTGTTTGCTCACAAAATGGATAATTTCTTATTTCATGAATTTAAGACCTTAATTTGTGAAACCGAAACCTTATTTCGTGAAACTTGGATTTAAAATGTTTGTTTACTCACGAAATATATAATTTCTTATTTCGCGAATCTTGGACCTTAATTTGTGAAACCGAAACCTTATTTCGTGAAACTTTGAATTAAAATGTTTGTTCACTCACAAAATGTTTAATTTCTTATTTCGTGAATCTTGGACCTTAATTCGTGAAACCGGGACCTTATTTCGTGAAACTTGGACTTAAAATGTTTGTTCACTCACAAAATGTTTAATTTCTTATTTCGTGAATCTTGGACCTTAATTCGTGAAACCGGGACCTTATTTCGTGAAACTTGAACTTAAAATGTTTGTTCACTCACAAAATGTTTAATTTCTTATTTCGTGAATCTTGGACCGTAATTCGTGAAACCGGAACCTTATTTCATGGAACTTGGACTTAAAATGTTTGTTCACTCACAAAATGCTTAATTTCTTATTTCGTGAATCTTGTACCTTAATTCGTGAAACCGGGACCTTATTTTGTGAAACGTGGATTTAAAATGTTTGTTTACACACGAAATGTATAATTTCTTATTTCGTGAATCTTGGACCTTAATTTGTGAAACCGGAACCATATTTCGTGAAACTTGGACTTAAAATGTTTGTTCACTCACGAAATGTTTAATTTCTTATTTCATGAATATTGTACCTTAATTTGGTGAAACCGGGACCTTATTTCGTGAAACTTGGAATTAAAATGTTTGTTTACTCACGAAATGTATTATTTCTTATTTCGTGAATCTTGGACCTTAATTTGTGAAACCGTGACCTTATTTCGTGAAACTTGGACTTAAAATGTTTGTTTATTCCCAAAATGTTTAATTTCTTATTTCGTGAATCTTGGACCTTAATTTGTGAAACCGGGACCTTATTTCGTGAAATTTGGACTTAAAAGGTTTGTTTATTTAAAAAATGTTTAATTTCTTATTTCGTGAATCGTGGACCTTCATTTGTGAAACCGGAACCTTATTTTGTGAAACTTGGACTTAAAATGTTTGTTCACTCACAAAATGTTTAATTTGTTATTTCGTGAATCTTGAACCTTAATTTGTGAAACCGGAGTTTTATTTCGTGAAACTTGTGTTAGGTTCATATACCCATATAGTCATACTAGTTTTTATTTATCATATAAATTGTAGATCTTATGCATGCTTAACAATAAAATTTCGAGATATATGAAGAAGAACAAGCATCCTTACATTGAAGATCTCGGCTATTTTAGGGCACAAGTGAAGTCACCTTCTTCACTTGTTCTTGAGCTTAATATGCGGATGATCCTCCTTGAACATTCAAAGAGATGATGGCCTCCAAAAGATGAACACCAAGACACACTAACTCTCAATGTTTGTATGTTATTGTGCTAGAATCAACAAACAAACTCTAGATGGTGCAAGGAGGTGCACGGCTAGGGTTTAGGAAAAATGAATCTTATTTTTCTTTCTTTCTTTCTCTCTCAAAGACAAACCCTAGCTTGAATTATGAATGAATGTTGTATACCAAAATGAGGAACAAAACCTCTTTTGTTCTCTCTTGGGTTCGGCCGAAATGCCATGGGAAGGATGCCCAATCAAATGGCTCTCAATCCTCTCAAATGTCCCAAGCATGCACTCATATTATTAATTGCATGTTTCCCTTATGTTCCTAACATCTTATGTAATATTGTATGTTAGCTAGTGTGTGACATATCACACGGTCCTCATGACCAAACGGACCTCATACAATATTAGCTAGGATAAGTAATTCGTAGTTTAACTTTTAAACTCTTTATCGTAAATTATAAGTAATTAAAATAATTACATATATTTATTCAATTGCAATTTTATCACTACAACAATTGTAGTTAAAATAATTCATTCAAATTTAATCATGTTTCTTAAACATATTAATTTTAGTGATGACATTTCAATCACTAAAATAATTTATAATCCTATTATAAATTATCTCCTTATTTTATTCATATCTAGAAATGAATCAACTCGTATCATATACAGTTGTTACATTTATTATTGAGGTAGTTGTCCTAAAGGTGTGACCTAAAGGGATCAACTGGTCACCACCGTCATTACGACAGTAATGTCAAACTCTAGCAAGCCAATCATTACCGATTAATGTTGACCAGTTGACTTATGATAAGAATCATCCCATGAATATTCTTTTATAGAGTTTTGTCAATTTAATTTATATAATTGACGTGATCACATTATTGTCGAGGACACTTACTCCAACAATCTCCCACTTGTCCTCACAAGTGTGGATCACCGATTCTCTTGTTCTATTACATTATCTCCCACTCAATGCAAGGTGTCTTGCAGGTCGTACTTGCACGTGATCAAATCAATAGTGGTTTTTCTCGATATGGAGTGTAACTGATAGACCGGAATTATCTACCATAGATAGTCTCCGAGCGTGGCCACGCATTTCCAGTTTACTACTCCTCGAGTGGCCTTGAGATATAAGATAACCCTGACAAGGGGCAGAACAATTTCTTTCCAACTGTTCTCCTTGGCCAACATCATCCATTGTGACCCAAAATATATCCATTTGACCCCTTTTACGGAAGATCGTAGAATATAAATCAAAGTCATTCTGAATAATGTCACCTCTAGAGCAACCAGTCTCTAGTCAAAGAATCGACTCATAAGAATATATATAGCAGCTCTTGCCACGACCAGGCTCCATTGAATTCTAAAGAACTCTACAAGCAGTCACTGCCCGACACAAGTGTACTTTACAGTTTGTCTATATGATCGACTAGTCATCTCTTATGACTCTATGGTGTAAGAACTCACCATCAGTCGCATCATAATCTAGTCACTTCGAGACGTCACCTCATACAAGTGACTAGGGGCGATACTAAGTTAATCCAGTTCACTTAAACAGGGTTCAACAATTGTCCTACAATCCTGTTGGATTTAACAAAGTATATATAAAATAAACAAGTTGTATAAAACTTTAAATGATGAACGAGATTATCTTATATGAACGTAAAAACAACATTTTTCATTTCGTATCGCATAATCGGTTACACATTGGGTAAACTCTTAAGACCCATAGAACGAGCATGAGAATCATGCTTAGCTTGCGACAAGGGTTTGGTTAAAGGATCAGCCACATTATCGTCTGTCCCAACCTTACTTATCGCTATTTCCTTCCTATCAATGAAATCCCGTATTACATGATATTTTCTTGGTACATGTCTAGACTTATTACTAGACTTAGGCTCCTTAGCCTGAAAGACAGCACCACTGTTATCACAGTACAGGGTGATAGGATCTTCAGCATTTGGAACTACCCTTAGTCCCTCGATAAATTGCCTTATCCATACTGCCTCCTTAGCAGCCTCTGACGCTGCAATGTACTCTGCTTCCGTTGTAGAATCCGCAACGACTGGTTCTTTGAAGCTCTTCCAACTAATGGCACCACCATTCAAGATAAAGACAAATCCAGCCTGGGATTTAAAATCGTCTTTATCTGTTTGGAAGCTTGCATCTGTGTAACCCTTTACACACAAATCTTCTTCCCCTCCAAACACTAAGTATGAATCCTTAGTTCTTCTCAAGTACTTAAGGATGTTCTTGACAACAATCCAGTGACTTTCACCTGGATTTGCTTGATATCTACTAGTCATGCTCAAAGCATACGAGACATCAGGACGAGTGCATATCATGGCGTACATGATAGATCCCACGGCGGAAGCATAAGGGATCATTTTCATGCGTTCAACATCCTTGGGCTCTGTGGGTGATTGAGACTTTCTCAATATAATGCCACTTCCCATGGGTATAAACCCTCTCTTGGAATTTCCCATGCTGAACCGTCGAAGAATCTTATCGATATAAGGTTCTTGACTTAGTGCCAATATCCTCTTGGTTCTATCTCTATAGATCCGGATACCTAATATGCATTGTGCATTTCCTAGATCTTTCATCTGAAAATGGTTACCTAACCATCCTTTCACTGATGAAAGCATTGGAACATCATTTCCAATGAGTAGTATGTCATCCACATACAAGATTAGGAATACAACATTGCTCCCACTGAATTTCATATATAGACAAGGTTCCTCGACACTTCGAGTGAAACCATTTTCTTTTATGACTTCATTGAAGCGATGATTCCAACTCCTTGATGCTTGCTTGAGACCATAGATGGATCTCTTAAGCTTGCATACCTTGTTAGGATTTTTAGGATCTTCAAAACCCTCAGGTTGTATCATATACACATCCTCCTTTAAATGCCCATTCAAGAAGGCGGTTTTGACATCCATTTGCCACACTTCATAGTCATGAAATGCAGCAATTGCTAACATTATCCTAATGGATCTTAGCATGGCTACCGGAGCAAAGGTTTCATCATAATGAAGACCTTGGACTTGGGAAAAACCCTTAGCTACTAGCCTAGCTTTATAGACATCATCATGTCCTTCTATGCCATTCTTCACCTTGAAGATCCACTTGCATTGGAGAGGTCTCATCTCCTTAGTCAAGTCTACCAAGTCCCATACTTGGTTTTGATGCATAGAATCCATCTCGGATACCATGGCCTCATGCCATTTGATGGAGTCGGGACTAGAGATTGCAGCTTTGTAAGTGGTAGGCTCGTCACTTTCCAAAAGTAAAACGTCCAGGCTACCATCTTCCTCAATTAGTCCAACATACCTATCAGGTTGATGTGGGACCCTACTCGACCTCCTGGGTGGAATAGGTACCGAAGTGGATGAAGAAGGAACATCTTCTTCTGTTTCAGCTTCAGTTTGTGGCTCTTGAACTTCTCGAACTTCATTAAGTTCAAAATTTCTCCCACTCTGTCTCTTAGAAATAAACTCCTTTTCTAAGAAGACAGCCTCAGAAGACACAAACACTTTGTTTTCTTGAGGTTTATAGAAGTGGTAGCCACGTGAGGTGGTTGGATAACCAACAAATATGCATTTTTCGGATCTTGGTGCGAGTTTGTCATCGTTTTTAGACTTGACATAAGCATCGCACCCCCATATCTTCATATAGGATAAGTTAGGAACCTTTCCTTTCCACATCTCATATGGAGTCTTATCGGTCGCTTTCGTTGGACTATTGTTCAACGATTTGATGGCGGTGAGGATCCCAAATCCCCAAAATGAATTGGGTAAATCAGTTTGGCTCATCATTGATCGGACCATATCCAGTAAGGTTCGATTCCTCCTTTCTGCCACACCATTAAGTTGTGGTGTTCCTGGAGGTGAAAGTTGTGACACAATGCCACACTCCTTTAGATGTGAATCAAATTCATTACTAAGATATTCTCCACCACAATCGGATCGTAATGTTTTAATCTTCCTATCGAGTTGGTTCTCTACTTCATTCTGAAATTCTTTAAATTTCGTAAAAGCTTCACTCTTATGCTTCATTAAGTAGATATACCCATACCTACTTAAATCATCGGTGAAGGTGATGAAATAGTCATAATTGCCTCTAGCGGTGATTGATAGTGGTCCGCATACATCCGTATGTATTAGTCCCAATAAGTCACTTGCTCGTGTCCCTTTACCACTAAATGGGTTACGAGTCATCTTTCCTAGAAGGCAAGCTTCGCATGTACCATAAGATTCATATTCGAATGGTTTAATTATGTTGGTCTTTACCAATCTTTTGATGCGATTTTCATTTATGTGACCAAGTCGACAATGCCAAACATATGATTCATTTGGATCACTTGTTTTAATCCTTTTGTTATTGACGTTGTAGACATTATTAGACGAGTCGGAAGTTTCCAAAACATAGATTCCATTAATAGAATTGGCACGGCCAACTACCATGTCATTCTTAGAAATTACACAACAATTGTCTTTAATGGAAAAATTATATCCCTCAATGTCTAACATTGCTACAGAAATAATGTTTTTGGAAAGAGACGGTACAAAATAACAATTATTAAGTTTTAGCTCATATCCACTCGTCAAGGCAAGAGTGCAAGTTACTTTAGAAGTGGCTGCTACCCGAGCTCCATTTCCAAGTCGGAGATCCATATCACCCTTGTCCACCTTCTCCACTTCTCTTAAACCCTGCAAACGATTACAAAGGTGAGAACCACATCCGGTATCCAATACCCATGATGTGTTGGATGTAAAATTTATGTCAATAACAAAAATTTCAGATTTGGAATTACCTAACGGAATCACAAGACCTTCTTGGATATGACGTAAGTACTTGGGGCAATTCCTCCTCCAATGGCCCATGACACTACAATAGTGGCATCGCCCTTTCTCTAACTTCCTCTTCTTCTTTTTATTCTTTGCAAGACTTTTCTTGCTAGAACTCCCACTAGCTTCATCATAAGCTCTTTCCTTCAAGTATAAGGCGTCCATTTCTTCATTTAGCTCATCTATATAAGCCGTGCCAAGAAATGAACCTTTGGGAGGTGGGAGAGAAGAAATGAAGTTAATACTGCCATCCGGACCCGTTCCGAAATGAACTTCTCTAGTAGTATCAATGTTGTTTTTATTGCATATATCGTCGAAAACATTATGACAAGAATCGATAGTGATAGGGTTGAATGAATCCATTGCGATAAAACAACTACAAAAACGGAAACGAAGGAAAAATTAACGTTCATCATTTTAATACTTGTTAAACATTTTAAACAAGTTAAGTATTTACTTAACGATCTCTTACACAATTAAGTAAATAATCCCGAGACCCAAACCCATACTAATGCGGGCACGGTGTAGCCGATTCAACCCGTATAAGTATAATTTGGTGGATTAACCCTTTAATCGGTTCTACTCTTAGAACTCTCGGTCGACAATTTTCTTAAAATTATCTTTAGCCCGAACTTATTGCAACTACGGTTACGAATACTTTCGTTGAGATCGACCAAATTTCAAGGTGTAATCCTCATTACCCCACTTACCCAACGTGACAATTTTAGTACCCCGGTTTAGCCGAGCCTACATGTTTGTGAAGAAGGGATTCATGGGTCCATACTCTTTGGTAAGGCTAAGTCTCAATATTTTAAACGTAAGAGATCTTATCAATTATTATCTATCTCCTTTTAAGTGAACTAATTAGGTGAATTATCGATAATAAAATGATACGTTGAAGACCCGATACTCGATATGCATGACATGTTAATGGCGATTTGGCTATGCATGCAACATATTAAAACAAATAAAGCAAATGATAAATTCCTAGTATGGCCTTATCCTAGAAAATAAATAACAAGAGTACAAATTCGGAAACCAACTCCTTTGGTCCCTTGATCTTGACGAGGCACGCAAATCGAGGCAAACACCGTCTTGATCGGAACTCCTTTCCGAATGGCACCGTCTTCAAGGTTCTCCGGAAATTACAAATATTACAACTTTTCTAGTCTACTTTATACATTATAAAATAGAAATAAATTACTATTGGGTGATACGAGATCACAAAATTACAACCGAATCGGTAACCCCTTACATTACGGGAAATACCAATTTAAAACTAAGGCCATACTAGAATAATTACATGATTCAAAATAATGCAATATAATATGACATTCATAAGAAAAACTCAGCAATATAATATGTTATAAATATGTTTATTTTAATGCCAAATCGCCCTAATAACTTATTATGTCGAAATTAACCCGGTTTTATGAGATTTTAGCATTTTTAACTCCTTTAAAATGCATAAATTAAAACATACACAACTTATGTTCTAAATAATATCCTAACACATTTTAGGATTCAAAATTAGTCATAAATAATTTTGATAATAATTAACACTTTAATTATATTAACATTGTTCATAATGCCTTTAAAATGTATACCATTTACGAATTAAATCCAAACAATTATAAAAATCGAAATTTTGGATTTTCATTTTCACTAACATTCTGAAAATATTACTTTAATATTTATAATGTAAAAATTTTGGTCATATTACTCGAAATTTAACTCGAAATATCACATATTAATGGCCAAAATTACCTCTTTATACGGTTTTAACAATAAAATCGTAAGACATGCTATACAAAGTCATATTGTACCAAATTTTACATAGATTAAGTAAAATAAGCATGTGAGGTCGTGTGAAATTTACAAGGCTAGAAACATTTTCTTTCTTATTTAATCATTTAACTCGATTTTATCATAAAAATACATATCAAACGATTAAATCTCTATAATGAACAACATATTAAATCTCATAAATTATCATATAATCCTAAAAACATTTTAGGACCAGATTTAATTTACATGCCAAAATGTCGAGTGAAAAAAAAATGAGTCTTTAAATATATAGTTTTGTTTTTAAGTCTCATAACTCGGAAAAACTAAAAACCGATTAAGCATGCAACAACAAGTGCTCTGATACCAATTGTTAGGTTCATATACCTATATAGGCATACTAGTTTTTATTTATCATATAAATAGTAGATCTTATGCATGCTTAACAATAAAATTTCGAGATATATGAAGAAGAACAAGCTTCCTTACATTGAAGATCTCGGCTATTTTAGGGCACAAGTGAAGTCACCTTCTTCACTTGTTCTTGAGCTTAATATGCGGATGATCCTCCTTGAACATTCAAAGAGATGATGGCCTCCAAAAGATGAACACCAAGACACACTAACTCTCAATGTTTGTATGTTATTGTGCTAGAATCAACAAACAAACTCTAGATGGTGCAAGGAGGTGCACGGCTAGGGTTTAGGAAAAATGAATCTTATTTTTCTTTCTTTCTTTCTCTCTCAAAGACAAACCCTAGCTTGAATTATGAATGAATGTTGTATACCAAAATGAGGAACAAAACCTCTTTTGTTCTCTCTTGGGTTCGGCCGAAATGCCATGGGAAGGATGCCCAATCAAATGGCTCTCAATCCTCTCAAATGTCCCAAGCATGCACTCATATTATTAATTGCATGTTTCCCTTATGTTCCTAACATCTTATGTAATATTGTATGTTAGCTAGTGTGTGACATATCACACGGTCCTCATGACCAAACGGACCTCATACAATATTAGCTAGGATAAGTAATTCGTAGTTTAACTTTTAAACTCTTTATCGTAAATTATAAGTAATTAAAATAATTACATATATTTATTCAATTGCAATTTTATCACTACAACAATTGTAGTTAAAATAATTCATTCAAATTTAATCATGTTTCTTAAACATATTAATTTTAGTGATGACATTTCAATCACTAAAATAATTTATAATCCTATTATAAATTATCTCCTTCTTTTATTCATATCTAGAAATGAATCAACTCGTATCATATACAGTTGTTACATTTATTATTGAGGTAGTTGTCCTAAAGGTGTGACCTAAAGGGATCAACTGGTCACCACCGTCATTACGACAGTAATGTCAAACTCTAGCAAGCCAATCATTACCGATTAATGTTGACCAGTTGACTTATGATAAGAATCATCCCATGAATATTCTTTTATAGAGTTTTGTCAATTTAATTTATATAATTGACGTAATCACATTATTGTCGAGGACACTTACTCCAACAACTTGGACTTAAAATGTTTGTTTATCCACGAAATGTATAATTTCTTATTTCATGAATCTTAGACGTTAATTTGTGAAACTAGGACCTTATTTCGTGAAACTTGGACTTAAAATGTTTGTTTACTAACGAAATATATAATTTCTTATGTCGTGAATCCTAGACCTTAATTTGTGAAACCGGGACCTTATTTCGTGAAACTTGGACTTAATATGTTCGTTTACGCACGAAATGTATAATTTCTTATTTCGTGAATCCTAGACCTTAATTTGTTAAACCGGGACCTTATTTCGTGAAGCTTGGACGTAAAATGTTTGTTACTCATGAAATGTATAATTTCTTAATTCGTGAATCTTGGACCTTAATTTATGAAACTAGGACCTTATTTTGTGAAACCTCGACTTAAAATGTTTATTTACGCACGAAATGTATAATTTCTTAATTCTTGAATCTTTGACCTTAATTTGTGTAACCGGGACCTTATTTCGCGAAACTTGGACTTAAAATGTTTGTTTACGCACAAAATTTATAATTTTTTATTTCGTGAATCTTGGACCTTAATTTGTGAAACCGGGACCTTATTTCATGTAAATTGGACTTAAAATGTTTGTTTACTCACAAAATGTATAATTTCTTAATTCGTGAATGTTAGACCTTAATTTGTGAAACCGAGACTTTATTTCGTGAAATTTGGACTTAAAATATTTGTTACTCACGAAATATATAATTGTTCACTTAGCTTTACTTTACTTATCAGCTACCTACCCCTCCAATAATCTCCGCTCGTTTGACTTCTTGATCGAACCTGGTTAAAACGTACAAAAAAAATACAGGTTTTTTTGATTCAATAACACTAGACTTGATCTTAACTTAATAATCCTGACATCTGTGTAAATAGTTACCATAATAAAAGAATCTTCCATATATATGACATTACTGAGAGTTGTAAAGATACTTGTATCGTCGAATAGTTTATTAATAGGAGGCTACGATAATTTTCAAGGTTTCCCTCATTCGTCGAGTAGTAGACGTTCATTAATAGGAGGCTACGATAATTGTAGGCTTAGTAGCTCGATTAAGGAAAGCGATGGTTGACTAAAAATGAAACTACTGCGAGTAGAAATACAAAAACAAAAAATAATAAAATATGTGGCGTAAGTAGCATTATTAAATGTGAGAGTGTTTGGTCGACGGATGGAAGGAGATGGGGGAGATGACGGAGTAAATGATTAAGGACGATGGAAAATTATAGTTATTGATATTATATAGGGACATGTGGCATCATCTTACGCATCTGTAATTTTTTTAATTTAACGGTTTAGGATGTGTCCAGCGGCCTCACCCTAACAAGGGTGCCTCACGTGATTCAATTTCTATATATATATATATATAGATTTAGGATCGGGTGAGAACGATTATACGGTGCATACGGTGAGAACGAGTCACGTCCGTTGGATTAAAACACAATCTAACGGTTTCAGTGTGTTATTACGTACTTTCTCTCCCCCGTGTATTTAACCATTAATTTGATGTATCTAACATAGATACACAAAGTTAATTACTAGGTACATTAAAATTGGTTTGAGATACATTAAGACATTAATCAGATACATCAATTTCGTGCAACGGTGATGGGAGATTGCCGATGATGTTGAACCAAGGGAGAATTATTGTGGCAGAGACTTCGGCGGTGATATCGGACCTCTGATAATGGCAACCCGAGGTGATGGAGATTGAAAGATGAAGATGCATGTGTGTATAGAATGTTGGGGAGTATTTTATTACTGGATTATGAATTTCCTGACTATTCAGCAAGTTAATTCTTAGCTTAGTGGAGTATGAGTATGAATTCCCCAAGACTATTCACTATTCAGCGAGTTATTCACCGTTGATTTCTTTTTAATCCATGGTTATTATTCGTTCTCACTATATGCACCGAATAACCGTTCTCACCGGATCTTGCCTCTATATATATCTATATAGAGGCAAGATCCGGTGAGAACGATCATTCGGTGCAGACGGTGAGAACGACCCTTATCCCTTGGATGAAGAGGAATGAACGACTGATATTAAATGTTATTAATTAAACTTTCTTCATGCTTGCTCATCATCAAAGTTCTCTACTGTAAAAAAAATTACCAATAGTTACCTTCATCAAATTTCATTCTATAACCACACCAATTATTAATTGTTAAATAATCATCAATCATAATATTCATCAATTTCCCTTTATAATCGTCCTCCACTACAATTATAATTGTACGTTGCTTGAAGACATGATTTAAGTTCTGCAAATCGAATCGTCACACTCAAGATCATCATCATCAAGACTCCGGTGACGTAGTATCCACCGAAATTACACGAAACTGCGCCGTTTTGGTTCGATTCAGCAGCTGCCCTGTCATCGCCGCCTTGATAATAGTGGAGCGTGGCTCTTTGTATATCCTATGTTAACACCTGATGAAGCTCTTTTTTTTATAAAAAAAAACGACATTATTGTTCTGTAAAACGATCGGATTTTAAATCTACCTCACGCCCTTCCCTTTGTTGATTTCCCGTCTACTTTAATGTATATATGCTACTTTTTTATGCATCTAACCATTGTTTTAATGTATCTAACATAGATATACAAAATTAATTACTAGGTACATAAATATTGGTTTGAGATAAATCAATGCAAAACCCAGATACACTAATTTTATATAGCTGAAAATGGCGATGGGTGAGATGGACTGCTGAATTAATGAAGATTACGGATTGTTCATATTCTTCATAGGAGATGCATGATGATGTTGATGCAAACAATGGCTGGGTGCACAAAATAGATGTATCTGGTGTATATATTGATGTATCTCATCCCAATTTCAATGTATCTAGTATGTAATTTTGTGTATCTATGATAAATACACTCAAATAGTAGTTAGATACATAAAAAATAAAAAAATAAATTCGGATTTCGTATAGGTTCATTAGAAAGAAATTCATCAACCAGTCTGCTTTGTTCACTTGCAAGGTTATCTTGCAAGTCTAAGGAAATAAGGTAGCATGCAGTCGATCAGATGATGCATTTTTAATAATATTACCTCTTAGGGAACGATTTATTCTCATGCCTGAGTCATGAATGGCGGATCTTGAGACAAAAAATAGGAGATCGACCCCCTCCTAGCACAGCAATGATAAGCAATCAGCCATCTGGAAGAAGGATTTAAAGCACGTGATTTTTCATTTCAGTAGTACTAATCAAGGTAGGTGTTCGATCCATAACGGAGTTTAAATCAGTCTGTCTCGACTCCATATAAGTCTAGAGTGCTGAAGAGATCTGGTTGCATAGGTCCAAGTTTACCATCTGATACTTCTTAACAGGCAGTAATAATAAAGAACAGAGTTGTAGCTCAGAATTGGATTTTAATATTTTATCATGTCTGTTATGTTATATTTCCACAAGTATGAAATCATAACAATCATGGAACGAAAACAAACATATAAAATAGAAACAAAACACAAGTGAGGAACCGATAATAATAAAAAACCAACTGTGCTCAAAAGGACGTCAACTGAAGAACAAATGACCCATACTATCAACTTTAGCTAACTACATAAATCAGAATTCAAGGACACATCAGTGAATAAAATACAGTGATTCATTGCCTGCTGAGAATGTTCATTACTACCAGTGAAATTATAACTAAAGCTTATAAATTATAAGGGCAAAAATTTACAACATAAATTTCGTCCGGTTCATTTGTTTGCCTTTGATTCAGATACCTCTCACAAAGAATTGAAAATGTAAATAAATGATTGACACAAAGGGAGTATTTGTGTTTCACTATAGGTGTCGTGGCGCTATTAAAACTATGCAGATAAAGCAGAAAGCCAGAAAATTCAGTACTCAAGATGTACATGAGTACATCAGTACATGGGGATAATGAACAGATTCAAAGGCCTTTCAGCTGATCTGACAACTGCAAACTAAAATGAGAAAGAAGCTAAGCATTGCAGTCGGTTATCAGTACAATCGTCGAAAAGTTTATGAATCATCTAATTAATTACTTAATTCTCATCAGACATGAAAAAGTTAGTCAATAAAAAAGATTTCCAGTACAAATTGACTTCACTTAAACTAGCAACAAGTGATTAATTAGATGACTAAACTAACCCCACATCACGGTAGCTTGATTAAATTGGTGATCAAGATTGAATCACATGGCAACATGCCTTAAGGCCATTTGATGCGAGTCCGACAACGATATGAATTATGATAACTAACTGCAACATCACCAATAATAGATAAGCAGATAATTGCATTCAAAGTGTCCTACAAAATTTACGCACTTCATGCATTAAGCCTCTTCCTGCTCCTTTCCTACCTTCCTTGTCTAGCCACATCATTAATAGGACGCGGTCGCAAGCAGATAATTTATTACAACAATAACAACAACAAAATGTACGGTGAAGGAGGATCTTAAGCATTTGAAATGCGTATCTAGGTTTCAATTAAAACGTACCCAGAACACAAAACAACGCACCTATCATCATACATTACAGTCTGATTGATATAAAGCAATGGGCAGACCACCAAAACTGCATTTGAACACATATCAGTTGTAATGATTTCAGGTCCCTGACACCTAAACATTTGAAATGCGTATCTAGGTTTCAATCTGAAAACATATATGATTAATTAAACTGAGACACTAACAAAAAAAATTACAATGCATAGAATCATCACCCGTATCTCAACCCGCTGCAAACAGAGAACATCCGCAACTGACACTACATGACCCAAACAAAAAAATATCAACAAAACACCCAACAATTGCAACATGCATGTAGTGAAATCAGTATTTTGGAAGCTAAAAAAGGTATAAATGTGATATCGGAATCATAACCTCAAACTAAATTAAGTGAATTAATTGAAAATTCGATATGAAAAAATTGGAAACTTACCTGCTGTGAATTAATTGTAAGATACTTGTATGAATGAGTAAACTAAATCATCGAACTGAAATGATGATCAAAAATACATCAGAGAATTGAATTGATTGAGAAAATAAATCCAAAAAATTGGAGAAAAATGGATTAGATAAGACAAAATCTGATAAAACACGGGGGAGAGAAAGTACGTAATAACACACTGAAAACAAAATAAGCGTGATGACAGGTGTTCTAATCATATGCGTACATTTTGCTTAAATCTAACGGTTGTAGGTCGTTCTCACCGTATGCACCGAATAACTGTTCTCACCCGATCCTAAATCTATATATATATATATATATATATATATATATATATATATATATATATATATATATATATATATATATATATATATATATATATATATATATATATATATATATATATATATATATATAGACTTGGGATCCGGTGAGAACCACCTTACAATGAGAACTTTGTGAGAACTCTACCTTACGGACTTTTTTTAAAAAAATTAACGACATAATTGGATTCGGCATGACATTTTATAGCTAGAGGACATATTTCTTGGTCTAGAAAATAAATACTAGTGACGGAAATCAAGGTGAGATACGATTTATTTATTTGCATGCACCTACTATCTATTTTTTCGTATCTATCATTTTTCCGCCACTAGTATTTATTTTCTAGACCAAGAAATATGTTCTCTGGCCATAAAATTCCATGCCGAATCCAATTATGTCATTAATTTTTTAAAAAAAGCTCCGTAAGAAAGAGTTCTCACAGGTTTTCATTGTAAGGTGGTTCTCACCGGATCCCAACCCTATATATATATATATATATATATATATATATATATATATATATATAGACTTGGGATCCGGTGAGAACCACCTTACAATGAAAACCTTGTGAGAACTTTACCTTACGGACTTTTTTTAAAAAAATTAATAACATAATTGGATTCGGCATGGCATTTTATAGCTAGAGAACATATTTCTTGGTCTATAAAATAAATACTAGTGACGGAAATCAAGGTGAGATACGTTTTATTTATTTGCATGCACCTACTATCTATTTTTTCGTATCTATCATTTTTCCGCCACTAGTATTTATTTTCTAGACCAAGAAATATGTTCTCTGGCCATAAAATTCCATGCCGAATCCAATTATGTCATTAATTTTTTAAAAAAAACTCCGTAAGGAAGAGTTCTCACCGGTTTTCATTGTAAGGTGGTTCTCACCGGATCCCAACCCTATATATATATATATATATATATATATATATATATATATATATATATATATATATATATATATATATATAGGGTCAAGATCCGATGAGAACCACTACTATAATGAGAACCATGAGAACCTTCACTAAATCTCCACCTAATCTCGTTTCGAAAGTTTTAATGGATCATTTACCATTAGTTTAGTTTATTCACACACATTCTTTACTATCATTAAACAAAATTTATTGATTTTATTAACAAAATATATACTTAATGTACAAAAATACAATTAGGTATACTAAAATGGCTATAGATGCACGAAAAAACCTTCTACGTGCATGAAAAATTTTACATGCATGAAAATGATTACTAGGTGCATGAAATAACATGCTCTAGGTGCATGAAAAAGAGTTATAGGTGCATGAAAAATGTTAGATACATAAAAAACAGTAGTACGTGCATGAAAATTAATAAAATGTATCTCGCCTCGATTTACGACACTAATATATTTTTTCTCGACCAAGAAATATGTTTTCTAGTCATAAAATTCTATGACGAATCCAAATATGTCATTAATTTTTTTTGATTAAGTAACTAAGGTAGAGTTCTCAGGGTTCTCATTATGTTGATGGTTCTCATAGGATCCCAATTCTATATATATATATATATATATATATATATATATATATATAGACTTGAGATCCGGTGAGAACCACCTTACAATGAGAACTTTGTGAGAACTCTACCTTACAGATTTTTTTAAAAAAAATTAATGACATATTTGGATTCGGCATGACATTTTATAGCTAGAGAACATATTTCTTGGTCTAGAAAATAAATACTAGTGACGGAAATCAAGGTGAGATACGTTTTATTTATTTGCATGCACATACTATCTATTTTTTCGTATCTATCATTTTTCCGCCACTAGTATTTATTTTCTAGACCAAGAAATATGTCATTAATTTTTTTAAAAAAACTCCGTAAGAAAGAGTTCTCACCGGTTCTCATTGTAAAGTGGTTCTGACCGGATCCCAACCCTATATATATATATATATATATATATATATATATATATATATATATATATATATATATATATATATATATATATATATATATATATGCAAACATTTGGTTGGGATGGATGAGAAGCATTAGACTACGTTTATCCACGGACTCAATATAAGTTTTAATAACAACAGTAAAATATTATTATTTCCACTTTATCTTCTTAATAAGTCTCCCTTGTAACGGGTTATCCGTGACAAGCTTGTGACGGGGTCGAATAACACTCACATGGGTAGATAAAACAAAAGTTAAGGTTCATAGTTAATCACAAAGGGTTGTCCTTATCTTCCCAAATGGATTTTATTTGATCCGTCGCAAATGAGAATTTGTGTTATCTTCTAGACTCGTTAAAAATCTCAACAACAACAAATAGGACCCGCCTTTACCCACACAAAATACTATTTACGGGTCTACTTTATGTTTTAATAATATTAAAAGCAAATCTGGTGTATCTTACGGTGTTGCTATAGTAGCAACTAGCAAGTATAGGTAAAGGTTTGATTGG
Source organism: Silene conica (assembly GCA_029255685.2). Taxonomy (NCBI): domain Eukaryota; kingdom Viridiplantae; phylum Streptophyta; class Magnoliopsida; order Caryophyllales; family Caryophyllaceae; genus Silene; species Silene conica. The sequence continues at coordinate 46,141,744 of CM055318.2, read as the reverse complement.
GATGGATAAGAAGCATAAGGTGATTTGAATGCATGGCGAAGAAGAAGGAAACTTGGTCCCATTATGATCTCAGTTTGAAATATCAGTCTCTTTGAGTGAGAGTCGCACACAATGACACATACATACATTGATGAATGAATGAATGAATGAATGGGAAGAAGAGAAGATGTTGTTAGTAGTACAAGTAAGCAATACCTTTTTATTATGATTATTATTATTATTATTATTGTTATTATCTGGAGATGATCCTAGTTGGCAGTAGTGAGAATCAAGATTCACCAATAAAAACACAAAAGGCTTGATAATCATATCCCTCTTGGGCTCTTACAGATAAACAACAAGAAACAACAGCAGCTGAACCTCAACTTCATCAACCCTTTAGTTTCCAATCATTTTGACTCCCAAAAACAAAGCCACGTGTAGTCTTGTATACCCACTAACTCAAACTCCAAACCATCAACTGCACTTGACACTCTTCACTATTATTACCCCCCTCTCTTTCACTCTTCTCTTCTCAGAAGCTCTCACCACTTCTCCTCCTCTTCATCATCTTCTTCATCATCATCATCATCATTGAGTAACTAACTACATGCTAAGCATGTCTAATTCCATGGTATCATCGGCATTTGCCAGTTTACCAACTGACCATCTTTCTCACAAACACTATTTTCTCCACTCTTTTCTACCTAATCAATATAACAAAAGAAGCAGTTGTTCTAGAGCAGGTATGAGTACTAGGAAGAATGGTAGTCCTACTACAATAATCAAGTGTAGTGTTGTTGCTGGTGCTAATGCTAATGGTAATGGCCTTTTCACTCAAACTTCCCAAGAAGTCAGACGAATTGTCCCTAAAAAGAACTCCCTAAACCAACACTTACCTACTGTTAAAATTGTGTATGTTGTCTTGGAAGCCCAGTACCAATCATCCCTTTCCGCGGCTGTCCAAACCCTAAACAATCCTTCTAAATATGCTAATTTTGAGGTTGTTGGTTACCTAGTTGAGGAGCTCAGGGATGTTAACACTTACCAGTCTTTCTGTAAAGACCTTGAAGATGCCAACATTTTCATAGGCTCTTTAATATTCGTGGAGGAGCTTGCTGTTAAGGTTAAGAATGCTGTCGAAAAGGAGCGTGATCGGATGGACGCCGTCCTCGTTTTCCCTTCAATGCCTGAGGTTATGAGGCTTAATAAGTTGGGTTCTTTTAGCATGTCTCAACTTGGTCAATCAAAGAGTCCTTTTTTCCAGCTTTTTAAAAGAAATAAAAAAGGGGGTAGTGCTGGTTTTGCTGACAGTATGCTCAAACTAGTCAGAACTTTGCCTAAAGTCTTAAAGTACTTGCCTAGTGATAAAGCTCAGGATGCTAGGCTTTACATCCTTAGTCTCCAGTTCTGGCTTGGCGGTTCCCCTGATAATTTGGTTAACTTTGTCAAGATGGTTTCAGGCTCTTATGTTCCTGCCTTGAAAGGGACAAAAATCGAGTATGCAGACCCGGTTTTGTTCTTGGATACCGGAATTTGGCACCCTCTTGCCCCGTCTATGTATGATGATGTTAAGGAGTACTTGAATTGGTATGGGACAAGGAGGGATGCCAGTCCTAAACTCAAGTCCGCCAATGCACCCGTCATTGGCTTGGTTCTTCAAAGGAGTCATATTGTTACCGGTGATGAGAGTCACTATGTGGCTGTCATCATGGAGTTGGAGGCAAGAGGTGCTAAGGTCATACCCATTTTCGCAGGTGGCCTTGATTTTTCAGGACCCGTTGAGAAGTTCTTCATTGATCCGATCACAAAGAAGCCAATGGTGAATGCAGTTGTGTCACTTACTGGTTTTGCTCTTGTTGGGGGACCAGCAAGGCAGGATCATCCTAGAGCTGTTGAAGCTTTGATGAAGCTGGATGTGCCTTACATTGTTGCATTGCCCTTGGTCTTCCAGACCACCGAGGAGTGGCTAAACAGTACCTTGGGTTTGCACCCTATTCAGGTTGCTTTGCAGGTTGCTCTTCCTGAGCTCGATGGCGGCATGGAGCCCATTGTTTTCTCTGGTCGTGATCCCAGAACAGGCAAGTCATATTCTTCTCTTAGACTCTAGGTTCGTTTTTTATGTTTATTTAGACTACTATGCCTGTTACTGTCTGCTGCAGAGGATGCAATTATGCTTTAGTTGTTTAAGACAGACAAATTAAAGTCGCATGTATTGCGATCATGTTACATGTCTTATATCGAGTTTTCTAGACCTGATGGTTGGAACCTTGGCCTGATGCAGGAAAATCACATGCTCTTCACAAGAGAGTGGAACAGCTCTGCACTAGAGCCATCAAATGGGCTGAGTTGAAGAGGAAAACTAAGGTAATTCATGTGCACCCTCACTCTCCAGCAAGGTTTCCATAGTTTTGAGCAACTTTTGAAGCAGCTTTAGAGTTTCTAATCTAAGGGAATGTGTTTGGTAATGTCATGTAATTTATTGATACCCTCTTCTGTGGTGATTTTGGAATATCCTAGGCATGTTTGTTATTTACATGAGTATGACGATGAATCTTTGAAGGTCTGATCATATGAATTGCAATAGCCATAGAGTTTAGTTCTCATGATGTTTGATTCGTAAGTCTTGCTTTAATGAACGCTGTTAGAGGTCTCTTGAAGATGTATGTAGTGTCCTTAATGTGGTTGTCGTATGGTCCCTCTTGAAAGTATCCATTTTCGTGTGTGCTCTTTATTTTATTTTTTTAATTTGTCTGTTCCATATCAGTTCCCTTAGGTGGTTAAACATTCTTATGCCTCCCCCTGTTCCAATCATTTGATTACCTTTGGATTAAAATACTCCTCACAAATGACTGAGATTTAATTTCGTGTGGCTGCCTTGAAATTTAAATTGTACAGAAAACCTTCTGTAGTTTTGTGTTCCATTGATTTTACACTGAATCATTACTTTCTGAACTCTTCTACTGCTGATGTAAAAACTAATGGGGTATCTGTCAAACAAGTGTCTTGAAAATTACACTTCATTTGCTCACCTAATTAAGAAAGTGGAATGCTGACACTTACAAATGGTGCAGGCTGAGAAGAAGTTAGCCATCACAGTCTTTAGCTTCCCTCCAGACAAAGGGAATGTTGGAACTGCTGCCTACTTGAATGTGTTTGCATCCATTTTCGCTGTCTTGGAAGACCTCAAAAAAGACGGTTATAATGTCGAGGGGCTCCCAGAGAATGCAGAAGCCTTGATTGAAGATGTAATCCATGACAAAGAAGCTCAATTTAACAGCCCCAATCTCAATGTTGCATACAAAATGAATGTTAGGGAGTACCAGCAGCTAACTCCTTATTCAACACTCTTGGAAGAAAACTGGGGAAAAGCCCCCGGTAATCTGAATTCTGATGGAGAGAATCTGTTGGTCTACGGGAAACAGTATGGAAATGTCTTCATTGGAGTTCAGCCGACTTTTGGTTATGAAGGGGATCCAATGAGGCTGCTTTTCTCAAAATCAGCCAGCCCTCACCATGGCTTTGCTGCGTATTACTCATTTGTTGAGAAAATATTTGGGGCTGATGCTGTTCTCCACTTCGGCACTCACGGATCACTTGAATTTATGCCTGGCAAGCAGGTGGGAATGAGTGATGTCTGTTACCCTGACAGTCTCATTGGGAATATTCCGAATATCTATTACTATGCGGCTAACAACCCCTCAGAAGCTACAGTTGCCAAACGGCGAAGCTATGCCAACACTATCAGCTATTTGACCCCTCCAGCTGAAAATGCAGGGCTTTACAAGGGTCTCAAACAGCTGAGTGAACTTATTTCCTCCTACCAATCGCTCAAAGATACTGGACGTGGCCAGCAGATCGTGAGTTCCATCATCAGCACAGCCAGGCAATGCAATCTTGACAAAGATGTGGATCTCCCTGAGGAAGGAGTTGAAATCTCTGCTAAGGAAAGGGATTCCGTGGTTGGGAAAGTCTATGCTAAGATCATGGAGATCGAGTCCAGGCTTTTGCCTTGTGGACTCCACATTATCGGGGAGCCTCCTACGGCCTTGGAAGCAGTTGCCACATTGGTTAACATTGCAGCCTTAGACCGTCCGGAAGAAGGAATTTCGGCATTCCCGTCTATACTGGCTGAGTGTGTTGGAAGGGCGATAGAGGATGTGTATAGAGGTAGTGACAAGGGAGTGTTGAAAGATGTTGAGTTGCTTAAACAAATAACCGAGGCGACACGTGGGTCCATTGCAGCATTCGTGGAGAGAACAACTAATGATAAGGGTCAAGTTGTTAATGTCAATGACAAGTTGTCTTCAATTCTGGGGTTCAGTTTGAATGAGCCGTGGATTCAGTACTTATCCGACACTCCATTTTACAGAGCTGATAGGGAGAAATTGAGAGTTCTGTTTGGATTCTTAGGGGAATGTCTGAAGCTTATTGTGGCCGATAATGAATTGGGAAGTTTAAAGCAAGCCCTTGAAGGAAAATACGTGGAGCCAGGTCCTGGTGGTGACCCAATCAGGAACCCTAAAGTGCTGCCTACGGGGAAGAACATTCATGCATTGGACCCACAATCCATCCCTACAACTGCAGCATTGCAAAGTGCTAAAGTGGTTGTGGATAGGCTGCTTGAGCGTCAGAAGGCTGACAATGGTGGGAAATATCCTGAGACAGTCGCACTTGTACTGTGGGGAACTGATAACATCAAGACTTACGGAGAGTCACTTGCTCAGGTCCTGTGGATGATTGGGGTGAGGCCTATTGCTGATGCATTTGGTAGAGTCAACAAGGTGGAACCAGTTAGCCTTGAGGAGCTTGGAAGGCCTAGAATTGATGTTGTTGTCAACTGCTCAGGAGTTTTCAGAGATCTATTTATCAACCAGGTAAACTTCTAGCCCATGGATTCAATTAGTTAAATTTTTTGATTACAACTATGATACAAGTAGTGTACGAGTTGGAGTTGGGAAGGACCGTCTATGGTAAGATACGGCAAGACGGTGAATATTAAGGTTTTAAGTTGAGTCTTCAAAGGTGACTCAGTCACCAGATTCCTTGAATACTCACCTTGTACTACCGTAAGAAAGTCTAATACTCTAATCTATGTTTTGTCATGAATATTAGCTACTATAATTTTCTCTGTAGCCTGGTTATGTGTTAAGGAGTACTATATACTCAACTACAACACTCAAATTATTTGTATTTCAGTTAGGCGTGAATTTTCTAGCGGTTATGTAAAAATGTGGTGTGTTTTTCAGATGAACCTTCTTGATCGGGCTGTTAAGATGGTGGCCGAGCTTGATGAGCCAGAGGAGCTGAACTATGTCAGGAAACACGCAGTTGAACAAGCTAATACTCTTGGTGTTGATGTGAGGGAGGCGGCTACACGGATTTTCTCCAATGCGTCAGGCTCCTATTCCTCAAACGTCAACCTTGCTGTCGAAAACTCTTCTTGGAACGACGAGAAACAGCTGCAAGACATGTACTTGAGCAGGAAGTCATTTGCCTTTGACAGTGATGCTCCCGGTGTAGGGATGACTGAGAAGCGCAAGGTGTTTGAAATGGCTCTAGCCACAGCTGAAGCAACATTCCAGAATCTGGACTCATCTGAGATTTCTTTAACTGATGTGAGCCACTACTTTGACTCGGACCCCACAAACCTAGTACAGGGCCTGAGAAAGGACGGGAAGAAGCCGAATGCTTATATTGCCGATACTACCACAGCTAATGCCCAGGTAGGCTTTAGTGTCCAACTTATAATTTTTTTCTTTCGGGCGCAAAGGGAGTTAAAAATCTACAAAGGCAGTATTGGTAAAGATGAGACTAGTCATTAGTATAATTTTTAATTAAGGATCACCAGACCGTTTGATTTTCTGTATATGTTGTTCATATTGGCAGGTACGTACTCTGTCTGAGACAGTTCGGCTAGATGCACGGACAAAGCTGTTGAACCCAAAGTGGTATGAAGGAATGCTGTCAACAGGATATGAGGGTGTACGTGAGATCGAGAAACGACTGACCAACACAGTAGGATGGAGTGCAACCTCAGGGCAGGTGGACAATTGGGTATATGAAGAGGCCAACACAACCTTCATCAAAGATGAAGAGATGTTAAAGAGGCTAATGAACACCAACCCCAACTCTTTCAGGAAGTTGATTCAGACATTCTTAGAGGCCAACGGAAGGGGTTACTGGGATACATCGGAGGAAAACATTGAGCAGTTGAGGCAGTTGTATACTGAAGTCGAAGACAAGATTGAAGGAGTTGATAGGTGAATTATGTATAATTAGCCTGTGAATATCCAAGAATTGACATTTTTCATTTAGTTCGAGTTTTCCAACATTGAATAAGAGGAATCAAATTAATTTGTATTATCACTTGTTAAAATCAAGTACTTGAAACAGAAATCTTGAAATGCTGATCAAATTTCCATATAGTCAGCCAAAAGTTTCTATATAGTTCAATCCATACTAGTTGTGAAACATTGACAATTGGTTATTCCCTAAAACATTAACAAGAGGGAGGGAGGGAGGGAGGGAGGGAGGGGGTAATGACTAATGAGAGTGGAAAACCAAAAACAAGAGCCAAGCTAACAATGTCACAAAGACTAGCTTAGCTAGCAGCTGAAGTTATAGAAAGAGTTACGCACTATGCATCTTCACATTTACATTTTGTAAATAGTTGTATGATTTGCAAAACATCAAGACACGGTGAGAGGGAGAACAAATGAACCTCCTGGTCCTGGGCACTAAAACAGTCGCAAGGCAATAATAGGTAAGAAACACAGTAACTTAACAGCAAGTGTAGGCAAAATGGCTATATTAGAAAAATAGTTAAGACGGTAATCGTTTCTACAAGCCAGAGCTAACCGTCGAGGACAAGGCAAAAAGCAAAAGCATTCTATATCCACCCTATGGACAAAAGATAAGGATAATATGGAGTGCATAAACATAAGCTATCCACCCTCTAGACAAAAGATAAGGATAATATGGAGTGAATCAACAAAAGCTATTAGAAAAGCAATTAGTCTGGTCCTGAATGCTGAATGCTGAATGCTGAATGCTGAATGCTGAATGCAGTTAGTCTGCCATATGGTTATAAAACCAGTTAGTCTGCTCCTGAATCAAAGCTAAGCGGGTAAGGTAAGCATGAGTCTCGGCAAGGCGAACTTTCTTCCACTTTGTATCCCACTCCTCCAACACCACACTATCGACCTTACTCAAATAATTCTTCAAAACATCCAAAGGCACTAACTTGGGCAAGTATTCACCCTCAAAACCCTTTATCAAATGGGGATAAAGTCGTTGCATTTCTTTCTTCTTTTCATCATCAACCCTTCTGATATCCTCCTCCTCCTCCTCCTCCTCTTTCACATGACCACCACCAGTCTTTGCATTACTATTATTATTATCATTATTATTGTTATTATTATTGTTAGCATCCAGATATCCCCAAATCTTCTTGCTCAATTGAAAAGATTTTAGGTCATGAGGGTTGGAAAACTGAGGATCCGACCCACATGATTTTTTGAGGATATTCCTGTACTTCTTCTTCAACTTTTGGATTTTATCTCTAACCTGAGCCTTGCTAAATTCGCTATGATCAAGCTTACCTTTAACAAAAGTATAGAAATCTTCCTGACTCTTATAATTATCCTCATTAAAATCAATGAGAGCTTGTAAAACACCAATCTCATCGCTGAAACTCCAAATTCGATTAATGATCGGCTTGTCTTCCTCTTCTTCAACATTAACATTAACTTCATCCTCTTGGGCTTTCGACACGTCAACAGCCTTAGCCTTCGCCTTCTCTCCCTTGGTCTTTGGGGCGGCCTTATTGGATTCTTCCACAATTTCGTTATCGTCTTTAGAATCCATTGTGTGATCCGTTTCAGATTCTGCATCTACCCCAACTTCATGCCGACGTCTTTTAGGTGCCATGGATTAGGTTTTGTTTATGGAGAATTCTACGAATAGAATAGAATATAAAGAGGGGAGTGGGAAATGAAAAGGTATTACTGCTAGGATATTGAGTTGAAAACTGTGAGATTTTTGAGATTGTAGAATCAACTACCTCTTTTTAAGCGTTATTTTTAATAAGGAAATTAAATTAGGTCAAATCAAATTGATCAATATTATCCTCACCCATAAAAGCGGTAATTGAAAGTTAAATAACTTCCAAATTACCCAAAGTAAGTTAAATAACTTCCAAATTACCCAAAGTAACACAAGGATCCATACAACGCAAACAAAACCCAAAGTAAAATAATAATTCCAAAAAAAGCCAAACAGAACTTTGAAATTCCGAAAAGGAAAAACCTAGCCAAAAAGAAAGAAAAGGAAGAAAAAGCTAATAATATGATGCAAAAATGGTGATGCCAAAAAAAAATTTAGGATATTCATCTGTGGTTCGGACACACGCATATTTAATTCGGTGAATATACGATTCGGTTTGACAAAACTCTGAATCTAAAGCGCACCATGTCTAGCGGTTATAATCAGTTCGGTTAAACACTTTAAACGGTTATTTGCGATTCGGTTACCGGTTAACCTATAATCGTACTAAATATACTTTTTTAGTTTTCGTCAATTTTATCTAGTAGTTTAATTAAATTTTTATTATATATTATAGCCAACAATAAAGTGTTGATTTTCAAAGTACACACTAGTTTTGTGACCCGTGCAAGATATAATTCTATGTTTTCTTAGATTTTTTACGTATATTTTTATTCATAAAATTGAATGCCAACTTTTGAAGATAAATGTATAATGAATTTTACACAAATTAAAATCTATAGTACAAGACAATTACAATCTATAGTATAAGACAATTACGTATCTATATAATAACATAAAAAGCCTAGATTGAGTAGTATTAGACTATTAGATTGACACGTGGCGCATTATATTGGCATGATACATTAATTTTATATTTTTAATTTTATAAAAACGTAAAAAAGAAAATGGAAAGACAAAGTACATAAAAACCCTAGATTAAGTAGTTACTTAATAGCATATGGTCCACTACATTTACATGTTTGACCAATTTTTTATTATTATTTAAAAAAAGAGTAAGAATAGAAAATGAAAAGACAAAGTAATAGACTAATTACTCATGTTATTTAACCTTCATTAATATTATACTTAATAATCATAATTTAGTGCTAAACTTTTAATATTCTACTGTATGTTATAAAAAATTTCACCTATAAAAGAAAACGAATCTATAAAAATTTTAGCACATTCCTAGCAAAAACAAATTAATGATTTTTTTTATTTTCACCAAATTACTTCATTTGATTTATTTTTCAACACCTTTTATATCTTTACTTTGTTGTGAGCATGAATCAAATTGACAAGAAATGAGAAAATAAAAGAGAAATAGAAGGGAAGTGGGGAATTTGGTAGACATTTGTATTATATACTCCCTCCGTCCCGGTCATTTGTTATCTATTTCCATTTTGGGGTGTATCATTGAATTGTTATCTATTTCCATTTTTGGCAACTTTTTGTGGATGACATTTGATTACATGTGGGGCCATATAATTTGTGTGGTCCAAATTCATTTACACTTCTTTTCTTAATCTTTGTGTCAAAAGCAATAGATAACAATTGATCGGGACGGAGGGAGTAGTTCGTTTTAGGTATTGGCAAATGCTTTTGAAGACACTTGAGACCTTTGATAATTGAATATAATTATCGATAAGTTGTCAAATTTTTGTGAAAGAATTCCAAGATTGACTAAATTGTAACTCTCTTTTTAATTTCATATTTTTAATAGTGATAGTTTGTTTTGCCAATATTTTTAATATATTCATCATTGTAAATGTATAGTGAATTTATTAATATTGATATTAACAACAAAATACAAATATGACTAACGAAAGTTTAGTATAAATATAGTATTATTTATATATTTAATTATGTTTGTTTAAATGGTAAATTTATATATTGCTTGTGATTTGTGTACTAATGAGATATGATGCATTTGATTTTGTTATCTTATTGATGCTTTGATGATAACATAGCAAAAATACATTGTATATACCCATCGATTTTTGATAATTTGTTTAATATTAATTCTCTTAATAATAATGAGTAGCATATTTCTTTATTTTTAGTTTTTAATTTGAGAATCCATATGTTATTTTATTTATTACTTACCCCATTTATTTTATTTATATTTAATTAAATGTTACAACAGTTTAGAAAAAAATGAGTGAAGAATATTTTAATTCTTAAATATTACGAAGTATCATTATTTCCAAACTAGAAAAATATAGACACATCCAAACTATGATTAATATTACATATTATTTTTGTTACTAATACAGAATATGATCGTTTTAATAAAGTTCGATTAACAAAAATATCATTTTAGTTAACATTGAGCAAAAATTATATTATTTGATTAAAAAATTAATGAGAGTGAGAATGAGAATGAGAATAACAAAATATTACTATATAATAAAAAAAACATACTACTATAAAATGATGTGAATATCAAACTACTACAACACGCGGTAAAAAAACATTTACGCCAGCAAAAATTTATTAATGAATTTGAAAAATCCCGTGATTTCACGGGAAACTAAACTAGTTTTTTTAAAAAACTATAAATAGTTTGAATTACGAAGACAAATATTTTTTCTGTTAATTAAAAAAGCAAATATATATATGAACAAAATAATTATCTAAACTTTCTAACTCATTAACTTAAAATAAACGCTCTTTTATTCGAGTCTTTTAATACATCCATAAATTATACTCCCTTCGAATTCTTGTGTTGTTCCCTTTTCATTTTGACACAAGAAATAAGGGAATCAATTTGGACCACACAATATATATGACCCCACATGAAATTGATTTTGAACCACACAATGTTGTCCAAAAGAGGAAATAAAGAGGAAACATGAATGTTATTAGACCAAAATGAAAAGAGAAACAACACAGAAAATCGGAGGGAGTAATTTTTTACCTTGCTTTTTTTAACTTTAATTTTAGCTCGCTTTCGTGCCTTTTTTATTTCTCCGCTCATCAAATTAACCATGTGATGCATTGCCTTATCTGTATTCACATACATTTCATGATAATTTAAAGCTTATATACAAAATATTTTGACCAAAAAATAAAACATTAACATGACAAAAACTTGACAAACGAATCAAAACATTGTCATATATAAATCAATTAAATTACACCAACTGAAAAACATGAATTCAAATATACAACAAACGATTATAAAAACCAAAAACATAATAAACTAAAATATATTTTATTGCACACCGTCATCATAGCAACGACAACACTAAACAATAATTTTCAATAAATTCACTATCATCAAATAATTAAATTAAAACATAGAATACAATCCACTGCATAGAAACTCATTGGAAATAGATAGTAAATAAATAAAGTGAATAGACACTATTATCGGTATTCTAGTTTTTATAGACATTACATAACCATAAATTCACATATTTTTTAAATTTTAATTTATTTTGTGGTATTATTAAATTAGATAATTTATTGCCGAGAAACTCAAGATATGAATTGTATATCAAAAAATGTTAATGAAAATTATGGGTGTTAAGTAATATAAAGAGTTTTAATTAATTTTGAGGATTGCCATTACACTGTCAGGGTTATGCAACATTGCTGCATTGGTTTAATGGTTCTTTCCCCTCAGTTACCAGTTTGAGTACTGGAGATAGGAAGAATCTTATATGGAGAATCAAGACAGTTGTTATGAATGTCTTCCACTACCACATATGGTTCCAACGCAACAATGCTCGAATTAATGAATGTCTTCTCAGGCCAGAAGGACTTGGTAAACGTATTTCTGAGGAGGTTAAGCAAAGGATAAAGAGCAAATGACTTCAGATTGTGATCCTATTAGTGTGGCTTGGTTAAATTTAAGAATGCAATGATGTATGTCAGGGGGCTCGATCCATGTATCTCTTGTACAGTCTCAAACTTTTTACATTTGATATAATACATTTACTCACATTTCACCAAAAAAAAAAGAGTTTTAATTAATTTATTAACATATTATATTACAAAAATTAATTAAATAGGAAAAAATTTTAAATTAATTTGGTGGGTGTTAATTATTAGGAAGAGGTTTAATTATTTTATTACCATGTTTAATTAAGAAAACAAATTAAATAGAAAAAATGTTAATAAAAATGGTTGTTGTTATGAAATACTCCGTATAAAACGTTTTAATTAATTATTGACATGTTTTATTACAAAAATTTCAATTATAGATTTAATTTTAATTATAAATTATAAATTATTGTTGAACCATAAATTATAAATTCGTCGTGATTATTTAATGGCTAATTAGTATTCTATTTTTGGAATATAGAATTATTAATCTTAATATGGTAATATAAAATATCTTTTAGTCAAATAGGAATAAATAATTTTCTTATGAGATAATTATTTATTACTAATAAACTAAGGATTTTTATATAACCATAATTGTCAAAATAATATAATCTAAATATTGTTTTAAACGATTTTGGAAAACGTGTACTATGACACATTCCATAAAACGTGTGGGATTGGATTAAATAAATAAATATGTATTTATTTAGATATCCTAAAAACAAACTAGATTATATTATGGAATATAATTTGTTATATTTTGACAAGGTTTAGGAAGTTGCTTTTAATAAGGTTACTATTTATTTATTATATAAGATCTTTCCTAAATATGAATTAGGAAATTGATTCCTTATATAATATCTAAAGTATCTTATTAAATCTTTCCTAAATCAATTAAGATTAGATTTATGGTAGTATTACCTAAAGACTAGAATTCTAGTTTTAGTAATATTCCTATATCATCTAGGGTTTAATAACCTAGACATAATTCTATATAAATAGAACACTTGTGAAACATTGAAGATCACGAAATACACACACATATTCACGCAAATCGAGAGAGAGAAACCGCCGATCATATACTTCAATATTCGAGCTTATCATTGTCATATCCGATTCAAGATTCAAGTGCTCAAGCATTGATCTTATTCATTCAAGATTGTGACATCAAGGAACATTGAAGACTTTATCTTATTTACGTAAGATAGATCGAGTATTTAGCGGTACTCATTGTAAGACAAATATTTAACGGTATTTGTCGTAGCTAGATATTTAACGGTATCTAGATAGAGTTGTGACTAACATCAAAGTCACACGAGTAGGGTTGATAAAATTGTAATCCAGAGTTGGTACTAATTTTATTAATCAAGTATAGTGGACATAGGTCTCAAAGTGTGAGACTGAACCACTTCAAAAATATTGTGTCTCTCTTTATTATTCGTTCTACTCGAAGATCATCATACAACCATACATACATCAAAGAAGATTTAAAAAGAAGGCATACTCAATTCACCCCCCCCCCCCCCTTCTTGAGTATATTATATCAATAGACTCTTCAATTGGTATCAGAGCCTCGTGCTCTTGATCGCCTAGCCGCGTGAGTTTTGATCCTTCTATTGATTCTATATTATATACTCTTTCAACAATGGATTCCAAGCATCTCAAGTGCCCTATCTTCGATGGCAAAAACTATAGTCTATGGAAGAATATGATGACTCATTACATCAAAGGATGTGATTGGGAATGTTGGAAGATCATCCAAACCGGACCAAAGAAAATCTTGGTCGCCGCCGCCAATGGAACAACTTACGAAAAGATGGAAAGCGATTATGTGGAAAGTGACTACAAACTTGCAGAGAAAAATTCTAAGGCTATGAGCCTCCTACAAAACGGTATGATAACCTCAGAATTTGATAGATTCTCATCTTGTAGTTCCGCTAAGGAAATATGGGATAGTCTCGAACTTGCCTACGAAGGAACATCCGCAGTCAGGAAACATCGTATAGGTTTGCTTATTCAAAGATATGAACTTTTCAATATGGAAAAGAATGAATCTATTGATAGCATGTCTGCACGATTTTCTTGTATTATTAATGAACTGCGGAACCTTGGTAGAAAGATCGATTCTGAGGATATCATTCGAAAGATTCTCAGGAGTCTCACCAAAAAGTGGCAACCAAAGGTCACAGCTATAGAAGAAGCAAGAGATCTATCTCAGATCACTTACCAAGAACTTATCGGATCTCTGATGGCTCATGAGATCATACTAAATAAGGATGATGACGATTCCAAAGGAAAAGGAGTCGCCTTACAAGCCTCCACAAGCGAAGTATGCGAAGAAGAACTTGAAGACGAAACAGTTCTATTCGCGAGACGATTCAAGAAAGCGGTCTTTGAAGGAAGATACAAAAACCCCAATAACAAAACGGTTGACAAAAGGAAAACTGACTCTAAACAAACATTCTTCAAAAGAGGATGTTTTAAGTGTGGTCAACAAGATCATATGATCAAGGATTGTCCAAGCTGGGACAAAATCAAAGACAAGTCAAAAAGAGAAAAGACCAAAACGGAGTTCAAGAAAGTAATGCTTGCGTCATGTTGGGGAGAATTAGAATCTGAGGATGACGAGGACTCAGAAGAAGATGAAGTAGCAAACCTGTGCCTAAGCAACGTCAGCCTAGATCTAATCTCAAACGACAATGATGAAGATGACGCATCCAATATGTGTCTCCTTGGAGAATCCGACTCAGACGACGACGACGAAGAGGTAAATTTTCTTCAACTCAAAAGTCAAGTTAAAAATCTATCTAAAGCTATGCTAATTAAATATTTTGAGGAAACCCTAGACCAATGTCATGAACAAAGTCTTGAGTTAGATGAATTGAAGGAACAGATCCTCGATATTGCTGAGGAAAATCAACTTCTGAAAGCCAAAGCTAAGAAACTGAAATCCAAAATAAGCATTGAAGCAAATGCTAAATTGGAAGCAGTTATGTCTGAGAAAAAGGTTCTTGAGTCTAAAGTTATAGCTAATGAAGCTATAACCTCAAAACTGAAACTCAACATCAAAGAGCTTCAATCTAAAGTTATAGCTAATGAAGCTATAACTTCAGATTTAAGAAAGGCTAATGAGCTTCTAAAGTCAAAATCTTCGATTATGGTCGAAGATGAGACTCATCTAGAAGAAGTTGAGATCCTCGAAAGCAAAATTATGGATCTAGAATTCAATCTATCTAAAATCAAGAAGGAACATGCCAAAATTGTGTCTGACTTTCATAGAGACATTCAAAACCTAAAAGAGTCTAGCAACACTGACCATAGTAGATGTAAGAAAGAAATAGACTCCTTAAAGGACCTCCTTCTTCATGCTCGGAAAGTTCCCGACAAATGGGAAGGAAGCACTAACGTTCTAAACTTCCTAACTGAACAATCCGACAACAACATGAAGATGGGATTAGGTCACGAGTGTGGGGAATAAAGCATGTATTCACCCTAAACTTGCAGGATTATAATGAAAAATACAGTTGTGTTTATAGTCATAAGATTAAAAAGGATAAGAAAAAGAATTCAACCTTTGGTCCTTTGTGCTTATGGCCTAAGAACAGGAATTAAAGTAAATTCCCTGATAGTGATGATGACAAAATTGAGGAAAGAAATATTGACCACAGATGTTTCTATGACATGACATTTGATTACGAAGAAAAGAAAAATAGAACCAAACAAACTCCTCAACAAACAACACACAAAAATTGGTCACCAAGAGTCCAAACTAAAACTTACACAAGAACATCAAAACCCAACTACTACCAATATAGAAAGACCTATGTAAGACAAGTTTGGGTTAAAAAGGAAGATGTATTTGTGATTACTAACAACAAAGGACCCAAGTATGCTTGGGTACCTAAATCCTGTCTTTGAAATTATTCGTGCAGTTTGTCGCCAAGGAAAATAACCTATGGTATCTCGACAGTGGATGCTCAAGACATATGACAGGCGACGTAAATCTATTCCAAACCCTTAAACCCTTTGATGGAGGTAAAGTCACATTTGGTGATAACAAAAAGGGAAAGATCATCGGAATTGGTAAGATAGGTATTACATCTTCTCATACCATAAATGATGTATACCTTGTAAGTGGTCTCAAACACAATCTTATCAGTATATCTCAACTATGTGACAAAGGAAAAAAGTGGTTTTTCATTCAGATATATGTCGTATAATCTTAGAAGGCACCAGTAAAGTGATACTTGAAGGTCACAGGATGAAAAATGTTTATATGATTGATTTAAATGTTGTACTTACTGATTCTCTATCATGCATGAAAGTTACGTTAGATGATCCATGTCTATGGCACAAGAGATTTGGTCATATTAGCTCACCTATTCTAAGTAAGCTGAAAAGATGGGACTTGGTCGAAGGTCTTCCAAAGATCAAATTTGATCAAGAAAAGATGTGTGACACATGTGCACGATGTAAACACGTCAGATCATCCTTTAAGCCAAAAAGAGTGGTAAGCACAGAACAAGCTCTTGAACTAGTACACATGGATCTATGTGGCCCTATGAAGGTAAGAAGCAGAGGTGGTTCCAGGTACGTTTTCGTTCTAGTTGATGATTACTCTAGATTTGTTTGGCCAATCTTTCTCCATTCTAAAGACGAAACATTCGAGGAATTCGTTAGTCTCATGAAACTTGTCCAAAACAAATATAAATCAAACCTAGTAACAATTCGTACTGACCATGGAACTGAGTTCGACAATCATGCTTTTATTGAGTTCTGTAAACCCAATGGTGTTGGACATAACTTCTCGGCCCCTAGAACCCCACAACAAAATGGAGTCGTAGAACGAATGAACAGAACCCTAGAAGACATGGCTAGAACAATGCTTCTTTGTAGTGGCCTACCTAGAAACTTTTGGGCTGAGGCTATAAGTACAGCTTGCTATATTCATAACCGTGCTATGATTAGACCTATCCTTAAAAAGACACCTTATGAACTTCTTCGAGGTCGTAAACCAAACATATCTCACTTAAGATGTTTTGGTAGTAAATGCTTTGTTCACAACAATGGTAAAAACAGATTAAGCAAATTCGACCCTAGAAGTGATGAAGCAATCTTTATAGGATACTCAGATCATAGTAAAGCCTACAAAGTTTTTAACAAACGTACTTTATGCATAGAGGAAAGTATTCATGTTATCTTTGATGAGAATAATGTCTTCGATAAGCCATTACAGGATATAGAGGAAAACCTAGACGAACCTGATTTCAGGTTATCAAGGGAAGATCCTCCTGAAATGGAAATTGAAGAAGGAGAACCTCAAGGAACTCATGATGAACTCAACTTGGGAGAAAATGGTGCAAGAGATGAAACTACAGTTGATGATACTGTAGATAACTCTCAAACCAATGACTCGGAACCCAGAGTTACAGCTAATGAAGCTGTAACTTTGAATCAAAACCAAAGGGAAGAGGCCAGAGTTATACCTGACCCTACTATAAACCCAGGTTTGGATTCAGGGGGAACAAGTCAAGATCCCGAGTCAAGTTCAGATAATGATAATAATCAATCAAGGAACTGGAGATACAAAGGCTCTCATCCTTTGGACAATGTCATATGAAGCCTGACAGATGGAGTTCAAACTAGAAGGAGCTTAAATAACTTTTGCTCATTCTACTCTTTTCTCTCCACTATCGAACCTTCAAATATCAAGGAAGCTCTCGCAGAACCAGACTGGATAGTTGCCATGCAAGAAGAACTCCAGCAATTTGAAAGAAACAAAGTTTGGCATCTTGTTCCTCGACCTAAGGACAGAACTGTCATTGGAACTAGATGGGTTTTCAGAAATAAACTGGACGACACTGGAGTCATTGTACGAAACAAGGCCAGACTAGTGGTTCAAGGATACAACCAACAGGAAGGGATCGATTATGACGAAACCTTTGCTCCTGTTGCTCGTCTTGAGGCAATAAGATTACTTATTGCATTTGCAGCACACAAGGGAATGAAGCTTTTTCAGATGGACGTTAAGACTGCCTTTCTTAATGGTTATCTCCAAGAGGAAGTATTTGTTGAACAACCTCCTGGATTTCCTGACAGCAAACTCAAGGATCATGTATTCAAATTGGACAAAGCTCTCTATGGTCTGAAACAAGCACCTAGAGCATGGTACGACAGATTATCAAAGTTCCTATTGGAGAGTGGATTCAAGAGAGGATCTGTGGATAAAACCCTATTTCTTAAAAGTGAAAACTCAGATCTACTAGTCGTTCAGATCTATGTTGACGATATTATTTTTGGCTCAACTAATAAAAAGTTGTGCAAGTACTTCTCTGAGTTGATGACTTCTGAGTTCGAGATGAGTATGATGGGAGAACTAAAGTTCTTCCTTGGACTTCAAATACAACAAACTGAAGAAGGAATCAAGGTTCATCAACAAAAATACGTCAAGGAGTTACTAAAGAAATTTGGAATCGAAACCTCTCATGCAATGCCTACTCCAATGGTCACAGATAAGAAGTTAACCAAAGACGAAGATGGTAAGTCTGTAGATGAAACAACTTACAGAGGGTATGATTGGCTCACTTCTTTATCTTACAGCAAGTCGTCCAGATATAATGTTTAGTGTCTGTGTTTGTAACAACCCGACCCACCACGGTCGTAACACACCCCCAATAAGATGGGAGGTAAGCCTTTGGGCCCATTATTTGTCCTCACTTAAGCCCAAAAGCACAAGGCCTTGTTACTAAGTGGTGGGTGGAAGTTATTATAAACATACCACAAACCTCACATTCTACCGATGTGGGACAACTTTCCTCTCATATATACTCTTGGGGTGTTACAAACTCCCCCACTTAAAGAACACAACGTCCTCGTTGTGCCTCAAACTTGACCACAACCAGGGCCAGAATCTTCCCCCGCTAGGTGTGTGACCCGGGTACTCCTGACCACAGGCTCACCACACGGTCGCAGGGTCGCTCTGATACCATTTGTAACAACCCGACCCACCACGGTCGTAACACACCCCCAATAAGATGGGAGGTAAGCCTTTGGGCCCATTATTTGTCCTCACTTAAGCCCAAAAGCACAAGGCCTTGTTACTAAGTGGTGGGTGGAAGTTATTATAAACATACCACAAACCTCACATTCTACCGATGTGGGACAACTTTCCTCTCATATATACTCTTGGGGTGTTACAGTGTTTGTGCGAGATTCCAATCTGCACCAAAAGAATCACATATGATTGCAGTTAAAAGAATCTTAAGATACCTAATCGGAACCTCAAAATTATATCTATGGTATCCTATGGACTGTAACTTTAATCTAGTAGGATATTCAGATGCGGATTATGCAGGATGTTCTTTAGACAGAAAAAGTACCCCCGGACTTGCTACCTTTGTAGGTCCTTGTATTATATCTTGGGGATCCAAGAAACAAAATTCTGTCGCTCTCTCAACTGCTGAAGCAGAATATATTGCAGCCGCACTGGTATGTTCTCAACTTTTATGGTTAAAGCAACAGTTACATGATTATGGTGTTGATGTTGGATGTGTGCCTATATTATGTGATAATACGAGTGCTATAATTATATCTAAAAACCCAGCCCAACACTCGAGAACTAAACATATTGAAATTAGACACCACTTTCTAAGAGACCATGTTGAAAAGAAAAATATAAAATTGGAATTTTTTAGTACGAAAAAACAATGGGCAGATATCTTCACTAAACCATTGGCTAGAGAACGCTTTGAGACTTTGCGATTGGAAATTGGTTTAATCGGTGGCACCTAATCAAATCTTAAAAGCAAAAATAACCCAATGATTGACTACGGTTTAGATGAGATTATATGACTGTGTCCGTATACTCCGCCGCATGTGTATGTGTGTATTCGATGATAAATTATGTGAACATAATTATGTTATGCTATTCATGTATGTATGTGTGCACAACCGAATCTCACAATAATATTACGTCATATATTATAATTTACCCTACAATATTTACCTATACATATTAATATTTACATATTATTAAAACAAAAAAAAAAAGGGGAAAAAGAAAACACTCTCACCTCACTCAAACCGTGTCCCAAGCTACCCCACACCCCCTGCCACGTGTCATCTCACCAACAAACTCAAATCCCCAAATAATTACCTCACCCTCACAAAACCTCCAAAATAAAATCACCAAACTCCATTAAAATCCGATCAAAACTTAAACCCAACCTTTCCAACCACCATGCTGCCATCACGCGCCACTCGCTCACACCATCACCTCCACCGTCCCCAACACCCATCTCCGTGTCCATTCCGACGACCGACACCGGGAAACGTCGCAAACTTAACCGAGACTCTCATATAGTCCCTGAAGTATTCGTCGGAGTTCGTCTCAACCGAGAAAAGGTTTCCGTCCTCTGTTTCGAGAATGTTCCCTGGAAGCCACTTATGGAACACTGTTTTACCAAGACGAGGTGGTCGGGATAAGTTTTCATGTTGTAAGGATGTCATGTTGTTTAATTGGATGGAGGGAATGAAGGTAAATTTAGCCTTCTTGATTTGTTGAAAAATTTGTCAAGTCTCTAATATGTTGGTTAAAGAAAAGGTGTGCTCGACAATTGTGGGTGTCGAAGCTATTGCTTAAGAAAGAAGTCGTTGTTGATGCGAGTTATGGTGTCATACCAAGAAAACGTATGTGTGACAAAATCATCAAGCTCATGGGTATCTACTTTGTTGGCATTGATTTAACTTTTGGCAAAAGAATAGGTGGTGAACAAAAACCGAACGTTTCTCCATCGTTTGAGGGATTGGATGCTAAGATGGATGGGATTCTTGGTTTATATGAAGTTAAAAAGGAGAATGAAAGCATGGGTGATAGCGGTAGTTGTGGCAATCCAAGTCGTGAAGCCGAGCTAAGGGCGTGGATGAATAATAAAAAATTGATAAGAGAGTTGAGAAGGTTGTTGTTCGTGCTCAGATTACTGTGTTGATACTCTGTTCTTCAATTTATCTCGTTTTCGGTTGTTGTGTTTGAATCCGGAATGGACTTCCTCAAACTCTTACTCTTATCCTAGCCCAACTCTGAAACTATCTTTGGCCCAACAAAATTCGAGGCCCACAAGCCCTTATGTTGCCAATCTTAACCTTTCCTAATTGTTTCCAAAAGGCCCATCTAAAAATTATCCAAGCCGGGCCAATTTTCTCATATTTGACCTATATTTGGCCCAGTGGCATAGTATTTCGGTTTAGTTGTGTATATTTCTAACACTCGTACTTGTGTTGTATGATATCTTGTGTTTGTGTGATACGTCTTTGTTGCATGCTTATTCATGTTTCGTCGTATATTATTCTAGTCGTTTTATGTCTTTGTTCTCATCTTTTCGATGATGTCAAGAGGGGGGAAAATGCGACTTAGATTTAGAATTTGCCTAAGCTTGCTCCTTGTCGTAATTCATTGTCTCTTAAGGTTCTTAAAAGATATGGGATAGATAGAAGATAAAAACCCTAAGTAATTCTTTGCTACGATTGACCCTTATTATATTGAGGGGGTGTTAGGTTCATATACCTATTTAGTCATACTATGTTATATTTATCTTATAAATGATAGATCTTATGCATACTTAACAAGGAAATATCGAGATATATGAAGAAGAACAAGCTTATTCCTTACATTGAATATCTCGGCTATTTTAGGGCACAAGTGAAGTCACCTTCTTCACTTGTTCTTGAGCTTAATATTTGGATGATCCTCCTTGAACCTCAAAGAGATGATGGCCTCCAAAAGATGAACACCAAGACACACTAACTCTCAATGTTTGTATGTTATTGTGCTAGAATCAACAAACAAACTCTAGATGGTGCAAGGAGGTGCACGGCTAGGGTTTGAGAAAAATGAACCTTATTTTTCTTTCTTTTCTTTCTCTCTCAAAGACAAACCCTAGTAAATTGATGGAATGAATGTTGTGAGGAACAAAATCTCTCTTTTGTTGCCTCTTTTGGTTCGGCCGAGAGGGAGGTGAGAGTGCCCAATGGGTTGGCTCTCAATCCTCTCAAATGTCTCAAGCATGCCTCATAATATTAATTGCATGTTTCCCTTATGTTCCTAACCTCTTAAGTAATATTGTATGTTTAGCTAGTGTGACATATCACACGGTCCTTTTGACCAAAATGGACCTCATACAATATTAGCTAGGATATTTAACATAAGTAATAATTCGTAGTTTAACTTTTAAACCCTTATTGTAAATCATAAGTAATTAAAATAATTACATATATTTATTCACATGCAATTTTATCACTACAACAATTGTAGTTAAAATAATTCATTCATATTTAATCATGTTTCTTAAACATATTAATTTTAGTGATGACATTTCAATCACTAAAAATAATTTATAATCCTATTATAAATTATCTCCTTATTTTATTCATAATCTAGAAATGAATCAACTCGTATCAATATACAGTTGTTACATTTAATATTGAGATAGCTGTCCTAAAGGTGTGACCTAAAGGGATCAACTGGTCACCACCGTCATTACGACAGTAATGTCAAACTCTAGCAAGCCAATCATTACCGATTAATGTTGACCAGTTGACTTATGATAAAGAATCATCCCATGAATATTCTTTTATAGAGTTTTGTCAATTTAATTAATATAATTGACGTGATCACATTATTGTCGAGGACACTTACTCCAACAATCTCCCACTTGTCCTCACAAGTGTGGATCACCGATTCTCTTGTTCTATTACATCATCTCCCACTCAATGCAAGGTGTCTTTCAGGTCGTACTTGCACGTGATCAAATCAATAGTGGTTTTTCTCGATATGGAGTGTAACTGTTTGACCAGAATTATCTACCATAGACAGTCTCCGAGCGTGGCCACGCATTTTCAGTTCACTACTCCTCGAGTGGCCTTGAGATTTAAGATAACCCTGACAAGGGGCAGAACAATTTCTTTCCAACTGTTCTCCTTGGTCAACATCATCCATTGTGACCCAAAATATATCCATTTGACCCCTTTTACGGAAGATCGTAGAATATAAATCAAAGTCATTCTGAATAATGTCACCTCTAGAGCAACCAGTCTCTAGTCTAAGAATCGACTCATAAGAATATATATAGCAGCTCTTGCCACGACCAGGCTCCATTAAATTCTAAAGAACTCTATAAGCGGTCACTGCCCGACACAAGTGTACTTTACAGTTGTCTATATGATCGACTAGTCATCCCTTATGACTCTATGGTGTAAGAACTCACCATCAATCGCATCATAATCTAGTCACTTCGAGACGTCACCTCATATAAGTGACTAGGGGCAATACTAAGTTAATCCAGTTCACTTTTACAGGGTTCAACAATTGTCCTACAATCCTGTTTGGATTTAACAAAGTATATTTAATAAACAAGTTGTATAAAACTTTAAATGATGAACGAGATTATCTTATATGAACGTAAAAACAACATTTTTCATTTCATATCGCATAATCGGTTACACATTGGGTAAACTTTTAAGACCCATAGAACGAGCATGAGAATCATGCTTAGCTTGCGACAAGGGTTTGGTTAAAGGATCAGCCACATTATCGTCTGTCCCAACCTTACATATCGCTATTTCCTTCCTATCAATGAAATCCCGTATTACATGATATTTTCTTGGTACATGTCTAGACTTATTACTAGACTTAGGCTCCTTAGCCTGAAAGACAGCACCACTGTTATCACAGTACAGGGTGATAGGATCTTCAGCATTTGGAACTACCCTTAGTCCCTCGATAAATTGCCTTATCCATACTGCCTCCTTAGCAGCCTCTGACGCTGCAATGTACTCTGCTTCCGTTGTAGAATCCGCAACGACTGGTTCTTTGAAGCTCTTCCAACTAATGGCACCACCATTCAAGATAAAGACAAATCCAGCCTGGGATTTAAAATCATCTTTATCTGTTTGGAAGCTTGCATCTGTGTAACCCTTTACACATAAATCTTCTTCCCCTCCAAACACTAAGTATGAATCCTTAGTTCTTCTCAAGTACTTAAGGATGTTCTTGACTGCAATCCAGTGACTTTCACCTGGATTTGCTTGATATCTACTAGTCATGCTCAAAGCATACGAGACATCAGGACGAGTGCATATCATGGCGTACATGATAGATCCCACGGCGGAAGCATAAGGGATCATTTTCATGCGTTCAACATCCTTGGGCTCTGTGGGTGATTGAGACTTTCTCAATATAATGCCACTTCCCATGGGGATAAACCCTCTCTTGGAATTTCCCATGCTGAACCGTCGAAGAATCTTATCGATATAAGGTTCTTGACTTAGTGCCAATATCCTCTTGGATCTATCTCTATAGATCCGGATACCTAATATGCATTGTGCATTTCCTAGATCTTTCATCTGAAAATGGTTACCTAACCATCCTTTCACTGATGAAAGCATTGGAACATCATTTCCAATGAGTAGTATGTCATCCACATACAAGATCAGGAATACAACATTGCTCCCACTGAATTTCATATATAGACAAGGTTCCTCGACACTTCGAGTGAAACCATTTTCTTTTATGACTTCATTGAAGCGATGATTCCAACTCCTCGATGCTTGCTTAAGACCATAGATGGATCTCTTAAGCTTGCATACCTTGTTAGGATTTTTAGGATCTTCAAAACCTTCGGGTTGTATCATATACACATCCTCCTTTAAATGCCCATTTAAGAAGGCGGTTTTGACGTCCATTTGCCACACTTCATAATCATGAAATGCAGCAATCGCTAACATTATCCTAATGGATCTTAGCATGGCTACCGGAGCAAAGGTTTCATCATAATGAAGACCTTGGACTTGGGAAAAACCCTTAGCTACTAGCCTAGCTTTATAGACATCATCATGTCCTTCTATGCCATTCTTCACCTTGAAGATCCACTTGCATTGGAGAGGTCTCATCTCCTTAGTCAAGTCTACCAAGTCCCATACTTGGTTTTGATGCATAGAATCCATCTCAGATACCATGGCCTCATGCCATTTGATGGAGTCGGGACTAGAGATTGCAGCTTTGTAAGTGGTAGGCTCGTCACTTTCCAAAAGTAAAACGTCTAGGCTACCATCTTCCTCAATTAGTCCAACATACCTATCAGGTTGATGTGGGACCCTACTCGACCTCCTGGGTGGAATAGGTACCGAAGTGGATGAAGAAGGAACATCTTCTTCCGTTTCAGCTTCAGTTTGTGGCTCCTGAACTTCTCGAACTTCATCAAGTTCAAAATTTCTCCCACTCTGTCTCTTAGAAATAAACTCCTTTTCTAAGAAGACAGCCTCGGAAGACACAAACACTTTGTTTTCTTGAGGTTTGTAGAAGTGGTAGCCACGTGAGGTGGTTGGATAACCAACAAATATGCATTTTTCGGATCTTGGTGCGAGTTTGTCATCGTTTTTCGACTTGACATAAGCATCGCACCCCCATATCTTCATATAGGTTAAGTTAGGAACCTTTCCTTTCCACATCTCATATGGAGTCTTATCGGTCGCTTTCGTTGGACTATTGTTCAACGATTTGATGGCGGTAAGGATCGCAAATCCCCAAAATGAATTGGGTAAATTAGTTTGGCTCATCATTGATCGGACCATATCCAGTAAGGTTCGATTCCTCCTTTCTGCCACACCATTAAGTTGTGGTGTTCCTGGAGGTGAAAGTTGTGACACAATGCCACATTTCTTTAGATGTGAATCAAATTCATTACTAAGATATTCTCCACCACGATCGGATCGTAATGTTTTAATCTTCCTATCGAGTTGGTTCTCTACTTCATTCTGAAATTCTTTAAATTTCGTAAAAGCTTCAATCTTATGCTTCATTAAGTAGATATACCCATACCTACTTAAATCATCGGTGAAGGTGATGAAATAGTCATAATTGTCTCTAGCGGTGATTGATAGTGGTCCGCATACATCCGTATGTATTAGTCCCAATAACTCACTGGCTCGTGTCCCTTTACCACTAAAGGGGTTACGAGTCATCTTTCCTAGAAGGCAAGCCTCGCATGTACCATAAGATTCATATTCGAATGGTTTAATTATGTTGGTCTTTACCAATCTTTTAATGCGATTTTCATTTATGTGACCAAGTCGACAATGCCAAACATATGATTCATTTGGATCACTTGTTTTAATTCTTTTGTTATTGACGTTGTAGACATTATTAGACGAGTCGGAAGTTTCCAAAACATAGATTCCATTAATAGAATTGGCACGGCCAACTACCATGTCATTCTTTGAAATTACACAACAATTGTTTTTAATGGAAAAATCATATCCTTCAATGTCTAACATTGCGACAGAAATAATGTTTTTGGAAAGAGACGGTACAAAATAACAATTATTGAGTTTTAGCTCATATCCACTCGTCAAGGCAAGAGTGCAAGTTCCTTTTGAAGTGGCCGCTACCCGAGCTCCATTTCCAAGTCGGAGATCCATATCACCCTTGTCCACCTTCTCCACTTCTCTTAAACCCTGCAAACGATTACAAAGGTGAGAACCACATCCGGTATCCAATACCCATGATGTGTTGGATGTAAAATTTATGTCAATAACAAAAATTTCAGATTTGGAATTACCTAACGGAATCACAAGACCTTCTTGGATATGACGTAAGTACTTGGGGCAATTCCTCCTCCAATGGCCCATGACACTACAATAGTGGCATCGCCCTTTCTCTAACTTTCTCTTCTTCCTTTTATTCTTTGCAAGACTTTTCTTGCTAGAACTCCCACTAGCTTCATCATAAGCTCTTTCCTTCAAGTATAAGGCGTCCATTTCTTCATTTAGCTCATCTATATAAGCCGTGTCAAGAAATGAACCTTTGGGAGGTGGGAGAGAAGAAATGAAGTTAATACTGTCATCCGGACCCGTTCCGAAATGAACTTCTCTAGTAGTATCAATGTTGTTTTGGTTGCAAATATCGTCGAAAACATTATGACAAGAATCAATAGTGATAGGGTTGAATGAATCCATTGCGATAAAATAACTACAAAAACGGAAACGAAGGAAAATTAACGTTCATCATTTTAAAACTTGTTAAACATTTTAAACAAGTTAAGTATTTACTTAACGATCTCTTACACAATTAAGTAAATAAACCCGAGACCCAAACCCATACTAATCCGGGCACGGTGTAGCCGATTCAACCCGTATTGGTATAATTTGGTGGATTAACCCTTTAATCGGTTCTACTCTTAGAACTCTCGGTCGACAATTTTCTTAAAATTATCTATAGCCCGAACTTATTGCAACTACGGTTACGAATACTTTCGTTGAGATCAACCAAATTTCAAGGTGTAATCGTCATTACCCCACTTACCCAACGTGACAATTTTAGTACCCCGGTTTAGCCGAGCCTACATATTTGTGAAGAAGGGATTCATGGGTCCATACTCTTTGGTAAGGCTAAGTCTCAATATTTTAAACGTAAGAGATCTTATCAATTATTATCTATCTCCTTTTAAGTGAACTAATTTAGGTGAATTATCGATAATAAAATTGATACGTTGAAGACCCGATACTCGATATGCATGACATGTTAATGGCGATTTGGCTATGCATGCAACATATTAAAACAAAATAAAGCAAACGATAAATTCCTAGTATGGCCTTATCCTAGAAAAGAAATAACAAGAGTACAAATTCGGAAACCAACTCCTTTGGTCCCTTGATCTTGACGAGGCACGCAAATCGAGGCAAACACCGTCTTGATCGGAACTCCTTTCCGAATGGCACCGTCTTCAAGGATCTCCGGAAAATACAAATATTAAAACTTTTCTAGTCTACTTTATACATTATAAAATAGGAAAAAATACAATTGGGTGATACGAGATCACAAAATTACAACCGAATTGGTAACCCCTTACATTACGGGAAATACCAATTTAAATCTAAGGCCATACTAGAATAATTACATGATTCAAAATAATGCAATATAAAATGATATTCATAAGAAAAACGCAGCAATATAATATGTTATAAATATGTTCATTTTAATGCCAAATCGCCCTAATAACTTATTATGTCGAAAATAACCCGGTTTTATGAGATTTTAGCATTTTCAACTCTTTTAAAATGCATAAATTAAAACATACACAACTTATGTTCTAAATAATATCCTAACACATTTTAGGATTCAAAATTAGTCATAAATAATTTTGATAATAATTAACACTTTAATTATATTAACATTGTTCATAATGCCTTTAAAAATGTATAACATTTACGAATTAAATCCAAACAATTATAAAGATTCGAAATTTTGGATTTTCATTTTCACTAACATTCTGAAAATATTACTTTAATATTTATAATGTAAAATATTGGTCATTTTATCCGAAATAAATTTCGAAATATCGTATATAAATGGCCAAATTACCTCTTTATACGGTTTTAATCCTAAAAATCGTAAATCATGCTTATACAAAATCATATTGTACCAAATTTTACATACATTAAGTAAAATTAGCATGTGAGGTCGTGTGAAAATTACAAGGCTAGAAACATTTTCTTTCTATTTTAATCATTTAACTCGATTTTGTCATAAAAATGCATTTAAACGATTAAATTTTTTATTATGAACAATATATTAAATCTCATAAATTATCATATAACCTAAAAACATTTTAGGACCAGATTTAATATTCATGCCAAAAAGTCGAGTGATATATATAAGGGTCTTGAAATATTAGTTTTGTTTTAAGTCTCAAAAACTCGGAAAAACTATAAACCGATTAAGCATGCAACAACAAGTGCTCTGATACCAATTGTTAGGTTCATATACCTATTTAGTCATACTATGTTATATTTATCTTATAAATGATAGATCTTATGCATACTTAACAAGGAAATATCGAGATATATGAAGAAGAACAAGCTTATTCCTTACATTGAATATCTCGGCTATTTTAGGGCACTACTACAGAAAGCCTTAAGGACATCGGACTTTTATGGACAAGGACATCGGATTAGCAACCGATGTAGAGTTCGCTGATGTCCATTATGGGTGTAAAGGACATCGGTTGTGCAACCGATGTCCATTTGGTAATGCACATCGGATGTTTCAAAAGTCTGATGTCCATCATCCTTATGCACATCAGACTTTAGCTAACATCTGATGTCCATTTGGTAATGCACATTGGGGGTTTAATAAATCTGATGTCCTTCATTCTTATGCATATCATTCTGTAGCTCACATCTGATGTGCTTCATATGTATGCACATCGGAGGTGTAATATGTCTGATGTCCTTCATATGTATGCACATCGGAGGTGTAATATGTCTGATGTCCTTAATATGTATGCACATCATTTTTTTTCTGTAATCTGATGTCCATTTATGTTTTGTACATCGGAGGTTTAATATGTCTGATGTCCTTCATATGTATGCACATCATTTTTTTGCTGTAATCTGATGTCCATTTATGTTAATATACATCATACTATTGAATAAACCGCTGTCCTTGATGTTGCCTTTTTTTTAAAAAAAAAAGCTGATATTGATGGTAATTTGTACCACCAGTATACATTATTCAGATGCCAGCCAGACTGCCATACCATCAACCAAACAAACACAAATTCAAAGCGAAGCACGACAAAGTCGTTCGTCTTTCATTAAAGATGGACAAAGCAAATCACGACAAAGGTCGGTCGGCTTTCATATACATTATCCAAAATCATCAACTAACCAAATATATAGGGTTATCTGTCATTTTAAACGACATCCAAAATAGTCTAGAGATCACAAGTTTAACAACTAACCAAACATCGGCTTAGTTTGCAAAATCAAAGTACGTACTACGTTACTAGCTAGAGAAAGACTATGCATTTAGAAAATAGTCCGCCCACAAGTCCCTGGCCTCGTCGATTTCTTCTTGGGAATATGGCAGTCGGTGTTTGAAAACCTGTAAATAATACACAAAATTCTAGCTTTAATAATAATACAAATTAATTAACCAAACAATAAGTAAGGTCGTCGTGCAAATGTCAGGGCTGGTTATTAAAGCCATGGATACAAGACCATCTCAATGTACATATATCCTACTTGTATAATACCAACGGGAACTCTGCATCCATACAACAACAAGATACGGCCAGCAAGACTTTTAGATAACCACTATTCTCTATGTAAACCAAATGAGTACAAGAGCGAATTTTGCTACCCCAAACCCCACCCACTACACACATGAACTCAAATACGAGATTAAAAGGCACACAAAATGAAAGAAGTGGTGTAAACAGTAAAAGTAGGCATATGCAAGTATGCAACCCAACCCTGTCCATAGCAGCCCTCTAGACCCAACCTTCTATCTACAAAAATCTAGCTTGACATATGGCACCGGATTGGGAATCAAGCACGTTTATGAAAATATTTACGAGTTTTATAGTGGAAGGATAATCTGACCTCTTCGATAGGTGCAGTCGGATTAGCTCGAGTGACTATTTCTAGCATGTACCTCATTACGTAGTACCCGCATTCAATGTCACCTTGCTGACGCGCACACTGCAAAGAGATAACGACAAATTAAACCAAAATGGTCTTTACTAATATAATTGATGATTAGGCTGTCCTATCTAGTAAACAGTTAACAAATTACCAGTGTTTTCAGCCATGTTGGTGTTTGAGAACTCATTCTTGACCCACCATTAGAGCCGTAAATTCTTACAGATCTATACAAATGTTTCAATAAATAATTGTCAGCCACATTATTGGTTCCATCAACTTGATTACGTATTAATTAATAGTTGAACTTACGAATTAATTAAAGTTTTCAACTTTGAAGGCGCTGAATTTCCAAGTGAGTCAAACCAGTAAATTTTATTATGCTCTACAATGTCAAATACAAGGAGCATCCAATGATCCCTGCAAATAATTTGTAATGTATAATTAACATGAAAATCGGTAATCATTAAGCAAGGTAAAGGTGATCGGGTATATGTACTTACTGTTCGAAATATGGAGCGAGAAAAATCTTTTTCGGACTCAAGTCTTTCATCCTTTTACAAATCTTGTTAATTGCTTGGTCATCATTGTCTACGAAGGAAATCAATTCTGGGCTTAAAAAACCATAGGTTTCCATGTCACAGACGCTACATAAGTACCTGTAACAATATAATACGACTTAGAAGCAAACGAATGGTATGTACTTCAAATTAATGACCAAAGGCAAACTATAATGAGATGCAATTTTAAAATTCTGATTGAATATGTACACATACCCAAGAAAAGTCTCAATGACTTGAAGGCTAATCTTTCCCATGTTTAACAGTGCACTAAGATCCTCCTTGAGCAGGCGCACCCTTTTCTTAGTAGATCCTAGGACATCCGCGCTCAAATACATGTCAGTTACTTGAGTATCGCCCATCATACTAACTACCTTGGACATTAATCGTCTACAATCATATTTTTGGTCCAAAAGTGCTTTCAAGCTTGTGTTTGATCTTGTCACTGGTTGATTTGTTCTGCTTATTTTACCGCTTTCTACTTTTTGGGAATGATGAGTAATGTCAGTTGTCTTCTGCCTTTTCAATTTACTCTTCGTAACTGACTTGTCGCTTGTCTCTGACTCATTTTTCTGCAGAGGATGAAAGTTAGAAACAAATGAAACACAAAATAATAAAGGGATAATAAAATATCAGTTAAATCAGTGTTTAACTCAGTTAAATCAGTGTTTAATCCTCAGATCCCCAATCATCACAGCCCCAGTTCAAACCCTCATCTTTGAGAAACTAGATATTTGCCAAAGACAGAAACGTTCAAAAAACACTCTGTACACTCATTATGGTAACCAGTATATAGCTTGTATCAAATGCACATTTCCCTTGGATGAAAAGAAAGGGTGGAATTGTTTGATCCGATAAATGCTGAAGATTAATATACAAAAATGTCATTATGTCAGCATATAAAACAAGCTTCCATGGGTAAACTAAATAGAACCTGACAATATTGACGCTATGAAGCAGATGAGATCTCATGTTTTCTACTTTCTATATACAAGTTGAACTCTTCAATATTATACATATTGTACAACAAGGAGCTCATACTCAAGATGGCATTAAATGATACTCCGTATCTCACAACACATTCCATCTATACCAGATAGAGGGCACACTTTAGGAGCAAGTTATAGTTTAATTGTAACAACAAAATGCATACACTCCCAACGATCGTCTTGAATAACTTCATATGTCTAACATAGAAATTGAAATAGCAGGAAATAAGGGACCAGATCCAATTAAAATAAAGTAAATAGAGAAAGAACAATTGTGGAACTGAAGAGCCAAACAAATTGGCAAGCAGCGTTATAGTTTAATACCGAGTCATTACAGAGCTTGGTTTAGTTTTAATTTCTTGTTGGTGTCACTGTGAAGTACTATTAACAAGATCCAGGTGATTGATGTTCCAGGTTGCCACTGCATGTACAGAGACGGTCCAGGAACAAAGCCGTACGCATAGCATCAGCATACACTATAATGTGACTCTAATTGCAGTTAAGTGTATGTCAATTGAAAGACCTCTATTTTGTTGTCGCCACTCTAATGCTCGTATGTATTGCAATGCCTTTTGGAACTGATAATCGAGGTTACTAGTTTTCATCCAAAAAAGTTCAGAATGTGAAGTTTATGGTTAAAGACTTGAAGTCCTTGTGAGTGCAGGGTGACAGATTAATGCATATGTTTCACTGGTTTTCACCCCTCACAGACTCGCAGGCAGTAGAGTAATGACAGTAAGTCACAAAGAAGATTTCCCAGAAAAATCACCATCATTTTCATCAGTTCAAATGGCTTAAAAGGTTATGACCAAAATCAACGTAAGGAAAACAACAATTCATACCTTTAAGGAGCGTAAGGTGATTAAATTCTTTGGCCAAAGAAGAAATGAACCAATTGCATCACCAACAGTAGCAAATTCATCAGTTGGCAGAGGTAATGCCGTCTCCTCCTGATTTTCCATGATAACATAAACGCACACCCTTAAAGCATCTGCTCCAATTCTTTGACCGTGACAAACTGATGCCTCACTGGAGCTCTTGAAAACTCGTCCTAGTGCAACCTTCTTCTTTTCACCATCTTCCACAGCTAGCTCGCATTCAAAGCCCTTAGGAAAGCATGAAAAGACAAATAGCGCTTAGAAATTGAAAGGCTACAATTTGTAATAAGTATCAGCGCTAATACAAACACATGTACCTTCTCAGGTATCTCATCAAATGGGTCAGGATAATCATCATGATGACTATCATTCCCAATTTTGCAAGTCGTCTCGACCTCAGCAGCGACCTTCTCATTATTTTCAATAGTTTGCGAACTACTAGCATTCCCATTTGTCCTTATATGTTCCATGTCTTTATAGATCTCTGCCCTCACTTTTTCTGTGATCTGTTGGGTCAACTTCTCCAGAAACTCGGATGAAATTTCTCCCTCACCTCTTTTTCTTTTGCATTGGCCAAAGTAATGCCTATGACCAACTCGACCTCCAATTCCTCTTACACGACCATAGTGCTCAGGAGTTCCCAGTGCTTTTGTTAATTCATCATCTTTACCATTAGGTACAAAGTCTCCTTTCTTCACCATTTCATTCAGCACATGCTGCATGTATACAATAATTGATTACGCAAAACATATATAAATAGCTCTCAAATTACCACATTATCCTACCTGAACTCACAAACTGAAACTCGAGAGTCGAGACGGGCATTCCCATAGCTAACCAACCTGCTATACAATTGCCTGGTTGGCCTAATTAAACATACCCTTTTCAAATTTATATGATTTTTTGAAAATTTGAAACAAAAAACATGCAAGAACTTCAACAAACAATCAAAATAACATGACTTTCTGTTTCAATTATCCTCCTTAATCTTAATTAATTAATTACACATACAACATAATCACTGTTTTATTCGAAATTTTACATCTGTTGTACACCTGTTGCTTAATTACTACATCAAGTACAATCACTATAAAGTATAAACTATGGAAAAAGGTGAATTCTTTTTCTGGGTAAGCACTGTTCTATTGATAGACACCACTAATTTGATGATCATTAAAGTTTGAATTTTTATTTTTCTTTTTCTGGGTAGGTCCATATTGAACCCACCATTTTTAATTAGCTTGATTTCCCATATACTCAGTACAACAATAACATTACGTCAATGCCTCAATTACTCTCGCAAATTGCAGGTAAGGGGGTTGAATTACGCAGCCTCAATAACATTACGTACAAAACTTAAGCATTAGAAACCTCCAAACTGCTTGTTAAACCATAAAGTTTCAATCTTTTATGTATCTATGTAATCAAAATGAGAAGGAGAAAGGGGAACCTGAAAATGGCGGTTGCGCCAAGTAAGAGAAGCCCAAAAAAGAGAAGAAAGTAACCAAGCACAAGATAAAGTCAAGTATAAATAGGGTAAAGGACGATATGCATCATTAACCCATGTAATATTAACACTATTACCACTACTACTTGTTAAACCCCCAATTTAAACCCTAATTAAACCCCCAATTTAAACCCTAATTAAACCCCCAATTTCAATTCCATCGTTCAATCATCAGTTCGTGATTCATCAAAATAACAAAACAAATAAAGAAAATAACCAATTTAACTAAGAAAATTACCTGAAGAATGAACGAACTGAATGAATGACGAACTGAACGAAGGACGAATAACTGAATGAACGAACGAATTGAAGGACGAACTGTTGAATAATGATAATGAACGATGATAAGGAAGTCCCTCAAGTTGAAGGACGAACTGTTGACGGGAGGCGATGAACTGATTATCTGAATTTTTTTTTTCACGCGGGAGGGATGAAGTAATACTGTGGGAACGATTTTTTTAATATGAACGAAGTATGTATTATGAAATAGAGTATATATGTTTATTTAATTAATTTTAATTTTTCAACAACAATTCACATCGGATTAAATAAATAACTGATGTCCTTCATCAATTAATGTTCATGGGTTATCATTTAGTCTGATGTGCATTAAAATCAATATTTAAGGACATAGGTTTGAATTAGCAACCGATGTCCTTTACTTAATAAGGACATCAGATTTTTTAAAACAACTGATGTGCAAATTAATTACATCAGACTTTTCAAAAATCTGATGTCCATTAGCCGATGTCCTTAAGGGTTTCTGTAGTAGTGGGGCACAAGTGAAGTCACCTTCTTCACTTGTTCTTGAGCTTAATATGTGGATGATCCTCCTTGAACCTCAAAGAGATGATGGCCTCCAAAAGATGAACACCAAGACACACTAACTCTCAATGTTTGTATGTTATTGTGCTAGAATCAACAAACAAACTCTAGATGGTGCAAGGAGGTGCACGGCTAGGGTTTGAGAAAAATGAACCTTATTTTTCTTTCTTTTCTTTCTCTCTCAAAGACAAACCCTAGTAAATTGATGGAATGAATGTTGTGAGGAACAAAATCTCTCTTTTGTTGCCTCTTTTGGTTCGGCCGAGAGGGAGGTGAGAGTGCCCAATGGGTTGGCTCTCAATCCTCTCAAATGTCTCAAGCATGCCTCATAATATTAATTGCATGTTTCCCTTATGTTCCTAACCTCTTAAGTAATATTGTATGTTTAGCTAGTGTGACATATCACACGGTCCTTTTGACCAAAATGGACCTCATACAATATTAGCTAGGATATTTAACATAAGTAATAATTCATAGTTTAACTTTTAAACCCTTATTGTAAATCATAAGTAATTAAAATAATTACATATATTTATTCACATGCAATTTTATCACTACAACTAGGGATGGCAACGGGTAGGATCTGGACCGGATCCTATAGGATCCAGATCCAGATCCATTTTAAAATGTTATATCCAGATCCTACCCTTATCCTTAGGGTCCGACAATTGCAGATCCATATCCTTATCCTAAGGAACCGGGTAGGATCTGGATAAAATCCAGATCCGTTAATCTCCAAGTCACTAGTTCACTACTATGCACTATTTCACTTTTGCTTGTCAAATAGAGACGATGTTTTAGTCGAATTCCCTCCATTAGCTTCACCGGTTTAAAAACCGTAGTCCAAATGAAACAAAAAATGTCGTACAAGAGTGTTTAAAAGGCTTATAGCAACTTACAAATAAAGTTTACAAACCACAAAATAATTATTTGGGGTTGGGAAATTAGGTTGGAAGTTGAAAGTGGAAACCGTGTATATGGTTTGTGAATAGGGAAATATGAAATATGGCTTGTCAGTTGTTTGGTATTGTTACTGGAAACTGGGCTTGGCCCAATATTTACTCATATAAAAATTTAAAAAGGGTCCAAGGGTAGGATCTGGATCTTAGTGGTGGGATCCAGATCCGACCCTCATGTGAGTATGAGGATATGGATCGGATCCAGATCCTAAGGATCTCAAAAAATGGGATCCATATCCTACCCTTGGGTATCGGGTCTGGCGGATCTGGGTAGGATCCGGGATCCATTGCCATCTCTAACTACAACAATTGTAGTTAAAATAATTCATTCATATTTAATCATGTTTCTTAAACATATTAATTTTAGTGATGACATTTCAATCACTAAAAATAATTTATAATCCTATTATAAATTATCTCCTTATTTTATTCATAATCTAGAAATGAATCAACTCGTATCAATATACAGTTGTTACATTTAATATTGAGATAGCTGTCCTAAAGGTGTGACCTAAAGGGATCAACTGGTCACCACCGTCATTACGACAGTAATGTCAAACTCTAGCAAGCCAATCATTACCGATTAATGTTGACCAGTTGACTTATGATAAAGAATCATCCCATGAATATTCTTTTATAGAGTTTTGTCAATTTAATTAATATAATTGACGTGATCACATTATTGTCGAGGACACTTACTCCAACAGGGGGAACCAAACACTTAGTCACAAATCTAAGAAGACTTGCCATCATCAAAAAGGGGGAATTTGTTGAACCATATATTCAAATATATATATTAAGTATGTATGTTTATGTTTTGATAATGACAAGTCTAGCTATTTATATATTATATACTCGTACGTATAATCGTGTGCTAAGTGTACAGAAGATTAGTTTAAGAGATCTCATCAATCAAGTATAAAAGATTCAAGAACTTTAGTCAAAGGATTGACTAATCGAAGATTAGATGAAGATCACAAGTGCATATAGTGAACTAAAGTTATACTTATCAACTATAGCTTTAGTATGAGATTGATTCAAGTTATAGCCCGTAGCTATAACTCCAGAAAGAAGAAATGGTCGAAAGATTTGTGATGGTTGAAACGATTTTGGTTTCCAAATTCGTCGTGATTATTTAATGGCTAATTAGTATTCTATTTTTGGAATATAGAATTATTAATCTTAATATGGTAATATAAAATATCTTTTAGTCAAATAGGAATAAATAATTTTCTTATGAGATAATTATTTATTACTAATAAACTAAGGATTTTTATATAACCATAATTGTCAAAATAATATAATCTAAATATTGTTTTAAACGATTTTGGAAAACGTGTACTATGACACATTCCATAAAACGTGTGGGATTGGATTAAATAAATAAATATGTATTTATTTAGATATCCTAAAAACAAACTAGATTATATTATGGAATATAATTTGTTATATTTTGACAAGGTTTAGGAAGTTGCTTTTAATAAGGTTACTATTTATTTATTATATAAGATCTTTCCTAAATATGAATTAGGAAATTGATTCCTTATATAATATCTAAAGTATCTTATTAAATCTTTCCTAAATCAATTAAGATTAGATTTATGGTAGTATTACCTAAAGACTAGAATTCTAGTTTTAGTAATATTCCTATATCATCTAGGGTTTAATAACCTAGACATAATTCTATATAAATAGAACACTTGTGAAACATTGAAGATCACGAAATACACACACATATTCACGCAAATCGAGAGAGAGAAACCGCCGATCATATACTTCAATATTCGAGCTTATCATTGTCATATCCGATTCAAGATTCAAGTGCTCAAGCATTGATCTTATTCATTCAAGATTGTGACATCAAGGAACATTGAAGACTTTATCTTATTTACGTAAGATAGATCGAGTATTTAGCGGTACTCATTGTAAGACAAATATTTAACGGTATTTGTCGTAGCTAGATATTTAACGGTATCTAGATAGAGTTGTGACTAACATCAAAGTCACACGAGTAGGGTTGATAAAATTGTAATCCAGAGTTGGTACTAATTTTATTAATCAAGTATAGTGGACATAGGTCTCAAAGTGTGAGACTGAACCACTTCAAAAATATTGTGTCTCTCTTTATTATTCGTTCTACTCGAAGATCATCATACAACCATACATACATCAAAGAAGATTTAAAAAGAAGGCATACTCAATTCAACCCCCCCCCCCCTTCTTGAGTATATTATATCAATAGACTCTTCAATTATGAAAATGTTTTTACAAAAAATTCAATTAAAATGTTAATATTAATTATAAGTTTTAAAATTTTAAAGGGTTACATAAATTTTGGAAAAAAATATATTTAATATAAAAATTTATTTTAATAATAATGATAATATCCTTTAATGTTATAAATAAGTGAATAAGTGAATTAAATTAATTTATAAATAAATGAACTAAATTAATGTCATGTAATATAAATTGATATTCTATATCACATTAAAAATATAATATGTCACATTTAAATATGTCACGTTACATTAAAATTTGTCATGTGATAATATTTTAGGTACCCTTTTAATAAGATTTTATCGATTTTACTCATTAATAAGATTTTATAGATTTTACTCATTATAGTATGGCTTTGATCGAACTAGCCGTCTCATTTCTTTTCATTTGTTATTCTCCTAACCTTGTCCTCTCCAACCCACCACTATTGTCAACCACCACCATAATGCATCTTGATCAATCTAGGCCCTACGTAATCATAAACCACTATCGTCAACCATAACCTCCTTACATAATTTATATTGTGTAGTATACTACATCAAAATAGGGAAAAAAAATCAAAGAAAACATGTACTCTGCAATCAAGTGGAATAACCAATCACCTTAGCACCACTCTCCGACCACCAACCTACCAACCATGAACCCAAAACCGGGTCGTCATCGCCGGCCACTACCAACCACATGCCTCACAATGTGTTCGCCTAACCACCCTCACTCTTACCCCTCCTATTAACTCTTGATTCTTTATCTCCTCATCACGGCGTCGCCACCGCACGCAACCATCAGCCACCACTAGTAGAAAAATGAAATCTTATATATAAAAGCAACAACCACAGAGCTTAGGTGTCGCTCTGTGGTTAAAAGTCAACTTTTCAAAGAATATACTCGGCAGGACCCACTTTCACTACCCATGATCTTTTGAATGAATTAATTACCTTGACGTATATATACATTTGTTAATTAATTGTTTTGATAGATAAATATCATTAAAAATATTGCAATATAAAACGTACAATACCCATTTTTATGTGATATACTAATTATTTAAGAATGTCAATCTAAACCTTTATTATTAGCAAAAAAATAAATAAATTGCATAACGAAGAATCAATTCAAAAACTTAAAACTACAATCAACCAAATAGTTAATCATATTACTAATTTTTAGTGAAAAGACTGGATCCAAATTGAAAATAAGAAAATTTAAATTCTTCTAAAAAAAATCGTAACAACTCATAAACACAAAACAATACAAAGGTCTGGGTACAATTATATTTTTTTGCATGCGCTTGATCTTCACAAAGAACTTCTTCAAGTAAGAAAAAATTAATAAATTGAATGGGGTAGATATGAAAATAAATATATATTCACAAAAAAATATAAAATCGGGTGAATATAAAAAAGGGCAAAAAAATACAAATATTAAATCTGGACAAAGAATTATGGAGTAAAGGGGAATACCTTCAATATTAATGAACTAACTATAATATGAGAATTTTTTTTAATAACTACTTAAGTTTAGATAGACTAATTGATTGATGAATAAGGATGCACTCAAAATGATGATAAAGAGAACAAAGGAAAGAAATTCCAATTATCATCAATTCATAATCTCGGATAATTTTATTCAATGAAATTGGTAGGGGGAGGGGGGGGGGGGGGGGGTCGGAAGAAAGAGGGTTAGATTGAGACGGTGTGGGTTAGTGAAATGGTAATTGGGTATTTTTTAGGTTATTAATAAGGTGGGTTAAATATGTTTTAATGGGCAAATGGTTGACATGTTTAAGTTAACAAAATTGTTGGTAAGTTTAATTCTCTTTAAATTAAAACTAATAATTTAATCATATTCATGACTTATTTTTTTTATATTGAAATAATAATTGAAAATAAGCTTTGTTTTGTAATTATTTAAGTAAATGGGGTATAAAAGAAATATAAAAGTTAACTTTTAGTTTTTGTGTAATTTCAATTACTATAATAATATTAAATTAATATATAGTAAGTTTATATAAATATTAACTTTTAAGAGCGAGTATAATGATTCATTATGATATATTTAACTTTGACCCAATGTGGTCAAAATAAATGATCTCACATATTTTCATATCAGTATCACGCCTTAAACGATAATCTGTATATTATAGACTATTCACCGTTTTAGAAGAGTTAGAAATTTTAAATTGTTGACTATTTGAAAAATGTCAGGATCCACTTTTTTGGCAAATATTACTCGCCAAAAACTTGAGTTATCGTGTTTTAGACTTTATTTCAGGCTAATTATCATCATTGTATACAAAATAAACAATCATAACTTATGGAGCAAGGTGTGTTTAAAAATTGTGATTCTTAAATTATATTATATCACGCGTCTATAAATCAAATTTAGCATTATTTTTGTATGATTATATCATGAGTTTGCATATTTTGCAGCTTGGCTAAATCGTTTCAATTATACACATGTCACATTTTTCATTTCGTATTATTTTTACCGATTAGTATTACGTAATTTTTACTAAATGGTAAATGAGCCAAAATTCTGATTTAGTACACAAGTCATTTTGAACTGTGCAGGTGTTTTATAAACACGCACGAGTTTGATTTAATGAAACACATTTTTAACAATTTTCACAGGCTAGAACTAATCAGACCTACGTAATTTGACGAACTATGTGTTATTTCAATCTGAATAACTGTATTCAGATGGAGTGTATAATTTAGGATTTATGTGTATCATTCGAGTAAAAAAGATAGTGTAAACCCTTATTTAGCTAATAGAAGTATATATATCGTACTATAACTATTTAACGAAATGACATTAATAAATCATTTACGCTAATTGCAATTGAAACTTTGTATTTGTTATTGCAAAAAAAATACTCGACGATACAAACAAAACATTTTGTATTGCATACGAAATTTATTAATTGTATAAGAACAAAATTCAAAGTAGCATTACGAGCAATTTTGTTTATAATAATTAAGACCAAGTAAAAACTACATTTATTTTTAGTTTTAGTTTTAGTGCAAAAATACTATATTTATTTTTAATATAACAAATTATTTTAAGTATTTATTTAATTTTTATAATAACAAGATTTAAAAAATATACCCGTGTAATTTGCACGAGTTTAAAATTAGTTAGACAGGTGGAATAGGCAACGATTGTTGAAAATAACCGTAGCCTCTTATAAAAGGCTACGGTTATTAGGAAACAATCGTTGCCAAATATATAAAAGCAAATAAAAGGCAACGGTCATTCTATCACTACCGATAACCACCGTGTTATCATCAGTAGACACGGAGACCCAAATCCAGCACGACTCTTCAAATTTTTAGTTCACAATCCTCATTCAGGTATGTTTCTTTATTTCGAATATTTTTAAAGTTATCATAATTCATATTTTTTTCGAAGATTCGTTTTCGTTTATCACTGAATTTTGGTTTAGTTTATTATTTTTAGCATTTAGGGTAAAATTAAGTATCAATGTTAGGTTTTTCAATTAAATTTGATTTTAATTTGGGGATAATTCGTTTTCTACTAATGCTTTGAATAGAAGAGATGATTTTTGGAGTTAAATATGATAACAATGTTAGTGAAGGGGGAAGGATATGTTGAACTGAAATTCGTTTGGGGATAATTCGTTTTTTATTAAATAATATGCTTCTTAATGTAATTAAATTAAATATGCAGTAGCATTCAGGAGGTGCATTTGAGGGTCTGAATAATGAATCCATTTGCCATTTTATGTTAACGACCAAAACCATTTCTAGATTGATAATTGGGTAAACTGGAACGAAGTCAGAGGGATCAAGCTGGAGTTCGAT
The DNA here is from genome assembly GCA_029255685.2 of Silene conica. NCBI lineage: Eukaryota > Viridiplantae > Streptophyta > Magnoliopsida > Caryophyllales > Caryophyllaceae > Silene > Silene conica. The sequence continues at coordinate 46,099,586 of CM055318.2, read as the reverse complement.
TGATTAAGGTTAGAATCTTTTAGTTTTTGTCTCTGGGTTATCAAAAGCGTTAATTTATTGTTTTAAGTATGATTTCTGTTGAACTCTTGAGGCAACTACAGAACGAAATTACCTTGTAGTTTATGATATATTATATCACAATCAGCTAGAAATTATTCTGGGGTTTTCATGCTCTTTAAATTTATAGTTACCAAGTTATTGTTACTTGATATCAACATAAAACACATAATTGAGAAGTGAATCTTTCAGGAGAAATTAGCATCTGATGAAGAACTCGCGCTTTTACCAACCACGCTTGTCAAATGGCCGCACTTGATTTATTGTCTATGTTGAAAGTGATGTATTCATCCCGACACACTTGGGGAACATGGTCAGTTCTATTGAAGGCCATCGCCGATATTTAGGGCCCCGACAGGTTAACACGGCTCTATTTTTTTTGTTATGACTGTACATTTTTCTTTTTTTTTGATGACGAGGGGTAATCCCCCCGAGCCCATGCATTCCCGCACCACCACATGGACGACTGTACATTTTTCAATATACTGAACTTCTTTGCCTTTTCTTTTCATCAGAAATGTAACATCCCGTATTTTCGTAAAATCTAATTTAAGCGTTTTAAATTATTTTTAAGTAATAAAATAATATTTTAATAATTTATTGTGAAAGGTTTTAATTTAATTAGTAAGATCCGTCTTAAGAACCTTAAGTCCTTAAGACGAATGCAAACTTGGTAAAACTTAAACTCGTATCTTAAATATCCGTTCAAATGTCCGACCCGTTTAATTGACTCGGAAAGGACAGTCCATAAAACCCCATAAACCCCCTTTAAGTCGACACATACTCCTCCATCCTCAAACATTTCACTGTAAAATAAACTCGATCTCCTAAAACCTCCATTGTTAAACATTTCTTTTGAGCTTTTCTTCGTCATCCGTCGATCAAATCGAGGTAACAATAACATTTTCGGAATCCTCATTCGATTTCCAAGCCATCTATCACTTTCATTTTGCAAATCCTTAAACTCGAAAATGGGTCTGTTTTCCTTAAATTCCGTTTTGAGTCCTTAAATCCGTTTTCTATGTTTGTAGGTGTGGGCTTAGACGATCCAGAGGTCGATAGCTAATTGGTAGAGGAGGATCTTTAGCCGGAATCGCTTGAAAGGTGACGATAATGAGATAACTCGGCCTTTATGTGTATATTAGCAAGTTTGATGTGTTCTTGTGTTTAGTTTCTGATTTTGTTGAAGTATAATGTTTAAAGGACTTAGTAACATGATTAGGAATGTTTAGTTGTGATGAATTTATGCTTGTTGATGTTCTTAAGATCATATGTTGTTTTTCTGAAATTTACTCATTTTGCGACGGATACTTGATATAATCATTTGAGGATTGTTATGGGATTTGTATGCTGTTAGGATAGTAGTATTGGATGTTTATAATGTTGGGCAAATCATGCTTGTAGTGATTATTGAAGTTTACATGTCGATTTGTGAAGTTTGAAAGGGGCTGGAAAATCACGAAATGCGTTACAGGCTCTCTGAGCCGGTCGACCGGCTGGGAGTGCGTTTGTGTGTTTTTGCGATTTTGAGTTTTTGGCCTTAGGACTGCCAGTCAGCCGACCGGCTGGTAGTCTCTTGTGTTGTGTTTTGTTTGCGAAAAACATAGGAAGAAGGGGAACCCAGCCGGCAGACCGGCCGCCTGCCAGCCGGCTGGGAGTATGTGTGGGTTGGTTTACGAAATAGCGAAGGCTAGGGAAATGGAGTCCCAGCCGGCCGACCGGCTGCCTGCCGACCGGCTGGGAGTCCTTGTGTTGTTTTGTGTAAAAGAGGAAGGGAAGGCTGAGGAGGTCACCAGCCGGCCGACCGGCTGCCTGCCGACCGGCTGGGGACCCCTGTAAGCTAATTTTGAAATTGTAAATCGTTCGTAACTTTCAAACGGTTAATCGGTTTTGATTGAAACTCGTTTTGTATACCCGTGACATGTATTTGAGGTCCCCGGAGGATGGGCAACATTATATTGGGTTCGGGAATGGAGTAAGGATAGAGACCCCCCGGTCGGGTAACCGAAAGGGAAACCGGCTCTCCCTCAACTTAGTTCCCGGGGTCAATTAAGTGTTGATTAGAGGATAAGAAAAGTAGATCTATAGATTAGTTCATAGGCTTTGGTTGATATTGTATTGATGCGTATTAAGTTATGCCTTAAGTTGGCCTCTGAACTTAATACGTGAGTTGTTTGTCATATATGGGGATATGCCTTAAGCTGGCCTCTGAGCCCTATATGTGTATGTTTGTCGTATCTGGGACATGCCTTAAGCTGGCCTCTGAGTCCAGACATGTTTGATAGTGATCGCGTTAGAACATGCCTTAAGTTGGCCTCTGAGTCTGACGAGTAGAGCAGCTGCACAACGGGGTAGCTAAGGAACTGACACCTTGCCCGGAGTGCAGATGTTTGGTGCTAGAACATACCTTAAGCTGGCCTCTGAGTTTAGTACCTTGTGATGTGGTGAAGGGACATGCCTTAAGCTGGCCTCTGAGTCCTTTACTTTTGGATGCTAGTCTATGCCTTAAGTTGGCCGCTGAGTCTAGTGTCTTGCTGATTGGCAGGTCCATGCCTTAAGTTGGCCTCTGAGTCCTTGCTTGCTGAATGTTTTGGTGTTTAGGTTATGTCTTAAGTTGACCGCTGAACCTTTACACTTGCTGATTGATTGGTATTAGGTTATGTCTTAAGTTGACCGCTGAACCTTTTACTTGCTGAATTTATCTGCTTGCCTTGAGTTGGTACGTGTCAGATATAGAGATTGATAATGATGAGTAAAGGAATGTTTGTTTGAGTTGTGGTTTGATCATCCAAGGCATTGGATGACTCTTAGTTCGGTTTCATAAATAGTTGGATTGAAAGACCCCCCGACTGGGTAACCAGTAGGGAAACCGGCTCTCCTTCCTAACGGTTTATGAAGTTGGTTGAGAGCCGTGCACTAGAGTTTGCATGATAGTATGAGATCAGATGATGAGATGTTTATGCTTCACATGTTTATATATGTTGGAGTATTCTGTATTGTTTTATGTGTTACGTGTTGTCACAAAAGGTGGCTAGGAGAACTCTAGTCACTCCCCACTGATTGTGGCGTACATGTTTTCATGTATGTAGGTACATGCAGGTTGGAGCAGGGTTACGAGGGGGCTAGCGAGTGATGATCCTGTTGTCATCATATGACTTACCTTTGTATCGCCTAGCTAGACTGTAAAACCCCTCGCGAAAGCGGAAATATAAACACATAAAAGTACCAAAATTGCAGCGGAATTAAAACTTTTTAAAGATAAAACATGCGAGAAGTCTTAGACTGAAACGTAAACTGAAACTGAAACCAAATAGATAAGTAACAGTTCTAAGTAACAAAACCAATATGTACATCAGCCTGGGATGGAACATCCCTACAGGCACCAAAACAAAAGTAACAACTACGAGTCCAGCTAAACGATATAAGGTAAGTCATATGATGACAGCAGGATCATCACTCGCTAGCTCTCGTGAACCCATCTCCAACCAGCATGTACCTACATACATGAAAACATGTACGCCACAATCAGTGGGGAGTGACTAGAGTTCTCCTAGCCACCTCTTGTGACAACACGTAACATATAAAACAATACAGAATACTCCAACATATATCCACATGTGAAGCATAAACAACTCATCATCTGATCTCTTACTATCATGCGATTACCATGCACGGCTCTCAACTAACTTCATAAACAGATAAGAAGGAGAGCCGGTTTCCCTACTTGTTACCCAGTCGGGGGGTCTTTCAATCTAATCATTTATGAAACCGAACTAAGAGTCATCCAATGCCTTGGATGATTTAACCACAAACCATATAACAACGATAACATACTAGGCATATCTGACACTGTACCATCATCAAGGCAAGCAGATATAAAACAGCAAGTACAAAGGTTCAGAGGCGACATCTTAACGCATAACCTAGGTACTAAATTATTCAGCAAGTATAAAGGTTCAGAGGCGATATCTTAACGCATAACCCAAATACCAAGTTCACATTATCAAGCAAGGACTCAGAGGCGAAAACTCAACGCATGGACCGGCTATCACTGAACATTAGACTCAGAGGCGAAAACTCAACGCATGGACTAACATTCAATTCACTATCACAAGTAAGGAACTCAGAGGCGAAAAATCAACGCATGGACCCCTACCACATCACAAGATACTAGACTCAGAGGCGAAAACTCAACGCATGTTCTAGCACCAAACACCTGCACTCCAGGTAAGGTATGACAACCTGACTGCCCCGTCGTGCAGTTGCTCTACTCGTCAGACTCAGAGGCCAGCTTAAGGTATGTCCTGACGCGATCACACATACATGTCTGGACTCAGAGGCGAAAACTCAACGCATGTCCCAGACACGACAAACAGACATGTATGGAACTCAGAGGCGAAAACTCAACGCATGTTCCCATACACGACAAACAACTCACGTATTAAGTTCAGAGGCCAGCTTAAGGCATAACTTAATACGCATCAAAACAATATCATTCAAGTCTATGAACTACTCTATAGTTCTACCTTTAACTTCTAATCAACACTTAATTGACCTCGAGAACTAAGATGAGGGAGAGCCGGTTTCCCTTTCGGTTGCCCGACCGGGGGGTCTCTATCCTTACCCTATTCCCGAACCCAATAAAATGTTGCCCATCCTCCGGGGACCTCAAATACATGTCAAAGGTACACAAAACAAGTTTCAAGTAAAACCGATTACAAAAACCTCAAAATAGCCTACAGGGGTCCCCAGCCGGTCGGCAGGCAGCCGGTCGGCCGGCTGGTGACCTCTCAGCCTTCCTTCTTTCTTTTCCAAAACGAAACAACACAAAGGCCTCCCAGCCGGTCGGCAGGCAGCCGGTCGGCCGGCTGGGAACCCATTTCCCTTGGCTTCACTAATTCGTAAACCAACCCACATGCACTCCCAGCCGGCTGGCAGGCGGCCGGTCTGCCGGCTGGGCTCCCTTTCTTTCCTAAGTTCGCGCAAAACGACACAAACACATCATAAGTGACCACCAGCCGGTCGGCAGACAGCCGGTCGGCCGGCTGGCAGCCAAAAGCCTTTTTCCTAAATTTTACGAAAAACACCCAATTGCTCTCCCAGCCGGTCGACCGGCTCAGAGAGCCTGATACGAAAATCCGCAAAATCGCATTCAATTGAAAACTTCAAAATTCGATACAACAACTCAAGCAAGACTACAATTGGTGATTTCCCAACATTATCAAACACCATAAACAACTAATCTACCAGCACATAAATCCCATAACAATCCTCAAATGATAAAATCAATGTATCCGTCTGAACTTTGAGAAAAACTGAAAATCACATATGAACACATAACAACATCTTTAGGTATGAATTCTCCACATATTCAACATCCTAAACATGATACTAAGTCCATTAAACAACATACTTTAACAAAAATCAGAATCAACATAAGAAACACAACAAAAGTGCTAATATTCACAAATAGGCCGAGTTTCTCATTATCGTCACCTTTAAGCTTATTCCGGCAAATGATCCTCCTCAACCACGTAAGAGTCCACGTCGGGATCGTCCAAGCCAACTCCTACAACATAGAAAACGGGTTTTTAAGCTCTTAAAACGAAATTAAGGAAAACAGGCCGATTTTTGAAGTCGATAAAATGAAAAACGAAAGTGATGGATGTCTTGGAAATTGAACGAGGATTCCGAAAATGTACTTACTTTCGCGATTCGATGAACGGATGATGAAGAAAGCTTGAAAAGAAGGAAAAGTTTTATGGAGGTTTTGAGGATGAATGTTGTTATAGTGAAATGATTTCTTGGAAAACAAGATGTCGACATAAGGTTTATAGGGAGGGCAAGTGAGTTGTCCTTTCCGAGTAAGTAAAATGGAGCGGATATTTACCCGGATACTTGAGTCGGATATGAAATGAATATTTAAGTCGGGAACTTAACCTTGCCAAATTGTATTCGTCTTAAGGACTTGAGGTTCTTAAGACGGATCTTACCTATTATATTAAAACCTTTCGAAATAAATTATTAAAATATTATTTTATTACATAAAATAATTTAAAACGCTTAAATTAGATTTTACGAAAATACGGGATGTTACAATCACCCCAACTTCAAAAAGTTTCGTCCTCGAAACTCGAACGGATATAAATCTATATACTATACCTCAATCGAAAAGAGAAGGATGCGCTATACGCATCGATGCCTCAGTCTCCCACGTCTGCTCCTCAACATCACCGCAACGCCAAAGGATCTTCACTAGCGGCACCACCTTGCTCCTAAGCTTCCTATCCTGACGGTCTAGGATCTTCACTGGACGCTCCTCGAAAGCAAGACTCGGCTCCAAGTTCTCGATCTCTCTAGGCAAAACATGACTCGGGTCACTAATATATCTGCGGAGCTGGGAAACATGGAAAACGCTATGAACCTTGCCCAAACTAGGAGGCAAGTCCAATCGGTAAGCAGCAGCACCAATCCTCTTCACGATCTCAAAAGGTCCAATATACTTAGGGCTCAACTTGCCCTTAACACCAAACCTTTTGACGCCCTTCATCGGAGAAACTCTCAAGAAGACTCGGTCTCCCACCTCAAACTCTAATGGTCTACGGCGGACATCAGCATAGGATTTCTGCCGGTCCTGAGCGGCCTTCATCCTACCTCTGATAAGCTGAACCTGATCAATAGTAACAGCTAACTGGTCCGGTCCTAGATCACGAACGTCACTAGCCTGATCCCAACAAATCGGGCTACGGCACTTCCTACCATAAAGAGCCTCGTACGGAGCCATACCGATGGAAGCATGATAACTGTTGTTGTAAGAAAACTCTACCAACGGCAAACACTGCTCCCAAGAACTCTGAAAATCAAGGGCACAAGCACGGAGCAAATCCTCTAATGTCTGTATAGTCCTCTCGGACTGACCATCGGTCGCGGCATGAAAAGCAGTACTCATCAACAAACGGCTACCCATAGCCTCCTGCAAAGCCTTCCAGAACCTGGAACAAAACCTCGGATCACGATCTGAAACTATCTCCCTCGGGACACCATGATATCGGACTATCTCAGCAATATAAGCCCTAGCTAAACGATCCATATCCCATGTCTCTCTGATCGGCACGAATCTGGCACACTTAGTTAGACGATCGACAATAACCCAAATCGCATCTTTGCCTCCCACGGTCTTAGGCAAAGCAGTAACAAAATCCATAGATATGCACTCCCACTTCCACTGAGGAATGGGAAGCGGCTGTAGCAAACCACTAGGTCTCCTATGCTCTATCTTGACTTGTTGACAAGTCAAGCACCTACTAACATAATCCAAGATCTCCTTCTTCATACCAGGCCACCAAAACATAAGCCTCAAATCCTTGTGCATCTTCTCTCCTCCTGGATGAACGGAATACGGTGACAAATGAGCCTCATCAAGAACCTTCTTCCTCAAATCTGGCACATCCGGAACATACATCCTACCACGGAACCTAAGGAAACCATCAGCATCAATCACCAACTCAGGTGCAACACCACTCGAAATCTTAGCCTCAAACTTCTTGAAATCGGCATCTGAAGGCAAACTCCGGCGAATCTCCCAATATAAAGACGGCTCGGCAGTCATAGCAGCTAACCAATCAAAACAACTACCCACCATCTCTAACCTCAGCTTCCGGAACTCGGAACACAACTCATCGGGCAATACTCTCATGGCACTCATCGAGTGAGAAGTCTTGCGGCTAAGCGCATCAGCAACTACATTGGCTTTTCCCTCATGATATAACAACTCGATGTCGTAATCCTTCACCAACTCTAGCCAACGTCTCTGTCTCATGTTAAGGTCTTTCTGAGTAAAAATGTACTTAAGACTCTTGTGATCTGTGAAAATACGGCAATGGGATCCAATCAGGTAATGACGCCACATCTTCAAGGCATGAACAACTGCGGCCAACTCCAAGTCATGTGTCGGATAGTTCACCTCATGAACTCTCAACTGTCTAGATGAATAGGCTATCACCTTACCACTCTGCATCAGTACGCATCCAAGTCCTAACATCGAAGCATCACAATACACATCGAAGTCCACTCCGATCTCTGGCAAAGCTAACACGGGGGCGGAAGTCAATCTGGTCTTCAACTCCTGGAAAGAACTCTCACACTTGTCGGTCCACACAAATTTGGCTTCCTTCTTCAGCAACTGAGTCATAGGGCGAGCTAATCTAGAGAAATCCTCAACGAATCTACGATAATAACCAGCCAAACCCAAAAAGCTACGGATCTCTCCAACATCCTTGGGACTCTCCCAATCAACCACAGCCTCTATCTTTGCGGGATCTACCATCACACCCTCGCTGGATATCACATGTCCTAAAAAGGCAACCTTAAAGAGCCAAAATTCACACTTCGAAAACTTTGCGAACCATTTCTGTCTGCGCAGAATCCCTAGAATCAATCGAAGATGCTCAGCATGTTCCTCATCGGTCTTCGAATATATCAAGATGTCATCGATAAACACCACAACACAAGTGTCAAGATACTCACTGAAGGTACGGTTCATCTGATCCATAAAAATCGCTGGTGCATTAGTCAACCCAAATGGCATAACCACGAACTCAAAATGTCCATATCTGGTACGAAATGCAGTCTTCGCAATATCAGCCTCCCTCACTGGAATCTGATGATAACCTGATCGAAGATCAATCTTAGAAAACCTCGAAGCACCTCTCAACTGATCGAACAAATCATCTATCCTAGGCAAAGGATATCGATTCTTCACGGTCACTCGGTTCAGCTCTCTATAGTCAATGCACAATCTCATGGAACCATCTTTCTTCTTAACGAACAAAACGGGAGCACCCCACGGAGAAGCACTAGGTCTAATGAAACCTTTCTCGATCATCTCTTCCAATTGCTGCTTCAACTATTTCAACTCTGGCGGAGCCATACGGTAAGGAGCTTTAGAAATCGGTCCGGTACCTGGAACAAGCTCAATAGTAAACTCCACATCTCTCTCTGGCGGTATCCCTGGCAAGTCATCTGGGAACACATCTGGATACTCACGAACAATGGCTACATCTTCAAGCTTCGGTAGCGATGGTTTAGCAGCTGTAACAACACACAGGAAGGCTTGGCAACCCTTCCTAAGAAGATGAGAAGCTTTCATCGAAGAGATAACACGAACACCCTTTTGAGGGCGAGTTCCCCTATAGGAAACACGAACTCCTGAAGAACTCCTCAAGCAGATTTTCTGGTCGCGACACTCGAAGCGAGCATGGTATCGCGATAACCAATCCATACTGAGGATAATGTCAAACTCCTCGAGAGGAAATCTCAGTAAGTCCGCTGGAAATGTGGCTTGACCAATAATAATAGGAACATCCCTATGGGACGAAGAGCAGGAAAACACGTCTCCAGAAGGTAAGGAAATAGAAGTCTCCTCAACCAATGAAGACTCAAGAGCTAGACGGTCGGCGAACTGAGTCGATATAAATGATAAAGAAGCTCCAGTATCGAATAAAATAAGGCACTCAGCACCAAGAACAGAAAAGATACCGGCAACAATGTCAGGATGAGCCTCTGCCTCAGCCCTAGTCATCACAAAGATCTTCCCCTTCGGCTTTCCTCCTCTGGTCGCTGCAGCAGCAGTGGCAGCCTTGCCAAGAACAGTATTCTTCTCAGGACAATCAAAGGATCTATGCCCAAATCCATTACAAGTATAACACTTATAGGCATTCTTGAAGCAATCAAACCCTGGATGAAGCGGTTTACCACAACGGCGGCAAACAGTAGAAGCAGTGTCGGTGTGAAATGTGGTCTTAGCAACCGGAGCAGAGAACCTCTCAAAACGCTTCTTCTGAGAAGAAGGCGAAGAAGTAGAAGGAACAAATGGTCTCTTCCCCTGGTACACGGATCTCTGGTGAGAAGTGAAGCTGGAAGTAGCGGCACGGGTCTCAGCATCAATGGCACGAATAGAACTCTCGGCCCAAATAGCATCGTCATACACCTCCACAAAAGAAGTAGAGTCACGAAGAACCATACTCTCAATCCTCGGCCCTAGCTTCCCTCGGTAGAAATACACACTCTCAGCCTCATCACGAACAAATCTCGATGCAAAGTGAGCTAACTGGTTGAACTTGTCAGTAAATTCCTGAACGGTCATCTTGCCTTGCTTCAAATCCATAAATTCTTTCAACCTCTGCGATCTCAACTCCTTGGGGTAGAACCTCGCCTCGAGCCTGTCTTTGAAAGCCTCCCAATCGAACATCGGGTCAAGAATAACGGTAGGTCCAGTCAATGCCCACCAACGGTCAGCCTCCAATGTCAGGAAGTGAGCGGCTAAACGCACTCTATCCTCCCTAACGACTGAGTATAAGGTGAAGCTCTTTTCCATCTCTCTGAACCACTCTGTGAGGGCTACTGGGTCAGCCTCGCCTCCATAGGTCCTAACATGGCTTCTGGACATCTGAGAGGCAATCCAGGAAAAGCTACCCGGACGATTAGTCTCGCCACCCGGCGGTGGAGGAGGTGGAACATTCCCCGCTTGCTGTCTCTGAGTCTCAAGCAAATGCTGAATTGCTTGCAGCACAATGTTATCAGCAGCTCTGGGTCTCACCATCCTTTAAAAGAGAAAACATGGATTAGCTTAGCAATTAGCAATCACAAATAGACTACAAAATAAGTCCTTAGATCTACCCATCTCTCATTCATTATTTGTTTATTTGGTCAAGTTAAGGTTGGGGGTCACATGAGTGCGTCGGGAGCAATAATGCTCTAATACCAACTGTAAAACCCCTCGCGAAAGCGGAAATATAAACACATAAAAGTACCAAAATTGCAGCGGAATTAAAACTTTTTAAAGATAAAACATGCGAGAAGTCTTAGACTGAAACGTAAACTGAAACTGAAACCAAATAGATAAGTAACAGTTCTAAGTAACAAAACCAATATGTACATCAGCCTGGGATGGAACATCCCTACAAGCACCAAAACAAAAGTAACAACTACGAGTCCAGCTAAACGATATAAGGTAAGTCATATGATGACAGCAGGATCATCACTCGCTAGCTCTCGTGAACCCATCTCCAACCAGCATGTACCTACATACATGAAAACATGTACGCCACAATCAGTGGGGAGTGACTAGAGTTCTCCTAGTCACCTCTTGTGACAACACGTAACATATAAAACAATACAGAATACTCCAACATATATCCACATGTGAAGCATAAACAACTCATCATCTGATCTCTTACTATCATGCGATTACCATGCACGGCTCTCAACTAACTTCATAAACAGATAAGAAGGAGAGCCGGTTTCCCTACTTGTTACCCAGTCGGGGGGTCTTTCAATCTAATCATTTATGAAACCGAACTAAGAGTCATCCAATGCCTTGGATGATTTAACCACAAACCATATAACAACGATAACATACTAGGCATATCTGACACTGTACCATCATCAAGGCAAGCAGATATAAAACAGCAAGTACAAAGGTTCAGAGGCGACATCTTAACGCATAACCTAGGTACTAAATTATTCAGCAAGTATAAAGGTTCAGAGGCGATATCTTAACGCATAACCCAAATACCAAGTTCACATTATCAAGCAAGGACTCAGAGGCGAAAACTCAACGCATGGACCGGCTATCACTGAACATTAGACTCAGAGGCGAAAACTCAACGCATGGACTAACATTCAATTCACTATCACAAGTAAGGAACTCAGAGGCGAAAAATCAACGCATGGACCCCTACCACATCACAAGATACTAGACTCAGAGGCGAAAACTCAACGCATGTTCTAGCACCAAACACCTGCACTCCAGGTAAGGTATGACAACCTGACTGCCCCGTCGTGCAGTTGCTCTACTCGTCAGACTCAGAGGCCAGCTTAAGGTATGTCCTGATGCGATCACACATACATGTCTGGACTCAGAGGCGAAAACTCAACGCATGTCCCAGACACGACAAACAGACATGTATGGAACTCAGAGGCGAAAACTCAACGCATGTTCCCATACACGACAAACAACTCACGTATTAAGTTCAGAGGCCAGCTTAAGGCATAACTTAATACGCATTAAAACAATATCATTCAAGTCTATGAACTACTCTATAGTTCTACCTTTAACTTCTAATCAACACTTAATTGACCTCGAGAACTAAGATGAGGGAGAGCCGGTTTCCCTTTCGGTTGCCCGACCGGGGGGTCTCTATCCTTACCCTATTCCCGAACCCAATAAAATGTTGCCCATCCTCCGGGGACCTCAAATACATGTCAAAGGTACACAAAACAAGTTTCAAGTAAAACCGATTCACCGTTTGAAAGTTACACTCAATTTACAAAAACCTCAAAATAGCCTACAGGGGTCCCCAGCCGGTCGGCAGGCAGCCGGTCGGCCGGCTGGTGACCTCTCAGCCTTCCTTCTTTCTTTTCCAAAACGAAACAACACAAAGGCCTCCCAGCCGGTCGGCAGGCAGCCGGTCGGCCGGCTGGGAACCCATTTCCCTTGCCTTCACTAATTCGTAAACCAACCCACATGCACTCCCAGCCGGCTGGCAGGCGGCCGGTCTGCCGGCTGGGCTCCCTTTCTTTCCTAAGTTCGCGCAAAACGACACAAACACATCATAAGTGACCACCAGCCGGTCGGCAGGCAGCCGGTCGGCCGGCTGGCAGCCAAAAGCCTTTTTCCTAAATTTTACGAAAAACACCCAATTGCTCTCCCAGCCGGTCGACCGGCGGCCGGTCGGTCGACCGGCTCAGAGAGCCTGATACGAAAATCCGCAAAATCGCATTCAATTGAAAACTTCAAAATTCGATACAACAACTCAAGCAAGACTACAATTGGTGATTTCCCAACATTATCAAACACCATAAACAACTAATCTACCAGCACATAAATCCCATAACAATCCTCAAATGATAAAATCAATGTATCCGTCTGAACTTTGAGAAAAACTGAAAATCACATATGAACACATAACAACATCTTTAGGTATGAATTCTCCACATATTCAACATCCTAAACATGATACTAAGTCCATTAAACAACATACTTTAACAAAAATCAGAATCAACATAAGAAACACAACAAAAGTGCTAATATTCACAAATAGGCGGAGTTTCTCATTATCGTCACCTTTAAGCTTATTCCGGCAAATGATCCTCCTCAACCACGTAAGAGTCCACGTCGGGATCGTCCAAGCCAACTCCTACAACATAGAAAACGGGTTTTTAAGCTCTTAAAACGGAACTAAGGAAAACAGGCCGATTTTTGAAGTCGATAAAATGAAAAACGAAAGTGATGGATGTCTTGGAAATTGAACGAGGATTCCGAAAATGTACTTACTTTCGCGATTCGATGAACGGATGATGAAGAAAGCTTGAAAAGAAGGAAAGGTTTTATGGAGGTTTTGAGGATGAATGTTGTTACAGTGAAATGATTTCTTGGAAAACAAGATGTCGACATAAGGTTTATAGGGAGGGCAAGTGAGTTGTCCTTTCCGAGTAAGTAAAATGGAGCGGATATTTACCCGGATACTTGAGTCGGATATGAAATGAATATTTAAGTCGGGAACTTAACCTTGCCAAATTGTATTCGTCTTAAGGACTTGAGGTTCTTAAGACGGATCTTACCTATTATATTAAAACCTTTCGAAATAAATTATTAAAATATTATTTTATTACATAAAATAATTTAAAACGCTTAAATTAGATTTTACGAAAATACGGGATGTTACATAGACTCTTAGACTTTTGATACATTTGTTTTGGTGCCTGTAGGGATGTTCCATCCCAGGCTGATGTACATATTTGTTTTTGATACTTAGAACTGTTACTTATCTATTTTGGTTTTATTTCAGTTTCAGTTTCCGTTTCAGTTTAAGACTTCTCGCATGTTGTTTAGTTTACTTTAAAAAGTTTTAATTCCGTTGCATTTTTAGTACTTTGTATGTTTATATTTCCGCTTCCGCGAGGGGTTTTACAAGAAAGGCTATTGTTCATTTATTCGACAAAGTTGAACGAGGGTCTATGAAGGACGGCAAAAGCTTGTCGAATCGGATCATTGAGATTCATCGCAGAAGGTACTTATGTGCCCTATATCTTAGTAGGTAGCTACAATCGGTCCATGGTACGTTGACTACATTCCTTCATTTTTTAAAACTCATGTGGTAAATGTGTAGGCGACAATGGAACAAATTAAACCTTCAGTCATTTGAAATATCAAATGCAGTTTTTTCCTACCAGTATCCCCGTAGAGATTGGTAAATTTTATGGGTAGAACACGGGTGTCTGCTCCTGTGAATAACGTAATCCTTTAGCAAATGAAAAATATGTATGCATAATGATTATCAGCCTTCAGTGTATGTCTATTATCACCCATCTTTCTACATTTTCCTTGAAAAAATGCTTTTGACAAATACTAAATTTCTATCTCGGTCTTATAATGTTGGACCTTGTATATAATTCGTCATGTTCCAATGTTTTTTCTTCCTCAAATTTTTTCATGTTCTAATTTTTTATGCTGAGTTTTAGGTAGAAATTATCTTGATTGAAATCAATCTGTAATATCCTTCACAGATGGTGCCATTGTTGTTGCTAGGGTTGTTGTTGAAGCTGCCTTATATCCAATCGATAACTCGGCTACAGGCAGGTCTATAACTATAACATTTGTGTTCACTTTTAAAATTCTATTTGCTTTTAAAACTGGTACAATATTTTTTGAAAGTTAGTGCTAAATAGTTGTCCACGCCTCCACGATAAGGTTTATTAGAGAGCAATGATGGGGTTCAGCCATTAAGGATCACAGTTTTCAGCTTGATTACCTTTTCATTGAGTTTGTAGACTCTCCCGTAAAGTTTTGTATCCATTTCTCTCTCCAGATTCTTCTTAGATGCTTATTTACGATTTCGTTGCTAATACTAGAAAGGATCTTTAATTTCCAATCAATTTGATTTCATTGTTTCATTAATTACGAGCTAATTTTTGGTCAATGTTTCTCTTCTAGGTTGAGAACCTACGGGGTAATGGTACAAGGTATAGGAATACCATTGGAGGAATTACCGGAATTATCAACAGTCAAGGAGGAGACAGCTATTTGTTGGTCTTAACATTAACTATCAAAGTTGTACCTTCTGTGGCAATCAGGTTTACAACATACAATATAATGAAATCCTGGTTAATTCTGACGCCTGATCATAAGCGACCAGCAATATATGAAGGGTGATGTGCAGAAGCTAAATTAAGATTTTGCAACGAGGACAAGTAAAGATAGGAACAGTCGTAAGTTATTTTTATACAATTAAAACTTCTATTTGCTTTTGAAACTGGTACAATTTCTTCTATCTTCTGTTACCGTACTTGTCATTGCCTATTAATGTACTATAGCCATGGAAATATCATTATTATGTGACTTTACCTCGTTGACATAGTGACATCGCATGAGGATGACATACACCAACTTTTTCAGGGCCTCTGCCATATTTATGGGTGTGTATGGCACTGCTGGAAACATGCAAGATAATAGCGATGTCATTTAACCAGTTGTAGTTGTTTGTCTGTTTAATAGCGAAAAGGCTGTGGTTCTGGAAAATCAAACCTAGAGGAGTTAGTGAATCCTAGGGGGAATGTAGACGTGTGTCCAAACATCAAAGGTGATGATAGGGTAACAGGATTGGAAAAAAGATTTAGAACATAGGAATCTGGTTCTAGTTATGAGGATCTTGATTCAAATGAAAGCTTCCTCATTAGCTATCTATACATTCTACTTTATGGACATTCAGTGAGTAGTTTAATGGCTTATTGTCCTCTGCTCATACTTTTGTTCTCTATTCATTCAATATTCTTTTTCTTGTAAAAAAAGACACACGCTAACGTTCTCATGTTTTTGCTCATCACCTGTTCTTAAAACCACTTTGATTTGGTGCGGTGGTGTAGCAATGTAGCACCATGACTTCTTTTGTTACATTATAGGTTATTCAAAATTGTACCAGAGAGGGAGCCTATGAGAGACCTTGAATTCATAAAGTCGCTCTTTGCATCTAAGAAACTCTACTGTGTAGTTGTTTCTAGCCATCAAGTAATTTTAAAATCCCCTTTTGATTTCAGTATTGTTGAATCTTGGTCGATAGTCAATGCATGCACATTTTTTGTATCCCTGTGAAAGCTCTTGGCCTCTTGGGCCTTCATTATCACCTCCTTGTCATGTGTGCTACCATTGATGACTGCTGTTTTTATAAGTATCTTTCCTTATTTTTGCAGAGAAGGAGAGTTTTCGTCAACTACGTGTAAGTCTTTTCGGCTCTGGTTGATAAATTTGATTAATTTGGCACTTGGCAACAGACATCGTCTTTAGTCACATATCTGTTGCTGTGATTTTGCAGTTCAGGATCTTTTGCCAGCATCCTGTTTTTGTAGAACATACGGCTGTAGTAAAATACATGCGTCTGGCAAGGTTAGAGGAGCTTCAACAAGCAACAACAAAAAATAGAGTCCAAATGGAAGTCGAGAAAAACGAGGGGAATTAGGCATGAAAGTTGAATCGCGGGCATGTCCGTATTATTTAGCATATGATGAACTGATATATACTTCCATACTTTGTGTATTGAAGTTGATTAGTGGGTAATTGTATGTTAAACATTGCTTTCGTAATTAGTTATTATCTTAATAAAAAGCTTTACATTCAGCAGAAAAATATTATTAGATTTAATAAAAAGCTTTACATTCAGCAGAAAAATATTATTAGATTTAACAAAAAGCTTTACATTCAGCAGAAAAATATTATTGCATTTTTTTAAAGAATATTATTGAAATTAAGTAACGTCTACGGTTGTTAAAAGAGAACTGTAACCTTTATTATACCTAAGGCAACGGTTTATGTTAACAGCCGTAGCCTTTAATATACATAAGGCAACAGTTGATGTTAATAACCGTTGCCAAAAAACAACTTTTGGCAACGGTTGCTATTACCAACCGTTGCCAAAAATAACATTTGGCTACGGTTAATAACTGTTGTCGTAGGTGATTGTTTAAGGCAACACCCCGATTTACAACGATCAGGGAACTGTTGCCAAATGCATTTTTTTACGGTTGCCAAATGCACCTTCTGTACTAGCGTCGCCCTTTATTCATGCCGACAGTCATTTCGGCAGCTACCACTACACACCAAATAATTTTCATTATTGATAAGAAATTTGCAATTAACCAAGATAAAACCTAAACAAAAGAAACCAATTCTATAAAATTTGATCAATTGATATGATCCTTTAATTTCACTTATTGATTTAATATGCATTATATATTCAAATTATCCAAGAAATTTTGATTAGTTTTAGGTTGCATTTTGCTTTTTGAGAGAATTGAATTTTGGAGGTTTTTTTGTTAGGGGTATGTAAATGGAAATAATTGTGGAAAAAGTAATGTAATGAGTAAATATCATACTACAAAAATAAATTACGTAAAGGTAATTAGTGAAACTTTAATATTAATCCATTTAACAATTTTTCAATTTGGAAACACTAACAATATTAAACCAAAGCACAATTTACATAATAGTTTAATTTTTTGCTTACTTTTTTGTGAAACTGTACGGTTCGGTTAACCTGTTTTATAAAATTGCGAACCTAAACCGAACTTTTTCAATAATAAATTTACGGTCCGGTTCACCGAACCGCTTTGTCAAAACGGTTTTGTTCATCAAACCTTAAAAATGTACTGTTTTTCGATTCGATTATTACGGTTCGGTTTATTTTGAACACCCAAAAAAACCAGTAGATTTTCATTCACTTGTAACTAATAGGAATTGATCTCACAACTTTTTGATAATTTTTAAAAGGAGTTCGAAATTAATTCCAAACTAACATTTAAATGAAGGAACACTAAAAAAACAAAACAATACTCTCAACACAATGATGTTCATTCATGTACGGGTTTATTACTCATTCGTGGACATAAATTACCATATATCCCTTTGTATTTTAATCCAACCTCTCTCTTTCTTCGTCATTTAATCTTTTCTCTCTCTAACTACCATCATTCACCATCCACCATCCACATTGCCGCCTTTCTTGCGTCACCGGTGTTGACGACCTCCTCAGACCGGTCATTTTTTTTTGGTAAAATGTGAGTATGTATTATATATCAAAGAACGGTTTAAGATATACATGAGGTTAGAGGTTCGAAACCCTCTAGGTGCAAAACATCAGCTCATTTATAAAGAAAAAACTAAAACAAACAAATCACACTAAAAAAGCCACATCCCAGCTTCTTCAATTGATGCCCAGCATCTCTGGCCATGATGAGATTCCCTGGTCCCTTATTAACTCAATTTTCATACTCACGCGTTTCCTAGCAGAAACCTCAATTGTTGCTGCTACTCTTTCTGGTCTTAAAAGGGTCATTTCAGTGCGAGCCTTATTTCTCTGGTACCAGATGTTGTATCTGAAATCAGCCTGGATCATAGTGAGAGCCTGCCATTGGATGTTGGATGATTTGGTTCTCAGCAACTCTGGGATGCTAGGTAGAGGAATGCCTAGCCATCCTTCAATGTTGTCCATAACTCTGCAGCTAAAATCACACTCAGTGAAGAGGTGCTCAGTGGATTCTGGGAAAATGCCACAGATGCAGTAGACGATATGTATTTAGTATCTATCATTTTTGGAAGATATTCCTCATACTCATTTGAGTTTTAAAAATAAAGAAAAAAAAACATTAATAGAAAAAGAAAAAAGAAAAAGTTTAACATGCATAGTTCATACTTGACAATTAACCTCCTAACCAATTACATGGTCTACGTCTCTACGACGACCTAGGTAGCACCAAAAGGGACACGAATACGACGCGGACACGGGACACGACATGTCATGAAATTTAGGACACAGGACACGACATTTAAATTTAATAAAATATACATTTTATAGTTATTAATGTTTAATTTTATTTTTGTAAAAGTATTTGATATTAATTTTAAATAAGTGAAAGTAAAACTTTCCCTTGATAATAAATTTATTTTCATTCCTCACCCGAATGAATATTCTAATTAATCTCTTTCGATAGCGCATTTCTCGTCTGAAAAACATCATTCACCGCAAATGATAACCAAATATCATGGACACGCGACGGACACGACTCAAATACCATGGACACGCGTTGGACACGTGCCCAAATAAATGTAAAAAGTTAGACACAGTTGTTAGGTGTCGGACACGTTTCGACGTGTGTCTGTGGAGTGTCGGTGTCGGACACGGTACGACTCATTATGAGAAGTGTCCGTGCTACTTAGACGACTGCAACCAAAACAGGCAACTGTCATCCCTCATCCAAACACTGCGTCGTTTTAAATAAGCCCTAATTTAATTAGTGTAGATTAATTTCTTAGTTTGATGTAATATAATTAATAAAATTAAGAATTAGAATTATTGCTTGATCGATAAGAGAATTAACATACATAATTGTGTAATTTAACATATTTGATTAAGTTTTTAGATTTGATTATGTTTGTGAGGAAAGAATTGGAGAATTAGAGAGATTTAAAGAGAATTAGACAAAACCAAGTGGTGTTAGTCCAGTGGTAACTGAGTTACACCTTAAAGCTTGCAGAATTGCAGGAGTTGAGAGGTATCAGGTTCGATTACCAGCTGGGGCGATGATCACTTGGCCACTGCAGCTCCGAAAGGGGTGGCTTACATGTTCCATGTGGTGGTGCGGGAATGCATGGGCCCGGGGGATTAAACCCCTCGTCACCAAAAAAAAAGAGAATTAGACAAATGGTGTATTATGTAAAAATAATGAAAAAAATATGAAAGAGTAAAAGTCGTACATGAATGAGCAATTACGTTGCTAATTTGTTTTCTGTTAAAATCCAATTATGAGATTAAACTTGATATCGATTTTTCTTTTAAAATTCTTGTTTCTTATAAACCTTCAAAAGTAGAGATATATGAGTTAAAGTACCTTTGTGGTTCAAAAATGAAGAGTAACTCGGCCAATCTTGAAGAAGATAAAAAATAAAACAAGAAATTAAATAAGTTGGTGAAATATTTCTAAGAAAGAACTAGCTAGGGGAAAAAGAAAGTGAAGAAAAGCAAACTTATTTTAATTGTTAAGATTTTCACTCTCTAAAAATTTAGAGAGATGGGGTATTATTGTCCATCCTGAAATTATGTCATTTTGTTTTGATGTGTTTTATCTGTCGTTGTGTGTAGCAACCCAAGTAATCTTTTTTATTGTTGTCATTGGGATGAGCGCTGCGAATCAACACTCCTCATATTCGTATCTACTAAGAAATTTCCACATTTATATCCGCTCCACTACCATTTCTGACAGGTACAAGGATTATGGTTCGAAAATTGCTTAGGGCTTTGTTTCTAGAGGGAGGATCGCCAAGAAGCCGACCTCTTTTGAGTGTCAATGATTAGGGCTTTGTTTCTAGAGGACTCAAGAGTTCAAATATTAATCATAGTGGTGATTTCCCTTAATAATGTTGAAAGACAGAATAATTTCCACAATATGCTGCACACTTTAAAATATTTCCCACAATAGGGTTAATGCAGGTTTGGATACTACAAACTTAAGGCTTAGAAAATAAATATAGAAAATTTTGCACAAAGATTCTTCACAGTTTCTAAATACAAAATTCCCTTCACTTGATTTGTGACCAAGAGTGAATCAGATTTTATCTTTTGGTTATGCACACCAAGTTTAATACTACCTCCTATTCAACATAACCTTCCCTATTTCTTTTTTTGTCTATTCACAATACCTTCCCTATTTCTTTATTTAGTAAAGTTTTTATACATATTTTAATCACCTTACCCCACCCCAATACCCACCATACTCATACTTTATACTTATTTTAATCACCTTACTCACAACAACTACCCCACAATACATACCCTCTCTCCAATTACCCAACCCCACACCAATACTTTCCCATATAATAATCCCCTCCTTATTCTTTGTGCCTTCCCCAAATAGGGAAGGTTATGTTGAATAGGAGGGAGTACATACCTTGAGTCCACCTATCATGACTTCATATTCTACTTCGTTGTTTGTGCCTTAAATTCACAACTGATGATCTAAGCTATTATATCCCCCTGTGATTATTTCAGTACTAATCTTATGTCAGTTTCCCTCAAACTTATTGCACCATCTATGTACATGACCCATAACTGATCATATTGATGAGTCTCATATTGGTTATGATTTTCATTGTCTTCTCTTCATTTTTGGCCCCGTTTCGATCTCGTTTTGCCTGCCTTTGCTTTAATTTATGCCCGTTGCCTCGATTATGCCTTTTTGGTTCCCATTTTATAGGTATTGAGGCGGGAGCGAAGAAACGGGAGCAAACGAGACAGATTTGTCGCAAAAAGTGAAGAATTGAAGAGGAATTGGCTTCAGACCCTCTCAGCCGGTCCCAGACCGGCGGCCGGTGGGCGGCTGGGAGGCTTGACTTTGAATTCCCAAGAAAATCAACGAAAATTCAGAAACTCAAGTCATGACTTTCAGCCGGTTGCCAACCGGCGACCGGTAGACCGGTTGGGACTCATTTCCCATACTTAGCCATTTTTCAAGATGCGTAGAATTCAGAAACTTGAAGTCAGACTATTAGCCGGTCCTCCACCGGCGGCCGGCAGACCGGTTCGTAGTACCTGTACAAGTGAAAAAAGGAAGAAAAGTTCAGAAGAAGAAAATTGCACCCTCAGCCGGTGCCAAGCCGGCAGCCGGCTGACCGGCTGAACTGCGTGCCTCTTTGAAGGAAGAACTCAGAAGTTTAAATTTTGACTCTTAGCCGGTCCCAGACCGGCAGCCGGTTGACCGGCTGAGAGTCTATTTTCAGAATTTCGCGCACTATATAATCCCTCACTTGTATCAGTTTCATTTACGCAACTTTTTATTCTTAAACACGCATCCCTAGGGTTTCTATTGTTTGATTGCATAGAATCTTAGACTAAAAAATTCACATCGAATTTCATAATCTTTCCTTAGTTTTTCATTTAATCTTTTAGTTAATCATTTGGGCAATCTTTCTTAGTTATTCTTAGCACTTGTTTTAGAGGATTTTTGGTTGTAATTTGGAGGGTTTGAGAAGACTCTTCTTTTGTAATCAAAGTTCTTCACTTTATGCAATTTGTTGGTATAATCTCTCCTCTCTTTACTTAGTTATTTCATTTGTTTAAGTTTTAAATGTTCATTTGTTTACCTTTGCTTATTTCACCATGTTTAGGACTTACTCTTCAATTATTCACATGTTTTCCTTAGTCATGAGTGACTAGTTCCCTTGCTAGGGTTAGGGGTGTGCTTTGGTGGGTTGGTAATTATGAAACTTGCTTAGGGTTAGACTTGGGCACTCTCCTTGGTTGGGTTCCATTATATGCATGTTATGTGTTTGATGAAATGCCTCAACGACGGTTGTGCATGATTCTTATCTTTGTTTGTCTTTGACGATAGTCTAGGGCTTTCATGGGCATATATGTGTGTTAGTTGACCTTGTTTATAGCGAAAGCTAGGATATGGCTTGACTTTAGGTGAGTCAAATCGAAAGACGAGACGAACCTAGACCTACTATAGGAGCGGCCTTAGACCCTACTCGCATGTTTTGTTTCCGACCTATCTTAGTAACCCCGACACCCTAGTTTCTTTTATCTATCGACTTACTTTAACATCTTCGCTTTTATTGCTCACTAGTTGTTAGTCATCACCCTAAAAAACCTATTACCCAGACTAAACTTAGACTCGGACCGAACTAGGCAATTATCTCCACCATCCTTGCGATCGACAACCCTATTATACTACTTTAATTTGGGTTTATAAATTTTGTTTGGTGACCGGGAACCGACGACTTAATCCCGCGCATCACATACGTAGGGTTGTCAAGCCAGTTTATTTCTTTTACTAGGTCATGACTGGACTGAAATCAGCCACAAAGTCTGCTAAAGCGTAGGACTTAATTATCGTTCTAGCTTCAAATTTTATATGCTAGGTACTGAGTTGGACTGACCACTTAGCCATTCCTCTAGACAATTCAGGCTTTCTCAAGAAAGATTTTATGAGTAGATTGGTCTTGACTATTATTAGGTGACTTTCAAAATATGGACATAGTTTAGTATAAGAAACTATTAATATAAATACATATATTTCAATCGGACCATACCTTTTTCTTAGGATCCAAGAAGCTTTTACTTACATTGTACACAAGATGGTGTTGTCCATCTTCCTCTTTTACGTACCTGGACACCCTTACTGCAGTCTTGGTGATTGATAGGTTTACCACCTTCATGGAGTAGCCTTAATCTCGACCTTTGTGGCTTGATTAAGAAGAAGGTTAAAGCTTACCTTTGTGGATGCTTATACTTTGTACAACTGAAAGTTTCAGCCTTTGTTGTTTATGTTTATCTTGTTTTTAAACCACTCAAAATAGTCCTAAACTAACAAGTTATATACTGCAGTTTTTCTCATTTTTCCTTTATATTTGTTATTTCGTATGTTTTAACAAAAACTAAAATAGTAGTTATACACTTCATTGAAATATTTTTTACGGATAAAAAAAACAAGTTATTTATGTTAAACTGACACTCTTTTTTTAGAAAGAAGGGTACATCCTACTTTATTCACCCATTAGGGGGAAAAATATAGATGACAATCCTATTTATAAAAAATAACTTGTTTTCTAAAAAATAGTTAAATTTTTAATTTGATTCAAACTAAAAATGTCTAGTTTTACCTCTTTTACCTTTTATCGATACATATTAAAAGTTGTTTTTACAATCAATTTAATTGTTAAATTCTCTATACAAAACAATATAAAAACCGTGCTTTTGGGCAGTATTTACTCTAGTAAAAACTGGTCATTTAATTGAGTTAGTGAGAAATTTAAAGTTGAGATGATGATGAATTATGTGATTCATCGAAAGCCACAAAATTACCCTCAGATTCAGACTTTCTAAGTAATCGTATTAGTAATTGGATAAGAAGTATGGAGTGAGAAAGCAAAATGAACGTAACTAAAAATAGGGGTAATAACTAGCAGCACATGTTTATTTGCAAATTTTTGTGATTCAAGTGGTTGTTGAGATTAGATCGGTTAACTAATAATATTCTTAATCGATTTAATTTCATATTTAGTGAATGAAATACCTTACTATAAAAAGAGCTGAATTTATAAATAAAACATCTCAAACTTGAGTTCTCAATTTTTGTTTTCTTCTAGTCTTACCATCAAATATACATTAGATAACATACAAATATATTAATGGGTGTTTCGGTAGAAAAAGATTATTTTCCATGGAAAGTAACTCCTTATGTCGTTATTTGTTGGTTGCTAGCTGCATGTGGAGGCCTTATGTTTGGTTATGATATCGGTATCTCAGGTATGTGTACTTTATTCATATAACCAAGCTATAATTTTTGTAACAAATTAGTTGTAAAACTTGAATAATATATATAACATGTGTTTTTAATTAAATACAGGAGGAGTAACAGGAATGGATGATTTTTTGATAAAGTTCTTCCCGAAAGTGTATGAAAGAAAACAACATGCCCATGAGAACAATTATTGTAAATATGATAACCAATATCTACAACTGTTTACATCATCTTTATATCTATCAGCCCTTGTTTCTAGTTTCTTGGCATCAAAAGTATGCTCAGTGAAAGGAAGAAAACCATCTATAATGATATCTTCCATTTTCTTCATGGTGGGTTCTACTATGAGTGCTTTAGCTCAGCATCTATGGATAGTAATTATTGGTCGAGTTTTAATGGGGGTAGGCGTTGGATTTGGCAACGAGGCAGTACCTTTATTTTTGTCAGAGATAGCACCCGTCCAACATAGAGGCGCAGTTAACATTTTGTTCCAACTTTTGGTGACTGTAGGTATCCTAATTGCTAACCTTGTCAACTTTGCAACTCTAGAT
Source organism: Silene conica (assembly GCA_029255685.2). Classification (NCBI taxonomy): domain Eukaryota; kingdom Viridiplantae; phylum Streptophyta; class Magnoliopsida; order Caryophyllales; family Caryophyllaceae; genus Silene; species Silene conica. The sequence goes on along the minus strand of CM055318.2, from coordinate 46,074,630 downwards.
TTACATCCTATAGGATGGAGATTATCTCTTGGATTGGCTGTGGTTCCGGCCATGCTTTTGTTCATTGGTTCCATAGTCATCACGGAGACCCCTACCAGTCTCATTGAAAGGAACCTCTTCGATGAGGGTAGGAATGTTTTGAAAAAGGTAAGAGGTGTGGAAGATGTGGAGGCTGAGCTTGAAGAAATTAAAGAGGCGTGTAACCAAGCTAAATTAGTGAAGCATCCTTTTAAAGAATTGAGGAAGAAGCAAAGTATGCCTCCTTTGGTCATTGGTGTCCTGATGCAAGTATTTCAACAAATGACCGGTATTAATGCAATCATGTTTTATGCACCAGTGTTGTTCCAAACAATGGGGTTTAAGAGCGATGGTTCACTTCTTTCCGCGGTTATAATAGGGCTTGTCAATGTGTTTAGTACTTTAGTATCAATTTATGGAGTTGATAAGTTCGGGAGGAGGGTTTTGTTACTTCAAGCATGCGTTCAGATGTTTCTAAGCCAAGTAATAATAGGGATAATATTAATTATGAAACTAACAGCGACGAGTACACTATCCAAAGGCCCTGCAATGGTAGTCGTCTTTTTGACATGCACCTTCGTCATGTCATTTGCATGGTCTTGGGGTCCTCTTGGGTGGCTTATACCAAGTGAAATATTCCCCGTTGAAACTAGAACAGCAGGTTATGCCTTTGCCGTAAGTTCCAATATGTTCTTCACCTTCCTCATAGCACAAGCTTTTCTTTCCATGCTTTGTCACATGCAAGCCTACATCTTCATTTTTTTCTCAGCATGGATTCTTCTCATGGCCTTCTTTGTCATCTACCTATTGCCTGAAACTAAAGGTGTCCCTATTGATTCTGTTACGGAACGAGTTTGGAAAAAACACCCTGTTTGGAAAAAGTTCATAGATGAAGAGTCTATCGAATCTCGAGCTTGACTTTAAAATATATTACCATTGTTATGTGACGGAAGTTCTTTTAAATGTTGTAAAACATGCACCCAACAACAAATCAAACAAAATGAATACAAAACTTCTTATTTCTTATTATTCAGATTCATATAACAGATAATGCTCATAATTCTGTTTATTTTAATTCTCTCTGTCTATGTTGATAAATATTCAACCTTACAAATACATAAAGGCAAGTAAAGTGATACTCCCTCTATACTTATTCAAAGGTAACATGGACCCGCTTTTTGTGAGGAGCTAGAAAAGTGAGTCCAGGTAACCTTTGAATAAGTATGGAGGAAGTAGTAGGTGACTAAATGTTCTTCACATCATTTATCTCTAACAACTCGAAATTAATACAAAATAAATTAAGTATATAATAATTAATATATATATATATAATTAAGATCCCGTGCGAACTTTCCTACGTTGTGAACCGTACGAATCAACTAAAAAAAATTAATTATTTTTCATTTTTAGTTGATTCGTACGGTTCGCACCGTAAGAAAGTTCACACGGGATCTCAACCCTATATACTTTCTTACGATACGAACCATACGAACCAACGTAAAAAAAATTCCTTTTTTCTTGTTTAATTTTTTTTGTACGTTGGTTCATACGGTTCGCACCGCAAGGGAGTTCGCACGGGATCTTGACCCTATATATATATATATATATCCGGACGGGATCTGGGTTATATATATATATATAGAGAGAGGCGGGATCCGGTGAGTCCACCTAAATATTTGAGTCCATGAGTCCATTTAGAGTATCACAAGTTGTATTAAAAAATATCACCTTTTTTTTACACTACAAAGCCTACAATATCACAACCTTTTCAATACAATATCACAGGAAACAATATCACGCACTATATAAAACAATATCACGAAATTTTTTCCAAAACTTTTTTTCGCGAAATTTTTTTTTTCAATTTTTTTTCTCGAATTTTTTTTCATAATTTTTTTTTTGTGATATTATTTTGAAGAACCGGTGATATTGTATTCAGTAACGCCTTTTGTAACAATATTTCGAGAAAATACGCCTTTTGTTAAACAATATCACGAAATTTCGAGAAAATACGCCTTTTGTTAAACAATATCACGCACTATATTAAACAATATCACGAAATTTTTTCAAAAACTTTTTTTCCCGAAAATATTTTTTCAGATTTTTTTTCCGAAACATGTTTTTTCTCGAATTTTTTTTTCCGAAATATGTTTTTTCTCGAATTTTTTTTTTGTGATATTATTTTGAAGAACCGGTGATATTGTATTGAGTAACTTGTGATATTGTAATGAAAAAAATCGAAAAAAAATTCGAGAAAAAACGCCTTTTGTTAAACAATATCTCACACTATATTAAACAATATCACGAAACTTTTCAAGAATTTTTTTTCCCGGAAATATTTTTTTCAATTTTTTTTTTTCAATTTTTTCTCTCGAAATTTTTTTCCGAGATATTTTTTTCTCGAATTTTTTTTTGTGATATTATTTTGAAGAACCGGTGATATTGTATTGAGTAACTTGTGATATTGTAATGGAAAAAAAATTCGAGAAAAAACGCCTTTTTATAAAAAAAAAACGTGTTTGTTTTAAAAAAAATGCATACTAAAAAAGGCAATTTTTTTAATAAAGAAAATGTCATTTTAAAAGAAAAGGCAAAAAAAAAAAAAAAAGCTAAGTAATATTGAAAAAGAGAAAACAAAAAAAGGAAAAAAATTCGATATTGAAAAAACGTGATACTTTTTTATATAACTTGTGATATCATTGTTAGACTCATGGACTCAAATATTTAGGGTGGACTCATGTGATCCCAACTCTCTCTCTCTCTCTCTCTCTATATATATATATATATATATATATATATATATATATATATATATATAGATAGATATATATAGATAGAGGCCGGATCACGTGAGGCCGCCTCTTAGGATGAGGCCGCCGGACCTCACGCATCCCCAAGCTTCTAGTTTCACAGTTTCACAATATTTGCTTCCAGTTTCACAAGTTAAGCTTCTAGTTTCACAAGTTAAGCATCTAGTTTCACAGTTTCACAGTTTCACAATATTTGCTTACAGTTTCACATCTTAAGCATCTAGTTTCACAAGTTAAGCTTCTAGTTTCACAGAATAAGCTTCTAGTTTCACAAGTTAAGCATCTAGTTTCACATTTTCACAGTTTCACAATATTTGCTTCCAGTTTCACAAGTTAAGCATCTAGTTTCACAAATTAAGCTTCTAGTTTCACAGTTTCACAGTTTCTCAGTTTCACAATATTTGCTTACAGTTTCATATCTTAAGCATCTAGTTTCACAAGTTAAGCTTCTAGTTTCACAGAATAAGCTTCTAGTTTCACAAGTTAAGCATCTAGTTTCACATTTTCACAGTTTCACAATATTTGCTTCCAGTTTCACAAGTTAAGCATCTAGTTTCACAAATTAAGCTTCTAGTTTCACAGTTTCACAGTTTCACAATATTTGCTTACAGTTTCACATCTTAAGCATCTAGTTTCATAGGTTAAGCTTCTAGTTTCACAGAATAAGCTTCTAGTTTCACAAGTTAAGCATCTAGTTTCACATTTTCACAGTTTCACAATATTTGCTTCCAGTTTCACAAGTTAAGCATCTAGTTTCACAAATTAAGCTTCTAGTTTCACAGTTTCACAATATTTGCTTACAGTTTCACATCTTAAGCATCTAGTTTCATAGGTTAAGCTTCTAGTTTCACAGAATAAGCTTCTAGTTTCACAGAATAAGCTTCTAGTTTCACAAGTTAAGCATCATCTTTGCACTTCTTCATCAGAATAAACTAAACCTCAAACTGTCATTTTTGCACTTCTTCATTCACATTCAAAGTAATCATCATCTTCATCTTCAACAATATCCACAAACCGAGACCTTAATTATACTGACATACGAATCATAAATCATCAAGAAATAATTTCGAAGAATATCGTAAAATTGATCATAAAAAAGAGAGGAAAGAGCGAATGCGAAGAAGAGCTTATAATCACTACTTACAGACTAATCAGTAATCATGCGGCAAAAAATGCCGTCAATCATCAAGAAAACCTCAATAAACTAAAACAAAAACGAAATGCGGCAACAAGCGAACAATAATCGTAATTCACAGAAAATCGAAAAAATGGTGAACATCGTAAAATTTGAAAGCGAACATACGAGGAGGTTCACTAGGAGAAATGCAATTACGAAGTCCGCAATTACCCATAGCTAAAGGAACGATAATACGAAGAAGATGGCGAAGTGAAGCAAGAACTTATTTTCTCTTTCTAAAAATTTGCTGCTAATTCGCAGAATTCATGATTAAATTACATAATGGCAGTATATGTAAGTAGTCAATGTCTGATGATAACTATTAACCGGTACAGACGTAAGATTGAATTGGGGGAATTTAAAGGAAGAAGATGAAGATTGTGAGTTTTTACTTTTGTTGAGATGAACGGGTGAATAATTTTTTTGATATTATATAGGACACGTGTCAAGATCTCGTGCGCCCATGCTACTAAAATCTAACGGTTTAGAATGGTCCGGCGGCCTCATCCTAAGAGAGCGGCCTCACGTGATTCAATTTCTATATAGATATATATATATATATATATATATATATATATATATATAGATAGATATATATAGATATATATATATATATATATCTATATATATATATATATATATATATATATATATATATATATCTATATATATCTATCTATATATATATAGATATATATATATATATATAGATATATGAGCTAACGAATAAATTAGATAGGTGTTAAGACGAATGTCAACTCATTTTTGCTCTCGTATACACCCTAATATTCCTTTTGTTGCGATGCAAATTTTCTTGCTTATTCATTCACTCTTTTAATTCTTTTGTTTTTCCAAATGGTTGTTCAATCAAGCAATCAAAATTTGCGACTAAATTCGTCATAGCAATTTTTAGTAATGACCTTCAATTTATGAAGTTCAACCTTGTCTAAACTATCTAAATCGCTGCTTAAAGTGTTTTTGGTGAAATACATGTCAATTAAGAAATTCTCTTTATATGGAGGAGTGGAGGACCGATCACATCGTGTCTAACCACATTTCATCACGAGGTTTATAACAAGTCATAACAATAACATTGATCATATGCAGTTGACTCGTTTAACCAAGCTCATCTTGCCCGCTAATTAAGTGACTTTAGTCATAAAAATATCTTTAAAAAATGGGTACGAAGAAGAATTAAAAAAAAAAAAAAACATATATAAAATGTACTACCTTGGACTTTATTTGTTTTGTTAGCATATGTGTATTTTTTTCGTGTTTATTACCTCAAACTTGATTTGTTTATAATTTAGATTTTAATTTTTTTTCTCGTAAAAACTCGAATTTAACTTAGCTTATAATATGTAACGGTTTTGAGTTTTATTGTAATTTTTTTATCTTAATATTTAAGTGAATGAACTCGGATATTTTATAGTAAAACTGTTTGTTCGGAAATAAGTTAAGTACCTTTAGGTACCGCGGAGGTCGTAAATACCCTTCTATATACTTTGTCAACTACCCTTAAATGCAAGTGTTCGAGTCATGGTTGTAGATATGCAATCTAGTTAGTGTTAAATTACCTCGAGTGATTTAACACTTTCAGGTTGAACCAAATGTAAAACACGGGAATTTCAAATGATGCTTATATTGTAAAACCCCTCGCGAAGCGGAAATATAAACAAAGCAGCATGCGAAAAAATGCGCGGAATTGAATATAAAACATGCGAGGTAATTTACTTAAACAAAAATGAGGAAATTTAACTAAATGAATTATTAGATATAGATACAATAAACCAAACGGGTATGGTACATCCCACAAATATCAAAGTAGAAAATAAACAAAACTAGCCAGACGATTTAAAAGTGTATGGTCATGTCGATGCACAGCATCGCTTGCTAGCTCTCTGTGATATCCCCAATCAGCACCAATCTACATACATGAAAACATGTACGCTACAGACAATGGGGAGCAACTAGAGGTTCTCACAACCGCTTATTGTCAATAAACACGTAAGCAGATAAAACACGTTATACACATAGACATGCTCCAACACAAATGAAAATCATGTGAAGCATATAGAACAATATATCAACATGTGATAGCTATACTTAAATCATATACTTTGCTTATACAATCACACTAACTCAAATACACTTATCAACAAGTATATCAATTCACTTAACTCAATATTTCGTTCAGGGGCCAAAACTCAAGGCATGACTAAACACACACAATCAACAGTATCTAGTTCAGAGGTCAGCTTAAGGCATAACTAGACACACTCAAATCGCATTGGTTTAGAGGCCAACTTAAGGAATAACACTTTGGGCACGACATTAACGTCTGTAGCTACTCCAAACGTGTACATCACTCTTCGTGTCAGACTCAGAGGCCAACTTAAGGCATGTCCCAACACGGTCAAACAAGCTCACACTGGACTTAGAGGCCAACTTAAGGCATGTCCAAATGCATCAACCACACACAGGATTAGGCTGAGAGGTCTACTCAAGACATACCCCGACACGTAACACATACACACGTACCAAACTCAGAGGCCAAAACTCAAGGCATATTTCGATACGCAACAACCAATATACGTATTGTACTTAGAGGTTCACTCAAGACATATTCCAATACGCATCACTACTCATGCATAGTAGGCTCAGAGGTCAGCTTAAGACATATCCTAGTATGCGACTCTAACTTATACGCATTAAGATCTTAGGCCCACTCTAGGCCTCACCCAAGCGCATTCAAAAAATGAGTTAAGACTCAATCACTTTACTAAAATACAGTACACCATATGATAAAATACAAGCATAGAAGTCATATCGAAAAAGAATCACTCAAATCGGAATAACTGATCACAATTAAAAATATGATATAAAGAGAACAGGGGCTCTAATCCGGCCAGGCGACCGCCTGACAATCCCTTCTCACTGCAGCCATTCTTCAAAATCTCAAGAGGAAAGGGTTCTCAGCCGGTGGACCGGCTGCCGGCCACCCAACTGATAACACCCTTTAAGCTTTCTTTTCCAACATTTCAAAGGAGATGGGTTTCTTGGCCGGCCAACCGGTCGCCGGGAACCCGTCTAAGGATCCCATCTCTGTTTTTCCAAAAATATCACACAAAGGGATTCCCAGCCGATGGACCGGCGGCCGGCCACCCGGCTAAGAATTTCTGCACTTAAGATTTCTACGCAAAACCTTAAAAATAGTGGGCTCCCAGCCTGTTGGTCAATCGGCTGCCGGCCGACCGGATGGTAGGACATGTACATAATTTTTTTTACGAAAGGTTAGGAAACAAAGAACATAGGGTTCTCAGTCGGTTAGTCGATCGTCCGCCGGCCGACCGGCTGGGAAGCCCTGTTCGCGAAAATCACAATCGTGCATAAATGACACATTCTAAAACTCATGGAACGGTTTCTAGACATGATTTTAAACTGAAAATTCATCAAATCCCACAAGTATTCAACTAATAATTGCACATGTAAATCAAAATAAGAATCACAACAAGTTCCCATACTCTCAATTTCATGAACCACATCAACATATCCTCAAAACCAATAAACAACCATAAACCATCATCTTATCAAAGCAAAGCATAAACTAAGCATTCCTAACATCTTTCTTTCATAATAATTCAGATTATTAACATCCAACAACTTATTGAACACAAAACCCACAATAAATTCATATAAACATCATGTAAAATCATATAAACCTAAGTTTATGACATAAGCCGAATTTCCTCAGCAACGTTACCTTTTTGCTTTTCAATCAACAAGATTCCGGCCCCAAGCTACTTCTTCCGTCTGAACCCACGACTAGAACCACGAACCATGAACCCAATCTTGAAAAACGTGCCCTAAGGGGAACGGTTAGCAACTAAGACGAAAATATTTTGGGACAAATATTACCTAGAAAGATGGAGGACGGTGAGAGGAACAAATAGACGCGAAAATCGTCTCAAACGGACAAGTAACGAAGATTTTATGAGCATTTGAAGATTGAAGGAGAGAATTATAAAAATGGGGTTTTGTTTATGTTGAGATCTGAAAAATGAAGGAGGTAAAGGAATGTAAAGGTTTGTTGTGAGGGATTTTATAAAGAAGGGTACAACTTATGGGCCTTACATCGTAATTGGCCTATGAGACAAGTTTGAAGACAAATTAAGCTAAGCACACTAACTCAAGGTTACTATGAACTCAAGACGATATAAAACACTTCACAAATAGAAATTGTATACTAAAACCGTATTTTTGCGAAATTACCCCAACACATTAAAATTTTCCGAACCAATGAGTTAAATCATTTAAAATACAATTTACGCGATAAATTGAAATATCATTAAAATGAGAACGCTTTATAATGAAATCTTCAAATCATTCAAGTTAAATTATAAAATCTCATAAAATATAATTTATTTATTTATTTATTGGTAAAAGGTAAGTATTATATAAAGATAAAAAAGGCATATTACATGTACATTATGTTCTAAGTTTAGCTAGAAACATCTCGTCCCTCCTTCTAAGGTTCCCTTTATCCATCCCCTGATAGTACAATTGCAGCTCTGTAGCAATTTGTTTACTGACAGCAGCCGGGTGTTCCAACACCCCCTCTATTCTACTCTTATTTCTCTGCTTCCATATGTTGTATATAACCGCATTTATAGTCCCATTGATCACCGCTCTCTTTAGCTTTGAACCCCTGATATTCAGTCTCCATTGGTTCGAGATATTGTATTCCTGATTGCACCCAAGCCATCTCCCTACATCATCAACTATCTGCTGACTGTATGGGCAGTGGCAGAACAAATGAGGCATATCCTCTGTACTGGTTTGGCAAATACAACACAGATCATCCTGCACAACTCTGAATTGTATCAGCTTTTCTTTCGTTTTCATTGCTTTATGTTGGTGTAACCAGGCTGTAAATCTATGCTTTGGTATAGTCCACCTATTCCATACCAAATGAGTCCAATTCACCTCTTCCATTTTCTCATACCCTTTAGCTATTGTATATCCAGTGCTACCCAACCATTCTTCATTGTCAAAGACCAGTAGCATTTGGTCTTTAACTTTGAAAATCTTTCTCCATCCCCAACTAGAGTCCAGAGGAGCCTTATAATCTCTCCATGTTTTACCCTTCAAATAGACTGAGCTAATCTACTGAACCCATAGTTTATCTGGTTGAGCATAAATCCACCAAGCCAACTTCCATATTGCAGCTCTATTCCACTTACTGTTGTGTATTAGGTTCAACCCACCTTATGTCATAGGTATGCAGACCTTCTTCCATGCTACCATTGGAGTTTTAGAGTAGGTAGAGGTCCCTTCCCACAGATAGTTTCTGCAAATAACATCTATTTGTTTCATTATTGCTGCAGGTAGAATGAATGTGGATGCCCAGTAGTTATGTAAGGTGCCTAACACTGTTTTGATTAGAGTGAGCCTCCCAGCATAGGGCAGCTTCTTTTGCCCCCTAGCTTCCTTATTATGTCTGTCACCTTATGCACCAAAGGTAAACAATCAACCACAATGAGCCTAGAAGACTTGATGGGCACCCCAAGATATTTGAAAGGAATAGTCCCTTCCTTGCATCCAGCTACATAAAGAATTTCCTATTTTAGAGCATGTCCAACTCCATTAAAATACATATTTGATTTCCCTTTGCTGAGAGAGAGGTCTGAAGCTGCAGAGAAGGTTGCAAAAGTTCGAAGCAATACCATCATGGACTGGGTATCCCCTTTGCTGAAAAGTAGAAGGTCATCAGCAAACATCAAATTTGCCAATTTCATTTGTTTGCACAATGGGTAAAACCTGAACTCTTTAATGGAGGTAGTGTGTCTCAATAGTTTGGTCAGGTACTCCATACATATGGTGAATAGAATGGGGGGACGGAAGATCCCCTTGTTGTAAACCCCTTTGCCCCAAGAAAAAACAAAAAGAGTCACCATTGAGGGTCAAAGAATAGGATGCTGTGGTGACACTTTGCATAATCAGATTGCAGAAATGCTCAGGAATATGCAATTGAGTAAGCATCTGTTGCAGGAATGCCCATTCCACTGTATCATACGCCTTCTGCATATCCATTTTAATCATACATCTAGGACTTGCATATTTCCTGGTATATATTCTCATAAGATCCTGACATATAAGGATATTCTCTATAATGCTCCTTCCTTTAATAAAACCTCCCTGGACAGGAGAAATGATATCAGGTAAGATTTGGGCCAACCTATTGCACATCAACTTGGAGATGCATTTGTATATGGTGTTACAACATGCTATGTGTCTGAAATGAGTGACAGAGACATGTCTATCTTGTTTAGGTATCAAGGTGATAACAGTTGCATTAATCTGTTTTAGCATTTGCCATGTCTGGAAGAAGTCCTGGATTGCTTGGCTCACCTCTTCACCTACTATGTGCCAACTATCTTTAAAATAATTGCTAGAATAGCCATCTGGCCCTGGAGCTTTGTAATTAGGTATGCTAAACATAACCTGCTTTATCTCTTCTTTAGTAACTGGAACCATGAGAATGTTTTGGTGATCATTAGTACAGACAGGTCCCATTATGATAACCATACCAGATACTTTAGTAGATTGCTTCCTGCTGCCTAGCAAATCTTCATAGTAAGCCAGGAATGCTGCTTGAATGTCTGCTGGATCAGAGTACTTTCTTCCTTTAACATCCTCAATCTGGGTAATTTGGTTCTGTATCCTTCTGGCTCTGAGTGAGCCATGAAAGAAAGCTGTGTTGCTGTCTCCCTCTTCAACCAATGAGCCTTTGCTTTTTGTTTAAGGTAGCTTACACGAGCTTTATCAAGGTTCTTGTAAGAATCTTGGGTTGCCATCTCAGAAGCTGTCAGTGCCTGGTTCTTAGGATCTTGCACTATTTGTTTCTACAACTCTATCATCTGCACTTGAGCCATGTCTGCCTGGCATTCTATGTCAGAGAACCTGCTGTTGTTTAGCTGTTTTAGTGGACCTTTGAGTCTACGCAACTTAGTAGACAACATAAACAACTTAGTACCACTCACTGGTTGCTGCCATGTACTCTAGACAATACCTTCAAAATCTTTGGCTTGACTCCACATATTATAGTACTTGAAACTTCGAGCGTGTTGTTTCTGCACTTGTCTCCCAGTAATGAGGCAAGGACAGTGGTCAAAGTCCCCTTATGGTAGAAAATTAGCTCTATAATCATCAAACACATTAAACCATTCTTGATTAGCCATTACTCCGTCAAGTCTGCTAAACACTCTCTCCTCAGGGATTTGCTTATTCGTCCATGTATAAAAGGCTCCATCTGCAGGGCAATCAGCAAGAGAGCAGTCATCATGCATTGTTGGAACGGTTGTGCTTCAGTAACCAGGAACCCTCCTCCATGTCATTCTTCCGGTTTGAGCACGCAATTAAAGTCTCCCACTACTAGCCATGGTCCCAAACTAGTATTAGCTATATGCCTTAAATCTTGCCATAAGTCTTCCCTTTCACCAATATGATTAAATGCATAAATAAAAGACATATCAAAACACCTATTACTCTGAATCTCCTTAACTCTATAGTGAATCATCTTTAAATTTATAAGTCACGAAATATCAGGGTGTTACATATATACTGTGAAATATCATCAACAACAACACAAACCAAAGTCCTCAAAAGTAATTCTTGTGGTTGATAAAGCTAAATTACAATCTAAGGGATAGATGGCAAAATACCTCCACGATCGGATGGGCACCACCTTGCTACTTCTACAGCTACGCTAAGACTAAACTGAGTTCCTAAGATAGAATTATGTTATTTGATTGTTTGATTTGATGTTGAGTTGTCCTTTGCTCGGTGGGGGGAAGTCTCCTTATTGTTGGGGCTGGTGTCCTTGACAATTAAGTACAATGACTTATTAAATCTCTTTAAGGATCACAAGGGCATACTTTTGTATTTTTACCAGTTGATCCACGTTTATCAATAACGGTTGGCTTGCTAGATAAGTTTGACGTTATTGTCATACAGATGACGGTGATCAACTGGTCCCTATACGTCACACCTATAGGACACGTTTGAGAGATGTGAAGGTATGAAAATACAGTCACATTTATGCCGAATATGACTAAACAGTTAGTCAGAGGTATTGACTAATAAATTAGTCAATAAGATGTTGAGACTATTATTTAATACGGATTAAATAATTTTAGCTAATACGGATTACATGATTAATTCGTAAATTAAATATAAACAGTTATATTTAATTAAATATTGTATTCGCGAATTAATATAAACAGTTATATTAATTTAGGTAATTATACAATATCGTATTTTATCAGACCGTTATTAATATATCGACTATATTAATATCTGATAACATGTTACGATTTATAATTAAATCCCGCAAATAATATTTAGCAAAACGGGTCGAATCACGCAAAGGTATAAGGTAAGAGTGGAAAAAGCCCACCCTTACCCAAGACCCATTCGGCCGACCTAAGTAATACAAAAGGAGAGTCTTTCTCCTTTTGTCAGTTACTGGTAATTCATAATTCTCACAATTAGGGTTTTTGAGAACATCTTTTTCCCAAAAACTCAGATCTCACATCTAAAACCTCACAAAAGCTCTCCCCATATTGCAAGGCAATTGGAGGGTATTTCTAGCACACGCGGCATCATCTCAATCAAGTCTTGGGTGCAAGTTATAGGAGGGAATTTACTTTAATTCCTGTTCTTAGGCCTTAAGCACAAAGGACCAAAGGTTGAATTCTTTTTCTTATCCTTTTAATCTTATGACTATAAACACAACTGTATTTTTCATTATAATCCTGCAAGTTTAGGGTGAATACATGCTTTATTCCCCACAAGTGGTATCAGAGCCTTAGGCCATGAAAATTTTACTTTTGTGTTTTTCATAAGTTTTAAAAAAAAAGATTTTGAAAAATCTCGTTTCTGCCGCTGCGTCGGTCGGTCGACCAGTTTTAGCGGTCGGTCGACCGCCCCTGTGTGAGTTTTCTGTTTTTTTTTTAAAAAAAACAGTTTCTTTTGTGAGTTTTCGATCTTGTTTTTCGATTCCTGTTTACATATTGTTAATTAATCGATATTCTTGACAATATGTGAACCCTTGTTGATGTTAGTTTTGATTTACTTGTTTTAATCAAAGTTTAAAAGGTAAAAACTTGTGTTAATTTCAAAATTTGCAGCGTTTTGCGTTTTCTGAAATTCGTTTTTACTGCATGTTGGTCGGTCGACCTAATTTATAGGTCGGTCGACCGATTTCTCTGTTGCAGAATTTTTGCGTTTTTCGGCAGGAGGTCGGTCGACCACAAGTTCTGGTCGGTCGACCTCCCCCCTGTAACAGACTCGTTTTTTTTTATTTTTTCGAAAATAACATGTTTTATTTTCACATGGCTTAAAATAATATACTATATACGGAAATAGTGTATTATTTAGTGAAACGGTTCACCCTCGTTTGATACATATTGTTTTAAAACAGTTTAAAATAATGGATTATATGTTTGTTAAAATTGGTGATTAAAACGGTATAGTCACTTAATTTTAATCTTAAAAGGTGGTTTGGTATAAATTTATTAATCATAATAACAGTATTATGTCATGTATAAATTGTTTTTAGTTGATGCATTTTATTTATCGTCTTGTGAATGCCTTGAATGCTTTCAATAACGTATTTAATTTTTGCAAACGGTTGTAACTTAGTGTGGCCTTAGAAGATTGTGTCACCGTAATGAAGGGACACGATCTTGCTTGTAATTTTGAGATCTTGAATCTCCGTTTTGGGTTTTTGCCATGTAATTACTTTTGTATTTAAATTAGAATGTATCTAGGACTACTTTTGTAATTTAAATTAGTAATTTTGTGAAGACCAAACACAAGACGGAGGCCGGATGCTCACTCCCGCTGCAAGGACCAAGATGGAACATCAAGACAAGCTTCTAGGGTCCAACAGTGGATTCCAAGTTGTTTTATGTTTATTTTGGTAGGATAGGCCACACTAGGACTTTTATTTACGTTTATTGCATTTATCTTTATGCTTTCATCGATAATAACTTGCATCATATTCCGCCTAAAAACCAAACCACCTATATCATGCCTGAAAACTGACTCATGTAGAGGTCTCGCGTTAGTTTTCTGTGACAATACAGATGTCACATGTCATTATAAAGCCATCACTTTATTTAATTCATTCACGAATTTGCTAGATATTAGTTCACTTAATATGAATAAATAAAAGTTGATGGGGTCTTCCTCGTATAACCAAAAATTGAGACTAGTCTTTATAAATCAGCCTCCCATGAATCCCTTCTTCGTCGGTAGGCATAATATGACCCCTTCTACGTCGGGTAAGTGGGAACAGATGATTTATTTTATCTCAACATCATGGTCACTCGATAATATTCCAGTGACTGAGATGGACTAATAGATAGGATATACGGAAATCTATCGACCAAGAGTTCCAACGATTTGAATTAGCCAAACTGTGGGCTTATCAATATACGGAAATTGAGTCTTGGGATCGTTTATATAATTCTTGAGGGAGATCAATTATATAAATGCATGAGTCTACGAGTTTAAATCCAATTTAATATAGACTTAAATCACAACAATAAGTTGCTTATATGGTTTTGTTTTATCTTCTTTTCAGTGTAGAACACGTTCATTTAAACTGCTGTATAACTATAATGGCTGGTGAAGACCCAATGCCAAGTGCCAAGCTAGCACGTGAATCCTGGCTAAAAGCCTTCATGGACTCCATGAATCAGTCAACTAGACTGAGGAATGATGGGTCAAACTTCTCTGACTGGGAGGCAGCACTACGGAATGCTGCCATTGCTGACGGAAAGCTCAAGTTCTTAACTGAGCCCATTCCGCCACACCCAGGAACTGGAGCTAGAGCCAACGAAATTCGCGCTCATAGCGATTTCGTTATGGAAGCGGGTGCGATAAAGAACGTACTCATCTATGCAATGGAATCCAATTTGCAAAGACGCTTCATAACCCATGGTGCAAACAAGATTTTCACCACGCTCACTAACGAATTCTCCAAGGCTCCGAGAATCGTTTCTTATGAGCATACCTGTCGCTTCTTTGAGGCGAAACTCCAGAAGGGCCAAGCTGTTAGCCCACATATTCTCAACATGATTGAGAATATCGAGAAACTGGAGTCCCTAAACTGCAAGATCAGTGAGAACATCATCGTTGATCGCATGCTTCATTCGCTTCATGATGGGTTCGCCCTCTTTAGGGCCAACTACTACATGAACGACATGAAGAAGACTCCTCATGAGCTCCACTCCCTTCTCGTACAGACTGAGAAGGATCTAAAGTTGAGTGGGAGTCTGAAGCAGGATGTTCTCATGATCTCCAGTAAGGGAAAAGGTAAAGGGAAGGCTAAAGCTCAGGGCGACCTAGCAGTAGGTAAGCCCAGGTTCAAGAAACCAGGATTTGCTAAGAGTGGGCCTGGTGAGTCGAGTAACTCACAAGGCAAGACAAAGAGCAAGGATACAAGCATGGAATGTCACCATTGCCACAAGACTGGGCATTGGAGGCGCTCATGCCCCGTGTATCGTGAGGACATTAAGGCAGGCCGTGTTACTCCTGTTGGTATGTCTTCTTCTTCTTTTATTCACATGATTGAGATTAACCACGCAAGTTGCGGAACTTGGGTACTTGATACTGGTTGTGGTTCTCATCTATGTAATCATGTGCAGGGCCTCCGAAACCAAGAACCCCTAATCAAGGGTGAGGTGGACCTGCGTGTCGGGAATGGAGCACGTGTGGCTGCAGTCTCGAAGGGAACATACGTAATCCAGCTTCCAAGTGGATTCGAGTTATTTTTATATAACTGTTATTATGTTCCTAGTTTATCCAAAAACATTTTTTCAGTTTCTGCACTTGACAAACTTGGTTTTTCATTTGTAATAGAGAATAATAGCTGTATTTTCTCATTACACAATATGATTTATGGCAAGGCAGTTTCCATGAATGGAATTTATGTTTTAGATCAAACTACCGAGATATTACATGTGAATAATAAAAGAATAAAGGTAGGTGACAAAGATCAAACTTACCTATGGCATTGTCGTATGGGACACATAAATGAGAAACGCGTTAAACAGCTCATACAGAATGGAGCTATTTCGCCCTTTGATTTCGAATCATATGGCACGTGTGAATCATGTCTCATCGGCAAAATGACTCGTATCTCCTTCAAAGGTGTTGGAATGCGCGCTGCCGACCTATTAGGACTCATACATACGGACGTATGTGGCCCTATGTCGATCAACGCACGAGACGGCTATAGGTATTTCATCACTTTCACGGATGATTTGAGTAGATATGGCTATGTCTACTTGATGAAACATAAAAGTGAATCCTTTGACAAGTTCAAAGAATACCAGAATCGGGTACAGAACCAGCTGGGTAGAAAGATTAAAGCACTACGTTCGGATCGTGGTGGTGAGTATCTTTCACACGAGTTTGATCAACACCTAAAAGACTGTGGGATCGTGCTACAGTTGACTCCACCTGGAACACCACAATTAAATGGTGTGTCCGAACGGAGAAATCGGACTTTACTTGATATGGTTCGATCCATGATGAGTCACACCGTAGTGCCTGATTCATTGTGGGGATATGCTCTTTTGTCAGCCGCTCTAATACTTAACCGAAGTCCGTCTAAAGCTGTTGACAAGACTCCATTTGAGTTATGGAAGGGAACGGTCCCCAACTTGTCCTTTATTCGGGTTTGGGGCTGCGAGGCTTATGTCAAGTGGAGACACGAGGATAAGCTCGGCCCGCGATCGGTCAAGACATACTTTATAGGCTACCCAAAGGGAACGTTTGGTCATTACTTCTACTCGCCTACCGAACAACGTGTTTTTGTTGCGGCTAGTGCGACGTTCTTAGAGAAAGAATTTCTCGAGAACAAGTCGAGTAATAGAACCTTCGAGTTATCGGAGGTACAAGAACCAACTACCGAGCAACCATTGGAGGAAACAGTACCTTCAACCGAGGCTGCGGTAGATATCCCTGAGGAACCTAGGAGGTCAGGAAGAGTCTCTATTCCACCGGACAGATACATTGGTATGGTCGAGGAACACGATACAGATGACGTCTTACTCCTAGAAGGTAATGAACCCACAACCTATAAAGGTGCCATGACCAGTTCTGACTCAAAGCTATGGCTACAAGCCATGCAATCCGAGATGGACTCCATGTATGAGAACAACGTGTGGGATCTTGTGGACCCACCTGCAAAGGTACGTCCCCTTCAATGCAAATGGCTTTACAAGATAAAGCATGCCGTGGAAGGACAACAAGATATCCACAAGGCTAGACTAGTTGCTAAAGGTTTCACTCAAGTGCCAGGCTTGCACTATGATGAGATCTTTGCACCCGTAGTCATGCTACGTTCCATTCGGATTATCTTAGCGATCGCCGCATTTCATGACTATGAAATATGGCAAATGGACGTTAAAACCGCCTTCTTAAACGGTTATTTGGAGGAAGAGTTGTACATGGTACAACCCGAGGGTTTTATCGATCCAGCACATCCTAAGAAAGTTTGCAAGCTTAAGCGTTCCATCTATGGACTTAAGTAAGCATCGCGGAGTTGGAATCATCGCTTCGACCAAGTGATAAAAGAGAATGGGTTCATTCGATCAGTCGAGGAACCATGTCTCTATATCAAGTCGAGTGGGAGTAAGATTGTATTCCTAGTACTGTATGTCGATGACATACTCTTGATTGGGAATGACATACCTCTCTTATCTTCGGTTAAAGCATGGTTGAAAAACCATTTCCAGATGAAAGATCTGGGAGAGGCACAAAGAATTTTGGGCATCCGTATCTACAGGGATAGATCACGACGGATGTTGTCTCTCAGTCAGGAATCTTATATAGAGAAGATTCTGGAGAGATTCAGCATGACGAACTCCAAGAAGGGGTTCCTTCCTATGACTCCTGGGCTTCACTTGAGCAAGTCTCAAGAAGCTAAGTCAGTGGAAGAGAAAGAGCGCATGAGTCGGATTCCTTATGCTTCGGCAATAGGATCGATCATGTATGCCATGATATGCACACGTCCAGACGTTGCATATGCATTGAGTATGACTAGTCGATTCCAAGCTCATCCAGGTGAACAACACTGGATGGCCGTGAAAAACATTCTTAAGTACCTACGGAGGACTAAAGATTGGGGATTGACTTACGGAGGCGACTCGACGCTCTGCGCCACGGGTTACGCAGATGCTAGCTTCCAAACGGATCGAGATGACTCGAAATCTCAGTCTGGATTCGTTTTTACTCTTAATGGCGCTGCTGTCAGCTGGAAAAGTTCTAAACAGAGTGTTACAGCAGATTCTACGACTGAGTCCGAGTACTATGCCGCCTCGGAAGCAGCTAAGGAAGCAATATGGATGCGTCAATTCTTACAAGGACTATCTGTAGTGCCTAGTTCGAATGACCCAATCACCGTCTATTGTGACAATAGCGGTGCCATCTTCCAAGCTAAGGAGCATAAGTCTAGCAGCAAGGCTAGGCATGTACAACGGAAAGCTCATCTAATCAGAGATTACGTGGAGCAAAAGGAGATTTTTATTGAAAAGATCGCTACGGATGACAACATAGCTGATCCTCTCACAAAAGCATTACCACGTGATAAGCATGAAGGGCACATTCATTCCATGGGAATTGGATGTGTTCCTAAGTTGTAGTACTCTTTTATGAATTCATGTAATAATTCATTTTCTCGTGTACTCTATTCAACCTTATTGTTATGATATAAAATGTTTTGTTTCTCATGTGGAATTGTACGCCAATTTTGAACACCACAAAGTGAACTGATTAACATTACATCGTTTTGGTCCTTGATTACCCACTTGAGCTGATAACTCAGGTAATCATTTTGTGACGTTGGTTGATGGTGGGTTCAACGAGCCATAAGTCACGTGGATGACTGACCAATCACAAAGGCGAGTTGTACGGATATCTCGTAGGACACCCCGTGACAACATTATGGAGTCCTAAATGTTTTATAACATTGGGTGCCAGGTCGTGGATAGGACCTCCATAGTGTTCCTTAGAGTCGAGTCTTTTGACTTTCAACTGTTTCTTGAGATTAAGACAGATTTTGGGTAACTTTGGTTTCTTTCCCACGGTCACCGTAACAGGGGCTAAGAGGATTTTTTCTGGGTTATTTCATGCTGGGCGATATCGGCAGGATTCGAGTTGAGGGAAATATCCAAACCCTTATCAGGATTTTATCATTTCTCAGGGCCACTCGAGGAGTAGTAACTGAAATGCATGGCCATGCTCGAATACAGATTCGTTTTATCAGTTAAGTTACTCTCTAGTCGGGGAAACCACTCTTGATACAGATCGCTTGTGAGATACGACCTTTGCGAATGCGGATTTGCAAATTGTCTTACATTGAGTGGGAGAAATTTTAAAAGGATATGAGATTCGGTTATCGCACCTACACTTGTACGGACAAGTGGGAGTTTGTTGGAGATTGTGTCCTCCACATGTAGTGTGATAACGTCATTGAACATACCCTTGTACGGACAAGTGGGAGATTGTTGGGGCTGGTGTCCTTGACAATTAAGTACAATGACTTATTAAATCTTTTTAAGGATCACAAGGGCATACTTTTGTATTTTTACCAGTTGATCCACGTTTATCAATAACGGTTGGCTTGCTAGATAAGTTTGACGTTATTGTCATACAGATGACGGTGATCAACTGGTCCCTATACGTCACACCTATAGGACACGTTTGAGAGATGTGAAGGTATGAAAATACAGTCACATTTATGCCGAATATGACTAAACAGTTAGTCAGAGGTATTGACTAATAAATTAGTCAATAAGATGTTGAGACTATTATTTAATACGGATTAAATAATTTTAGCTAATACGGATTACATGATTAATTCGTAAATTAAATATAAACAGTTATATTTAATTAAATATTGTATTCGCGAATTAATATAAACAGTTATATTAATTTAGGTAATTATACAATATCGTATTTTATCAGACCGTTATTAATATATCGACTATATTAATATCTGATAACATGTTACGATTTATAATTAAATCCCGCAAATAATATTTAGCAAAACGGGTCGAATCACGCAAAGGTATAAGGTAAGAGTGGAAAAAGCCCACCCTTACCCAAGACCCATTCGGCCGACCTAAGTAATACAAAAGGAGAGTCTTTCTCCTTTTGTCAGTTACTGGTAATTCATAATTCTCACAATTAGGGTTTTTGAGAACATCTTTTTCCCAAAAACTCAGATCTCACATCTAAAACCTCACAAAAGCTCTCCCCATATTGCAAGGCAATTGGAGGGTATTTCTAGCACACGCGGCATCATCTCAATCAAGTCTTGGGTGCAAGTTATAGGAGGGAATTTACTTTAATTCCTGTTCTTAGGCCTTAAGCACAAAGGACCAAAGGTTGAATTCTTTTTCTTATCCTTTTAATCTTATGACTATAAACACAACTGTATTTTTCATTATAATCCTGCAAGTTTAGGGTGAATACATGCTTTATTCCCCACACTTATATAGGCACTTCATTCCGTAATCGTTGACTTAGTGGGGAGTGGTTAAATAACCACTCAGGTCCGCCTTCCATGAGCGTTGGACTTCTATCCTTCCACACTCCACTTTGGGCTTGACCTTTATTTCGTGTCCTCTGGACTCTTCTTGGGCCTGGTTTCCACTTTATGCGTCGAGTCTTATACTGATTCGTTTAACAACCCTTATCTCGTAGCCATATTAACCCTTAAAATAATAAATGCTAAGGGTTGTTAATTTCCAGTGCTAACAAATACCCTATAGCGCTCAGTGATGAGAGGTTTCCTGAATCTCTGAGCGGCGCGAACTTCTGATGAGGACATCATATGGTTTCTTCCGAGGTTTCTTTTGCCATAAATCCAATCCTTCAATCCATTGACGCCATGCTTTAAAAACCTCTTTACAGACCATTATTCCTTCGCATCCAACTTAGGGAAAAACATGGAGCACCATTAATGCTTCGTTTGCTCATAACTAAAATAGAGGGTCTGAATCCTCCTGACTCCCCTGACTTTCCTGACTTGGTTGTAAATAAGAAAGTTCCTCCAATGTTGCTTTGGATGCTTGTCTGCCCAAACTCCCATTTTGCTATGTCTTTCTTTGTGAAACACTCTTCGAGGATTCATGAGAATTATATAGGCACTAGGCCATTCCAATCGTTGTTTTAACCATCGTTTTAACACGATGTCTCTTCGTATATCAGCCTACGAGCATGATCCAACGATTCTTTCCTCTGGATAATATAATAACTACCCTCCAACTTCCTGAGACGTATTTATTGAACATTATTTGTACCGATTCTTACATTCATCATTGGCCTCTTAACTGATCTCAAAAGAATTGTCACTATTTACAACCCCTTTCGCGTCTTCGGAATTTGATTGTTGTATTTCGTCATCTTCTTCTTCCGGCTATTCATTATCATACGGTTAGATTCTCTATCCCCTTCTGGCGGAGGATCTCGAAATTCCTCATGAAAGAGCTCTCTGTCTTCCATCATTCAGTAATTCAGACATCCTCAAAAGACAGTCACTGGCTTTCCATTCCGAGTGACCCTGACTCTCTAGGGTTCTGCCTTATCTGGTTCACGTTCTAGACTTTCTTCATATCTTCATTGTACCACAGGGCTTTCTGTTGGGAATTGTGTCCTCAAGAATAGTGCGATCACATAATTAAATCTCATGACGAGAATGCGCAAGAGATGATTCGAAATTATATAGTTAACTGACCAACATTAATCGGTAATGATTGGCTAGCTAGAGTTTGACATTACTGTCATATGACGGTGGTGGTCAGTTGATCCCTTTAGGTCACACCTATAGGACAATTCCCTTAATTGATAAATTGATCAAATGTAAATTGATACGAGTTTATCAGATTCCTTAAAATTAAATATCGAGTAATCAGAGGTTAAATCTTAATGTAAGATATATGTTTGAAATTGAAACGTGTCAATTGTCAAATATTAATCGATGTTTATGAAACGTCGAAATTAGAATGAATCGGGTTGATTATTATTACAAATGTTGTACATCATATGGACGATTATTGAAATGACCATTTTATACATAAGTAATTACGAATTACTAGTCAAATTGTTAAATATGATTTATTTAATTTATAAATGATATTTATTTGATAAATATGCATTTTAAATTAAATTTTTTTTTTTTATGATTGTGACATGTTGCATATCACACATAAATATACAATTGTACAAAATGACAATTATAAAATGGAAGTCCATTTTATCTTGTGAGGGTGCCAGTTTTTAGAGTAGTGTTTAAGGAGGTGTTTTGTGTTTTAAATACAAAGAAACACAATCATTAAGTGATGCCTTGAGACCATTACCTATACCCACCCTATGTGCATGGGTAAGTTAAAAAGAGAGCTTTTGGCTTCCCCATGGTGGCTCACGGCTCAACCAACCCACACCCCATCAAATGTGAATTGTTCACATATCATGATTCATTCATTCCTACCTTAACATTTTCTAGTGTGAGAAAATTGAAATAGAAATCCTCTCAAATATTATTTGATAATATTAATACTTTAAATTACTATAATTGTTATAGTGTTAAGTTAGTATTCTAATAAGAATAGAACACAATATAATTTTGAAGGCACCCGTTTATCTACATCTAGCTAGTGTGTTTTCGGTTATTAAGGGTAGTCTTGGGTGCATCGTAAATGAGGTATCCTACATTGGTTACTCGGGTTGGAGGATCATCCTTGCCTTGTTTTCGTCGATTTGTAAGAACACGACTCTTTTATTCCGCATTATTTTATATGCATGCATAAGATCTTGTACCTAATTAAAATGTTAATTAGTTCATAAAATTAGTAAGACTAATTTGTGTTAGGATTGTACGACAACCGTACACTTTCTTCAATCGAAAGCGAAGATCCAGGCCCATACTCGACACACTCTTACAATTGAAGCGCACGACTCTTCTGGCACCCTGAGAAAGATTTCTTTTATAATCTTTGTATTCTTTATGCTCGCACGTAAGTCCCTCCCATCTACCATGGATTGAACTCTATCTGACGCATCGATGAAGGGTATTTTTTGTTCCAAGAAGCCTCGAGCAAATCTATGTCTAACTAGTTCAAGTAGACCCTCTTCAGCACGACATAACGACGTAGGCGCGCCAATTGTCTGGAGATGCCTCATAATAGGAATTTATTTTTCCTTTTCTGATAAAAGAAGAAGTAAAAATCCCTTTTGAATTTTTATATTTCTTTATTTGAAGGATTTTGAGTGAGCATTACAAAAACAAAATCCTCTCTAATGTATTCCCCAAGGTGTAATGATGACGACCTTTAGAGGGCGGTTAGGATACCGAGTTTAATCATGACCCCTACTAAGCCACGTTAATCTCCTTGTGTCCCTCTTTTCCAGGAAGTCGTGCATGTGGAGAAAGGCGGTTTATTTAAACCATGCGGTATATTTAAACTCTGATAATTTTATTCTCCTAATGATACGCATCTGTACGTACATTGACGGTCTTGAAGGACGCTGAGCGCTTTACAACAGTTAAAACAACCTTTATATTAACAGTGCTGAACTGAATCCTGACTTCTCTGTCAATTGTAGTCGATTTATATTCAGTCTAACTTAAGGTTTGGATAAATGCAATAACCATAATTTGAATAGGTTTGAATAAGTGTAATCTTGTAATCAGCTTCCACATAGTCATTTTCCATTTTCTCGTATGTTGTACCATTAGCAGCTGCAACCATAATTTTCTTTGGTCCGTTTTGGATGATCTTACAGCATTCCCAGTCGCATCATTTTATGTAGTGGGTCATCATGTTTTTCCATAAACTGTAGTTCTTTCCATCGAAGGTGAGACACTTCAAGTGTTTGGAATTCATGGTAGATAGAAGTATATAATATATTTGGTAGAATCAATAGAAGGATCAATCTCAAGCGGTTAGGCTATCAAGAGCATGAGGCTCTGATACGAATTGAAGAGTCCATTGATCTGAATATACTCAAGAAGGGGGGTTGAATTGAGTATGCCAACTTTTTCTTTTCTTTTCGATGATTGTGATATATGTGAGATATGAGCGAGTAATGACTGAAAACAATAAACAAGAGAGAGACACGATATTTTTGAAGTGGTTCAGTTTCACAAATCGAAACCTACGTCCACTATTCTCGATTAATAAAATTAGTACCTTTCTTCGGATTACAATTTTATCAACCCTACTCGTACAACTAGACGTTAGTTGTATCTCAACTAAGTACCGTGAAATACTTAACAAACTTCAAGTACCGTGAAATACTTGAATCACAACGAGTATCGTGAGATACTCAACTACCTTACGTAAATAAGATAGATCTTCTAAGTTCTTCGTGTTCACAAATTGAGGCGGCGAGAAGAAAGAGCATGACAGGCGAGTAAGAACGGTTTTTGCACTCAAGATCTTGTAACGGAATATCGAATATTTGAAGCACGACAGCACACGATCTTAATTGATGGTTATGTGTTTGTATTTTTTTTATGTATGAGACGTAATTTTCGAAATATTATTGCATGGCTATTTATATTGAATTAGATCTAGGTTTTCCAAACCCTAGTATCTAAAGAATATTACCTTAACTAGAATTCTTATTCTAGGTAATATCCTAAAATAAATCTTTATTAATAATTTAGGAAAAATCTTATAAGATATGGAATATCTTATATAATGTCATTATCCTAAATCTTGTCAAGATATAGTAATATAATTAAATTATAACTATATCTTTTACCATAATCTAGATAGATAATATATTATGTAAATATATCATATTTACTAAACCTATCTTATTACTAATAGAAGAGGCGTGAGAGACATACACGACATCATGGGCCGTTTTGTCACGCTTTTTTTTGGTGAAATGTGAGTATGTATTATATATCAAGGACAAAAATACAAGGAGGTAAGGGGTTCAAATCCCCTTACAAGCATTACATCTTAGTGAGACATCTTTGAAACCAATCAATACAACTTTGATCTTCTGTTTTTTCTATTTTCCTTGCCATTCTGGCTTTGATCTCTCTTTCAATATTGCCTGCCACATATTCTGGTCTGAGGATGAACTCAAGGAATCTGGCACCATTCCTTTGATTCCAAATATGGTATTGTAGAGCATTGAACACAGCCATCTTTGTTTTCCAGAAGGGGGAGTTCTTGTTCCTTGAACTGAGGTCTGCAGGAGTAGGAAGATTCCTTCCAAACCAGTGAACTAAGTGTTGTTTCACCTTGTTAGTATACACACAGTCTTCGAAAATATGCTCAATAGTTTCTGGCAGATCCTGACAGAGAAGGCAATGGACATCAGAACAGATGCCAAGGCCATAAAGTATGCCTTTTGTATTCATGCCTCCCTGTAAACGTAGCCAAGTCACTATGGAATGCTTAGGTACGTTCCAGTTATTCCAAACAGCAACAGTCCATGCCTGAGTACTGCCATGGGGTTTGAGCCAGTTGTATCCATTCTTGACAGAGTAGCCATTAGGATGAGTAGTCTATATACTGTCATTGAAGCCTGGTTTCAGTACCTCCTTCACCTTACATATACTTTTCCACACCCAAGGTGAGTCGGGGGGGGGGGGGGGGGGGGGGGGGGCGAGAGTTGTCATGCCAGTGTTGTTGCTTGAGGTATACATCATTTACCCATTTTATCCACAATCTGTCAACACTAGTGGATATCTAGTTCACCAGTTTTCCAACTGTGGCTTGATTCCAGATTTCAGCATTTTTTATCCCTAGACCACCCACATCATTGGATGTAGTCACCCCATCCCAAAGGAAGTTTCTGCAAATAGCAGAGATTCTTTTGATCACACTTTTTGGAAGAACAAACAATTGAGCCCAGTATTTATGCAATGTATTAAGGACTGAATTAATCAATGTGAGCCTGCCTGCATAAGAGAGCTTCTTAGCCCCCAGACTCCTGATCCTAGCAACCATCTTTTCTGTGATAGAGGCACAGTCTTTCCTTGAGAGTTTACCTGGCTGTATTGGCATCCCCAAGTACTTGAAAGGGAATGAGCCTTCTTTGAACCCAGTGACTTACTTAATACCAGTTTTTAGGTCTTCATCAACCCCACTAAAGAAGATCTCTGATTTTGTATTATTCATGCTCAGACCAGTGGCCTTTGAAAAAGATGCAAATGCCCTCATGAGGAGCCATATGGAGGCAGGTTTGCCCTTTAAGAAGGTCATCTGCAAACATCAAGTGTGTGAGTTTCAAGTTTTTGCAGAGGGGGTGATACTGGAAATGCCATCTTTCAGTTGTAAACTTGATCATCCTTGATAGGTACTCCATGCAAAGAGTAAAGAGGAGAGGGGATATTGGGTCCCCTTGCCTGAGTCCTCTTTGTCCTTGAAAGTAGCCAAAATTGGTCCCATTCAAGCATATTGTAAAGGAAGTAGTTCTTACACATTGCATAACCAGGTTGATGAAGTGAGGTGGGAACTGCAAGCTTGTCAGAATTTGCTCAATAAAACCCCATTCCACAGTGTCATATGCCTTCTGAAGGTCTATTTTGAAGAGGCATCTTGGGGTAACTGATTTCCTTGCATAAAGATGGATTATATCCTGGCAAATAAGGACATTCTCTAGGATTGATCTCCCTTTAATGAATGCTCCTTAGTAGATCTTAATTCACTAATTATTGAAGTATTTAATTTGTTTCTCAGTTATTAGTATTGTTTGTCGATTTTTATTGCATTTGTCAAAGTTGTTTGCTAGAGGACAAAATTAGGGTTTATACGAACCAAATCGTGGTAGCCCCGTAAGTTGAATTTCAAATCTGAAATATATTTTTTGTGTCATCAATCATTAAATTATGGGAATGGGAATACCAAGTATTAATATACTGTATTTCGTTGAAGAAGACGATTGCTAACATTCAACTTACGGCTAAGCATTTAAAATAGTAATTCTAACAATCACATCCTCTCCTCATACCCACTTCCAATAATCACGTAGGCGTCGACGCGGTTGGTGGTGATGGGGTTGTGCGGCGGGTAGGGATGACAATGGGTAGGGTCTGGGTAGGGTCCGACAAGACCCGACTCGACCCGAAGTAAAAAACCTTAGACCCATACCTGACCCAGACCCTAAAGGGTCTGAAATTAATGGACCCATACTCGACCCTAATGGGTCTGGGTCCGGGTAGGGTCTACCCTAGGGTCCAATTTTTCTTAACGAGTCATTCAATAAAATGTACCAAAGTTCGAATTAAATTACAAAGTTTTATTAAAGTATTACAAAGTCTTGGTTATTCGGATCATTACCCGTACCCGACCCTAAATTATATCATTTACCTTACCCAAACTCATCATTTTCATCAATTTGCTCGTTATTCTTAATGGTTATTTGGATATGCATATAGTATATTAATGATAACTAATAAGGGTCATCTGTTTGTGTATATTATTTGAGTTGTTGACGTTCGTATGTGTGTGTGTTTTTTTTTTAAATAAATATAAGTTTCTAAGGGTCGGGTAGGGTCCCAAGACCAAGACCCGGACCCGAAGTTTTTATATAAGACCCATACCCGAGTGGGTCTCAAAAATTCAGACCCATACTCGACCCGTTAGGGTCTGACCCTAAGGGTCTGGGTTGGGTACCCGACCCACTGCCATCCCTAGCGGCGGGGACTAGGGTTGTCGGATGGTGTTTGCCGGCTGGGAACGAAGACAATGATGGCAGGTTCTGACTCTTTTGAAAATAATAATTGATAATGACAAGGGTAATATAGTAAAATAACGTATATGAAAAAGTAAAATTCGTATGTAAAAAAGCACGACCCAAAATATATATTGATCACTTAGGGTGACACTTGCTTGAAAACGGTCCTATAGAAAAGCGAACTAAGCCCGCGATTGATTTGCTAATTACGGAGTTAATGCATCACTCTCCTTTTTTAAAAACAAAAGAAAATCAATATTCATAAAAGATAGTACTTCCTCCATTCATATCCAAAGTGTAGTTTTGCTTTTTGCACAAATATTAAGAAATAGGTTAAAAAATTATTAAAAGTACAATTGGATGTGTGTAAGATGTTTTTTTATTAATTTAAGTGGGTGATAGTTGATTAATGGTGGGTCATTCAATGACATTTTGTGTAAATAATTGATATTCATAAGGACACTTTAGTAATTTTTTAGGCTTTAATAGGAAAGTGGTAGTTTGGATATAAATGGATTAAAATGGAATAAGTGTAGATTGGATTTGAATGGAGGAAGTAATAAGCAAAATTTAAGTTTCACACTTGATTTGTTTGATTCGAAAAGTTAAATCTTACGAGTATTTGACAAAAAAAGGGGGCGATTTTACGACTTAATCCCTATCCCTCTCCTTTGAAGAGAAAATAGCAAAGCTTCGAAACACCCAACGCACCTTCATACCATCCATCCATCCATCTGTCTCCTCCTCCGGTAACGTTCGTCCGGTCGAATTCACAACATCTTCCATTTGCCATCGGCCGACCTTACTTTCACACTTAATTTTCGTCATCACTCTCCTTTTAATTTAATTGTAAGCCTTTATTTCTTCTTCTTCTTCTTTTTCCTAATTTCAAATCTCAATTTTTAGTTAATTAATCCCTTATATATTCTTAATTAATCTACCTGTTCCATACTTGGATTGTTACTCTATTTGCCTAATTATAACTCTTATTCGAATGATTTCTGTTTGTTTTCATTAAAACCCCAATTACTCAAACCCTAATCTACCAATTTATTTCACTTAAATCCCTTATTGCTACAATTAAAAACAACTTATGATTCGATTTGGTTGTTACACTTTACAGTAGTTTTTTGAGAATCGAGTATGAGCATTTCAATGAGTTGCTTCCCTACTTGGTTATACGAAGTTTATGTGTTCCTTTCATGACATATTCCATGCTACTTAACCCCTTAACGGTACTGGATTGGTAAGATATCTGTTTATTAAGACACATTTTCCCAAGATATTGTTTTTTTTATATAAATAAATCGTTAAATAAGTTGAAACCAATGCTTTGTTTTTTGTTAACGTTTGAATATACCTTGCATATACTCCTTACTTTATGTACTCAGGCCTTAGTGTCACTGTGACTGATATTTGCCAACTCTTCATTTCTAATAATCTAACATGTCTTGTTCTTCTGCAAATTATCCTCAAAACCATGGCATTCATTGTTTTAGGGGGTCTAGAATTGTAGAATAGTTGGACCAAGTTTAATGTAGGATTGTCTGTTGACGGTGAAACACAATAACAAATGTGGCTTAGTCCCTGTAAATTTTCTCCCCCTCTCTTTTTTTACTTCCCTTCCCACTCTATCTAAATTACTTAGGGTGCGTTTGGATAGGAAAAAAAAGGAGGGAAGGGAAAGGAAGGGGAGGGAGAATGGAGGAGGTGATTTTCCTTTCAAATCTTGCCTATGTTTGTAGGGAAATAATTTGCCTTGTAGGAGGGAAATTGAGGGTTCCATTTTCCCTCCCCTCCAAATCCTTCTACCTTCATTTTTGCTAACCAAACAATGGATTTCTCATCCTTTTAATTCTCTCTCATCTCTTTCGCTCCAAGTCCCTCAATCCAAACACACCCTTGGTATTTTGTGTCTCTACCATCTGCTTTTTAATATTCTTAAGCTTTACAGTACTAGCAAATTAAAGTAAATAGAACCTGAAGATGCACTGTGAAGTATCCTTTCTGGTTTTCCCAATTTTTGGAGTTTATTTTAAAAATTCGGCCTTTTTTCCTCCACCTCTTCACATTGTAATTTGTTGGTCATACCAATTATGATGTTAAAGAATAACGATCATTCATGTTGGATTATTCCAGGACGTCAATACCTTATCCACCAAGAATGAAGTTGGATTTCAGCATACTGGTTGTCAAATAACTTCTCTACTTGACATCAACTCACTTCAGGGCACATCCTTGAGCCAAGGAGATAGTAAAATTGTAGCTAGAAACTTTTACAGGTCTAATGCATCTATAGGCTTTGAGACGCGTCAGAAGGCAACCGTTAATGTGATGTCCGCTGAGGAAAAGCTACTGTCTAGATCTTTAATAGTTTCCGATAAGAGGAGGGATCAGAAAAGCTTAATGCAGGACAGTGATGGAGATTCCAGTAGTAGAAGAGCTAATCCTTCGACTGATTCTGTCTGCCGTCACAGTGATAAATTTGACGAGGGTGCCTCGTGTGGTGCTGGTACATCCATTAATCTCGCCCAAGAAGTAGAGATAACTGATGGTGTAACTATTTCTGGTAGTGAAGGGCTGTGCTCTGATAATGAAGATAAGCAGCTTGAATTTAAGAAGTGTAGTAGATATTTAGGAACTTCTAATCATGAGTTGACATCGTCTTCTAGTGATAAGTACCAAGAGGGGGATGAGAAAATTTTCAAGTCCAATAAGCGAGACGAGTCAGATGAAGCTCGTGCACCTTCTATCCCTACATCTCCAGAATCTGATGTGGAGGAAGATGTAAGTAAAGTATTCTGACTCATTTTTTTTTTCTCTATTCTGTAGGCCTGTGGTTTGATCCTTGTTTGTGCATGTTTGGACATCCTTCCCTAGTATGTTAGTTGGTTATTTGTGGTGCTAAGTGAGTTGTGTGTCCATTTGAAATTGTGAAGATTATCTGGTAGGTGTAGAATGCAGCGGAGGTAAATGATCCTATATTAAAGTACCTTTAGGCTTACTGTTTATATTTTTACTACTCCCTCCTATTCAGTCCATTGGTAACATACCCATTTGCACAGGTTTTTAGAAGTAGTAGGGGCTTGTGAAAGATTTGGAATACCCCCATGTTTAGATGTTAATACAACACCACCATTACCCCACTGCCTCAAGGGCTCCGATAAATTGCGGGGTAAGGGTTGTTGGATGTATGTAGCCTATCCTTGTGGTCACAAAACCAAGAGACTGTGTTCGAATGACCCAAGACGAAAATTGAGTGGAGAACTGCATCGAATTATAAAAGCCTATTACCCAGTACGGCCAGTAGGTATGGTTACTCCCTCACCAACCATTATCATGAACTTAACGCTAATCACTACCGACATCAGCCACCACTGATGCTGCCATCTCAGTAAATGACGTCTCTGTAATTAATCTTTTGAAATTATTTATATTTTGTTGTAGATCTGAAATTTTAGGGAGGAGGAAAATTGATGGCCTATTTTTTGCTAGCTGCCTGTGGTGAGGCTGGTCGGAGTGGGTGAAGCAAGGGAGAGGAGAGAGATTGAAGGTGTTTAGATCGTCATTTGTGGTGTGAGTGCTGGTGGTTTGTGCATAGTGGTTTAGGGAATTAGGGTGCATGAGTGTTAGTGGTGTGTGAGTGGTGGTGGTGGTGGTTCGTGTTCTGTGGTTCGTTCGAGTGGATCCAGCCACCGCCGGAGGTGGGTTTGTCGGTGTTGGAGTGTGCGTGGTTTTGTTTGGTGTGGTGTAGTGATAGGTGGTTGAGAGTATTACACCTTGAGGGGAGAAGGGGGGGTAATATTTGGTGATTAATTAAAATAATTGATGACATTTTGTGTACATATTGGGTTTACATAAGGATAAATTGGCCTATGTTTTTGCTAAAAAATGGATTAGATTGTACCAAAAAGGAAAGCATTACATTGGATTGGATAGAAGGGAGCATGTTCTCATTTAATCTTGAAACATATAGTAGATGAAATAGGTGAAATTTTGTATTTAGTACTCAAATGTAAAATTTAAATTTTACCTGCGTTTTTTCTTTTGCGTAAAACCTCTAATTCTAAGTTTCTACACTTATACACAGGGGTGCTTGTCTTGCTCATATGTGGTTATTCATTCTCCTAAATTGAATGAGTTGGATATGAATGGATATAGTTGAATTTGTGGATATGGACGAATCGCCGTCTAAGTTTCCCATTGATCCCCCTGTGGTTTTCACTTTCCCCACTTGTACTCTTGCGTATAGCACTTTATGTACTCCTAAACTTAATTAGTTAAACCCATCAGTAGTTAAACATGCTTATGTCGTATGTGTGCCATGTTGGCACTCTATTCGCCAAATAAGCCTGACTTGGCATGGATTCCGCTGTTGAATTGGACTTTCTTAATTTTTTTCCCTCAAAATCTTCACTCCATAAATTTCCCCCCAACTTCATCCAATACAATTTATATTTTCCCTCGAAAACTCTCATCAATCTTCTACTATTCAACTCACTCTTTTTCCCCAATTTTCTTCACCTCCTTTATCTTCCTCTATTTTTCTTAAAATGTTTTCTTCTTTCAATTGGAGAAGGAATGCCCCATTTGAAGATCTTTATTTTCGAAACCAAAAATGCAATTTATGTGGAAGAAATGCGGTTTTAAAGATATCGGGCTCAACATCGAATTCCCGGAAAGCGTATTTCAAATGTCTTGATTGCGACAAATTTTTTATGTGGCTAGGTGAAGAAAATTTGTCGCGTATTTCCATCCCTGCTTATTTGGCAAATAGAGTGCCAACATGCCACTTAACGTCAAAAACAGACGGCATAAGCATGTTTAGCTACTGATGGGTTTAACTAATAAAGTTTAGGGGTACGGCTAATAAAGTGCTATACGCAAGAGCACAAGTGGGAAAACTGAAATCCACAGGGATATCAATGGGAAAAAACCCTTTGTCAAGTCAAGTCAGGTGCGTATTTGGCAAATAGAGTGTCAACATGACACTTACCATCTAAAACAGACGTCTAAAACAGACGGCATAAACATGTTTAGGTATTGATGGGTTTAACTAATTAAGTTTAAGGGTACGGCTAAGAAAGTGCTATACGCAGGGGTATAAGTGGGAAAAGTGAAAACCACAGGGGCATCAATGGGAAAAACCCTATTATATTTTTTTTTCCACAATTCAATGTCTTAGCCTATGATATTTACTGCTACTATCTCCCGTGGTTTTTTTAAATGTTGAAAATATGTTCTTCATAAAGCATTTGTTTTCCTTTCTGTCGCAAAATGGTTGCTAACTTTTCTAACCGGCATTGTCATAGGTAAAGGTGTGTGATATATGTGGTGATGCTGGGCGTGAGGATTTACTTGCAGTCTGTAGTAGATGTAGCGATGGTGCAGAGCATACGTAAGTTCAAACTCGGGTTACTTTCAGTTACTGGTTTCATTAATCTGATTTTTATTTTCATTTGTGTCCATTTTCGTGCATCAGGTATTGTATGCGTGAAATGCTTGATAAAGTTCCAGAAGTAGACTGGCTTTGTGAAGAATGCAAACATAATGAACTATTGGAAGCCCGACAACTTGATCAGTCAAAAAAAATTGGTAGTCATGAAAGAAACAAATCCCTTGGACGGACATGTTCTTTACTCCCTGATCTTTCTTTGAAGTTGGATAACAAGGACCCTGTATGTGATAAACTTAGACTACGAAATCTGAGCCTGAGTAGACAATCATCTTCTAAGATATGTGGAGAGAGGATGGATTCTTCTTCTACAGCAAAGAAGCAGATTATTGAATCAAGCGTGGGTTCACCAACAACGTCTAGCCCAAGTCGAATGGCTGTACTGTCCAAGGATGTTCCTTTCAAGATTTTGGAGAATATTAAGGGAAAACCAAGCAATCAAATCTCTACAGGCACCGAAATTACAGGAGAATTTTCAGAAAATGCACATTCTCCTACAACAAATTCTCCTCATTTCGTGAAAGGCACATATCCTGCACATCTCATAGATAACTTTTTGCTAATTAGAGCTCTTCAGTGAGGATATTTATTAATTTGTTAATCCGCTTTCTATTGCCAGGTAATTTTCTGAAGTCTAATTCATTTAGCTCGTCTAACTCCAGGCAGAATGTGAAGGTATCAGAAGATGTTCTTCAAAAGCACAGTGCTGATGCTAAGGAGGGAATAGGAAAGTCTATCGGGCCGATTGGCAAATCTATGTCTTTCAAAGGATTAGGTCGATCAAGTTCGACCGAACCAAAAGTTAAAATGCTCCCTGCAAATTGTGCTCCTTTTCAAGACTTAAAAGGTCCAAAGCACGGAAAAGATCGTACTTCATATGAAAGGAAAAACACTATGAAATTGGATAATTCTTTACCTGGTCAAATAGCAGCTGATTCTACCAATCGTCCTTCTGCTGTCTCTGATATTTCAACGTTACCTCTGACCAGCACTCGTGATTACAGAAATGTTCAATCCGATGGAAAATTGCCTATCATGTCGAATCATGCTGGCCATTTGACTCAAAAGTCTTCTGATATCATGAGAAATTTAGGTATGTGCTTCCAGTCCCATGGCATGATGCATCCTGATTCTGCTCTCCACAAAAACTGTCAGATGTCTTGGTGTCGGGTTATGTTGATTTAGTTATTTTTTACGATCTTATCTCATATTTTAAAAGCTCACTAATTGCTGTAAGCCAACATATTGTAACTATAAGCTAATGAAGGACGGTCTTACCCAAGCCTTAACCTTTGTGCCCCTCCCCCTTTTTTATTTCAGTGGTTTTGAGAACATGCTATTCTAATAGGTGAAGCAAAGAAGCTATCCACAGGAATTGTTGGGTCTACATATGTTAATGGAACTAGCAACTCCGTTGAAACCAAGTCCAATCATTTAAATACAAATGATGGATTGGCATTAAGTTCTTCTCGTCCTGTTGACGGGTTACTTAATGCTGATGGAGCAAGATCAAATGGACAGGGCAGTCAGAATGAAAAAGCTCCAGAGAAATTTTCTGGTTGTGTGAGACAAGGTTTAAATAGTGGGAGTCGTCGCAGGCTCCCGTTAGATGCTTCTGCGTTGAAAAGTAAAGATGGGATGCC
This sequence comes from Silene conica, assembly GCA_029255685.2. Lineage (NCBI taxonomy): Eukaryota > Viridiplantae > Streptophyta > Magnoliopsida > Caryophyllales > Caryophyllaceae > Silene > Silene conica. The sequence continues at coordinate 46,039,743 of CM055318.2, read as the reverse complement.
TGGGGAAAACAAATTGAAAGCAGCTATTGAGGCAGCAATGCAAAAAAAGCAGGCTATATTGAAAAAGAACAAGATTCCTGAAAAGCCTGCCGAACTTCCAATTTCAAACAAACAAGGCAACCATGGGGGAGATGCAGTTTCAAATCATGTTAGAGATCCTAAGTCTGAGGAAGCAATGCATGAAGGGGATATGGATCTCCATGACATTAATGTAGACTCTTCCATAAAGATACCCATTATTGGCGAAAAGCCAATCAAATTGTATCCTGCTGATTTTGAAAAGTCTCCTGCCGGAGAGTCAGTTTTGACAGTCTCAGCTATTCCTGAACAAGAGTCAATCTGGCAGTATGGTTTCTTTAGTTGCTGTGGCCTTCTCTTAATTTTGTGGTTTTATTGCCTTTTAATTCTCTGAGTGACCCCTTTCTTTTTCAAAAATACTTGCAGAGGAGGTTTTGAAATACATAGAAATGGAAAACCTCCTGACATGCGCGGTGGGTTTCAAGCACATATGTCGTTATTTGCATCTGGTAAAGTGCATGAGATGGTAGGAAAGTTCCCCAAGAAAATAATTTTGAATGAAGTGCCTCGACCATGTGCATGGCCTGCTCAATTTAAGGAACTTGGCCCACGAGAGGATCATATTGCCTTGTACTTCTTTGCCAAGGATTCTGAGAGGTTAATCTTTTCTTGTATTTTTTTATCTTTGGATTGTTACTTGTTTCACAGTCATTAACATGCTCGTTTTTTTCCTGATACTTACTGTTTCTCACAGTTATATGAGGAGTTACAAAATTTTGGTAGACTATATGATGAAGCATGACTTAGCTCTTAGAGGAAATATAAATGGAGTTGAACTCCTTGTCTTCACATCAAACCATCTTCCTCATGAATCAAAGTGTAAGTTTCAACAACTTTACTGTGGTCTCTTCTGTTAGTAATCTTCCAATATTCAGATTTTTCACTGTTTTGAGGTAACGCCATCTGAAAAGTGGATAACTGGATAATCTCGAGTGCCTTTCATGATATACCTCTTCTTGTTCATTGGTTTTAGTCTGTTGACGTACTTCAGTATTCCTTCTCCATTTCTTGGCATGCCATCTCCTATTGTGTTTCAAGAGTGCGACATTTGACTCTAGGCTAATAGCGTATTCCTTGGGTTAGTTTACGTATTATTTTGTGGTATTAGCTTTCTGAAGATTGCTGCTTCAGTATCCTGTTCTTATGGATCCTGATATGAGATGTTTCTTTTATTACTCTCTAATTACTTCTGTTACTCGGCTCCGTGCTTGGTATATATCTCAGTAATAATCATGTTCCTTTGCTCCATTGAAATAAAAACCATATAAAGCTAGGTGCTAAATATTTCCTTGTGAATAAATGCGTTTATTTTTTACTTTTGGTTTTCTAGAGCAGCCCTGTGGCAATCTTGTTGGCAGATTATAGATGTAATGGCCTTTTTCTGACTGAAGTCTCATCGTTGCCAGAATCTCATCTAGTTTATTCTATGTAAATTCCAATTCGAAGTGACATGTGCATTTTAAAATAGAAACTCTTTTCTTTTTGTCGTTAATCTATTTAATCTAATGCATTCTGATGCATCCACCACCTTTGAGGACTGACATTGTAGTGCGTCGTTGTTGAGGGCAACCATTTTTTTTCATTCGGCCTGTGTCTTTGTTTTGAATTTTGATGTGGCCATTTGTAATTAAGTTGGTGTCTGATTACAGGTTGGAATACTTTGTATTTTATTTGGGGGGTATTCCGAGGCAGGAGACCGAGATTTTTAGATGATAGATTTTCTTTGGGGAAGTCTGAAATTTCTGTTCCTGATAAGGTGGTACTTCACAAAGGTGTTACACCGGCTGAGAACCCATTCTTGTATAATAAGCCTGCACCAGAACAGTTGTCTGTATCAGGTAGCGACCATAACTTGGTATCCAGATGTGAGGCTTCAATTAAAGAGGGGTCATCTTTTCAACTATGCCCCAGTTTATCAAATGGAGACTGTTACAAGGAAGAATATTCAGTAGGAAGAACATGCATGAATTCGGCAATTGGCGCTGGGAATCACAAGAAGAGGCCTAAAAATCATGACACAATCTCGCGCGAAGCATGCCCAGAAACAGGAAGTGCTGCTTTGGTAATATCCTGGTTGCTAGCTCTTATTGTTTTACTCTGCTTTCTCCCAATCTTCTCTTTGTTGTTGTCTGTCTGACATTTTAAGTTCGTTCATTTTAGTTTTAAAAATATGATTCGATCCCGTATCTGTCTTCAATGTCATGATCCTGTTGGCCAGTTATTGATGCGACCATGTGGTCGCGTTGACCTTTAAAATCTTTGCATAGCGGTTGCAATGGGGAGTCACAACTTGCATCTCATATTTTCTCATCGTCGTCATGTTATGATTGATTTAGCTAATTAGCTATCTGGGAATATGGCGATTTGTGATGTTCCCTCATTCATAGTTCATACATACATACATATATCCATCCATATATATATTCTACCGTGTCTGGTACCAAGAATAATTTTTTCAGAGAACAAGTTAGCACTTGAATGAACACGCTCAAGTTCTAAGGAATGCCATCAATGTACAAAATTTCATAAAACCTCCTAACCAACAACCTCTGCTTCGTAAGCTTTGATTTCCTCACTCTTGTTGAAAGGCAATAAAAGATGCCATCTACTTTTTGTTCATGATCATGGTCATTTGCAATTCCATACACATGTGTTCACTAATTAGTCAACTCTAAAATGAGATGATATCAAAGTAACAAGCCTCAACTTAGGAATGTTTGCAACTGAGGTTTGTCATCATTTATCTTATTTGTGTAGGTCCTTGCTGTTATTTAGGACACAAAAACAGCATTATTGGGACAGTGTATATTCTATTATTGGTGAACTTTAAAATGAACATAATTATTAAATGATCTGGAATCAGTTTACCAGTGTGTGTCCGTTTACTAATATCTTAACCGATGTCCACACGACATGTTGAGTGCTGCATATTGTAGACCACTGCTTCTACTGCCCTGTTAGTTTTGCTACTTTCTACAATGTTAATGGTCTATCCTCCAAGGTTGGACAATGTGTAGCTGTTAATATCCTTTTCCCCTCTATGTAGCAAGAGCAATGTCAAGGAAAGCATAGGAGGATGGTAGACCTTCAGAAATTAACAGCAGAAATTAACAAAGATAAAAGTCTTCCATCAGAAGTCACGCTGGACCAACAAGATTGTTCTCAGCCTTTAAAGTTACCTCTGCTTGGTAAGCAAGAGGTTGATACCGTTGTCAGTTCAGTAAATCTGGAAGTGCTGGATTCTGAAAGTGATCATGTTAGCAGACTGAAATATGACAATGGGGTGAAGCAAGAAAAACGGTGTCCGGTAACCATGCAGAAGAGTAGTCTGATGGAACTTGAGAATGATATTGATAAAAAAGAAGATACGAATTGCCTGCTCAAGAATGGGATTAAGTTGTCGGAAGGTTACGTGGATATAAATATATCAGTTGAGAACAACAGGGTGCAATATTCCCCCAAGAGGCATTTTCACGAGGGTTCTGATGCGGCTGCCTCGATCACAGGGAGGAAGAGGCCATGGGTAGATAAGATAGACATGGCAGAAGATACCGTCAGTAAATTTACGAATTTTTCTGGATGTAATCTGTATACGCTGGAAGCTCAGATGGGTGATGTGAGCTCTAAGTCACATATTGATAGTTGCGGTGAAGCTGACAATGAGAAACTGAATGCAAGAACTCCGTGGTCATCTGAAGGAGGCTTTTTTCTTGACGATGTTAAGCGTGAAGATGGCTCCTTCTCGTTAAAAGTGGCTTCGTCAGAGAATGAGGATCGTGATTGCCTACCTGGTGAAGCCCCCAACTTGGAGCTTGCTTTAGGAGTAAAAAAGAAGCAAGCAAGGGAGGGAGCTTTGCGTTTCGACAGAAAAGACCCAGACGAAGTAGCATCATCAATAGAAGAGGCTGGAGATGCCAGTGCGTCTCTTTCTCTCTCGCTTGGATTTCCATTTCTAGACAAAGAAAGTATGGCCAGGTCTCCAAGTCCTCCAGCAACTGTGGCGTTGAACCAGAGAGTAAATACTTCACTGCTTCTCTTCAGGGGTTCGTCAGGCAAGTAGACGTCTTTCTTCTTTGTGTATAGTAATTATGCCGAATGTCTTCAATTTAAGAGGTCTTGTGTTCATAGCCCTGTAGGATATGTTGATGCCTCGCTGCCTTTTATTGGATTTAGTGCATTGTCGAGGCTGTCTCCCCGTGTATGTACAGAAGTAGTAGCTGCCACAGTTCAATACTCAATACGTGCATACTTATCTCAACTTTTTGCTTCAATAATTTGAAAACATTTTCCTTGCAAGATGTGGCTATTTTCTCCAGTCTTTGTCAAGGTTCCGTCAGTCATCATACTTCAGGGTAGTAGCTCTATAATTAATTAATTTTTTTAATACATTTTGATATACTTTGCTCTCTAATGTATATTCATTTGCATGGGTTTTTTTTAAAGGTATTTAACTGTTTAATTTTGATATAAATATCTTATTTATTAAAGCAAAACTACAGAGCCCATGCGGCGCTCTGTGGTTCAATGTTGACTTTTCATACGACGATTGGATTTGCAAAATTTCAGGACCCGCTAACTATTCCGGAATTAATTGTAATTTTATTAATTACGCACATGTTCAGTTACATTTACATAAGATGTCATAATTACAAATCTACTATATAAACTACAAATTATAACAAATAACAAATTATAAATTATAAACATTTACAAACTATTGCTTATAATTACAGATTATTAACCTATACGGATAAAAAAAACATGCAATATTATACTAATAAAATATCATCTGTAAAAACTATACCAAGATGGCAACATCATCTGTGTCAAACGTACATCTATTGAGAATGCATGGAAAACGTAAACAAATTATTGAGAGGAAAAATTTTATACAATCAAATAAAATATAACCTGTAAAAATGTTATATTATATAATCGGAATATTTGACGGAAAAGTAACACAGCGTATAAATACAACTATACAAGTAATATTTTTAAATAATAAATACATCGATAATTAAGTGACGGAAAATTAGGAACATTACAAAATTTAAAAATATATCTTTAAATGGGTTGAGTTATGCTGTATTCTTACACCAATATGTAAATACTTCTAGAAATGTAGGACACTTTTTCATTTAAGACGGGTTATATAAAAACGAGTCAAGTATTACATATAAGACGTAAATAAAATACATTAAGTTACTAAGATTAGCAAAATGTGTGTGTCCCATCTAATAAGTAAGTGGGGTGCTTATTAACTCGTTTTATTCTTTTTTACAGATATACTAGATTTCATGCCCGGGCGTTGCCCGGGTAATATCTTGACATGGTTTCAAAGTAATTATCCTAATAGTTAATCTTTTAAAAAGTATAATAGGCATATATAGAGAATCATTTGAGTATTTTTTTATGGCTAATGAAACATCAGATGTATCATCCTCAATGGAACAACATGGAACGTTGAAAGTGCATGAAATTTCAATGGAAACGGAAACTTGTACCTTCGATTCGATGGTCTTGGAAAGACACTTACATATTACGCATCACTGTCGTCAAAATAATTTTTTCACACATATATTTTTATAATAACCTCGTATTTCAAATATTTGAAGATAGTCGAAGATCATACTCTTTTAACATTAACTCGTATTTTTTTTACATTCAATCGTATTTTTTTGACTTTAACTCATATTCTTATCTTAATAGCGCGTTTTCTTATCTTATTAGCTCGTATACTTTCTACATTAGCTCGTATTCTTATCTTAATAGCCCGTATTGGTATCTTATTAGCCCGTATTCTTCTTACATTAACCCATATTCTTTTTATATTAGCCTGTATTCTTATATGCTCATATTTGTAAGCTCGTGATCCTTTTATATTCTCGTATGTTTTTTTTACATTAGCTCGAATTTTTATCTTAATAGCTCGTATTTTTTTATATTAGCTCGTATTGTAAGCTTAATAGCTCTATTAGCTCGCATTCTTACGTTAATAGCTCACGTTCTTATGTGCTCATATTTTTAGTTCCTAATTCTCTTAAGTTCTTATTTCTTTTACATTAGCTCGTATTTCTTATATATTCGTATTTTGTAGCTCGTATTCTTTTAATTATACCTCGTAATCTTAAGTGCTTATTATATCATGAAATTTGACGTCTTGCAAACTCGTAATCTTAAGTGCTTATTATATCATAAAATTTGACGTCTAGCATAGTTCTATTTTTTAACTCAAGAAGTGTTTCAATTAGCTCGTGTTTTGGTATTTTGTTTACATTAGCTCGTTTTCTCATCTTAATCGGCCGTATTCTTATTATGTGCTCGTATATTTAAGTTCGTGATCCTTTTAATCTCGTATTAGTAACCATTTGTGCTCATATTTTGAAGCCCGTCTTATCTTAATAGCTCGTATTGTTTTTTCATTACCTCGTATTCATTTGTACTCGTATTTTAAAGCTCGTATTATCTTAATAGCACATATTTTTTTTTTACATTAGCTAGTATTCTTAACTTAATAGCTCGTATTCTTTTTATATTAGCTCGTATTCTTAGTTTAATAGCTCGCATTTTTCCGTGCTCGTATTTTTAGTCCGTGATTCTCTTAAACTTTTTTCTACATTAACTCGTATTCTTATGTGTTCGTATTCTATAGCTCGTATTTTTGTAATTATACCTCGTAAACGTAAGTGCTTAATATATTCATCAATACATCTATTTATATTTTTAATTAAATAAGAGAAGAGAAACAACAAATTATACCATAACTCTGCGGTAGCTAAAATTCTAAGTTTACAATCAATTATTTTATTAACTAATTGAATAATTATCCAACTTGTATTTTATTACTATTTAATTAACTTTTTATTTATATACTTAATTTATTTAAACAAAGTAATCGCTCTAAAATAATAATTATATCCAATTGATATTTTATTAGTATTTTATTATCTTTTTATTTATATACTTAATTTATTGAACAGGGTAATAGCCAATGAAATTGCTCTAAAACAATTGCCAATGAAATCAATTATTTTATTAACTAATTCAATAATTATACAACTTATATTTTATTACTATTTAATTATATTTTTATTTATATACTTAATTTAGTTAACCAAAGTAATAGTCAATGAAATCAATTATTTAATTATCCAACTAATATTTTATTACTATTTAATTATCCTTTTGTTTATATACTTAATTTATTTAACCAAAGTAATATCAGCCAGTGTAATCGCTCTAAAAATAATAATTATTCAACTGATATTTTATTACTGTTTAATTATCTTTTTATTTATGTACTTAATTTATTTAATCAAACTAATAGTCAATAAAATTGCTCTAAAACAATAGCCAATGAACTCAGTTATCTTATTAACAAATTCAATAATTATCCAACTGATATTTTATTACTATTTAATTATCTTTTTATTTATATAATATTCTTAAATCGGTTAACCAACATGTGTGCACATCAACATAGTATGACATTTGTTCCGGTAAAAATAAATGTTATCGTATGTCAACTTTTTGTTCGAAATTTACTAATTTAGCATCCGACAAACAAAATAACCGCATTTTAATGAAATCATGACAAATAATAGCGAGAAATATAAATTATATAGGTAAGAGTCAAGACTATAGAGCAATATCACATAATTTAATTTGATTATGAAATATTTTAAAAAATTAAAAAATTATCCACTACTACAACAAGAAATGGCACTGCAGCCACGGCTATAAGGATTAGCTTGTGCATCAGGCTTACAATTATAGTACTACGTATGATGCACCACGTTTCGAGCATGGCACTCAATTCTTGTTCAATGCACCATAACTTACGTACTTCCTTTGCGTCGCTAAAATGCGACGATTACTCTCTGAGTCGAGCCCAAACTCGAGCTCATCCAACTCGTCCCCTATTAGCTAGGCACTCGGCCATCAACCCATTGCACTTGGGTCGAGTTAAGACGGCTGAAGTTATCGAGTAGTTCACGTCATTTGCGTGAACGTTGTCTATGAATCCTATAGTACAAACAAATGGCTATGATGACGATAATAATTGACTTTGCCTTGGCCATAATTAATCAAGAAAATTGTATATACTTGAGATTTTTTTTAAAATCGATGAATGTAGAGGAAATAATGTTTTGAATGGTTTGACAATTGAGAGTATATCATATATGAAGAGGTATTTTAATTTACGATATGTTTTATAAATATATAAATATAAATATAAAGATATGATGGTGGATAATATAAGCAAACATACTATTAATAAACAATTATTATATACACATCAATATTACAAAAAAGAGTTCATATGGGGTGGCATATATATAGAAAACGAAAGCAATGAGAGATGTAGAGTGAAAGGGTTTCGACTGTTTTTGGAAGTTGGATATCTTTTTATATTGTTATTTGATAGCATGGGTAACCTAAAATTCTAGTTATAGAAACACAAACACTTATTTTATCTTTTCTATAGTTAATTTTTTAATATAATTTCAAATTTTATCTTTTCTTATCCTTATTTTGAATACTCTTATTATATTCTTAATAATATGATATTTATTACTATTTAATTATCTTTTTATACATATACTTAATTTATTTAACTAAAGTAATAGCCAATGAAATTGCTTTAAAACAATGGCCAATGAAATCTCTCGAAAAATTCCTCTTTTAAGTATATATATTGATACATCATAAGAAATACCTATTCGAAATCTTGAATATCATTTTAAATGTCATCAATAAAATGAGCCTACACTTTATCTCCGATCTATAGGGAAACTTTAAACTAATACATGTTCAATTTAAGACGGGTATATATGTCTTAAGCTTAAAACTGATATATACGTTTTAACAAAAACTTACTCAACATATAGAATGCTATTTGAAAGGCCTATCAATTATTTGAGTTTGAAACTTTGCATCTATAGGAAAATTTTAAAGATTTTGATTAAAAGTAGTTGTATTCGTTTTAAACTTATAACGAATATATCCATTTTATTAAAGATTTTGTCGAAATCTAGAATGTTATTTGAAAGGTCATCAATTAAATGAGTCTAAACATTGTATTTATATGAAAGCTTTAAACTAATACGGAGTACCTGTTTAATTTAAGACGGGTATGTATTTCGTAAGTTTAAAACGGATATATGCGTTTTAAATAAGACCTACATGACATCAATAATGCTATTTGAAACGACATCCATTAAATGAGTTTGAAACTTTGCATTTATAGGAAAGCCTTAAAGTAATAACGATTTTTATTTAAGATGGTTATATCCGTCTTAAGATTACAATAGGTACAATTGTCTTGAGAAATATTCACTCAAAATCAAGAATGTTGTTTGAAAGGTTATCAATTAAATAAGTCTAAACATTGCATTTATAGGGATGTTTAAACTAACTTAAATTCTTATTGAAGACGAAATATATAAGTCTTAAGCTTAAAATAAATATATCCATATTAAACTTAAGACGGGTCAAGTAGTATGTATAAGACAAAGCAACAAAAACAACAAATTTGTTTTATCTGCGCGAGTAGGAAGATATTTAACTAATTGTAGTATTAAGGGTTAATATTATACGTATAACGTTGATCAGTATAACTACATGTAAGTAAATAACAATATTTTAGGATTTTGGACATTTTCAATCATTTGGCTACACGTATTATGTATATTAAAGTACGTAAAGGATAATCTGATTTCTTAGGAAGTAGCTTTCGACCAAACGAATCGAACATTCGATCGACCAACGAGATTATCATGCAATAAAATTAGTAATAATAATAATTTGATTAGAAGTGTGATTTAACATTAAGTATGCTTATGTTAAAAAAAGGTATTATGTTCAATAATATGGAGTATATTGGATTTTATACAAAACATAATCATTAGTTTTCTTGATAATTACAAAATTTAAAATAACAAACCCGTGCAGGTTTAATGTTGGTAATTTAAGTGTAATTACCGGTTCATTTTCCGTATTTTGAGTTTGGTTCAAAGACGGGCGAACTTATAAATAATAAAGCTAGTTCGGGAAGTACGAAGTGTACACTAGTCTATTGTTTACAAGTTCGCAGTATAGTTGCCTTCCCTTTTCTCTTTCATTTGTCTATATATATGCTAGATAAATGGATCAGTTTTCTTAAGAGAGAAATTACTGATATCAATCTTCTTGAACACAGAAAACAAATTACACATAAAAGTTTCGAAATTACATCTCTGTTTTTCGTGTCAAAAACCGAGGAACACCGTCTTATCTCTGTAGAAAATTCAGTACATTCCGAGCACTGATATACGGGACGAATTGTTCTATAAGAAAAACGTAGCGATTCGGTGTTGTTTTCATTGTTTTCATTTCTTTTACAGTATATCAATAACATTTAAGACTAGTTAATGTTAAAAGACTCGTCTCATAAAACTAAAATGTTATAAAAAAACAAATAAAAAACAAGGGAGCACTAGGTTAGTGACGTGGTAGCAAAAGCGATGAAATGACTGCATGACCCCTTTCTAAAAGCACTCCGTTTTTTGTAAGACGGACATACCCGTCGCAAGCTTGCGACGGGCCAAATATCGGTTAAATGGGTCGAATACATACCACTTTGAGCTGATGGATCCATGCAAGTGGGTAGATGACTTGTGGATGATGTCATCAGATATTAATTAAATAAGGGGGCTGTTCCCCAAAACTCTCGATAACCCAAACCGTCATTTCACTTCTCCTTTCCATTAATCAACTGCAAACATCCCCCTCCTTCTCATTTCCATTAATCACTCCTACATTTTCCATAAAAATCCCTCCTTCTCTCTAGATTTTCTTCGTTTCTCTCTACCAAAAACCACCAAAAAAACGAACATAAAAGACGAAAATGGTTACAAAGCAGAGTGCGAGACGTGGATTGGTGAAGAAGGCTGTCTCATCGAGTAACAATGATGAAGGTTTGCACATATTTCATTATTTAAAGTGTTTTTAGTAATTTGTTAGTAAATTTGTTAGTTACAAAATTAGAGTTTAAAAAAAAATCCATATTGGTGAAGAACACAATTTTTTTACATGATAGTTACATAATTCGAGTTTTAAAAAATGTTAAATGTTTGTTTCTTTGTTGATAAATGCATGTTGTTTTTTTAAGGTGTCCTCCTGATTATTTTTTTTTTTTTTTACTTTCGTTGGTAATTTTTTGGGTTTTATGGTGAGTTTTAGTAATTTCTGGGTTTGCATGTTTTTTCGTGGGTTTCTGGGTTATTTGTCGGGTTTTGGGTTTGTTATTTGTAGGGTTTAGGGTTTCTGGGTTTTTTCGTGGGGATTTTTGTTGTTTTGTTGTTTGTTGTTGTGTTGTGTAAACATCTTGATTGTATTGCTTTTTATTGTTTAAATAATGCTGGTTGTTTAAATGTTCTGGGTTTTATTGGCTAAAAAATATTCTGGGTGTTTTTAGGGTTTATATGGGTTTCTGGGTTTTTTCAGGGTTTAAATGTCTGACATAATAATGCCTGACATGGTGAAGAACACATGTCAGACATGTTTAAAATGACGAACAAATATGTTGTTACTTATTCTGATAATGTATTTGTTGTTTATGTTGGTAGTTAGAAAATATGTAGTTGGTGACATTGTATCTATGTTGGTATTTGTTCTAATAATGTAGTTGGTGACATTGTATCTGTATACCCTTACATAGTAACACATGTTTGTTGCTAATTGTGTAATGTATTTGTTTTGTGTGCGACGTTTTATCCTCGCAACAGCAGCAGATGAGGTTGTTTCAGAACAGAAAGCACCAGCGAAAGGTAGAGGTGGAGCGAAAGGCAAAGTAAAATCGGTGAAGGAACGGACAGAAGAAGACGAGGTAGAGGAGGACCCAGCGGAGGAGGAGCACTGTGATGAAGTACATAATAAGGTAAAAGGGGCCCGAAAGAAGGTTACCTTCACTGCTTCCAGTAGTAGGGCAAAGGGGAAAGGGAATGTAGTAGTGGAGGCTGAAGACGATGAAGCTGGGGACGAAGACCGTGCTGAATCTGAAGACGAAGACGATGCTGACATTGAGGACGATGCCGATGCAATTGATCAGTCTATTGAAAGGGCAATCACGTTGGTAAAAAAACCGCCGTGCAAGGAACCCTTAAAACCCAAAGCAGTTAAAAAAGGTAGGCATGTGTCATTTTTTTATTTTTAAGAGTGTGCTCATACACATACACATCGTACATTTATTTGACAACGTTTTCCGTCTGTAACCTGCGAGGTCATACAGAAAATAGTAAAGCGTCGAAGGTGCTGGCAACAAGGAGAGAGGCTGGGGAGAGTTCGAAGAAACGAAAGGGTGATGACGATTGTTTGGAGCTCATCAAGTAAGTTGTTTTTTTATCGAGTTGTTTACGTTACATATGTTTTTACTGATTTATAGTTACCTTTTATAATTATGTTTTCCACCCTTATGTTAACATGATGCTTAAATTGGTTGATGCATGCAAATTATTTAATGAGTGTTTAGATGTTTGTGTACTTAAGCATTATGTCGTATGTATTACATAACACTATCCGTTGCATACATATGTTTAAACTAATTTATGTTACCTTCCCCCCCCCCCCCGTTGTGTTAACAAGATGCTTTAATTGGTTACCATGCAAAATATGTGATGTGTGATTAAAATGTTTACATATTTAAGCATTATGTTGGATGCCTAACTTGTTGTCTATGTTGTCCACATATATTGATCCTTTGTTTAGACGACAACGTTTTGTTGTTTTACTGTTATGTAATCTACATTACATAATGTTATATGTTACGTACAAATGGTTATGCTTCGTTGTTGTTACCTTTTGTCATTATGTTCACCCTTAGTAGTGTTGACATTATTATGGTTTATTTAGTTAACATGCAAAATACATTATGTTGACATACTTAAGTATTATGTAGTATGCATTACATTATGTTATATGTTGCGTACATATGGTTAACGATGTTTGTGGTTACCTTTTGTACTTATGTTCCCCCCCTTGTTGTGCTAACATTATGCTTTTGTTGGTATACATTCAACTATGTTATGTTTGTTTTAGATGTTGTTATATTTTGGCATTATGTTTGATGATTACAAATGTTCTTTATGTTGTGGACATATATTATTTTTATTGTCAAGAAGATATGTTCTACTCTTTAAATGTTATGTAGTATAGATTACATAATGTTATATATTACGTACACATGGTTAACGATGTTTGTGGTTACCTTTTGTACTTATGTTCCCCCCTGTTGTGCTAACATTATGCTTTTGTTGGCTTACATTCAACTATGTGTTGATTGTTTTAGATGTTATATTTTGGCATTATGTTTTATGATTACAAATGTTCTTTATGTTGTGGACATATATTATTTTTATTGTTAAGAAGATATGTTCTACTCTTTAAATGTTATGTAGTATAGATTACATAATGTTATATATTACGTACACATGGTTATGCTTCGTTGTTGTTACCTTTTGTCATTATGTTTAACCCCCCAGTAGTGTTGACATTTTGGTTTAGTTAGTTAACATAGAAAATGTATGCTGTGTGATTAGATGTTGATATACTTAAGTATTATGTGGCATGTATTACATAATGTTATATGTTGTGCACATGTTGCTAACACTGATTTGTAGATGTCATCTGTAATTATGTTTCCCTTCGGTTGTGTCAACATTATGCTTAGGTTTGTAAACATGCAAGTTATCTGATGTGTGTTCACATGTTCATATACTTAAGCATTATGTTGGCTGATTACATTGTTGTCTATGTTGTCCCCCTATTATGTTGCATACATTACATTATGTTATATGTTGCGTACATGTGGTAACGAAGTTTGTGGTTACCTTTTGTACTTATGTTCCCCCCCTTGTTGTGCTAACATTATGCTTTTGTTAGTTTACATTCAACTATGTGATGTTTGTTTTAGATGTTGTTATATTTTGACATTATGTTTGATGATTACAAATGTTCTTTATGTTGTGGACATATATTATTTTTATTGTCAAGAAGATATGTTGTACTCTTTAAATGTTATGTAGTATAGATTACATAATATTATATATTACGTACACATGGTTAACGATGTTTGTGGTTACCTTTTGTACTTATGTTCCCCCCTGTTGTGCTAACATTATGCTTTTGTTGGCTTACATTCAACTATGTGTTGATTGTTTTAGATGTTGTTATATTTTGGCATTATGTTTTATGATTACAAATGTTCTTTATGTTGTGGACATATATTATTTTTATTGTTAAGAAGATATGTTCTACTCTTTAAATGTTATGTAGTATAGATTACATAATGTTATATATTACGTACACATGGTTATGCTTCGTTGTTGTTACCTTTTGTCATTATGTTTACCCCAGTAGTGTTGACATTTTGGTTTAGTTAGTTAACATACAAAATATATGCTGTGTGATTAGATGTTGATATACTTAAGTATTATGTAGTATATATTACATAATGTTGTATGTTGTGCACATGTTGTTAGACTGATTTGTAGTTGTCATTTGTAATTATGTTTCCCTTCGGTTGTGTCAACATTATGCTTAAGTTTGTTAACATGTAGGTTACCTTTGTGTTCGTTGTTTTTGTTGTCTATGTTTTGTTCTTTAACTGTTATGTACTCTGCATTACATTATGTTATATGTATTGCACATGTTGTTAAACTTATTTGTAGGTTGCCTTTTGTAAATATGTTTCCCTTCGGCTGTGTTAACATTATGCTATAGTTGGTTAACATGCAAGTTATCTGATGTGTGTTGACATGTTCATCTACTTAGGCATTATGTTGGATGGTCACATTGTTTTTTTTTTTGTTCTATAGTTATGTTATATACTTTCGTTATTATGTAGCATGACTGACATAAGTTGATTTAATATGTTCAAATGTTGTAGGAAAAGGAAGGAGGTTGACGGGCATGGGACACCTCGCCCATTATTCAATCTAATTACTGTCCTGACGGAAGCTCAAAAGATGGATGTGGAGGACATTGGTTTTGGTGGTCTACTTCAGCTGAAGACTCTGTTGGGTTTAACTAGTTGCTCATAAACTAATTTAGTCATACTAACAAACCTTTTAATTAACCTTTAATTAACAAAATAATAAACTCGTTTATTAAGATCTTATGCATGCTTCTAAATGCGGAAATAAGGAGAAAAACCGTGTTCTTACACTCGGTCCAAGCGAATGGCAAGGATGATCCTCCAAGTACCCAAATAAGAATACCTCCTTTGGATGCACCAAGACAATCCCTTAATCAACCGAGATTTTGAACAAGCTAGCACAAAAACCGGTTTTCCTTAAATTATTCTAATCTCTCTAATTAGAATATTAATACTAATATTATAACTCTTTATTATTAGTATTGTTATTATTATCTCACAATAATAATATTTGAGGTTTTGTGTTGTATTATTTTCTTACACTTAGAAAATTTCACAAGCATTTTTGGCTAGAATGAATTATGAGCATGCAACAATATTTATCATGTGTTGCTAGGGTTTGGTGTGGCCGGGTATGGGGATGCACAAGAGAGGGAACATGTTCTCTTCTCAATGTGTCTAGGGTGTCCATATTTCTCTTTTCAAAGCATGCTTTAAACATCATGTTTAAAGTATAATTAACACCCTAATCATGCACAACTACCTCCACTAGCCGTCCCACTTTATCATAAAATGGACTCCATTTTACAACATTGTCAATTGTATAATTTGTATAAAAATGTGACATCTAATATGTCATAAGGTAATCAAATTATAATTATACAAAACATATAAATATTTATCGTATAAATATTATATCAAATAAATCATATTTATTAATTGACAAGTAATTCGAAATTACTATTGTAAAATAATCATTCATCGTCAATACGATTTACAACCTTTGTATTAATTTCAACCCAATTCATTCTAATTACGATATCTTAAAATATCGTTTATTGTTTAACAATTGACACGTTTCAATTTTAAACATAAATCTTACATTAAGATTTAACCTCTAATTTCTCGATATACGAGTTTAAGGAATATGATCAAATCGTATCAATATACATTTGATCACTTTATCAATTAAGGGAATTGTCCTAAAGGTGTGACCTAAAGGGATCAACTGACCACCACCGTCATACGACAGTAATGTCAAACTCTAGCTAGCCAATCATTACCGATTAATGTTGGTCAGTTGACTAATAATTCGTATCATCCCTTGCGCATTCTTGCTTGAGATTTAATTACGTGATCGCACTATTGTTGAGGACACATTTCCCAACAATCTCCCACTTGTCCTCGACAAGTGTGCGTCACCAATTCTCTTGTCCTATTACAATCTCCCACTCAATGCAAGATGTCTCTCTAAGGTCGTACCTTGCAATTGATCATATCATGAGTGGTTTCCTCGATCTGGAGAATAACTGTCTGACCGGAATTATCTACCATAGATACCTTCCGAGCGTGGCCACGCATTTCCAGTTATCTTCTCCTCGAGTGGCCCTGAGATTTGAACAACCCTGACAAGGGGTGGACAATTTCTATCGCACTACTTCCTTCAACCAGTCACAGTCAGCCACAACCCAAAACAATCCCATTTGACTCCAGTTACGAAAAGTCGTAGAGAATGGATCAAAGTTATGCCTAAACTGTACCATCTTGGGAGAGTAGTCTTTAGTCAAAGAATTGACTCACAAGAATACTATAGCAGCTCTCGCCACGACCCGGCTATAAAATTTCCAGAACTCTATAAGCGGTCACATTGCCCGACAGAGTGTCTCTTACAGTCTGCCTATGTGATCGACTAGTCATCACATATGACTCTATGACACTTGAACTTGCCATCAATCGCCTCACACTCTAGTCGCTTTGAGACGTCACCTCATGTAAGCGGCTAGGGGTCATACTAAGTCAATCCAGTTCACTTATGGGGTTCAATATTGTCTCATACAACCCATTTGGATTCTGACAAAGTATCTTTTACTTTGAGTTAATCATAACTCAAATGATGTTGTTATGCAACAATAGTCAACACTATTACATTGCATTTTGATGCACAATCATCTATTTGTATTAGTGTTTTGCGAATAACCTTTATTCATAATAGCAAAACTTACAACTTTTGGTCTCCTTTATTCTCATATTATCCCGTATAATATGATTCTATTTGAGTACATATCTAGAACTCTTTCTAGATTATGAGTTTCCTTTCCGGAGGAAAGCTCCCACTGTTATCTCATAACCTGTGACGTATCGATATACTGGAGGGATTAAAAATCACTCTCTATAGTCACTTATGTACTGAAATCTATATTGTAGTTTACTTATGATTTCATCATACTTATAATTTTCATTCATCTTGGCTTATATGATAATGGTTTTATTCATCTTTATGAATAACGTATCCAACCATTTTAATTTCTAATGGGCGACCTTTTATTATCTATATAATAAACCTTCCCATAAGCTCCATCATCTTATGATATAAATTATTTGATCATCTAGAATTGAAAACCTCTTATTCTTTACACCTTAAAGAATCACCCATCCTCTCTAAATGGTAGGCTTAATTCTTTTTATGAAAATCGCTCCCACTAAAATCAATATCTTTCGATATCTCAAAAGAACATTTCATTTCTCGCATGTTAAACTATTACTTGAATCATTATCACTATCACTATCCCTATAGTGATCTGTTTCCATTCAATCATTCATTACCTTCTTATCTTGTCTTCGTTTCCTCGAGACGAAAATGACATGATAATTTCTTTATAACTACATAGGAACCGTTTTCCTACTGATGATTTCATACGGGGTTTCAAGTTTCCTCTCTATGAAACAATGAACACAAAGAACCTTTCTTCGAGTATCCTCCCGTAGTTTCTTCAAATCACTTAGGGCTTTGTTTCCTCCCTATGAAACAATGAACACAAAGAACATTTCTTCGAGTGTCCTCCCGTAGTTTCTTCAAATCATTTAGGGTTCTTCTTAAGACTCCCAAGTAAGAATCTTCTCTAAGATCCTTCCTTTATTTACATCATTGGTTTGCGAGCGAGATATTTTCTCCCACTCTATCCTTCTAACAATAACCTTTACTTGTTTAAGGATAGCTATTTCGATTAACCAATGTGTTTGAATGTTTGAAGTTTTGATAGGTGTGATGAATACATTCTCATTTTCACTTAAAATGAAAATCTTATAATGAACTGATATAGTCACATTTTGATTGAATCTATCTCATGGGGTGTAGTTCTCCGTTTTAATCAACTCTTTGATTCTTTTATACTTGATCGTATCAATATTTATTGCGTGATTGAATCACTATCATTCATGTTTAAACAAGGCATGCAATTTATTTGAGAAATCAAAACATTGATTAAGAACAAAAGTAGTGACTCGGGTTGAAAACCAAGTCACTAATATCCAAAATTACAACCATTGTTTTAGGATTTTAATCCTTGTCTTACAAGAAAATTAAATTGTTCCTTTAAATAAATGCAAAATATGAAAGAAGACGATATGAAAATTAGAGCCTAGCTCTTCAAGTCTTCGATCAATTGGATGCTACCGGAGCCACCCAAGTAAGGAACTTCAAGCTTCCTTGTCCTTGCCCTTATCATTATTCGGGGGCGCCCCTTTAAAACATTTAAAAAGGGGTAAATATCAACACATTTGTATCACTATACATAAGTTGATAAACACATGAATTATACGCGAGAATTATTACCTACGGCGGTTGCCTTCCCATTTTTGAGATCGCTTAAGTATTTGGGGCAATTTCGCTTCCAATGACCGATCCTCGTGCAATAATGGCACTTGTCTTGCTCTTTAGAAGACGAGGTGGAAGCGCCTTTCGAAAAGGTCTTTTCTTTGGTCGCCTTGGGCTTTGAACGTTTTCTTGCCCTTGCCTTTCGAGGCATTCCTCTTGAAGCTCGTTTTCCCTTTCTTTTCGATGTTTAAAACATCCTTGGTGGAACTTTCATGAAGTCCCATGTCCCTCTCAGCTTGGACTAGCATCTTATGCAACTCGTCTAACGAGGTCTCTTGGTTTCGCATATTGAAATTCACCCGGAATTGTGCATACGCCTTAACCTTATTGAGCGAGTGAAGAACTCGGTCAATGATAAGAGAGTCGGGAACATCAACATCTTGAGCTTTTAGAGTCTCCGCGAGCTCAACTAGTTTGAGCACATGAGGGCTTATCTTTTGCCCTTCCTTGAAGGTTATGTCAAAGAAGGCGGAAGCCGCCTCATATTGAATCACCCTTGGAGTTTGCGAAAACATGGTCACAAGCTTGGTGTATATCTCATACGATGTGGTCAACTTAATCATACTCCTTTGGAGATCCGGCTCCATGGAGAAGATGAGCACATTTTTAAGAGCGGAGGACTCTTTCATGTAGGCTTCATAGGCCTCACGAGTTTGGGCCGACGAACGAGCGGTCGGAGCGGGAGGAGCGGCTTCGGATAGGTAACGACTCTTATCGTCACCTTGAGCGGCCAAAAGCAATTGCGCATCCCAATCCTTAAAATTGGAACCATGCTTATCGAGTTTACAACGATCCATAAAGGATCGAAGCCATGATACGTTAGTGAGAGGTGGAGCGTTGGTTGCCATAGTCGATGTTGAAAATTAAACTACAATAATAAAAGGAAAACAACATCATTTTAAATTCATAATTTAAACTAAAACTTTAAGTTTAGTTATATATATTTACTTAATGATCTCTTACCCAATTAAGTAAACAATCCCGAGATCCAAACCCATACTAATCCGGGCACGGTGTAGCCGATTCAACCCGTATCGGTATAATTTGGTGGATTAACTCTTTAATCGGTTCTACTCTTAGAACTCTCGGTCGACAATTTTCTTAAAATTATCTTTAGCCCGAACTTATTGCAACTACGGTTACGAATACTTTCGTTGAGATCAACCAAATTTCAAGGTGTAATCTTATTACCCCACTTACCCAACGTGACAATTTTAGTACCCCGGTGTAGCCGAGCCTACGTCCTTGTGAAGAAGGGATTCATGGGTCCGTACTTTTTGGTAAGGCTAAGTCTCAATATTTATATGTAAGAGATCTAGTCAAATTATTATCTATCTCCGTTTAAGTGAACTAAGTCGGTGAATTATCGATAAAATAAAAGACTAGGTCGACTAGGTCGAAACATGCATGATACGATGTATGACGATTTGGCTATGCATGCAAACATATAAAAAGCAAAAATAAAAGCATAAATAAACCCTAGTATGGCCTTTCCTGGAAAAGAAATAACAAAGTACAAATTCGGAAACCAACTCCATTGGTCCCTTGAACTTCACGCGGCACGCACTTCGAGGTAAACACCGTCTTGATCGGAACTCCTTTCCGAATGGCACCGTCTTCAAGGAACTCCGGATTTTACAAATATTACAATTTTTCTAGTCTACTTTATACATTATAAAATAGAAAATTACAATTGGGTGATACGAGATCACAAAATTACAACCGAATCGGTAACCCCTTACATTACGGGAAATACCGATTTAAAAAACTAGGCCATACTAAGTAAATTACATAATTCCCAAAATTACGTAAAAATAAATCATGACATTCATAATATAAATATGCAATGCTTATATAAATATGAATTAACATGCAAATCCTAAGCCAAATCGTCCTATTTAAAACACTTATTTAAATAGTTATCGTAAACCTCGGTTTTTATGGAATTGCGTGTTTTAACGTTTAACAACACTATGCATTAAATGAAACGGTTTTCATCCTTAAGTTAATCATCCTAACTCGCATAGGATTCAAAATTTAGTCTTACTCAAACTTTGAACATGAATTAACTTAATATATTTTAATATTGATCGGTATTACTCGGTTTTTCGGGAAAAATAATATAAAATTCAAAAGAGACATTAAAATTTCGAAAATTCAAAATTCAAATTTTGAAAAATCCAGAATGTTCTTAAAATTTTCAGAAAGTTAAAATATTAGTATTTTACACGGTTTTATTATTATTTCGAAAATAACACGTAAAACGAGCAATTTAAGTCGGAAAATTCAATAATTAACTTCATAAATGCAAATTAAATACTAATAATATTTTTATACCTTCCAAAACCCTTTTAAGAACACAAGATGGACAGAAAATTAAATGGCACATTGCCCCATAGCCGAAATTTTAAAGCATGCCTCCTTTTAATTTAATTTTAAGTGCTACTTTTAACAAAACAAAATTAAATCAATACAAATCAAATCTGAAACTTTAGGCTCCCAAGAATATTTTCATGATGAACATATCACATATGACTAATATGGGTTACATTTTCGGCCATTTTTAACAACATTTGCAAATTTTTAACGATTTACGTCATATATCGTACGAATTTAACATTTAAAATTATTTCTCAAGCATAAAATAGGATAAAATTCTCGAAAATTTTATACATGCTGGAAATAATATATATGACATCGTGTTAAATTTTTATGGCCAAATTCCAACTTAAACTATTAAAGTCGAAATAATGTCACTAATTACCCGATTTTTACATTAAAAATCTATAATATTGCAATATTTGAGATAAATTTCTGGAAAATTCAACATAAATTTTAAATATTGCATGTGACATCCTCATAAATTTTTATAGTCAAATTCATAATATAACTATTTTAACCCATTTTTATTCATCTTATTGCATTTTAACCATTAAAATTCATATCACACGATTTAAAGGTCTATAATTTACGAAAATTCATATTCATATTATAGAAAATACATGTGATATCATACTGAAAAATCTCGGCCAGAAGTTAATTTTAACTATTTTTCCCAAAATTAATCATTTTTAACCATTAAAACGTATTAAAAACCGAAATTAAAATACCAATGATCAATATTCATGCAAAAATTATTCCAAATCTTCTAAATCATATTAGAAAACAGTAGGTATCATGCTAAATTAATTTCGTGCATATCATATATCAAAACGAAAATTATCAAGTTTTATTTTGTTATCCTAATAACTCCGTAAAAACGAAACGGAAAGCATGCAAACAACCCTTTTGCTCTGATACCAATTGTTGGGTTTAACTAGTTGCTCATAAACTAATTTAGTCATACTAACAAACCTTTTAATTAACCTTTAATTAACAAAATAATAAACTCGTTTATTAAGATCTTATGCATGCTTCTAAATGCGGAAATAAGGAGAAAAACCGTGTTCTTACACTCGGTCCAAGCGAATGGCAAGGATGATCCTCCAAGTACCCAAATAAGAATACCTCCTTTGGATGCACCAAGACAATCCCTTAATCAACCGAGATTTTGAACAAGCTAGCACAAAAACCGGTTTTCCTTAAATTATTCTAATCTCTCTAATTAGAATATTAATACTAATATTATAACTCTTTATTATTAGTATTGTTATTATTATCTCACAATAATAATATTTGAGGTTTTGTGTTGTATTATTTTCTTACACTTAGAAAATTTCACAAGCATTTTTGGCTAGAATGAATTATGAGCATGCAACAATATTTATCATGTGTTGCTAGGGTTTGGTGTGGCCGGGTATGGGGATGCACAAGAGAGGGAACATGTTCTCTTCTCAATGTGTCTAGGGTGTCCATATTTCTCTTTTCAAAGCATGCTTTAAACATCATGTTTAAAGTATAATTAACACCCTAATCATGCACAACTACCTCCACTAGCCGTCCCACTTTATCATAAAATGGACTCCATTTTACAACATTGTCAATTGTATAATTTGTATAAAAATGTGACATCTAATATGTCATAAGGTAATCAAATTATAATTATACAAAACATATAAATATTTATCGTATAAATATTATATCAAATAAATCATATTTATTAATTGACAAGTAATTCGAAATTACTATTGTAAAATAATCATTCATCGTCAATACGATTTACAACCTTTGTATTAATTTCAACCCAATTCATTCTAATTACGATATCTTAAAATATCGTTTATTGTTTAACAATTGACACGTTTCAATTTTAAACATAAATCTTACATTAAGATTTAACCTCTAATTTCTCGATATACGAGTTTAAGGAATATGATCAAATCGTATCAATATACATTTGATCACTTTATCAATTAAGGGAATTGTCCTAAAGGTGTGACCTAAAGGGATCAACTGACCACCACCGTCATACGACAGTAATGTCAAACTCTAGCTAGCCAATCATTACCGATTAATGTTGGTCAGTTGACTAATAATTCGTATCATCCCTTGCGCATTCTTGCTTGAGATTTAATTACGTGATCGCACTATTGTTGAGGACACATTTCCCAACAGACTCACGCCTACCTTCATCAAATGGCTGACTGGTTGCTGAGCAAATACGATCCGTCATCGAGGATGTTTCTCTTCAACCTGCATCACTAGTTTGTGCTGACTAAGGACGACGTTTACGATGCGTTTATGTTACCGTGTACGGATGAGGAAATCGGAGCAAGGACCGATCAGGCATTGGCGCTAAGGTGGCGCAAGAAATTCAACATCAACGAAAAGGAGGAGTTGCCTTTGGATGCTTTGAGGCAGGAGATGATGGGTATGCCGGATGGCGGTCCGGAGTTTAAAAAAATGTTTGTGCTGTACGCAATGGGTACATTTTTGGCCCCCACCGTCCACAAGCGTGTGGACTTCCGCCTTGTGCAGGCAGTGGAGGACGTGGAGACCATATCTCGCTTGGACTGGTGCTCGTTTGTGCTTCAGAGACTGGACGCTGCAGTGGACTCGTGGAGAACCCACTGAACAAAAAATGTCGGGGGCTGCTTACTGTTTATAAAAATGATGTATTTCCATCGCCTCACCTAGAGGGGTGCCCCCGAGAAGTCCAGTCTCCCGCTGCTTCAACACTGGTCGTACGAGCGGCTGAAAAAAAGGGTTGGAGAGGAAGTACGCGCATACCAGTACCACGAGGGGTTTGGTGTTGGGGTATGGGACCACGTAAAGTACCCGGTATCCAGGGACCACATAAAATGCCTTTATCGTCGATCCAGTGTGCCTGAACCAGAGTCAAGGGGACCGGCATCACACTCTGTTACCTTGCCCCTGCCAGATGGCGTCCCCACTGACGAGGAACTGCTGGCCTCATACGACGATGTAAGGCAGTTGCATTCCCTGATTCCCCCCCATTCATTCATACATTTTGAAATGTTGTTATGTAATCCCTTCTGTTTTTTGTGACATATTAACCCACAGGTGCGTACTCGGAAATGAATGACTACCAGGCGGAACCTGTCAATTGTGTCAACCCTACACAAAACCCTGTTAAAGGACAGTGCTGTGGGCGAACTCGGTGGTGCGGATAAACAGGGAGGATCAGTCGGCAGCGTAGATGGTGGTGGGGGATCGCCAACACAGGGCTCATTCACACAGGCCCTAGGCAGTCCGGGGTTCGTTGCTGCGTGGGATGCGGTCGGCGCACGGTTGGACGAAATGATAGAGGTAGAGATGATCACGGCTCCCTCGTTCTCCCTCGGACTCGACGATATAGGAATGCCGAGCCAGCCAACCCAACCCGTAGCCCGCTACACCCGCAGAAAGGCTGGAGCGTCAAAGTGATGTGGCAGGGTATTGGACATGACAAGTTTTCGGGGGGCCGGTATTGTGGCCCAGTTAGTTATATATGTTAGGGGTCCCTGATGTAGGGCTTTTTCAGTGAACAGTTTAATGGGTAGGTCCATTTGTTTTTGGACTACCCCCTAATACCATTTTGAAGGCCTGTATTATGCCTTAGTAAACTGAATTCAGCTGGCACCTAACTGCCAAAAAGACTGTGGATGGTATTCATTTACCATCATTTAGGGGGCTCATCCCCGTGTTGCCCTACAACACTATTTTGAAGGGGATGTGTTGTGCCTTTTGTATAAAGTGCTTGTTTTTATTCTTTTTGCTTGCAACTATTTCCATTGGTAGTTTATTTAGGCAGTAAATACGGGTCGGGCCTGCTTTTACATGTGCGATGAACACATGTACAACTTCGAAAAATACACGGGCAAAAATGGCTAAAAGTGACAAAGATGTTAACACAAAACAATCAAAATGTATACCCCTCTGCATGGGGACAAACATAGTTGCTAATATATATAGACATGAAATGAGATAATGTAATGTATCTTCTACATAGAACAGAAGTTGCTGGGCACATGTTCATCAATTCTATAATGAGGTTATATAAATGTATGCTACATAGAACACAAGTGCATGGGCACATGTTAATCAATTTGATATAAAACAGAACACAGGTCACGAATAACAAACACGTCAACACACTTGAATACAAATGTATCCACTTGTGTATGGGTACAAAAAATGTTCGAGAATATATAATAGATCTATCAAAACACAAACAAGGCACTATGTTGATATTTTTTCGATAAACATGACCTGAGATTCAGCAAGTGCAGATCATTGAACAAAAGACCATCACATACAAACACAAAGATATACAAATCCCCAAACGATAACGACCGAAAATATGTACATATTTTCGGGTAATATGTGTCCTTGTAACTAGAAGGGCTCTAACATATTACATCGTAGGGCGCACTTACTTAAGTAACTATAAAGCCGTACAAAGTGGGTGACCCAAAAACGGGTTGGCTACTGATTGTTCATTTCGCATAACATGTGGATCATCTTGTACGGTCCCACTTGAGGTCTGGGTGGCGACATTAGTGCGAAATCCACACCCACACAACAAAAATATTCGTGTTTCCCTACCCCAAAACGGTACCATTACTCGGGCAGCCCTGTACAACACCCGCACCGCCATTCAAAGCAGCCGCGGGATGGGGGTATATGCGTCCTGACTAGCTTGGACGCTCCCACTTGAGTTTCTCGCTGCCTTACTCTTGCCGACCTTCCTTTTCTTCCTTTGACTCCTCCCCTTTGTCCTGACG
Source organism: Silene conica (assembly GCA_029255685.2). Taxonomy (NCBI): domain Eukaryota; kingdom Viridiplantae; phylum Streptophyta; class Magnoliopsida; order Caryophyllales; family Caryophyllaceae; genus Silene; species Silene conica. The sequence goes on along the minus strand of CM055318.2, from coordinate 46,013,711 downwards.
CGGATAGGGTCCAGAATTGCGGGGACGTCATCACTTTCCTGAATGGACGCCTCCCCGAGCGACATTTTCTGCAAAAGCTTGCCAATTTCATCTGCAGCAATCTCGGTGTACTTCTGCAACACTTCTCTGGCCTCACCCACTAACTGACTCTTTGTTACTTCCTCCATTCCAATCAATTCTATACATTTCACTTTATGGACACTATTCATAAGTCGAGTGAATCTTCGACACAATTTCTAATATATAATATGAAAGATAATCATGTGAGATCTTGTTTAAATTGTCTTACCGAGTACATTGTGAATATCAAAGTTCTAAAATTTTTATTGATACGTAACTAAAGATATTAACAAAAGAAAATGAGTATTGGCAAACGTGAATAAAGCAAATGTATAGAATTGATTGGAATGGAGGAAGTATCAGATTGTTCAGTTTTGTTAGCATGGACCGACGCCAATTAATAGCCTCATTAGCCGCTGATCGGCGCAAGTCAGCGGGCAGAAGACGCTCCCAAACCTCCTTCTTCGCAAATTTGGTCCACCTGCGCACAATGTATTTATCAGGGATCTCCGGTACGGAGTGCATGTGGAGCACCCGTATAATATGAGAACATATCACCCCCACAACTTGGTACTTTCTGCAGGTACATTCCGCCAACATGTTACGACAATCGTACGTAACATGGTGACCCTCGCCCTCAATCGCCCCACTCACGACTTTGTACAGGAAAGTAGAATCCTCGGCATGAATAATTGTCGCCCTTGTTCCCATCGCTAAGCCAAACTCTCTCTCGAAGACGCGGAACAATTGAACTGTGTAAATCTGAGATGCATGCTGCAATAGGTCAACTAGCGGGAAGACGGACGTCGGGGTTGTTCGAATACAATTGAATTCCTTCCGCTCCTCCTCCCCCCTCCATCTACGGACCGTCGTTTCATATATCCCAAAGAACTCTGTGACGAATGTTGTCTTAGAGGCCTGAAAACCCATGGCATGGTTCGTGCTTTCGCTCCTTTGGGATGACAGGATTCCAGCAGAGAAATAGGTATTGTTCAGCGCGGTACACCATTTGAAACGCAGCCCATAAAATCTCTTGAACCACAGGTTGTCCCCGAGATCGTACTTCGACATCATTCCCTGCCAGCATTCTTCGAACTCGTCCTCACTGTAGCACCCGCTAAGGCATTTATTGAACATATCCTGGAAAACCCTGTCATGCTTCAAAGACCCGAAGTGAGAGATGGCGTTCTGTTGGATATGCCACTGGCATAGCCGATGCCTACTTTGTGGATAAATCTGCGTACAAAAACAGAAGATAATGTCACCATAAAATGGAAGTATGTTTACACCAGGGGGGGCATACACATATGAACGTTTTGTGGTACCATTTTTCTGTGTAATCTATGTGTACACAGAAAACATGTATGTATCGTTCATGCCAAGTATGCAATTGACTATCAACATTACCCACTGCAGATAGCATACGTACCTTGTCTATAGCATTTGACATTGTCTGATCTTGGTCAGTAAAAATGGAAATTGGCCGCATATCGTCACCCATGGCTTCGTTAAAGGCATTGAATAACCACTCAAACGATTCTTCGGTCTCATCAGATAAGAAAGCATAACCGAACATGACGTTAGACCAATGATTGTTGATGCCAACGAACGCACCGCAGATCAAGTAGTACCTATTGGTGCGGTACGTAGTGTCGAAGATGAGTACATCATGGTAAAGTCGGTAGTCCTCCCGCATCATCGCATCACACCAGAACAGGTGACATAGGCGGTCATCTTCACCGAACTGCACCCGGAAAAAGAACCCAGGGTCCTCGGCCTGCCGTGCTATCAACATGTTGATTAGCGTTGCTGCATCACCCCCCCTCTATTGCTTTCGCTTTTAGCCTATGCACATAATTGATGTGATCCCGCTTAGTGTGGCCCACAAATACCTCTCCTCACGCTACAGCAGCTGCGACCTTGTACTGAACGGTAAGGGCAACAAACGCTTCTGTCATCGCCCTTATAGCATTCCCCTCCGCATCAGTAATGCGCATCTCTGACCGATGGTGTTCCTGCCACTATATAGGGGTGAGTTCATGGTTGTGTTCGACTATGTGCTGCAGAACCTCCCACTTCCCCCCATCTTTCACATGTGAGCGCACGCCAGCTTTGCACTGGCATCGGCTAACCGCTGCATTCCTCTTCTGCTTATTGGCTACATCCGGCAGCCCCACATCACCTACCCGACTACCATTCCCATGCGTCCCTTCTGCGGAGCACACAAAATACCTCTCCACAAACGGTGTGCCGGGCCCATTCGCCCTACGAGAGGTCCCTTTCCTGACGCTGAAACCCAACGCCTGTGAGTGCTTCAGGTACAACTCGTACACATCTTCCCATGTTGCAACTTCCATACCGACTAGCGAGCGTGAAAACTCTGACGACACAAACAACAGAGTAACTTAGAATACTTTGCCACATTTCAGTATAACTTATGCACATACATGCATCCCCAGGGGGTAACTAATGCACTCCAACAGGGCTACATAACCCCCCAAATGCCGAACATCCTAGAGCCATGTACTAAATAGACAATCTTGCCAGGGACACATATCCCCTCAACCAACCGACATTTTTACTGGCTCACACAAATTATCACACATACATGCATCCCCACATGGTAAGTACTCTTACAGGTGCACATACACCCTGACTCTAACAACATTTTAGCTGAATAAACTCTTACCATACTTTGCCAGGGGCACATAAACCCCCAAAAGTAGCAACATTTACCTGACATGTAAACTTCGTAAAAAATTTAGCTGAAGCAAATTAACACAGATACATGCATCCCCAGGTGCTAACTAAAGGACTCTTAGGCCCTGTTCTTTCTGGCTTTTTAGAGCTGAACTGAACTGAGCTGAATTGAATGGGGCTGAGCTGAACTGAACTGAACTGAGCTGAGCTGAACTGAATCGAGCTAAGCTGAACTGAACTGAACTGAACTGAGCTGAGCTGAACTGAATCGAGCTGATCTGAACTGAACTGAACTGACTTTAATCGAGCTGAACTGAACTGAGCTGAATGAAGCTGAAATTAATAGAAATAACTTAAGTTTAATTAAAGTATACTAACTAATAATAATAATAATAAAGAAAAAATGTTTGATTAATACAAATTTGCTTTAAAAAACAATTATATTTAAAAACTATTAATTTTTAAGTATTTTTTTTATAGTAAACTCTAGTGGACTTTGTTTTTTTCTTTTCTTGTGTTTTAAAATTAACAAAAGTAACATTTGAATATTTTACGTCTAATTAACATTAATTATTTTTTTTATTATCTAAACATTAAATATTTTTATATATAAACATTATAGGTAAACATTATTTGGTGGATTCGGGATACCCGAATACACTTGGGTATTTGTCTCCTATTAGTCATTCAAACGTGAGAAACCATGTGCCTGAATATAAGCATGCACCTCCTAGCGGAATATTTGAAACTTTTAACTATCGACATTCATCTTTAAGGATGACGGTTGAAATGGTGTTTGGTTAGCTGAAGAGAAGGTGGAAGGTGTTAAAAAACATGCCACAAATGACAACGAAATATCAAATGTCAATTATCGTATCCGCTTTTACACTTCATAATTTCATTCGGAAGCATAAACCTGGTATTCCAGTTATACAACATCAAAGTATTCAAGGAAGAACGGATTCAAACATGAATGATAAAGAACGGAAGAAATTCATGGACAAAGTTCGAAAAGAAATTGAAAAAAAAGGGTGCGATATTGGTGTCCATAATGGCCTCGAAGATGAAGCACATCAAGATGATAAGAATAATAATCATAATAAGAATTATTAATTAATAATAATAAATAGAATAATAAATAAATAAATATAATAATAATAATAATAATAACAAAAACAACAACAACAACAACAACAATAATAATAATAATAATAATAATAATAATGTGGGATGTACTTAATAAAGTCGAGCTGAACTGAACTGAAATGAATTAAATGAAGCTGAGCTGAACTGAACTGAACTGAACTGAACTGAGCTAAGCTGAACTGAATTGAGCTGAACTGAACTGAACTGAACTGAATAGAGCTGAGCTGAGCTGAACTGAACTGAACTGAACTGACCTGAACTGAAACGAGCTGAGCTGAACTGAAACGAGCTGAAAATAAGCCAGAAAGAATAGGGCCTTACAGGTGCACATAACCCCTACCCCTAACAACATTTAATCTGACCAGACTCTTGCGATACTTTGCCAGGGCACATAAATCCCCAAAGTAGCAACATTAACCTGACATGAAAACTTCGTAAGGAACAGGCCTTTACCTGACATGCAAACCTATAAACAGTCCACACCCAGAAACCACATACCAATAGGAGAAGCTTGATATGGTAAATAAAACACTAAATAAAGATTAACATAAAAATTAAACTACCAATATCGAACACTAACATAGATGAAAACACAATATAGAACCGAACACACAAAGAATAAAAACCCAACATAGATGAAAACACAATAATCTCCAATGAACATTTCATCACCATATCCATGTAACAAAAAAGTCACATATACCTTCCATACTACAATTTGGTTCCGAAATCTCTTGAAGTTGTATTGTCTATATCGCTCCGATGATCAGCTGTTTCGTTAGTAACCAGCCCGTCTTCAACCTCGTCCGTCATCTCTTGGTAACTTGTATCATCTCCCTCCCTCATATCATTAGTAACCAAAACAACATCACCCCCGTCCATCATTCGTCGGATTTTTGTTACGTTATATGATTTACGTAAAACTTGTGGGTGAAGGAACTGGGTTATATGAAAAAAATTAGAGAGGGAGATGATGTTGTGATGATGTGTTTATGAAGAAATGAGGGAGGGGAATGAAATGAAGCAAAAAAATTGTAAAATTTGAAAGAAGATTGGCGGTAGTAGCAAAATTGTGATTGTGTGTTGTTTGGATAAGTATAATATTTGATTAATTATTATTAATAGTATATTAAATGCCAATAATTAGAAATAAATAATGCACAAAAGTACATTGAAGGACAATGTGGCAGGGAAAGGACGACACCCATCAACTCCTCCATCCAATCTGACCCAGACCCGTTTTGCTACTAAATGGATCAGTTTTCTTAAGAGAGAAATTACTGATATCAATCTTCTTGAACACAGAAAACAAATTACACATAAAAGTTTCGAAATTACATCTCTGTTTTTCGTGCCAAAAACCGAGGAACACCGTCTTATCTCTGTAGAAAATTCAGTACATTCCGAGCACTGATATACAGGACGAATTGTTCTATAAGAAAAACGTAGCGATTCAGTGTTGTTTTCATTGTTTTCATTTCTTTTACAGTATATCAATAACATTTAAGACTAGTTAATGTTAAAAGACTCGTCTCATAAAACTAAAATATTATAAAAAAAACAAATAAAAAACAAGGGAGCACTAGGTTAGTGACGTGGTAGCAAAAGCGATGAAATGACTGCATGACCCCTTTTTAAAAGAGAGTAGGGAATGATATTGCGAATTGAGAATTGCGAATTGCGACAGAGAGTGATAGTTGATTTTGTAGAGATGTGTGTTTCACTTTTTTTTTTAATAATATCAGAAATGAGATAAATTAAAATGATAAAGGGAATAAAAAACATAATTGCTTTTTCATTTACAATTTTTTACCTTTATCATTTATTTTGTTTTATAGTTTTTTCTCTTCATCTCAAACATTAAACAAATCTTCATCAAAATCTTAATTCTAATACCGTTTTGTAATAATTTTAAGTTCATTATTTGTGCATAGATTTTTTCATATTAAGTTAATATGTAAGATAATTAGGGTTTAATACAATTAGAGTTTATGAATATTAGGGTCGTTTATTGGGAAAGGGTGAATGAGTTGGTCGGGGATGGGAGAGGAAGGGGATGATCGGACTGTGATCACACATGGCCAGGCTATTGTCAAGGGTGTGGCGAAAATCCGAGTGATTGTGGCAGGGAAGGGGATGCTGATCAAGTTTAGTTTTAAATCGGGCGGGTGATTTAGTCTTGGGCCGAACTCATATCGAATTCAGTTCGGTCCATACTTTTTTGAAGTTTCATAGGTTCGGTCCAATGGCTCCAGTCCAGTCCAAAACTAGTTCGGTCCATCTTTTTTGAAATTTAGAAGTTTTGGACTAGACTGACCGATCACACCCCAGCTGCACTACCCCTCCACCACATCCTTCCTCTCTCCTCCCCAATCACCTCATCCACATTTCCCCTATAAATCCCGATATTCATAAACTCTAATTACCCTAATTAACTTATATCTCAACTTAATACGGAAAAATCTAAAATTTTGGTCCAGACAAAATGGATTGAAATTTAGGTTTTTTGTGACCAATTTCCGTACCTTTATAAAATAATCAAGTATTTTAATACTAAAGAATATTATAAACCTAATATTGATGGCTATATACGTTAAAACAATAAGTCTTGCTTAAGACAAAGAGTATCCATCTTAAGGTAAATATGGGTCAAATAAGTACAAGTATATTTTATGAATATGGTACAAAAAGACCCATAAACAAACTGACAAAAATATAGGGTATGTGACATAAAGAGGGTAGGAGGTTGTTAAGGTTGTAATTATTTGAGTTCAATTTCTTCTTTACAGTGTAGAATTCACCTAAACAAAAAAATAATACTGCAAATACTATGGCTGGTCATAATGATGCCCCTATGTCTAGTGCCACACTAAGAAAAAAATCCTGGCTTAAGGCTTTCATGGACCACATGAATCAGTCCACGCGATTGAAAAATGATGGGTCCAACTTTGCGGAATGGGAGGCTGCATTACGGAATGCAGCTGTAGCTGATGGTAAGCTCAAGTATTTAACTGAGCCGTTACCACCTAACCCAGGCCCCACTGCTAGAGCTAACGTATCACAAGCTTATAGTGATTTCGTTATGGAAGCGGGTGCGATAAAGAACGTTCTCATTTTTGCAATGGAACCCAATTTGCAAAGACGCTTGATTTTCCATGGTGAAAATAAGATTTTCACCACGCTCACAAACGAATTCTCAAAAGCACCGAGAATCGTTTCATATGAGCACACCTGTCGCTTCTTCGATGCGAAACTCCAAAAGGGCCAACCAGTTAGCCCACACATTCTCAATATGATTGAGAATGTCGAGAAATTGGAGTCCCTGAACTGCAAGATCAGTGAGAACGTAATCATTGATCGAATGCTTCATTCACTTCATGATGGTTTTTCCTTATTCAGGGCAAACTATTACATGAATGACATGAAGAAAAGTCCTCATAAGCTGCACTCCCTTTTCGTACAGACCGAGAAGGATCTTAAATTGAGTGGGAGCATGAAGCAAGACGTTCTCATGATTGCAAAGAAGGGAAAGGGTAAGGGAAGAGCTCAAGCAGAGCTAACAGTAGCTAAGCCTCCTAAATTCAAAAGGGTCGGATTTAAGAGTGGGCCTGGTGAGACAAGTAGCTCACAAGGCAAGACAAAGAGCAAAGACAGTGACATTGAGTGCCACCATTGCCACAAGACTGGGCATTGGAGGCGGAACTGTCCAGTGTACCGTGAGGACATAAAAGCAGGCCGCGTCACTCCTGTTGGTATGTCATCTTATATTCATATGATTGAGATTAACCATGCAAGTTTCGGAACTTTGGTACTTGATACCGGTTGTGGTTCTCATCTGTGTAATCATTTGCAGGGCCTAAAAAACATCACACCTCTCGCAGAGGGTGATGTGGAGCTGCGAGTCGTGAATGGAGCAAAAGTTGTTGTTGCTTCCATGGGAACATATGTGATTCAGCTACCGAGCGGATTCGAGTTATATCTATATAACTGTTATTATGTACCAAGTTTATCTAAGAACATTATTTCAGTTTCCGTACTCGATAAAGACGGATTTTCATTCTCAATAAAGGATAATAGCTGTATTTTCTCTTTAAATGGAATGGTTTATGGTAAAGCGGTTTCCATGAATGTTATATATGTCTTAGATCAATCGACTGAAATATTACACATGAATAATAAGAAACTAAAGGTTCGTGACAAAGATCAAACATATCTATGGCACTGCCGTATGAGACACATAAATGAGAAACGTGTAAAGCAGCTAATACAGAATGGCGCTATATATCCATTTGATTATGAATCATTTGGCACATGTGAATCATGTCTCATAGGCAAAATGACTCGTATTTCCTTCAAAGGTGTTGGAATGCGCGTTGCTGACCTATTAGGCCTTGTACATACAGATGTATGTGGACCTATGTCAATCACCGCACGAGACGGCTATAGATATTTCATCACTTTCACGGACGATTTACGTAGATACGGATATGTCTACTTAATGAAGCATAAAAGTGAATCCTTTGAAAAGTTCAAAGAATTCCAAGCGAAGGTTGAAAACCAATTGGATAGAAAGATTAAAGCACTACGATCGGATCGTGGTGGTGAGTATCTTTCGCATGAGTTTGATAAACACCTTAAAGACTGTGGTATAGTACTACAGTTAACTCCACCTGGAACACCACAATTAAATTGTATGTCCGAACGGAGAAATCGAACACTATTAGATATGGTTCGATCCATGATGAGTCACACAGTTGTGCCAGATTCATTACGGGGCTTTGCTCTATTGACAGCTGCTCTTATACTTAACCGAAGTCCGTCTAAAGCTGTTGATAAGGCTCTATATGAGATATGGAAGGGAACCGTCCCTAAGTTGTCCTTTATTCGGGTTTGGGGCTGCGAGGCTTATGTCAAGTGGAGACACGAGGATAAGCTCGGCCCGAAATCGGTCAAGACATACTTTATTGGTTATCCAAAAGGAATGTTTGGTCATTACTTCTATTCGCCTACCGAACACCGCGTTTTTGTTGCGGCTAGTGCGGAGTTCTTAGAGAAAGAGTTTTTCGAGAATAAGACAAGTAATAGAACCTTCGATCTGTCGGAGGTTCAAGAACCAACTACTGAGCAACCAATGGAGGAAACCGTTCCTTCATCTTATGTTGCAGTCAATATTCCTGAGGAACCCAGAAGGTCGGGTAGACACTTCATTCCTCCAGATAGATACATCGTCATGATCGAGGAACTTGACGGAGTTGACGTTTTTCTCTTAGAGAGTAACGAACCCGTGACCTATAAAGGTGCCATGACCTGTTCCGACTCAAAGCTATGGCTTAATGTCATGCAATCCGAAATGAACTCCATGTATGAGAATGACGTATGAGAGTTGGTTGATTTGCTTGATAAGGTACGACCTCTTCAGTGCAAATGGCTTTATAAGATAAAGCGCTCCATCGAGGGACAACCAGACACCTATAAGGCACGAATAGTGGCAAAAGGTTTCACTCAAGTGCAAGGGTTGCACTATGATGAGATTTTTGCACCCGTAGTCATGCTGCGTTCCATTCGGATTATCTTAGTGATTGCTGCATTACATGACTATGAAATATGGTAAATGGATGTGAAAACCTCCTTCTTAAACGGTTATTTGGAGGAGGACTTGTACATGGTACAACCCGAAGGTTTCACTGATCCTAAAAATCGTAAGAAAGTATTCAAGCTTAAACGTTCCATTTATGGACTTAAGCAAGCATCTAGGAGTTGGAATCATCGTTTCGACCAAGTGATAAAAAAGAATGGTTTTATTCGATCAGTCGAAGAACCATGCTTATATATCAAGTCGAGTGGGAGCAAGATCGTCTTTCTGGTGTTGTATGTCGACGATATACTCTTGATCAGAAATGACATCCCTCTCTTATCTTCGGTTAAAGTATGGTTAAAGAACCATTTCCAGATGAAAGATCTGGGTGAGGCACAATTAGGGATGGCAATGGGTAGGGTCCGGCAAGACCCGACCCGACCCGGCCTAAAAATCCTTAGACCCATACCCGACCCATACCCGGCAGGGTCTGAAATCAATGGACCCATACCCGACCCTAACGGGTCTGGGTCTGGGTAGGGTCTACCCGAGGGTCCAACGTTTTTTAACGAATTCTTCGATAAAATGTACCAAGGTTCAAATTAAATTACAAAGTCTTAATTAAAGTATTACAAAGTCTTGGAAAAATTCTTAAATCTCTTACAAATTACAAATACCAAACACAAAGAAATTGTTTGACAATTAACAAACATAATCAAACCAACTGTAAGCTTATATTTTTAATCTCACATGTCCCTATTAAAGTATTATGAGAAACATGAGGTACCAATGTACCAGCAAACCACCAATTGTAAGCAACGAAGCATATATTTTTAATCTTACAATTATAAAGAGGTGCTCTCCATGTTGATTAAGGAACAATTTCATGATAGACGCGACATCACAACTATTATTTTAGTTCACATGTAGTTCTAATGACATTCACTGTTATTCCCAAACATCATAAGAGAAAAGAGTATTTTAAAAAATGACCCTGGGAACGTAAGTTGTCTAGTTGATTTATGATTTTAATTTTAATTTTTTTTTTATTTTTTAAAAAATACACGGGTCCACGGGGCGGGGCGGGTCTCAATAGTTAGACCCAGACCCGACCCTACATTTTTTATATTGGACCCATACCCGACCCATACCCGAGCGGGTCCCAAATATTCAAACCCATACCCGACCCATTAGGGTCCGACCCTAAGGGTCTGGGTTGGGTACCCGACCCGCTGCCATCCCTAGGCACAATGTATATTGGGGATCCGTATCTATAGAGATAGATCACAGCGGATGTTATCACTGAGTCAGGAGTCTTATATAGATAAGATTTTTGACATATTCAGCATGACCAACTCCAAAAAGGGGTTACTTCCGATGATCTCAGGGGTGCATTTGAGTAAGACTCGGGCACCTAAGACACCTGAAGAGGTCGAGCGCATGAGTCGCATTCCTTATGCGTCAACTATAGGATCGATCATGTATGCCATGATATGCACACGTCCAGACGTGGCATATACTTTGAGTATGACGAGTCGGCACCAAGGCAATCCAGGAAAACCACACTGGATGGCTGTGAAAAACATTTTTAAGTACCTACGCAGGACTAAAGATTGGGTATTGACTTATGGTGGAGGCACTGAGCTTTGCGCAAACGGTTACGCAGATGCTAGCTTCCAAACGGATCACGATGACTCGAAATCTCAGTCTGGATTCGTTTTACTCTTAATGGCGCTGCTGTCAGTTGGAAAAGCTCCAAGCAGAGTGTTATTGCAGATTCTACTACTGAGTAAAAGGAGATAGTGATAGACAAGATTGCGACGGATGACAACATCGCAGAACCTCTCACTAAACCATTAAGACATGATAAACATGAAGGGCACGTTATTTCAATGGGAATTAAACGTGTTCCTGAGTTGTATTAGTACTTTTTGTGAATTGGATATTGTATCTATTTCATATACTATTTATAACACCATCAATTTTGTTTTATATATTGTTTTTCATGTGGGTTGTACTGACAACATTGAACACCACAAAGTGAACTGAATTACATTATATATGTTTTAGTCCGTAATCGCCTACACGAGCTGATAACTCTGGCAATTATTTTGTGACGTCGATTGATGGTGGGTTCATATAATTTTGGTATTTACTAAATACAAATTGAATCAGCATTTGAAATTTGGTTCTGATTTGTTGTTGCATGTTTAAAATATGGAGCTCGAAATGAAGATCACTTAATGGATGTATACGATGATCGTTCAAATGGATGTGTCAACTGTGGATCGGCATAAATTAAGGTGGGATTGATTTCCCTTTAAAATTTTTTATTATGCTTTTATAAGTATTAGGTATGATATCTTGATACCCTATATGAGAGCTTCATCATCCTTCATCAATCTTACCTTAATCCACAGTGTTAACTAGGGCAGCAACAACAGCGTCAACCTCACCGCAAGTACATCTTCAAAGGCTCTTTTCTTTTTCAATTTTTTTTTATTGATTTTGCATGTTTCTGGAGTTTGTTAGTTTATAATTTATAGAATTTTGTTATTTACTAAAAACAAATTGAATCGGCATTTCAAATTTGGTTGTGATTTGTTGTTGCATGTTTAAACTATGGAGTTCAAAATGAAGATCACTTAATGGATGTATACGATTATCGTTCAAATGGATGTGTCAACTGCGGATCAACATAAATTAAGGTGGGATTGATTTCCATTTAAATTTTTTTATTATGCTTTTATAAGTATTAGGTATGATATCTTGATACTTTTACATTGGTTGTTAGTTGTATTTGTGCCCTTTTTTGTGCTACTAAATGTGACTATTTGCTATTTTTAAGGATGTGATTATTGCTTATAGTTTATATCGACATTTTGATGTCATGTGGTCTTTCTTAGCTGTGTTGAATGAAGCTTTTTTAAATCAGGCTAGCAATACCCTAAATTTGACTTGTTATTTTTATTAGCCTTTGGTATCGCGATCATCAAATATTGGTTGTGTCTATTGATGTTTTTTTGTTTCAAATTAGTCATGATAGGGTTGGCTGTCTATTGAGGTTTTTTGTTTCAAATTAGTCATTAGGGGATACAGATATAGGACTATTGAGGTTTTTTGTTTCAAATTAGTCATTAGTCATTAGGGGATACAGATATAAAATTGGTATTTATAAGTTTGGGAATTGAAGCGGGATAGTACAATTTAAGCACACATGCGGGAATGAGAATTCTCCTAAGTGATAGCGATTTTGTTATAACTTAGGGTTATCTTTGCTTCAATTAGAGAATGAGATCGAGGAAATGATGATTAATGCGAATATCTTTGGAGGGGAGTATTATGCAATCTGCATACTATTTTGGGATTTCAGAAGTTATTGTTTGGGTACAAATTTAGCAATATAAGTACTTTTGTGGCGTTGAACGTTGTCTGGACACGCCAAAAACCTAAAAAATAAATTATACGAGGTTAAGTATAAATTCTTAATTTAATGGTAAATATATTTTGATCATATTACGTATGAGTTTTAGTACCTTCAAATTTTTTGGTCTAACACATTGGATCACAATGACTTTTGACTGGTTTCGATTGGGAAGTTTGGATATGAGTTCGGGTACTTGAACCGTGAAAGGTTCCCGTAATGTGCATGAAAGTTTTGTTCCCCTAAAATAAAAATCAAAATTTTGTATTTAAATAACTTGCAATTTAAGAATATTCAAAATGACCCAAAGTGTACAATAGTGATGAACTAACTGGTAGTCTTCAAGCCTAATTGTGCGACATATATGCTTGTTTTGAGTTTCTGTTATAGGACCAATCTCATATAGCTTTCCTATAACATCTGCAAAGTCAAATATGGAAACAAATAAAAAACCATAGTCGAAAATTATTAAAACACCGTAAATGAATATTATAATTGAAGAGTCATATCTATATAATGTGTATGGGGAATTAACCGTAAATGAATATTATAATTGAAGAGTCATATCTATAGACTTTTTGGTATTGTTGGATCATCTGTTTTCTGAACTCTTGTTGAATACTCAAACCTCAAACGGTAGGGATGAGGGGTTGCCTTGTTTAGACCGGTGTTGTTGTCTATGGTTAAGTTACGAACAGTGTAAACTTCACCAACAGATCGACAACTGTGATCCGAAATGGGAAATCAATTGTTTCCTTATAGTTGCTTGGATACAATCATTCTGAAAAGTATAAAAATTTGTCAAAAATACTTGATCGTATACTTGCTGTTTTGATTTTCCAGGACTAACAATGTATATAGAAGTATATGCCATATAAGTTATGTTGGTTTATTGTTTTTTTTTTTTTGGTGTAAATGTGAGTTGTATATATATCAATCTGAAAAATTACATAGAAGTTGGAGCAAAACTATGTTACTAGGCAAGGCCTAGTAAGCATTACATCATAATGTGATCAATTATACTATGGTCTGCTGGGCAATATAAATGAGTCAGAGACGTCTGCACTCTCAGTTTCACCACCCCCTGGATTTCTTGCACTACTGCTTCAGGTCTCATTAGCACATACTCCAGTCTGGCCTTATTTCGTTTCATCCAAATTGTGTGACAGTACACAGTAAAGATGAGGGCCTGAATCCATCTATCCCTCTTATCCCGGCAATTCCATTGCACATTAGGGAATTGAGGCAGAACACTTCCACTCCAGTCTTGCAGCCTGTGTTTTATTATGGAGCTGTATGCACATTCCTGCATTAGGTGAGCCACTGTCTCAATGGCATTATTACACAAACAGCAGGTGTCTTCGTCACTGCAGCCAAATTGAAAAAGCTTTTCCCGAGTCTTTGCTCCATCTTGGCAAAATATCCAGGTGATCATGGAATGCTTGGGAATGTTCCATTTACTCCAGACCACATGATGCCAAGTTGGTGAATTGTAAGGACCTCTTAACCACTTATACCCTTCTGCTATTGTGTAGCCTGCTGCTGTAACATTCCAGGAGTTGTTGGTATAGCATGGTCTGAATTTCTCTTTAACTTTACATATCATTCTCCATGTCCACGACACATCAATGGGGGGTATGTAGTCATGCCAGGCAGTGCCATTGAGATAGTTTGTGTTGACCCATTTGATCCACAATTTATCCCTTTTTTCATAAATCCAGTTTACTAATTTTCCCACTGCAGCAAGGTTCCAGGATCTAGCATGTTTAATGCCTAACCCACCTTCATGTTTAGGCCTTGTGACCTTGTCCCAAGCAACTAGGGGGCTCTAGTGTACTCAGAATTGCCTTCCCAAAGAAAGTTCTTGCATATTGCTTCGACTCTCTTGATTACTCCCGTGGGAAGTAGAAAAGTTGTCGCCCAGTAGCTATAGATGGTATTCAGAACTGAATTGATAAGGACCACCCTTCCTGCATAAGACAGTTTTCTGGCTCCCAAACTCCGAATTCTGCTCACCATTTTTTCAGTAATTCTGGCACATTCCTGTTTGTTTGGCTTTCTAGTGTGTATAGGGATGCCTAGATATGTGAAAGGGGGCATTCCTTCAACAAACCCAGTAACCTGCAGAATGTCCTGCTTTAGCTCATTCCCCATGCCATTGAAGTAAATAGCAGATTTTGCTGAGTTAAGTTTGAGTCCTGACGTTTTGGAGAAAGTAGTTAAGGTCCTGACCAGGAGCAGAATGGATTGGGGTTCTCCCTTGCAAAACATCATTAAATCATCCGCAAATATAAGATGGGTCAGTTTCAAAACCTTGCACATAGGATGATATCTGAATGGCCATTTAGTAGTAGCATACTTAATAAGCCTACTAAGGTATTCCATACATAGGGTGAAAAGCAGTGGTGAAATGGGGTCACCCTGTCTCAAACCCCTATGTCCAGGGAAATACCCAAAGGGAGCTCCATTAAGAGCTATTGAGAATGATGGGGTGGTGATGCATGCCATGATCAGTTTCCTGAAGTGAATAGGGAACTGCATTGTTCGTAGTAAGTCATCCACAAATTGCCACTCCACTGAGTCATACGCTTTCTGAAGGTCAATTTTGAACAAGCATCGAGGTGAGACATTTTTCCTGGAATACTGTTTAAATATGTCTTGACAAATAAGAACATTTTCCACAATAGATCTGTCTTGAACAAAAGCTCCCTGGGTTTCATTTATCAAATCTGGTAGAATCTTTGCCAATCTGTTGCATAATGCTTTTGAGATGATTTTATATAGCATGTTGCAGCAAGCAATAGGTCTGAACTGTTGAACAGATTGAGGTCTATCTCCTTTAGGGATCAAGGTCAGAGTGGTGGCATTAATCTATTTAAGAAGTTGGCCAGTGTTGAAGAAATCCCTCACTGCATCACAAACATCAGGTCCAATCACTTCCCATGCTTGTTTGAAAAACCCGCTTGTATAACCATCCGGCCCCGGAGCCTTGTCATTGGGTATTGAAAACACAATGTCTTTTACTTCCATATCAGTTACTGGGTCAGCTAATATAGCAGCATGGACATGTGTGCAGCATGGCCCCTGTTGGGTGACATCCTGCCTCACCCTGTCAGTTCTGGTAGTTCTCCCAAGTAGTTGTTTATAGAACTCCAGAAAAGCATCTTGAATAGATGTTTGAGTGGTTTGGAGTGCACCATTCATATCAGTTATGTGATATATTTTATTCTGTTTGTTCCGCTGCTTAATGGCTCTATGAAAGTGAGCTGAGTTAGCATCTCCCTCCTACAACCACTGAATTTTTGCCTTCTGCTGC
Source organism: Silene conica (assembly GCA_029255685.2). Classification (NCBI taxonomy): domain Eukaryota; kingdom Viridiplantae; phylum Streptophyta; class Magnoliopsida; order Caryophyllales; family Caryophyllaceae; genus Silene; species Silene conica. The sequence goes on along the minus strand of CM055318.2, from coordinate 45,997,490 downwards.
AAAAAACTAGATTGGGCTGCTAACAGCAATTTGGCTTGTGCACTAAGAGTTTTTCCTTCAGTAATCAACCTGGCATTCATGGGGTCCTGCTGCAGTTTCAATTGTATCTCAGTCAGGGCACTAGTGCATTTAGATGTACGTGCTTCAATATCTGAGAAGGATTTTTTGTTGAGATCTTTTAGAGCATATTTCAGATGCTTAAGTTTCTTCACAATTTTGAACATGTGAGTGCCTTGAATATCTAGTTGCCATCCCTGGGCCACAATGGATTGAAATTCCGGATGTTTACCCCACATATCAAAGTATTTGAATTGTGCTCTCCTAGGACACTTCTCATCATCCACAGCTACTACACAGGGCGTATGATCAAACAAGCCTTCTGGGTAGAAATGTGCTCTATAGTTAGGCATGGTGGCATTCCAGCATCCATTTATCAAAAAACGATCCAGCCTGCTATATATCCTGGTTAAATGATCCTGTTTATTGTTCCAAGTGTAATAGGCTCCTGTTGCTACTATATCATCCATATCACAATCTGTAAGGCATTGGAGGTAATCATCCATATCCTCAGGTTTGGTATTGCCCCTTACTCTTTCATCCGGGTGCTTGACTGTATTAAAGTCCCCTGCCATAGCCCAAGGCCCTTGAATTGTGGTGGCTAGCTTCCTCATTTGATCCCACAACTCCTTCCTATCTTTTCCCTCATTAAAAGCATAAATGAATGTAATGAAGAAAGTACACTGGGTACCTCTATCAATGACTTTGGCATGAATGAACTGAGCATGGGTTTGGAGAATCCAACTGGTTGGGCTGCCATATAATCCAAACCCTACCTCCCCTATGCTGATGACAGTTAGTAGCTACACTCCATCCAGAGCACATAGTTTGCATCACATTATTGATATGTGCTCCTTGAATTTTTGTTTCCAGTAATCCATATAGACTCACACCTTTATTATGCAAAAAATAACTTATCTCTTTTTGTTTATCTACATTATTAATTCCTCGCACGTTCCAAAATCCTATTTTAGAGCTCATCATGGATACTTGTTGATTTTGGTGTCCCCTCCTCTCCATTGTCTCCTATGCCATTTATGCAATTCACCACAGGTAATGTGGTATCAAAGTCCCCTATATTCTACTGAGCACTGTCTTGGTCCCCCTGATCCTGCTCTAGACCATTATGCACCACATCAGCATAGGACTGATTTGGTGTAATTTTGCCAGAAGCATTTGGCTTGTTATTGTATAAGATTTTTATGCTAATGATTGGAATTACGTATAGAATGAGGTGTTGGTTTACTGCCTATAAGACATTTTTTTTTTGGGTGAAAATGTGTGCCTATAAAACATTGATTTGTATATCTAAAAAAATATGATATAATCTGTACTACGGGTCAATACTGAATAAAAAAGACAACAACAATCGAGTCTTGGATTTATTTGGATTTGGGGTTTCAAATTAAATGTTTTCCTGGAATTGTCAACACCAAAAATGATTTTTTAAAAACTAAAAAAAATAATATAGAGAAACATTTGAATCAACAAACAACAATTCAACTGCATCGAGTTTCTTCTTGTCGCAATTGTTGTTTTTGCTAAACGTTTCTGACTTCTTTTCAAAAATTTTGTTTTTGATATTTAACTTTGCCCTGTCCCATTTGTGTACAACCCTAATGTTCATCTGAGTAACACGAACTCCATACTTGAGGTCACTAATACTAAGAAAATTTGTCATCGCCATTTGATTTGATAATAAACTGAAGAAAATTTCTTGAGAAAATTGTACAAATTTTTTAGTTGATTTTGTAGAGGAATGTAAAGGTAGGGTATATAAAAGATGTAGTTAGACTCGAGTATATGGAAAATACAAATTTTATTCACGTTTATTAAAAGATTATTTTTTTAAATTATCTTTCCAAAACTAAACAACATTCCAAATCTAATTTTCTTTAGCCATAGAATAAAATCTGTTTGTTACACGGTTTTTAATAAATTCTTTAGGTAGAATAAAATCTCACGGTTAATTGTATAATCAAATCTTCTTAATTGTAGAATATTAATTTCTCCATATATTTAGATAGCATTAAACACGATTTTATCTTTAAGTAGAATTTTTTAGTAATTAATGATTGTATATATGTAGGTAGAATTAGGAAAACACGTTTTTTTTTAAAAATATCTTTTCAAAACTAAAATTAAGGATGTGTTAATTTATTAAGTCGGTATCATTATTACTATAAGAGAAACTTGTCATTTAGCCTACGTGGCGCAATATCGTTTCAGCATTCACCCTTTCAAGCTTTCACATTCAACCTCACAAATCAATTTCTCCTCAACCAATGAAAAACTTTGAAATTTGACAACTAAGCTTTCAAAAAAAATTACAATAAACGTGATAACCGTGATTCATGCAAATCACAAAATTATTCCCTTTTACCAAAATATTCTACAATTGATTATATAATTAAGAGTTTTACTTAAATATACTAATTTACTTATTTTTGGTCAAATAACTTAAAAAAAAAGATCTTTGTAACGTATTGGCAGTGTGATATATGTCATATAGTTATGTAACCTCAAGTTGGTCCAATAATTTTAGTAATTTATTTTATTTTATTCGTACACTTATCTTCTCCAAAATTCTCATACCAAAACCCGTATAACAAACAGATTTTAACCGTGAGATTTTATTCTACCTAAAGATTTTATTAAAAACTGTATAACAAACATATTTTATTCTATGGCTAAAGATAATTAGATTTGAAATATTGCATAGTTTTGGAAACATAATTTAAAAAAATAATCTTTTAATAAACGTGAATCAAATGACAATTATTCCCTTTTACTAAAATATTCTACAATTAAGAAAAGATCTTTGTAACGTATTGGCTTATTTTGGGAATAATAACTTAAAAAAAGATACTCGAGTCTAACTACGTCTTTTATTAAAATATTCTACAATTAAGTAAGATCTTTGTAATGTATTGGTACACTTATCTTCTCCAAAATTCCCCTACCAAAACCCGTGGGCTTTAGTTTTTCTTCAGCGCGTTATTGTCTTATAAAATTAAAATTATTCTCTTTCCCCTAAATATACGCGAGTCTAACTGTAACACCCCCATTTATTCAAGGGCCTGAACTAGGACTCCCCAGATAAATGAGAGTGTTACCATCTCGGTTTCCCGAGGCAGTAGATACAAAGGAAAGAAAATCAGTACTTTAATTAGATTTAAACTCAAAACGTGTTCTTACATCAGATCCAAAAGGTCTTATCAACATAAATAAAGTACAACTCAAAACTGACTAAGGCGATCTAGACATCTAAACAGGTCCGGATCCAAGCTCTGTCTCCCATAGCTCCCCCTTAGTCTCAACACCTGTCATTCTGCTCCCCAATAAATGGTTCATCACAGGTGATCACGAATACACAGGGTCAACCACGAGGTTGAGTAGGTAAAGAATAACATAACAATATAATAAATAAACTCCGCACCGATCCAACGCCAATAAACTCCGCACCGATCCAACACCATATATATACTCCGCACCGATCCAACGCCATATATACTCCGCACCGATCCAACGCCATATATACTCCGCACCGATCCAACTCCATATCACAAGGCCCAATATATATGTATATATTCACATCATAATTTAACACAGAATAAGATAACAACTCAACACAACGATCACATGAAATTAAGTAACAATCATGCTTAGGTGCCAACTGAGAATGGATCACATTATTATAACCAGTACTTTCCCCTACCTGAAATAGCAAGTAACGCAGATAAACCCGAGGCTTGATTAGAAATGTTCCACGCGAAACCCGCTACCTAACAAATATTATATAATTAATAAACACCCCAATACTCGAAATATGTAAACACACTCTATTTATAGAAACCCCCTATAAATAGAAAACTTCCTAACAACGAGGTTACCCAAAATAGCAACCTACCAAAAATAGCAACTTCTAAAAATAACAAATCGATTTGAAATTCAAACTATAAATACACTCATAAAAATCATATCAAATAATATCTTTACTATAAATAACAAAATACTCATAATGACAAAATAATAATAATAATAATAATAATACTAATAATAATATTAATAATGATAACAAAATAAAGATACCAAAAATAATAAAACGTTGTAAACCACCCAAAACAGCCCCCTTCCTCATAGACTCCAACCCGACTCTAACAGCCCCGCAAAACACCTCACGACCCCTCACTGACCGCCGACAACCACCCTACGTAACACCCAGACCACCGACTCCCTCACTGACACCCACCACCACCGTCGACTCCCTCCAACAAGGCCGACCAGACACGTAACCAACACTGGTTCCTCCCCTACACCACGCTGCTACACCCTGAACAATCCCCTGTCGACACAACCACCAGGGATTCCACCACACTCCACCACCTTCCACGACCCCTTTGACACCTGACTGACAGACACTGGTGGTGCCACTGTGTCGACCTCCCCCGAGTCAACAGTGGTACCACCCCCTTACACACCTCCCTGTGAACACACAACCATCCCCGACTCTAACCCCTGCAACAGCCCTATCGAGCACCACTCTCTACACCACCCCCTGACCTTGTAACCACCGAGGCCGACCACCCTCTACTCTCCTGACTACCGTGAACAAAATTATAGAAACAAAAACTCGAAACAACAACCCCGCAACCACAGAGATCTAAACGAAGGTGAGCAGACCAACATGATTATAAACAAATAACAAGACATGACACACGCGTACCTGTTTCCCTGACCAAAACGATGGGGTTAGACACGGCCAAAAGAACTGTTGACACTCTCTCTCTCTTTTGTGTGGTGGTGGCTGTAAGATCTAGGGTTTTGTTTAGATATCAAAGCTCTGAAAATGAGAGCACACACCCTCTTATAAGGCGGCTTGAGCATGGTTTGAGGTGAGGATGAGTGTAAGAGTTAGATTAGGGTTATGTTGCCATCGCGGGCTGTGGTGTTTGAGCACAGAAACCGAGGCCCAACACCACCTCTTAGAGGTCCTGAGTTCGAAACCCAAGAGAACCCAAGTCACCTCCTTGAGAACCCTTGATCGAACCCCATCAAGCACATAAACGTAGCATCAAATCGTTTATGCAAAGAAAGTATTAAAACCGTATTTAACTTTGTAACAAAATTAATCTCATAACTAAACGTGACAAAAATCGAGGTATTACAGTCTTCCCCCCTTAAAATGAACTTCGTCCCGAAGTTCAACAACACTCAGACGACAAAACAATCAACTCAAACAACTGATATTACAAAATAACTCAAAAGCTTACTTAGATCACAGAATGTCACATTCCACCCCCCTTAAAGAAAAGTTACGTCCGCGTAACTTACCTCAATCGAACAAATGTGGATAACGTTCTCTCATGGCTACCTCAGGCTCCCATGTAGCCTCCTCCTGATTATGATTGGTCCACAGGACCTTTACCAAGATCGTCTCTCCATTGCGAGTTTTCCGCACCTTCCTGTCTAGGATTTCTTTTGGAGTCTCGATGTACGACAACTGCTCATCGACCTCAATCACCTCGTGCTGTAGTACATGCGATGGGTCACTCACATACTTCCTCAACTGGGACACATGAAACACATTATGGACCTTGGATAGGGTTGGAGGCAAAGCTAACCGGTATGCCACCTCTCCAACTCTGTCCAAGATCTCAAATGGTCCAATAAATTTCTGACTCAATTTACCGCGCTTGCCGAATCTCATCACACCCTTCATCGGAGAGACTTTCAGTAGTACCTTCTCTCCAGCCTCAAACGAAATATCGCTCCTTTTCAGATCATCATAGCTTTTCTGTCTATCCTGCGCGGCCCTCATCCTCTGTCGAATAACCTGAACCTGCTCCACCATCTCCTGGATCATATCTGGCCCCAATGTCACAACATCAGCTCGATCATCCCAACACACAGGGCTCCGACACTTCCTCCCGTATAGAGCCTCGAAAGGGGCCATGCCTATGCTTGCATGGTAACTGTTATTATAGGAAAACTCGATCAACCCCAGTCGATCCTCCCAAGATCCTCCGAACTCAAGAACACAAGCTCTCAACATATCCTCAAGAGTCTGAATCGTCCTCTCAGTCTGACCATCTGTAGCCGGATGGAAAGCTGTACTCATCTTCAATTGGGTACCCAAAGCGGCCTGCAACTCCTGCCAAAATCTGGATATAAATCTCGAGTCTCGATCTGAAACGATGTCCTTGGGTACGCCATGCAGTTTGACCACATTCTGAACATAAGACTTAGCCAATTCAGCTTTACTCCAGGTATCTTTCATGGGAATGAAGTGAGCTGACTTAGTCAAACGATCCACGATCACCCAGATCATGTTGTTGCCCCTCTGAGTCCGAGGCAACCCCACGATAAAGTCCATCGAAATATTCTCCCACTTCCACTCTGGCACATCCAACGGTTGCACTTTCCCTTGCGGTCTCTTATGCTCCCCTTTCACTCGCTGACAAGTCAAACATCTCGACACAAACTCTGCGACTTCCTTCTTCATATTAGGCCACCAAAACGTCTTCTTAAGGTCCTTATACAACTTATCTCCCCCTGGGTGAACAGAATAAGGAGTAGCATGAGCTTCAGTCAGGATCTTCTTCTTTAATTCCTCAACACTCGGTACACACCATCGCCCACTGAACCTCAAGCTACCATCAGTATGTATACTGAACTTGGATGCCTCATCACCATTTCCATTCTCCACCATTAAACGCCACTTCCGGATTCTCTCATCGTTCTGCTGCAATTCCCGAATCTCCCCATATAACTCAGGCTCCATTGTCAAGTCACCAAGAGTGTCCCCTTTCCGGATCATGAATATTCCCATCTCCCTTAGTTCACCATACAACCTCCCTCTCGATCTGGCACATTCCAAAGCATGCACTGACTTCCTACTTAGAGCGTCAGCTACCACATTCGCCTTGCCTTCGTGGTAGACAATCTGCATATCATAATCTCCAATTAATTCTATCCACCTCCTCTGCCTCATGTTCAACTCTTTCTGGGTGTAGATATATTTCAGGCTCTTATGATCAGAGAACACCTTAAAAGTGGCTCCATAAAGGTAATGACGCCACAATTTCAGTGCAAAGACCACAGCGCCCAACTCCAAATCATGAGTCGGATAATTCTCCTCGTAGGTCTTCAACTGGCGAGAAGCATACGCGATCACTCTACCATTCTGCATTAGCACACAACCCAACCCATGCTTTGAAGCATCGGTGTATACTTCGAAATTATCACTCCCAACTGGTAAGGCCAAGATAGGAGCTGTTGTCAGGCGTTCCTTAAGGGTTAGGAATGCCTTCTCACAACTCTCATCCCAGATATAACGGTTCTCTTTCCTCATCAACGACGTCAACGGCTTCGCTATCTTTGAAAAATCTTTGACAAATCTCCGGTAATAACCAGCTAAACCCAGAAAGCTTCGAATCTCACTCACATTCTTCGGACTCTGCCACTTAGTCACTGCCTCGATCTTACTAGGGTCAACAGCCACCCCCTCTTTTGAAATTACATGCCCCAGAAACGCCACTTTCTCCAACCAGAACTCACACTTGCTCAACTTAGCATTGAGCTTATGCTCTTCCAAGGTCTGAAGTACTTTCCTCAAATGCTCTTCGTGCTCCTCCGCATTCTTGGAATATACCAAGATATCATCGATAAATACCACCACGAACTTGTCGAGATACGGGCTAAAGACCCGATTCATCAAGTCCATGAACACAGCTGGAGCATTAGTCAATCCAAAGGGCATAACCACAAATTCATAGTGGCCATACCTCGTTCGGAAAGCGGTTTTCGGAATATCTTCATCCTTTATTCTCAATTGATGATACCCGGATCTCAAATCAATCTTGGAGAAAACCCCCGCTCCACTTAACTGATCGAACAGGTCGTCAATTCTCGGCAACGGATAACGATTCTTGATGGTTACATTATTCAGTTCTCGGTAGTCAACACACAACCTCAAACTCCCATCCTTCTTTTTCACAAATAACACAGGTGCTCCCCAAGGTGACACACTGGGTCGGATGAATCCCTTCTCAGCTAGTTCATCCAACTGTTTCTTCAACTCCTCCATCTCTTTCGGTCCCATACGGTACGGTGATTTAGATATTGGTCCCGCCCCTGGTTTTAGGTCGATGGAGAACTCCACTTCCCTCCTTGGCGGTAACCCCGGAACGTCGTCACGAAAAACTCCCTCGAACTCCCGTACCACAGGTATCTCACTAGTCTTGGGGGTCTCAGCCTCACAATCCCACATTTGACACAGAATCAGACTCTCTCCTTTCCTCAAGCTCGCTTTCAAGGTGTTGACAGATATGAATTTGATCTTTGGTTTGACTCTATACCCCTTGTAGGATACCCTCACCCCTTTGGGTCCCTTCAAGGAAATTTTCTTTTGATGACAGTCGATAAAAGCTCGATACTTCCCTAGCCAGTCCATCCCCAAAATCACCTCAAAACCTCCCAGAGGAAACTCTATGAGGTCACAATAGAAAATTGCTTCCCCGATTTTGATGGGTACACTACCATATACTCTATTACAGACTACCGACTCGCCTGATGGTATGGTCACTGGATCCGCGATCCAATCAAATCTCTCAAGCCCCAAAATTCTAACATGGTCTCTAGACACAAAAGAATGGGTGGCACCGGAATCGAAAAGTACGAAAGTAGGTTTAGAGTTCACAAGAAAAGTACCAGTAACCACATGAGCGTCCTCTTGAGCGGCCTGCTTTCCCATGGCAAAGAGGTTGCCACTGGACTTGACCCCACTCTGGCTGGCACCAGATGTCCCAGCCTGCTGATTTCCTGCCGTCCCCGTCTTGTTGCTGTTCCCACCTCCATTGTACTGATTTTGATATGAACGGTTCTGATTGTTGCTGAAGTTCCTCTGGTAGTTGCTGCTGCCTCCGGACTTCGCACCCCCACCATAGTTTGCCATGGGTGTGCGATAGCCACTGCTGCCGTAGGACTGGGTGCGGGATCCCTGGTATCCGGATGTAGGTGTGCGATAGCCCCCGGACTGATTTCCTCCAGACGAACGACACACCGCCTGCTTATGTCCCCTCTTTCCACAGCCGAAACACACAATTCCTGCCGAACCACTGCCAGAAACCCCACTCATGTGACTACCCCCACTCTGATTTCTCCCACCACCAGAGGCACTACTCCCGAAGTACCCACTGAACTTGTTGTTACTTTGCTTTTTCGACCCTGAACCCTCTGCTACTGTTTCAGCTTTCCTCTTTTCTGCCTTGGACTGTTTGTCCTTTTTAATCATAACCGAAAGCCTCTCCGCCGCCCCAGCCCGTAAATAGATGTCACGGATTGTGGTGGGCGGAGCTGCAATCAGTCTCTTTTTGATGGCGATTGATAATCCCCTCTCAAACTTCATGGCTAGCATAGCATCGTCGAAACCCATGTCTCCCACGTAGTGCACCAACTGGATGAACTTCCTGTAGTAAGCCTCTACGGTCATGTCCTCCGACATCTGGAATGAGTCGAACTCCTCTCTCAGCTTGCTCTTTTGGAATTCTGGTAAAAACGCCTCGTTCAGAACCCCCTTGAATGCATCCCACGGAACAAACGCGGACCCACCCTCTATAGCTGCTTCCCGGAGCTCTCCCTTATTCGCGGTCCACCAGTCTCCAGCCATACCCCTCAGATAGTGGGCAGCCTGGTCCACCATCAGCTCTTCAGGGCAGTCCACTAACTCGAACAGGTTACCGAATTCTCTGCACCAGGCCCCCAGCAAATGAGGCTCACCCTCCCCAGTGAAATGGGTGGGTTGGTGCCTTGCAATTATCGTGCTCATTTTCGCGGAGTCCATTCGTTTAGCCTTTAGAGTCTCTATCTCAGCTCGTAATAGATCTAACTCCTCTTGGGTGATATTAGCGAGGTTGTCTCTTCGCGGAGGCATACTATAATACAACAGAAAAGGAATGAGTCCCGACTCGTGTGGGTACCCATTAAGATTAGGGCTAAAATCCCTAAATGATAAAGTCTAGCATCAACTATCAGATTGAGTACTACAAAATGATAACATGGCTCGGGATCACATAACCGCATATCACTAGACATAAAGAGAAAGGAATGAAAGCATTTATTGACATGTTTCAAAATACTTCACATAACCACATCAATTCACACCTCTGTTATTCACAAATAAAATCCCTTTCATGTCCATGCCCCTCCCGGCTATTCCAATTAGTTTCATATACTCAAGTTGTATGGATACTTTATCACAACATACCATTACTTCCATCCTTTCCTAATCTACCCTTATTCACTCATATTTTCACTCTGGGTTCCCGGGTAAAACTGATAGGGCCTATGGTTCGGTGTGAGGGGGCCCCAGACTCATACTTCCCCTTTAGTGTGCTCCTAACAGTCCTATCCCGGGGGTTCATTTTATTTAGACTCTCCTACATTCATTAGGTTCATTAGGTTAGGCCTGAGGATCGTTCGCTCTGATACCACTTTGTAACACCCCCATTTATTCAAGGGCCTGAACTAGGACTCCCCAGATAAATGAGAGTGTTACCATCTCGGTTTCCCGAGGCAGTAGATACAAAGGAAAGAAAATCAGTACTTTAATTAGATTTAAACTCAAAACGTGTTCTTACATCAGATCCAAAAGGTCTTATCAACATAAATAAAGTACAACTCAAAACTGACTAAGGCGATCTAGACATCTAAACAGGTCCGGATCCAAGCTCTGTCTCCCATAGCTCCCCCTTAGTCTCAACACCTGTCATTCTGCTCCCCAATAAATGGTTCATCACAGGTGATCACGAATACACAGGGTCAACCACGAGGTTGAGTAGGTAAAGAATAACATAACAATATAATAAATAAACTCCGCACCGATCCAACGCCAATAAACTCCGCACCGATCCAACACCATATATATACTCCGCACCGATCCAACGCCATATATACTCCGCACCGATCCAACGCCATATATACTCCGCACCGATCCAACTCCATATCACAAGGCCCAATATATATGTATATATTCACATCATAATTTAACACAGAATAAGATAACAACTCAACACAACGATCACATGAAATTAAGTAACAATCATGCTTAGGTGCCAACTGAGAATGGATCACATTATTATAACCAGTACTTTCCCCTACCTGAAATAGCAAGTAACGCAGATAAACCCGAGGCTTGATTAGAAATGTTCCACGCGAAACCCGCTACCTAACAAATATTATATAATTAATAAACACCCCAATACTCGAAATATGTAAACACACTCTATTTATAGAAACCCCCTATAAATAGAAAACTTCCTAACAACGAGGTTACCCAAAATAGCAACCTACCAAAAATAGCAACTTCTAAAAATAACAAATCGATTTGAAATTCAAACTATAAATACACTCATAAAAATCATATCAAATAATATCTTTACTATAAATAACAAAATACTCATAATGACAAAATAATAATAATAATAATAATAATACTAATAATAATATTAATAATGATAACAAAATAAAGATACCAAAAATAATAAAACGTTGTAAACCACCCAAAACAGCCCCCTTCCTCATAGACTCCAACCCGACTCTAACAGCCCCGCAAAACACCTCACGACCCCTCACTGACCGCCGACAACCACCCTACGTAACACCCAGACCACCGACTCCCTCACTGACACCCACCACCACCGTCGACTCCCTCCAACAAGGCCGACCAGACACGTAACCAACACTGGTTCCTCCCCTACACCACGCTGCTACACCCTGAACAATCCCCTGTCGACACAACCACCAGGGATTCCACCACACTCCACCACCTTCCACGACCCCTTTGACACCTGACTGACAGACACTGGTGGTGCCACTGTGTCGACCTCCCCCGAGTCAACAGTGGTACCACCCCCTTACACACCTCCCTGTGAACACACAACCATCCCCGACTCTAACCCCTGCAACAGCCCTATCGAGCACCACTCTCTACACCACCCCCTGACCTTGTAACCACCGAGGCCGACCACCCTCTACTCTCCTGACTACCGTGAACAAAATTATAGAAACAAAAACTCGAAACAACAACCCCGCAACCACAGAGATCTAAACGAAGGTGAGCAGACCAACATGATTATAAACAAATAACAAGACATGACACACGCGTACCTGTTTCCCTGACCAAAACGATGGGGTTAGACACGGCCAAAAGAACTGTTGACACTCTCTCTCTCTTTTGTGTGGTGGTGGCTGTAAGATCTAGGGTTTTGTTTAGATATCAAAGCTCTGAAAATGAGAGCACACACCCTCTTATAAGGCGGCTTGAGCATGGTTTGAGGTGAGGATGAGTGTAAGAGTTAGATTAGGGTTATGTTGCCATCGCGGGCTGTGGTGTTTGAGCACAGAAACCGAGGCCCAACACCACCTCTTAGAGGTCCTGAGTTCGAAACCCAAGAGAACCCAAGTCACCTCCTTGAGAACCCTTGATCGAACCCCATCAAGCACATAAACGTAGCATCAAATCGTTTATGCAAAGAAAGTATTAAAACCGTATTTAACTTTGTAACAAAATTAATCTCATAACTAAACGTGACAAAAATCGAGGTATTACACTAACTACGTCTTTTATATACCCTACCTTTACATTCCTATACAAAATCATCTAAAAAATTCGTGCAGTTATCTCAATAAAATTTCTTCAGTTTATCAAATCAAATGGCTATGACGAATTTTCTTAGTATCAGTGACCTCAAGTACAGAGTTAGTGTTACTCAGATGAACATTAGGGTTGTACACAAATGGGACAAACCGGAGTTAAATATCAAAAACAAAAAATTTGAAAAGAAGTCAGAAACGTTTAACAAAAACAACAATTGCGACAAGAAGAAACTCGATGCAGTTGAATTACTGTTTGTTGATTCAAAGGTTTGTCTATATTTTTAAAAAAAAAATCATTTTTGGTGTTGACAGATTTCTATTCTTTTCAGAATGATTTTATCCAAGCAACTATAAGGAAACAATTGATTTCCCATTTCGGATCACAGTTGTCTGTTGGTGAAGTTTACACCATTCGTAACCTAACCGTAGACAACAACACCGGCCTAGATAAGGCAACCCCTCATCCATACCGTTTGAGGTTTGAGTATTCAACAAGAGTTCAAAAAACAAATGATCCAGCAATACCAAAAAGTCTATATCGCTTTGCAAGTTTCAACAACATATTGGACGGTATAATTCCTCATACACATTATATATGTATGACTCTTCAATTATAATACTCATTTACGGTATTTTATTAATTTTCAACTATGGTTTTTTATTTGTTTTCATATTTGACTTTGCAGATGTTATAGGAAAGCTATATGAGATTGATCCTATAACAGAAACTCAAAACAAGCATATATATCGCACAATAAAGCTTAAAGACTACCAGTTAGTTCATAACTATTGTACACTTTGGGTCATTTTGAATAAACTTAAATTGCAAGTTATTTAATAAAAAAATATGATTTTTTGTTTAGGGGAACAAAGCTTTCATGCACATTATGGGAACCTTTCACGGTTCAAGTACCCGAACTCATATCCAAACTTCCCATTCCAGACCATTCAACAGTCATTGTGATCCAACGTGTTTAGACCAAAAAATTTGAAGGTACTAAAACGCATACGTAATATGATCAAAATATATTTACTACACTAATTAAGAAATTATAATTAACCTCTTATAATTAATTTTTTAGGTTCTTGGCATGTCCAGACAACGTTCAACGCCACTATTTTTAACGTCGATCCAGATTTACCAGAACTGAGAGTCGACTTTAAAAATAAGTGTACAAAACCCGTGATTTTTTAATAAGTAAAATATATAGTCATCTTTATAAATAAATGTACACAACCCCGTGATTTTTCATGGGTGTTACACTAGTTTAGGTAGAATAACATATTATTAATTATATTTTATTAATTATAGGGATCTTTTTTTTAAATTATCTTTCCAAATCTAAACAAATTAGAAAATCTAATTATCTTTAGCCATAAAATAAAATCATTTTGTTAGATGGTTTTTAATATTAATTTGGAAAACATGTTTTTGGTATAAAATATCTTTTCAAAGGTGCATGAATATTAATTTCTCCATGAATCATGGTTAATCATATGAATGACGGTTAATTGTAACATGAATCACGGTTAATTGTAGAATAAAAAACTCTTAATTGTAGAATCAAATCTTCTTAATTGTAGAATATTTTGGTAAAAGGGAATAATTTTGTTAGTAGCATGGATCACGGTTGGCGAAATCTTTTTTAAAGCTTAGTTGTAAAATTTCAAAGCTTTTTATTGGTTGAAGAGAAATTGATTTGTGAGGTTGAATGTGAGAGCTTAAAAGGGTGAATGCTGAAACGATATTGCACACATATGCTAAATGACAAGTTTCTTTTATAGTAATAACTAGATTTAATGCCCGTGCGATGCACGGGCCAACTTGTAATTTCATACTAATTATAATTCAAAATAGTACACCGGCTATCTAGGATTTTAATTAACCATATTTTTTAATGAAGATTTGGTTTTTCTTTTAAAATATTACGATCTTTATTGATCACTTCAATATTTGAAAAGTATACTTTAAAAAAGCTCAGAAAAAATACTCATGATCTTCTTTAGGTTTAGGTTTATTGTACCATTCAATTGTACAACTAAGATATAATCCTATTTATTCTTTAAATGGGCTTAACCATGTTACATAAGCTAAACGAAAATAGAGGATTGAAAATTTGTATGGTACTCGGCCGCAACAATAAACTATCTTTCATATTAGATCAATCGAACATAGCTCAAGTGGTCAAAAATTAAATTACACACGTTAATCAGTAATCATACTTTTGCTAGGTTATAATCCATAACCAAACATCACGAGAAAGTAAAACCAATATTTACTTGAGTTTATGATCATGAAAAGACTTAAGAAGTACTGATTGATTTTCTTGCCGTCATATAATTAGCTCTATGATTTCTAATACTTTTATATATATACAATAATATCTTATGTATAATTATCTTTCAAGTGGAATACTACAAATTCATAAAGATTAGTGATTCTATATACAAAACATATTAATATCGAGTGGAATTGTGAGAGTAAATATCATGAGACGTGTTTTCTTAATACTCTTCCTTAAAAAGAGACAATCCGTTGAAATCTATTAAACGTATTTTAGTGTTCCATGTTATCGAATATTATTAGATTATTCAGCCTGCTATATTTTACTAAAGAGCTAATTAATTAACTTAATTTTATTAAAATTTGTTGACAGTACGTAGTTTGGTCGATGGTTATAACAAATGTCAAATAATCTAATACCGAGTATCAAGTATGACATTGTTTGATTACTTGAAAAATATAAGTAGACGTAATAATGAAGGCCTTCGATCAACTCAACACAACTCGCAAAGTTTATTGTTATTTCATAAGTAACTCATGTGGTCTAATACAAACAAAAGAAAAGGTAATAGCCTCCATTAAGCATTATAGTATAGAGGCTACAAATTAGGAAATGTCGGATTACCATGTTTGTGTTATTAATGTAATAAACCCAATATGTAATTACATCAAGTAGCTATATTTATTAGATTGATTTTTTATGATTGTGTATGCATTGACATACACTCATTAGATTGTTTTTTTATGATTGTGTATGCATTGACATACACTCATTCGAAAACCAGAACCTTTCTCAGACCTATCACATAAAAGTTAAAATATTTTAATTAGTAATGAATATAGATGAGCTAAGAAAATTAGGAAATGTACCATGAATAAAATCGATGAATCCTACTTGGGTTTCTTAACAATAAGAGACAACAACAAATGTCGCGATGAAAAACATGTATACAATTACATATAATTACATATGCTACAATACTTGATAAATTTTGAACAATACAAAGTCAAAATAAAACTTCGACAATTAAAGTAAAAAAAACTACATAATCATAATACGAGTCAACTTAATAATATTAAAACCAATAAGTGGATTATATATTCGATCTACTACCACCAGTTTTATAGTTTCCGAGCATTATAACAATATTTTTGAGTTTTGCTTTAAAAATTATGCGTATTACTATAAAATTTCCGAGTTCATTTATTAAAACATTAAAGTCAAAAAAATTATAATAAAGCTCAAAAACATTATTACATATAAACTTAGTGAAATTTTAGTTTTGACAGAAAAAAATTAAAATCTTACTCATAAACTTTAACAAGTTCAGAAAAAATACACATGCTCAAAAACAAATAAAGTTTGAGGTAATAAACTTAGAATACTCATATGCTCAAAAGCAAGTAAAGTTTGAGGTAATTATATACCCGATGTATGTTTTCTTTTTTTTCTCCATTAAAACTTACCTCGTAGGTTATTAGGAGTACTCATTAAGGATGTATATTTGATGACAAAGAATTCATGAACATGGTGACAAATGGACAATAATTTCCTGAAAAAAATATATAAACATAATTAAAGAATCACACTCAAAATAAACTCCACAATAATAATAAAAAGCATTCGGCTAAAAAGGCATATAAGATCGGAAATTTTTTAAAAAAAACTATAGTCATGTGTTATAGACGTCATAAGTCATAACTAAAACGATTATGACATAACTAAACTCAAATTGTATAAATAGTGATTGATATTGTCATATAGCTAGACTCTAACGCTAAATTGGTATTGCTATGCAAGTAGAATTGTACCTAGTAAATAATGTGATGTTTATTAGAGTAGAGTTCTATGTTAACCTTATCTTATCTCAAGCCCCTTCTACAATTCTATGATGACAAATAACACGGCTCTTACAATTTATATCCATTTTTAATTTTATATATATGATTTTTTTTGTTTAGTTTCGTAGTTTTTATATATTATAAATTTAAAGTAGTTTGTAAATATATTTGGAGACTCTATAATCGCTCGAAAAACACTTCCTTCATTAATATAGAAGATATATAGCAAATTTTATCTTTTCTATCTCTATTTTGAAACCTCTTATTATATTGTTCAACCAATCACGTCGCTCGAAAAAAATTTCCTTTAATAATATAAATAGATAGATATGATAAGCACCGCCTACAAATAAAAAAATGTTGAATACACGAATATAAATTCACTAAATTTGGTGTAAGTTTATAAGTAAATCACATTTGCCTATTATATTTTTTATTCCGGATGAGTCTTGACTGTAGTGTGTAATAATAGTCTTAAGTATGGAGTATATTGTTAAAAAATAGGATAATCAGATCTATCTTCTTTATAAAAGCAACAACCACAGTGCTGACGTGTCAGCCTGTGGTTAATTGCATTTTTTTTTTTTTCTTTTATTTTTTAAAGTAAGGGGCCCACCTATTTTTAACAAATTAATTAGTAGATTTAAAAACAACCATGTCAATTGTGCAATACAATATTGAGCAATAAATAAAATTACGAATATATAATCACATAATTCGATATTTATGATTACAGTAATAAGTAACGAGATCAACTAAAAACGCAATCATTTAAATTAATTAAGAAATTGTTGGAATTTGAGAACTGGGTCATTTTATGTACTCCAAATTAGAACTAGAGAAAACAAAATACTCCATACTATGTAAATACGAGTATATAACTTCCAGATTTTAAGATAATTAAATAGATCTTCATATTAAAAAATTAATCAAAGAGGACGACAAAAAAGAAAAGCACAGCGAAAATTTAGAGATCTACTACTAAATTTATAGTTACGGACAATATTAATTAAATCATTTAAATTAAAAGAAAAATGGGGTTCAGAAACAACCAAATTTGATCTTGAATGACAGCAAACACATAGATAAATGAAAAGAAGAGCATAAAATATGCAAAAGTAAATGAAAAAAATGCAAAAGGAAAAGAACAAAATGCAAAAATGAATCTTGAGTCTTTTTTACTTTTATAGGACAAAAATTTTGGCTGTGTTACAAATGTTAAAAAAAAATACTTGAGAAATGAGTGGTTTTCTAATGTGCTAAAACCATAAAATAATATTTTACATGAAAATCACATCATATATTATAAATTTAAAACATTAAACTCTTTAAAATGCAATACAAATAGAAAAAACTCAAGATCAATAATTTGGGATTATACATCCAAATTTAATATATCATTGATTAAAATATACAAACTCGAAATTTCTTTAGCTAGATATACAAATATAGATACATTGGTGAATTTATTTGTGTACAAATTGGAAAGTTATTAGTGTAGAAGAAAGAAATGGAACCCTGGAATATTGGAATTAAGAGGGAGCGGCGGAAGTGACGATTAAAGAATGAGAAGGTTTGTGAAAAGAGTGATTACATAATAAGAATTTGTGTTAGATAAATAGAAATTTATGAAGGATATAATATTAAGGTTTACTTTTTATTTACTATATATTTATATGATAATATCAATATTTAACAATTCAATTAAATAGTTCTAAACATGTATACGTCACAATTTTTATTTCTGTTATGTTTTCCTAATTGACATATTAATTATTATAATACTCTTTTCCTTTTATATGTTGTTTACATTGCTTTAAAGTTAATTTTTAAAACCTTACATGCATGAAAATTTGAAGGGTGCTTATGTTGTTGTAAATATACATATATCCTATAAATGAAATGTAAACTCCAGTTGGATATATCGAACAAAAAAAATATAAAAACATATAACGAATTAAAGAGAACATGTTAGATGTACTAAATGGAAAAGAGATAAAATAATAATTTAAAACCTACACGATTCAAAATTTTCATTTTGTCCGCGTATGAGTTAGATTAAATGAAAAATAGTTTTTAACGTTTGCACGGGATTGCAACTCTATTAAAACATGTCTAATTTTAGAAACCATTTTTTATTCGAATAGATTTTGTCTCACATAAACGTAATAAAATAAAGTAAAAATTCAAATTTGATTAACAAAGGCGATGTATCACACTATAACAACTGCTTAAAAAACCGAGAATCATTTACGTTAATTGAAAATGTAATTTTTGATTCAATTCTAAAAACTTAAATATGATTTTATTTTTTTTATTTAATAAAGGTAGAAAGATTTAAAACTTTATTTATAAAGACAATCAACTTTAGGAGAAGATAATTAATTTATATAAAAAATCAAATAATATTGATTTTGTATAATAAAATATCTGAAACAACGTATACTTTAAATATCACTAACAAAACATTTAGCATAGTAACACATTTGAAGTATATGTGATTCATGATATTGCATGAGCAAAGGGTTAGGCTGAATATTTTAATTCACAAAAACTTAGAAGAGACCGCCTCTCAATAATTAATGAGAGACGGCCCATCTTTAATCAAATGGTTCCAAATCATACCATATTATAATATGGTAATTAATATTAATTAATTCAATTTATAATTAATTAGTCAACCAATAATCTTGTGAGGAAGATTGACCTTCCTTATTTTGTGAGATTCCAATTCCCATTTCTGAGTATCCAATTCCAAAAAAATACACAATTCAGAAAGATTTTGATTCCAATATTCACGCAAGATTTTGAATCATTACTCACCCATTATTCACGCAGATTTTGATTCCAATTCAGAAAAAACGAAATACACAATTCTAAAGAATCATTACTCATCAATTGTTCACGCAAGATTTCGATTCCAATTCAGAAAAACTACCTTATTCACGTTTGCGAGGTAGTTACTGCAATATCGTTGAAATTAAAGAAATAACGATGAATATGGAAGAACATGACGATCCGATGGAATTAGAAGGTATTATTATTCACGCCTAATGTACTTATTTTGTTGTAAAAAAATTTTGTTGCAAACTAATCAATTATTCTTGTAAGTTGTAGCATTGTCAATGATGAAAAATACAGAAGATGATGATTCGACACCATTTGAGGTTGAGGAAGATGATCTCAAAATAACAAAGGATGATGGTAAACTATTATTTCATCATACTTACAACAATTTAGTACTTGTTTTTCTATTATACGTACAATCCGTTTAAGCTAAGTAACATATTGCATGAATTTCGTACTTGTTTTTTCCTTTTATGGACTAACAGATTAACATGTACAAAATAGAAAAAAATGATACGTTTGGCCTACAAATTTTTACTAATACGAAATAAATTATAACATGTACAAAATAAAAAAATTGATACGTTTAGCCTATAAATTTGTACTAATACGAAAACTAATATAACATGTACGAAAAAAAAAAATTTGATACGTTTAGTGTAACACCCCCATTTATTTAAGGGTCTGTACTAGGTCTCCTCAGATAAATAAAGGTGTTACCATCTCGGTTTCCCGAGGCAGTAGATACAAAGGAAGATAAACAGTACTTTAAATAAAATTTAACTCAAAACATGTTCTTACATCAGTATCCAAAAGTCTTAACAAAAAAAAAAAAAAAAAAAAAAAAAAAAAGGTACAACTCGTATAAGCTGACTAAGGTGTTCTAGACATCTAATCTGGTCCGGATCCAAGCTCTTCTTCCCATAGCTCCCCCTTAGTCTCAGCCACCTGTCAATCTGCTCCCCAATAGATGGTTCATCACAGGTGATCATGAATACACAGGGTCAACCACGAGGTTGAGTAGGGAAAAGAATAACACAACAAATATACTTAATAAACTCCGCACCGATCCAACGCCAATAAACTCCGCACCGATCCAACACCATATATACTCCGCACCGATCCAACGCCATATATATACACTCCGCACCGATCCAACGCCATATATATACTCCGCACCGATCCAACACCATATATATACTCCGCACCGATCCAACACCGTATCACAAGACCCAATATATATATATATATATATATATATATATATATATATATATATATATATATATATATATATATATTCACAACGTATGATATCACAGAATAAGATAACAACTCAACATAATAATCACGTGATATTATATTGTAAACATGCATAACGCCAATAAAGAGCAGATCACACATTATTGTAAACCAGTATTTTCCCCTACCTGAATTAGCGGGAAACGCAGATAAATCCGATGCTTGTTAGAACGTTCCACGCGAAACTCGCTACCTAAACAGATATACGTAACGAATTAACAAACTTCCCGAACCCCTTAACGAACACACTTACTATAAATAGCAACTTTCCACAAGTGGAAAGTTTCCATAAATAGAAACTTTCCCAATATAGTAACTTTCCAAATATAGGCGCTCCCATGACTTAAATAATTTTCCGACTCGCATCATTAATTAGCACGACCCAAAACCGTAACATATTAACAAAGTAGTAAAACAACCCTAATATCATATACTATTACTTAACATTAATAATAATAATAATAATAATAATATTACAATGGTAATAATAATAAATAAAATAGCAATGATAATAATATTGATATTAATAGTGTATTACTAATGATTTACTAATCATTAGATCACAAAACAACCACTTAAAGTAAGGAACCACACGCCTACTAACAACAGCCCCTAACCCGTGATACCAGCCCCTGACCTGTCTGTTTTGACGCCCCCAAACAACCACCCTACAAAGCCACGACCAGCCCCCTCCACCGTGGTCTTGACCACTGTACTATGACGCACCCCATGACACTAACCACCCCCCATGACTCGACCCCAGGAGCCCACGACAATGGTCACAAAACCCACGGTCACAACCCCAGATTCCGAACCCGTACTTGACACACTATCAAGAACACCACGACTAACACCAGTAGCAGCCCCCGCCTTCTCTAGTGGCACCACCAGGCTCGCCTCTGAGCCGTGGTGGTTCTAGGGGAGGAGATAGTGGCTGTCGACACCGAAGCAAACACCAACACAACCGACAACAACCTCTATGTTACGCAAGACGCTACTTACTCTGTTTTGACACGAGTCAGACACCCATTACGAATCTCACCATAAAAACCGTCGTGAATCCCACTAACCACCGTGAGAACCACCAACCTAATCACCTGACTACCACATGGCAAGGAACTCTAACGCTCATAACCATTATAAACAGAAAATAGATCGAAAAGTAGTACAAAGGTGCACGACCAGGGACTGTTTTGAAAACGGGGATACACGACTGACGCCTGCCACCAAAACCCCCACCTACGACGGTCACAGGTGGTCAACGACAACCTCACCATGGTCGACATACGATTATTATGCGTTCTAGATTAACTAGGTATAACAATCAAATGATGGGCATGTATATACTATCCATAAACGAATAGCAAACAGAAGCATAAACAAAGGAACGATAGTGACGGTGATGAGCATACCTACTTCTCCCACGAAACGACCGGGCTTACACCCCTTAACCCACCGTGTTATCCTCCCATCTTACCCTCTGGAGTGGCGGCAGCATGAAGGAGGTAGTGGCTGTGAGTCGAAGCAGTTAGGGTTAGGGTTTATTTTGTGTTGTGATTGAAGGGACGGTAGAAAGGGTGTAAGGGTTTGTGTTGATTTGTGTGTTGATCACGAGATGGGCTGCTTTGGTTGGCACACCATTCGAGGCCCAAGTATGACGTAAACACGATATAATTAACTAATGCACAAACTCGTCATGTCACTATTAAGGTATAAAATATAAAACACTTAAATAAAATGTCAATTAAATATTAAATATCGAAGACAACGTTTAAATACTTATCGATTCGTCAACATAATTACTAAATATTACAATAAAATACGGAGTATTACATTTAGCCTGTAAATTTGTAATACTACGAAATCTAATATAACATGTACTAAATTGTTAAAATAAATTTCGTATGCTTAATTCCTTCTTATGTACCAACAGTATGGTAACATAAGTTATTGGTAACATTAATTTCGTACCTTTTTTTTTGTATATGTATTTTGTAACTTGGGTACTTCTTATTATGATGTAGGTGTCATTGCAAATGAAGTAGACATAGCTGGCTCATTACTTGGGGCTAAAGCTTTGAGATGGGAAGGATTATACAAATTATATGTTCAACATTCAAAATGTGTAGGATTTGGGGTAAAGAAATGATGCACTCGTACAAACAAAGTTGTACCACTACCGTTGGTGACGGAAAAATACTTCGCATGCTCATGTCAGGGGGGCACAAATTCAGGTAAAAAATGCAAGTCAATTAGTGAAGGTCCACCATCTTCAATTAACGAAACAAAACGCATGCAACGGACTACCCTAATAACGAAGACTAGATGTTTAGCAAAGTTGAGAGTGAAGTATAATAATGATTACAGTTTATACGAAATCGTGATGCATGTAATTGCCCATAATCACCCATTAACACCACCAGAATGGCATCACCATCATCGCTCTGAAAGAGCAATACCGCCCGAGGAGGGCGAGGTTATACGGATTATGACAGAAGCTAGGCTTCCCCCTACTGCTCAATATCGTCTTTTGGCAGCATCATGCGGTGGTGAAGAATATGTAAGGCATACTAAGAAGGACCACCTCAATTTTGTTCATAGGCTTACGATGAAAATAATTGCACGTGGAGTTGGAATGTTTTGCTATCACTCCCTTCGTGTACTTCATTTGAGTTCAGTTTCTGATATTCCTGAAAGATATATAAAAAAATACAAACCAATAAATTTGTAATACACAATTTCTTAATAATAGAAGATACTTAATTTGTAAAACTCAAAAGAAGATGATTAATTTCTTATACTAAAACTAGAAGATACGTTTAGCCTATAAATTTGTACTAATACGAAATCTAATAGAACATGTACAAAATTAAAAAAAATTATACGTTTATCCACTAAATTTGTACTAATACGAAATCTAATATAACATGTACAAAATAAAAATTATTGATATGTTTATCCTATATATTTGTACTGATAAGAAATAAAATATACCATGTACCAAAATAAAAAAAATTGATACTTTTATCCTATAAATTAGTACTAATACGAAAACTAATACAACATGTACCAAAAAAAAAAAAAATTGATACTTTTATCCTATAAATTAGTACTAATACGAAAACTAATATAAAATGTAAAACTAATATAAAATGTACAAAATTTAAAAAATTGATACTTTTATCCTATAAATTAGTACTAATACGAAAACTAATATAACATGTACAAAATTAAAAAAATTGATACGTTCATCCAGTTAATTTGTACTAATACGAAATCTAATATAACATGTACAAAATAAAAATTATTGATACATTTATCCTATAAATTTGTACTAATAAGAGATAAAATATACCATGTACCAAAATAAAAAAATTGATACTTTTAACCTATAAATTAGTACTAATACGAAAGCTAATATAACATGTACAAAATTTAAAAAATAGATACGTTCATCCAGGTTGCTTAAATACGTTCTTCTACAAATTTGCAACAAAGAGTATTACAAAAATTGCTACGTCCTTCTACAAATTTGTACTACTTAAATATCTACTACTTTAATACTTACATGCATGCATCGAATTTCATAACTATGGTCTTAATATACCGTTTTTAGTACCATAAGTACAAAAGAACAAAATTAAAGTACAAAATTTGCATGGTCTTCAAAAATATATATACCAAATTGCAAAAAAAATGGTACGAAATTCATAAACATACCTATTACGAATTTCACTCGTTTTCTCGGGCCGGCTTCAATGGACTTTTCCTATCCGTATTCTTCTTCATTCTGGTGATTTTGATAATTAAGAAAGATGAATATTTTTTGTGTCCTGGGTTGCGTATTTTTTGTACTGCTCGTTGAATATATGGTTCAATGTGTATTGCATTGTAAAAGATGAAGATTTTTTGAAAGATTTTGCTAAAGAGAAAGATTATAACTATTATGGAAAATATTGCAGAATCTTCTGAAAAGTTTTGCTGCTTGAAAATGGAAACACACAATCACACGCAATATGTTATTGTTTGTATTTTGTTCAATCATTAATTTATTTCCTATTTTAATGTTATTGTTATTTAATTATTTTTTTCTCTCTCCTATATACCATATTATATTTTGGTATAGTATTTGATATGGTCCAACTTGTAAATGAGTCGTCTCTCAATATTTTATTGAAAGACGGTCTCTCAAGAGACCTACTGATTTTAATTTGCAATAACGTAGTGAAAGTTATAGTACAATTCTAGGTAGCACTAAAACGGACACGGACACGGACACGGACACGACACGGACATGGGACACGGCATGCCATGAAATTTAGGACACGGGACACGGCATTTAAATTTAATAAAACATACATTTTATAGTTATAAATTTTTGATTTTATTTTTGTAAAAGTATTTGATATTAATTTTAAATAAGTGAATGTAAAACTTGCCCTTGATAATAAATTTATTTTCATTCCTCATCCGAATCAATATTCTAATTGATCACTTTCGATAACGCATTTCTCATCTCAAGAAAATCATTCACCGCAAATGATAACCAAATATCGTGGACACGCGACGGACACGGCTCAAATACCATGGACACGCGTCGGACACGTGCCCAAATAAATGTAGAAAGTTAGACACGGCTGTTCAGGTGTTGGACACGTTTCGGCGTGTGTCCGTGGAGTGTCGGTGTCGGACACGGTGTCGGACATGGTACGGCTCATTAGGAGAAGTGTCCGTGCTACCTAGGTACAATTTACTACTTATGATTGTACACTATAATAGTTCATTGTTTTTTTTTTCATTGAAATTTGAGTATCGTTGTTTTGTTTGATATATGACTATATAAATATCAGTTTTATTATTGTTATATTTTAGATACGCTTGATTGGTACAAATTTGGTAATGACAAATGAAATTATGACACACATAGAGAGCAAAATATGAGTTCAATTAAAAAGTAATTACTCCTAATAACACACTTTGCAACAATATCCCAAATAACAAACCCGTGCAATTTGCACGGGTTTAAGACTAGTCATCTCGCAAGTAGATGCCACTTGAATACGGGTAGTTAGCAAATTAAACTCTGAAACATTAGGAGGACTTCTAAAGTTCTAAACAGTTCTTAAAACCTTTTGAACGTTCAACAAAATAGCGAATTAGATAACTAACCTATGAAATAAAATTCATAATTAAATGCTAGTGATACAAAAGTCGAACTAAAAATAATACCTTGCTTGCATTGTGTTCAACTGATTGTAAGCTATATGAAGACAAAATAACCAAAAAATAAAGATGAAAATTACCCGCATAAATTGAATGTTGTTATCACCACTTAATATAAATATAAACAACTTCGATATTTGATAAACTTTAATTTATGTATAATTTTTCGTTGTTTCATGGTTACTTATATTTGGGTATAGTAAAGAGTAAGATCGTACAAACACCTAATTACTCTCATGCTAAATCAATGTAATTGTGCTGCAAAAGAAAAAATAAAGAGAAAACTATTAATTCTATGATAAAAAAATAATAGAAATAAACAGCTCAATGTCATTATGAATAATATTAAACTAAAAAAATTAAAAGTAAAACTGCAAACAGTAGTAAGAAATATAAGATGCCTAAAAAATTGCAATTTAACAATACAAAAAAAACGTGTAATTGCTAAGTTATCATTGCGTAAGGATGACCAAAATCATCATTGACTATTTATATCCATTATTATCAAAGAGTTTAATATACAATAGAGTTGTCTAACTCTGTGGACACTACCTGTCTCAAACCAATGGAAAATCTTCTTATGGAAGATCATAACTAATACACTACCTATAGGAGAGGAGTTTGCTAGGCGGGGGATGGGAAGGCATTCTAAATGCTCGTTTTGTGAAGGCTTTCAGGATCACATGGAAACACTGGATCACCTCTTCCGTGATTGTGAATTTGCTTCTAGGATATGGGCCGGATCTCCTTTGGGAATTCGTGTTGGTTTTTGCTCTCATGTAAGATGTGCTGTATGGGTAATGAGATGGATTGAGTACCTCAAGAAGGTCCGGGAAAATGAGGAGCGTATCGGAATCTTTGTGGCAACCTTATGACACTTATAGAAGGCCTGAAATTCGCGCATCTTCAGGATGGAAGAAACTCCGGTTAAGGTTATTTTTAAACAAATTGGCAGGGAGGTGGATGAACTGAAACTTGCCGGTGAGAGAAAGTCGGATGAGGATACAAAAACTAAGGACCAGAACTATGGGGGAGGGGGGGAAGATCCTTTTGGGGACAATACTCTGCGAATTAGAAATGGTTTTCCATACCACGTTATCAATCCTGAAGCAACATGTGTGGGACACCATGCAAAGGTGGATGCGGGATGGAAAAATAACCTGGAAGTGACCGTAGGTTGTGTGATATATGATGCTGGAGGAAATAACGGTATTAAACTCAGAAGGAAGTGCAAAGCAGAGTCGGCCCTTTAAGCGGGGGCCCTTGGTATTAAGAGGGTGTTGGAATGGGCAAGAGATAACCAAATCATTCATTTCAGGATTTCATCGGACTGTCTGAACTTATCTTATCTTTTGTAGGTCTTATCAAGGTTAATCGACACATTCAGGGGATTCTGGAGGACTGCAAAAAACATGTTTTCTTTTTTCCATTGTCTTAGTTTATCTTTCATTCCTAGATCTCTTAATGTAGTAGCTCATAGTTTGGCCCAAGAGGCCATGTTGTGAACAAGGCTTTCTTATCCATTGACAAAAAAAAACAATAGAGTTGTCTTAGTTAACTGTTAAATAATTATCTCGTTTATAAATTCATTAATTATAAACTTTATGATTTTACTTTTTTAATACAATTACAAATTTTATCTTTTTTATCCATATTTTAAAACCTCTTATTATATTCAACAACCAATTACATCAAGTCAAGTTGCATCTAGCAAGCAAAACCCTAATGAGGCGATTTTGAGGCGATTAGCAGCCATCATTAGGGCTTGATTTTCTTCATCATTATGGCTCGAAATTCAAGTTCAAAATCAGTGACTAACAAACCTGCATCATCTCAATCACACGAATCTCCATCCAAGCAGCAAAACACTAGCAAACCGAGCACACCAAGCCATAATTCTGGAGGAAAGAAAGGGCCTTCAGAGGAGGATGTTTTACGTACCAAAACCATGCATGAACTCAATGGAATACCTAGATTGTCCTATACAGATGAAGAGGACCCATCAGACAATCGGCCATGGATTACAAATAGAGGTAAACGCTATGTTATGAAAGATCATGCCTCTGCCTTAACTGTGACTGAGGAAATCAATGATAAAGAGGCACCACAGGAAGATATGCTACAATTCACGGCTGATGACGTTCAAGAGGAGGTAATGTTTTGGAGCCAATCTGTATATTGCTTTGTGCTAGGGGCCAATCCTCCTTGGGAGGTGCTCGAAGGGTTTATCCATAGAATATGGAAACAATATGGAATAGATAAAATATCATTTCTTCTTAATGGTATTTTCCTAGTTCGTTTCAAAGAAATGAAGGATAAAGACGCAGTGCTCAGTGCAGGCTACCATATGTTTGATAACAAACCGCTCATAGTGAAGCCATGGCAACAGAACATAGACTTGCTAAAGGAGGAAGTGAAAATAGTACCTGCTTGGATCAGATTACATGGTTTACCATTGAAGTTCTGCGGCAAGTGTCTACCTTCCATTGCAAATCTGATTGGGCCTTATGTCAAGTCTGATCAAGCCACAGGGGACAAAACAAGATTAGGCTATGCTCGTATTATGGTTGAACTGACTGTGGGACAAAAATTCCCTACCTCAGTCAAATTTAAGGATGAAATGGGAGTAATAATTGAGATCAAAGTGGAATATGAGTGGAAACCAGTTATTTGTACTAAATGCAAAGGTATGGGACATGAAATGCAGCTCTGCATGAAAATGCAACCTCTGAAGCCTATATCAGGTACCAGGAAGGTATGGAAACCAGTCCAAACTACCAATCCAGGTAGTAAACTTATTCTGTCAGACAAGGAGTTCCCAGCCTTACCTTCTAATTCTGCAGCACAGAAATCTACTATACTCCCAGAGAGTAGGCAGACAGAGACTAAGACAGCCACAAATGATAATGAGGACAGTGATCAGGAACCTATCATAGACTTGGATAACATTGAGGAAGAACAGAATAAGCTTGTGCAAACTGGCAACCCCACTGTTCAGTCTCTCATTAATGAATAGCATAGGTTTTTGGAATGTGCGGGGTCTGAATAGTGTAAATAAGCAGAAAGAAGTTAAGAGTTTTATTTCTAGACATCAAGTTGGTCTTTTTGGGCTGTTAGAAACTAAAATAAATGGTGAAAATGTGAGTAATATAGCATATAATTTATTTGATGGTTGGAGTGTGACTACAAATTGTCACACACACAAGGGAGGAAGAGTATGGATACTTTGGCAACCAAGTTTATTTGATGTGGATTTACTGGATTATCAACCTCAGTTCATTCACACCAGAATTACAATCAGAGCTACCAGGCAACAGTTCTTGCTCACCATGATTTATGCATTCAATGAAGGGAGGGATATAGTTCCCTTGTGGAACTCATTAGCAGCCATTGCAACTACTTGTTCAGGTCCATGGGCATTGGCAGGGGACTTTAATACAGTCATACATCCTGATGAGAGAGTGAGAGGTCAGACTAAACCTGAAGATATGTAGGACTTTATTACCTGCTTGGAAACTTATGGGATGACTGACATTTATGCTACTTAGGCATACTTTACTTGGAACAACAAGCAAGATGTGGAGCATAGGAAATATAGTAGGCTGGACAGATTCCTTGTCAATTCAGCCTGGCTAGTTCAATTTCCTGAGATGGTGGGGCATTTTCATCCTAAAGGGCTAATGGACCATAATCCATGTGTCATAAGCAATAAGTTTTTTGTGAATGAACAAACAGAAGCTTTAAATATTTCAACATGTGGAGTGGAGCCACAGACTTTATCAGAAAAGTCAAGGAAGGATGGGATGTGTCTATAACTGCCACAAAAATGTTCAGTATTGTTAAAAAGCTGAAAGGTCTAAAGAGTATTTTAAAGGGGCTCAATAAATCATGCTTCTCTGATATAGAGAACAAAACTGCTCACACTGCAAGGGCTCTGACTGATATCCAAATGCTGATAGCAACTAATGTGAATAGTAAGGAGGTCATCCAAAAAGAAATTACTCTTCTTACTGATCTCAAAGGACTCACTCAAGCCAGGGACAGTTTCTTACAACAGAAAGCTAAAATTCAATGGATGGAAGAAGGGGATAGCAATACAACCTTCTTCCATAATGCAATAAAGAAGAGATGTATTAGGAATAAGGTAATCCAGATACTAGATCAGAGGGGCAGACTGTGCAATACTAGGGATGACATTCATGATGCTTTTCTTACTTATTACCAAGACCTTCTAGGTAGCAAGAAGGAGACTGAAATGGTTAGACCTGCTGTACTGGAGTATGGACAGAAATGCACTGCTACACATGCTGATATCCTTAATGAACCAGATACCTATGAGGAAGTTAAATCTGCAGTGTTCTCCATCCCCATAGACAAAGCCCCTAGGGCAGATGGATATAGTAGTGGATTTTTTAGGAATGCTTGGGAAGTTATTGGTACTGTTATCTACGAGGCCATTGTTGAGTTCTTACAGACTGGTCAACTTCTGCAACAAACCAATGCTACAAACATCACTCTCATCCCCAAATGTGATAGACCAAGCACAGTAGCTCAATTCAGGCATATTGTTTGTTGCAATATACTCTACAAGGTGATCTCAAAGCTCCTATGTAACAAGCTTGCCTTAGTGCTTCCTGACCTCATTCATGATAATCAAGGGGCTTTCATCAAAGGTAGATCAATCATTGAGAATGTCCTAATATGTCAGGATATTGTACACATGTACAGTAGGAAAAATGCCTGCCCCAGATGCCTCTTTAAAATTGACTTGCAAAAAGCTTATGACACCATAGAGTGGGAATTTGTTGCTCAGATACTGAAGGGACTGCACTTTCCAAGTCATTTCATCACCCTTGTGATGGTCTGTATTACCTCCCCTACTTACACACTAGTGATGAATGGGTCCAACTTTGGATATTTCAAAGGGATGAGAGGTTTGAGACAAGGTGATCCAATTTCCCTTTGATATTCACCATTTGCAAGGAATATTTAACAAGGCTCATTGATTTTGCCACTTCAAGATAGCCCTTCCATTACCATCCTATGTGCAAGAGTATCAAACTTACACATCTAATGTTTGCAGATGACCTCCTCCTTTTCTGCAAAGGAGATGCACCTTCTATCCTCCTTCTTATGAGGGCATTCTCTTCTTTCTCCAAAGCAACATGCCTTTGTATGAATTCTACCAAGTCTGAGATCTTTTTTAATGGCATGAATATAGACTTACAGAATGATATTCTGAGTGTTATAGGGTTCAAAGAGGCCTATGCCTTTCAGATATTTAGGAGTACCAATCCAGCCTGGTAAACTGAGCAAACAAGACTGTTCCAGCTTAACAGAGAAAATGGTGGCTAGAATAAGAGGATTAGGAGCAAAAAAACTTTCATATGCTGGTAGAATTGTCCTCATCAACTCAGTCCTTAACACTTTATATAACTACTAGGCATCAATGTTTATCATTCCAAAGAGTGTGATTAAGCGCATTGAGGCCATCTGCAGAAACTTTATGTGGGGAGGGACTGCAGATTACCAGATAGTACCACTGGTAGGATGGGACAAGGTTACATTGCCAAAAACTGAAGGTGGTCTGGGTGTTAAACGAGCTGAGGAATGGAATATGGCTAATGTTGGAAAGTTAGTGGACTGGATTTACACCAAAGCTGACAGGCTATGGATCAGATGGGTAAACAATATCTATTTGAAAGATAGGGATTGACATTCCTATAACCCTCCTCTGGATGCCCCATGTACATGGAAAAGCATTTGTAAAATCAAGGAGAAGCTCAAAGAAGGATTTGTGATGAATAGATGGGCTCTTGATGATAAGGGCTACACTATCAAACAGGGATATGCTTGGCTTACTACTTCACATCAAAAGCCAGATTGGACACAGCTCATATGGAATAAATGGAATTGGCCTAAACATTCCATTAACTCCTGGATAATTATGCATGATGGTCTTAACACCAAGGCCAAATTGTATAATTTTGGTTACTGCTCTGATGATCTATGCTGTTTATGTGGTTTATTGCCTGAAACTTCAGCACATCTATTCAATGACTGTGAATATAGCTGCAAAATTAGGGAGAACATACATGTATGGCTTAGCAAACCCTTGCCCACTGTTCCTGAACTTCTAGCTGCAATCAGAACCACAATGCAATGACAATTTTGGCTATGACACTGGCTGCACACAGGTATTATATTTGGTTCCATCGAAATTAGGCTCGTATTGCCATGACACTGCTCATGCCTGTGAAAGTGTCTGAACAAATTGAAGAGAGTGTAAGAAAGCGTATCGGGATCAAAGCGAGTCCTCTGATGGCTCCTCCGAATGCAGAATGGAAGACTTTGGTTAATATAGTTTGAATTTTGTTGCCTTTAAAAGGATGAGCTTTAACGTCTTTGAGGAGGCTTGAACTCCCAATCTCTTGTATATTGTACCATCTTTTTTGATATAGCAATATATATTCACATTTAAAAAAAAAACAACCAATTATATCACTCGAAACTTTTTTTAATAATAATATAGATAGATGATATCGTCGTGGTAGAAAAAAAAAAAGGAAAAATGGGGGAGGGAGTGATGAAAATATGAAATGTGAAGCTTTGGAGAATAGAAAAATAGCGAGGGAGTAGGGGTTGGTCTGGAAAGTTGAAGGTATGGACACTATGGAGTTACCCCAGTTTGATCACACCCCTTACTTCTGGTACCTACTTTCTTTTCAATCCTCAATTCTGGATTCTTGACAATGGAATTGTTCTTCATTTTTATATTTATATCCTTATTTATTTATATAACTTGATTTATTGATTTGATTTGATTCATGAATTTGATAGTATCTAGATGGTGAATAATGGTGATGCATAATTGCATAATGCCTCATTGATTGATTAATTGATTGATTGATTAATTGATTAACTGTGTAGTGAGGAAAACATCTACAAGCTTTGCAAAAAACTTTCTTCAGCCGGAATCGCAGATGCGGAGTCTTGTCATCTTTTTGTTGTTTTTATATCTAATCATAAAAAACAGGCATGTAGGCATGTCTACCTCCTTTGTAATTAATTCTCGATTGGATTGGATTGGATTGGATTGTCATAAATTGAACTCCCCCTCCTATATTATTTATTTGCAGTAGATCCCACTCTGGCATCAGAAGGCCAGCAGTATGCCTGATGGCCTTGTTCTTTGGGACTACCATGTTATCTGTGTACAGGTAACACCATGTATTGTTAACTAACGTCCCACTCTTTTTCTTCCTTCTCTATTCCTTTTTACCACCATCTTATCTCTGCTCTATAACTTCTCTCATCATAATCATCATTTCATTTCTTCCAGATAAAAGGAACCGCTGACGCTCCTCAAGTATGGGATCTCGATTCCACTCTTCCATTTCCTTCTCCTCTACCATCCTATGTCGCACAAACTTTCCGCCCATCATTTCAACTCTTTCCTGACTACCAGAGGTCGTCTTTTTTATTAAACTAATTATTTTGGTGCTCTATGCTGCCCATCATAATCCCTATCCATATCTAATTGGGTTGCGTTTACAGATTTTACCGCATAGTGCATGCTCCCATTTTCCTGCGCAGTTTTGCATCTGATAGAAGGCACATGAAAGATCCTAATGGACAGTGGACTGCTCAACCACCTTCTTATGACCCAATAATTGCTCAAGGTAAGACAAAATCTTTACTTATACATGATTCAGGCATCCATTTACGACACAGTTGCCCTTCTTTTCTTGTCTTGGTATGCTGCGACTTACTCATTTGTAGCTAATGTGAGAATGCTACAATCAGGTACTGGGTGATTCTCACAAGGTAGGCAAAGATGTAATTCCAGTATTGTTTAGGTGCAAACTCTTTGTTGCTCTAGGTTAACTACCCCTAACTCTTTCAGCATTCACTTACTTTCACGTAGATGGAACAATCCACAACCTGAATGAGTACATGGAAATTCACAGTGGTGACGCTGTTCCTAAAGTAGAAGCCAAAGTGGTAAATGCAGCAACTGAGGAGAGGCTGGGTGTGGTGGTTAATGAAAATCAGCTGCAACAATTCTTTGCTCATGCTTCCTCCGTAACTCCTCATTCATGAACGGATGCATTGTGCAATGCAGATAAGTGCTTTTGAAGGAGGCATGCTGTATACATTCTAATTAAGTTCCAACAGCCTGTGCAAGTTTACATTTTGATTCTTTATGGTTCATATAGTTAAAGAATGGTATTGAGGCCAATTGTGTTTTTGTGAACAAGAACATATCTCTATTACTGGTGGAAGGAGTGCTGTATCCTTCGGACTCATTGTTAACTGCAATCCAACAAACTTATATATTTGCCTTAAATTTTTCTTTTCTTTAATTACTCTGTACTAATCAGCAAATTAACATCATTTTTCTCTTTCTTCCGTTTCTCTCAGATTCAATTGCATCGTCACTCCCTATCTGTCTTTGATTATTCTAATACAGTTGACACTTATTTTGTTTAATGAGTAATATTTAATGTCATAGTCATATATTATTAAGTTTTTGCTCTGTAAGGTATAAGACCAGATTAGATAAATTATGGTTGACTCAACCAAACTAGAACTAGTGATTATTGATTAATGAAAGACTCAACAGTTTTTTAAAAAAAGAAAGGATATTCCCACCAGTCCACTAACTTCAAATTTCCTACTATATTGCTAAAGCTTCAATGACCCTGTCTGCTTATTTCACTAAAATAAAAGAAAGACCTTTCTCCATCTTCTGCTTTCTTTTGCTATTTAACCCCCATATGTTTCACTATTCGCCTAACAAACAAGTAAGGCAGTAACCATCATTTCGTCACAATCCCTTTCATCATTTAGGTATGTTCTCCGGTTTGATCATCCCTTCATTATCTTCATGTTTACTTTGGTTAGGTCTTTCATTTTAGTTGTTTCTTGAATTTATTTCATTGATCTCTGGTACTACGTATTATATGTGATCATGCAGTTTTCTTACCTTGCATGATTTTGGGCCTTTGTCTACCTTATCTCTGGAATTGCGTGTAATTGCTACCCTTTTACACACGTATACTATGAATCAAAGCCTTTTTCTTTATACCATCTGACCGCCTCTGCTTGAGCTTAGGTAGAGCTACTGTTGCGTGGGCTTGCCTATCTTTTGTAGCTCGATTTTCCTCCGGGTATTTTTTGCTTGTTCAGGTAGCCATTATTTCTACCATAATCACCATGTTGATTTAGCTTTGAAAAACTGACTCGCAGTTTTCTCCTCTGTTTTTCCCATAAAAGCAGAGGCTTTTTGGTCAGTTGCAGTTGGACACGGAATATTTACTCCTCTCCTGAAAATGTTTGTTTGTGCTGCTTCCATTGTACAACGCGATGAGTAGACGTGTCTTTTGGCTAGCAAAGAACTTAACTTTGGTTTTTATTGAATCTGAGCTTGCTGAAAGAACGGCCCGCTACTAGAAACTATTAGTGATGTAAAGATATTGAAACTACAGGCTTTTAATTGAGTTGAATTTGTAAGTCTTGTAATTGTGTAATTGCTGTTTTGATGCTTGGTTACTCAGAGCTTTGGTTTCAGGTGATCAAGGACATCAGGAATGTTGACTGCTATGAAGACATTGGATCCTGCTTTTCAAGGAGCGGGTCAGAAGTTGTATCCTTGATTAGTACAGCCCGATGGGCAATGTGCTTACACCTATTTCTAGTTTTCCTTCCTTTTTAGTTTTTACTTAAGAGTATCAAAGCTGTTGCGATGTCGATGCAAGTTTTAATTTAGGGTTATAGCTAATATTCACAAAGTTGATTCAACCTTGAATGCAATGAAGAGACACAGTTTCCTTCATCATACCAGTTATGCTGTCCTCATCCTCATTTTGTTAAACTCAATCTCTAACTGATTGAATCCTTTTGTTGGGAAATTCACGACTCCTAGTCCTAATTAAATAATCGTTTGTTGGGTCAAATTCAATAAAGAGTTATCCGATTTAAAAGTGAATAACCCGTTCCACTCGCAAGTTTAAGCTCTTAGGGAGGGTATAATCACACTTACGAACCACAGTACCCAAATACGGTGAAATGCTCTACATCTCTCCTTCACACGATTCCCATGAGATCGGCAAACATATCTTTTACTACATGCCATTGCCCGTCG
Organism: Silene conica; assembly: GCA_029255685.2. NCBI lineage: Eukaryota > Viridiplantae > Streptophyta > Magnoliopsida > Caryophyllales > Caryophyllaceae > Silene > Silene conica. Next base: position 45,961,131 of record CM055318.2, on the reverse strand, counting down.
ATCAGGAGCAAGTCTTGTTTAAGACCGTCTTAATTTAAGACATTTCACAATCTCTTTTCATTTTCACCTATATTATAATCCGTTGTGAGAACCGTTTTAAGCTAAAACGGTTTAAA